>OX031068.1:20024795-21246461 GCA_943736015.1 Tridacna crocea | reverse complement strand
AAAAGGAGAAAATGCTGGTAAACGGCATTTTCTCCTTTTACCACACTGTTTTCAAAAGGCTTCTATCTCAGGGTCTTAAAAATCAGTGACTGTTTGGTAAAGGGCTAAACATGAATAAACAAGGCTAAAGTACCTGTTTATCAGCATTTTCTCTTTGTCCTACAAGGTTTCCAAATCTTCTTTACCAGGGTCACCAAAACTTGGATTTGTATGGCAAAGGATTAAATGTTTCAATTTAACCCTTTACCAACAATCCCTGGGTTTTACGGCCCTGAGATAGAAGCCTTTTGAAAACATTTGGTAACCAGCATTTTCTCCTTTTCCCAGAATGTTTTCTACCCTGCAAGAGACAAATTTCAGTTTTTTAATTAAGCATACTGTATTTTGTTGTCTGCAAGTGGTAACCAGCATTATCTCCTTTTCCCTGAATGTTTTCTACCCTGTAACAAAATTCCGTTTTTTAATTAAGCATATTTTAATGTCTGCAAGTGCTTTCAATTTGGACCAGTCTAAAATTTTGTTGTTTGGTAAAGGGTTAAACATAAATAAACAAGGCCAAAATACCCAAAAGTCTATGACTGCAGTGTCAAGAGTATTTAGCAACATAAAGAACACAATAGAAATTGCCTTTTAGGGCAACATTGCAATTTATTAAGTGAAAGTAAACAAATTAAAGGCAAATTCTAATTGACGGTTTACCATTATCCTTCAGTTGAATTTACACCTAAACGTTCCTTCTCCGACGATTGGTCGGCTTTTAAAAGAGGTAATTCTTTCCTCTTTACCCAAAACGACATTTTTTTCTGAATTGTACTGATTCAGAGTCTTTGTGGCTTAATAAAACAAAATCGCTAAGACAATGGGTTTTGTCTTTGAAAGGGTAGAAAACATTTTCGGAAAAGAAGAAACGCTGATTACCAGCATTTTTCTTTTCCCACAATGTTTTCCAAAACCGCATCCCTAAACGTTCTATTCTAAGTCGGAATTGCTTGTTTCAGACGACAAATGTACCATTATCCTGCTAATTAATCCTTTACCAAACAATCCCTAGTTTGTACGACCTTGAGATAGAAGCCTTTTGAAAACATTATGGGAAAAGGAGAAAATGCTGGTAGCCAGCATTTTCTCCTTTTCCCACAATGTTTTTTACCCTGCTGGAAACAAATTTCAATTTTTGAGTTACATTTATTTTGTCATCTGCATATGCTTTCAATTTGGACCAGTCTAAAATTTTGTCGTTTGGTAAAGGGTTAAATGAAATGGAACTTATATATTAGCCGATAGTAAAAGCCCAAGTTTTTCTATGCCAGTTGTTGTTGTTGTTGTTTTGAAAGTATGTCTTTATCCCATTACCACACAATCCCTACTTTTGATGCCCCTGAGAAAGAAGCCTTTTGAAAACACTATGGGAAAAGGAGAAAATGCTGGTAACCAGCATTTTCTCCTTTTCCCACAGTGTTTTCTACCCTTCCCAGAACAAATTTCAATTTTTCAGTCACCTTTATTTTGTCGTCTGCAAATGTTTTCAATTTGGATCAGTCTAAAATTTTCTCATGTGGTAAAGAGTTATCTGAAAGTGTAGATCAAGATCAGACTGCAAATAACGTGGACCCTGCCCTTAGATCTACAAGGTTCGTTAACTTACAAGAATAAGCTTGAGACAGCATTACTCGGGTTTCTACCGTCAGCTTAAAAATTGTGACCCATCAAGCAAAAGGGACCATCTGGGAATTCTATACACCATAGGTCAATTTAACTCTTTACCAAACGACAAAAATTCAGACTGGTCCAATTTGAAAGCATTTGCAGACGACAAAAATAAAGATGAATGAAAAAAGTGAAATTTGTTCTGGGAAGGGTAAAAAACACAGTGGGAAAAGGAGAAAATGCTGGTTACCAGCATTTTCTCTTTTTCCCACAGTGTTTTCAAAAGGCGTCTCTCTCAGGGGCGTCAAAAGTAGGGATTGTGTGGTAATGGGTTAGGTTGATAGTTCAAAACCGATTGTATAGTACTGTAAAATGACTACTTTTCATACAGAAAATATCATAAAAGCAAAAAGTGTCGACCCTAGTCAGCCTGCGCAATTCGCGCAGTCTGACCAGGGTTGACATTTTCGCAGTTCACGGAAGGTCCCTTATTGCGTGTTTCATTTAACTTATTTAGAATGGTAAGGTAATGTGCCTTGCGACTAACAACTTCAAAAAAATGTGACAGTAGGAGAAACGAATAACTTCTGTTTTTGTTGCATCGTTTTTATTTGTATATGCGTATGACACCATTATCATTAGTGACAATCAATATTTCCTGTTGGTAATTTCGAAGTCGTCTGCTGTTCAGAGTTCAGGCTGCAAAATGTTAAATATATCTTCTGTTTAGATACAATATCTTGTATTTGCATCTCTCTTTGCCTTTCAAAACGACTGATTTATACTTACTTTCAAACCTGTATGAAAATGGCAGAAAATAGTAGCCCGGAAGTAGTTATGGTAATTGGCATGGCTATGTATCTATGCGCGCTGACAGGTGACGATTTGCCCAGACCAATAAATCTCGATGTGGGGGAGAATGAAGAGCGTAAAACCTACTACAGAGTGTTTAATGAACCTCTCAAACTGCGCCTAATGGACAGAAAAATCACGGATAATGGCTTTCCAGCCAAATCAATGAAACTATATCACTCAAAAATCATTTTTGAGTGGTCCGAACTCATTCAATTATCCCCAACGAGGTTGTGAACTTCTGTATATTTCTCACTGTAAACCTGCCATCCGTAATCTTAGGTCGTTTTCATGACTTTTCTAAAGACTGATCTAAATTTTAATTCCAATATTGGCTCTCTGATTGCCTTAGACGCTATATTTCGACGGCAGCTGAACGATGATTTATACTTTGAACATGGGTATGGTTTTTGACCATCTTTCACATGATAATGAAGTTCAAAGTTTACCATGTTTGTGACTGGGGTCTGTATTCTTAATAATATCATTTATCTGACTCCCATTTTTTTCCAAATTTCAAACGGTTTTGCCAAACAGAAGAACCTTATTTTCAAATCTAGAAAATTCTCGAGAATTAGAGGCAAAGAATCGATTTTTAGAAATGTTGGAAAAACCCGGCGTTTTGCAGACGACAAAATAAAAGGGACTGAAAATTCGAAATTTGTTTGTGAAGAGTTGAAAACATCGTGGGAAAAGGAGAAAATGCTGGTTACCAGCATTTTCTCCTTTGTCCACAATGTTTTAAGGGCTTCTTTTTCAGGGGGGTCAAAAGTAGGGATTGCGTGGTAATGGGTTAAAATGTAATTTGCATATTTAACGTATATATACCACTGGCGTGAAATATATGCAGCGGCAAAAAGTGTTCATCATTACAATGACTGACGATGGGACCTGATTTTTTTTTTTTTAATCAAAAACTCTGTTGAATAAGACAGTGTATATAAGTATTTTGAAACAGTTGTTCTTCAATGTAAACTATTATCAAATATGAAATTATGACGACTTTATTTCATGCTTTCCGGTAGGATACCGAGAAATGGCAGTGAAAATATTTTTCGATCTTACACTGGTACCACCAGTGAAAATACCGATTTTCACGTTCTTGTTGCCTAGGTTAATTGCGCGTGCCTGACAACCAGATGGGAAATATGACGTCATATACCTTACATTTCACGCGCTTGACGTAACGTTGCTATGCGGGAGGGGTACGCCACGGGGAATAAGGGAAAAGAACTGTACTGAATTTTGATAAAGCTCCTCCCAGAAAGGGTTAAAAGCATAAAATAAATAGAATATTTGTTTTTTTTATTTCGGTGAAAGATCGAAATTTATTTCATCTCGTGAACACCATCGGTAATATTTTCACTCGTGGCTGCGCCACTCGTGAAAATATTACGATGGTGTCCACTCGATGAAATAAATTTCGATCTTATACCGAAAAAAACAAATATCCTCTATATATTAGCCAAACTAAAAATGACGTCACACAAATGTGATATTAAACATGTGTGAGATAAGAAAATTCGTAATGGGTATATTACACTGAAAATAAGGGAGGTTATGTGATAAAACTACATCTTAGCTGGTTATGTACAATTACTGTGCAGACGTGCATTGCTTTCTTTTATCAGAAAAGCGGAAATGACTACATAATAACGGTTACAAGAATTGCACGTGGTTATTTTATCATGTTCACGGACCGTTTTCAACATGTTAAATTTAACCATTTTCAGCTGAACTACAATACATGTATAAGACAGAAATCGTTGCCTCTGCAAACAAGTTGCTTTAGTTCCCTATGGTCCTTAGACTCCACGGCAAATGTCGTTGACCTATAAAAGTCATTTGCCAATGACTTAAATTTAAACGCCCACGCTAACATCCACGAAAACTTGCTCGATGTTTAGCTTTCCTTGGAAGAAATTTGAAAAGACGAGATATTTAAAAGCTCGAGAACCGCGGTGTTGATTTCCCCCCGCTCAGACTAAACTACTGAACGGGTTACTGATTGCAGACTGGGAAGCCCCCCCCCCCGGCTGAAAAAGTCTTTTGCATGGGTGTAGTTTCCTCTGCTCAAAACGCTCTGAATTAATGTATAAACCTAATAACACTTCCCGTGCAACATCGATCGCATTTTGTTTTGTTGTTGTAGTTATTGTTGATGATAAACAAGGGTTTAAACGTTTGCACATTATAAACTGACCAGAAATTCCTTTGATAAAAATGTCGCCAGCTAATAAAAAAAAAATGCTTAAGTCCGTATTCTGACAAAAAAAAAACGTAAGTCATCACAAAAAAAAAAAAAAAAATGAAAAAGTACGTGTGCACTGAATGCCTCTAGATCTATACTTTCAATTTTATTTCAACTTTTCTCTACTATGTATTAACTTATGATTTTTCACTAGTTATTACTAAAGTAAACAATTATAAACAATTGTTTTATATATATGTATGATGTTTTGCATTGTAGACTGCCTCGTCATATGCTCGCGGTACTTACGCGTAAACGCGACCAATATAAACTACAAAGAACAGAAGGCAGCAATTATTATTATGAATTAACTCACTATTTTATTCAGTTTGTTCAAATAAATCGTCATACAGTGGTTTTGACAGGGAATTCCAGTCTCTTTCGGTGTCTAGACGTGTGTACCCAAACAACAGCCATCTTTAATGATGACGTCATGTACGAGTTCGCGGTAAATGAGAAAACTTGTTTATGGTGGCCTGAATGTATCATATATTTACTTCAAGGCAGTTCATGTGACTTATTTGTTTACAGTTTTGTGCAGCCGAACCATAGGTTCAGAATTCGATGGGACTTGTATTTTTTTTTTTTTTTTTTCAGAAGGTAAATGGGGTATGTAGGTGATAAAGGTACTGAATTAGCATATCCACCGAATGATTTTTTGATTGTTTAGTTACCGATAAACGAAACATTGTTGGGTTTTCTTTTTTCGTTTGACAGCCTCCCGTGACGGTTTTTCATCCATAAACAACCGTTAGATGCCGCTAGTGTTTGTTTATATCAGAAAATACCGTTAACGCGAGGATATGACGCCCGCGAGCATATGACGTTACATAATTATATCATGTAGAGAGTGGAAATAAAGTTTAAAAAGAAAATGGTAAAAACAAAATTCCTTTGATGTCTATCTTGGAATTTTTTGTTGATATCTTTGTTTGTTTCCTGAAAAGACAGGTATTTTTATCTACATTTGAAAGGCCAAATACAGTGGTTTTAGATTTGAGTCCCAAAATTATCCTTTTGTCGGCGATCGCAAGAAACCAAGTGTGGTGTGACACCTAGATATGCAACTGAAATGTTAGCTTCCTGTTTCATGTAAACTAAGGAAATGGTCCTGGATCATAATATTTCAGCTATGCAGTCTTGATACCGATGGTGAGAAATGCATTAAAATCAATCATACCTGCTTGGCACTTCCTCTTTTGGTTGAAAGTGCAGAGTTTCGCTCTGAACTGTCCAGAGAAAAGTAAATAACACTTCTGGCTTTTTCGTCCCGAAATCAGTTCGTTCCTTTTTTTCGTCCCATAGCTTATTCGTAATTGGTTGCTAATCTATCATAAATGTAGTCTTGTTACTAAGCATTTGGTCGAAGACAATTATATATATTGTTCATGTAAGAAGCATTATCATACAATAGTGATTAGCATGATAATATTAAGCTTTCCTCGCACCAAATGGCGAAATTTTAGACTGGTAAAATGTTGATAATAGAAGGGAGTCGGGGATGTATGGCTTTACTCCATATTAATTTTGTCATCTGCACATGCTTTTATTTTGAACATGGCTAAAATTATGCTGTGAGGTGATGAGTTAAGTCGTTACCACACAATCCTGAGTTTTAACACGCCTGAGGAAGAAGCCTTTTGAAAACATTTTGCGAAAAGAGGAAAATGCTGGTAACAAGCATTTTCTTCGTTTCCTACAAGGTCTTCTACCCTATCTTAGGCAGAAATATTCATTTTAGCTACTTAGAGATGTTGTCTGCTAATGCTTTGAATTTGGTCTAGTCCAGAATTTTGTTGTTTGGTAAAGAGTTAGACACATGCTATATAGGTTTATTGTTTGGATTAGTGACCAAGCTAGTGTATGTTACACTCTGAAGTGGTGGTTAGAATTGGCTTAATTAACTCATTACATGTACCACACAATCCCAACTTTTAATACTCCTGAGAAAGAAGTCTTTTGAAAACATTGTGGAAAAAGGAGAAAATGCAACCAGCATTTTCTCCTTTTCCTACAAAGTTTTCTTCACTTCCTGAAACAATCTTCAATTCTTTAGTCACAATCATTTTGTCGTCTGCAAACACTTTCAATCTGGACCAGTCTAAAATTGTGTTGTTTGGTAAAGAGTAAGGCAGCAGGAGTGAAAGATTGCATGGTACAGTCTGTATAGTCTAAGCGTGATTTATACTGTCCTTAACTCTTTACCAAACAACAAATTCACAGACTGGTCCAAATTGAAAATGTTTAAGGAAGGGTAGAAAATATTGTGGGAAAAGGAGAAGATGCTGGTTTCTTTTTCCGCAATGTTTTCCAAGGCATCTTTCTCAGGGTCGTTAAAAGTGGGGATTGTGTGGTAAAGGGTTAAAGCAGCTGAAAATGTCGAAAATTGGGCATGTCTTTGAAAGAAGGACATTTCTGAAAAGGGAGATAATACAGGCCCCCTGCTCAAAAAGAACGTTAGATGACGTGGTAAAGTGCAGATGGTCTTTTTATTTAAATGATGCAATTGATCATTTTCTGTTTCCTTTAACAGTATATAGCAGTATATAAAAATATATGGAAAGCCATCACAATGATGACAAAGACAAGGTTTCACAAGCTTTCTTGGTGCATAATTTGTCTGTCTACAATACTCACCAGCATTTATGGTATGTATATTAACTCGTTACCACAAAATGAATCCCTACTTTTGACGAACCTGAGAAAGATGCCTTTAGAAAACATTGTGGGAAAAGGAGAAAATGCTGGTAACCAGTATTTTCTCCTATTTCCACAATCTTTTATACCCTTCACAAAACAAATTTCAAATTTTCATTCACTTTTATTTTGTCGTCTGCAAATGCTTTTGATTTGGATAAACCAAAATTTTGTTGTTTGGTAATATGTTAAATATTTCTTTACTATTACCTCCTTAGTCTGAATGACTCCAAGGAAATACCGTTTGGTAACATAGTGGGAATAGTAGGGATAAGGCCTATTCCTACAATGTTTTCTACTCTATTACAGCCTAAAGAATGATTAAACTCGTTACCAAATGAGAAAATTTATAGACTGGTCCAAATTCAAAGCATTTGCAGACAACATAATAAATGTGACTGAAAAATTGAAATTTAGATTAGAAAGGGTTGAAAACCAGCATTTTCTCCTTTTCCCACAGTGTTTTCAAAAGGCTTCTTTTTAAGGTAATGAATAATCCAGAATAAAGTAGTAGACAGATTAGATCAGAGATCAGATTGTATGCTGTGTGCAGTCTGGTCTTAATCTACACTGTCGCCAAAAACTTCTGGTGTCATCTTTGGTTAGAAAAAAGTTAACTTGGAAAAGTCTGCACATTTTATTGTTTAGTAATGAGTTAGGTTAAACTCTTTACCAAAAAGTAAATGTTTGGACTTTTACAAATACAAAGCAGTTGCAGACAACAAAATAGATTTGGCAGAAATGGTTGAAATGGTTTTAGAAAGGGAGAAAAAAATTGTGGGAGAAGGAGGAAATGATATTGACCAACATTTTGTCTGTTTCCAATCAGGTTTCATACAGTGTGATTAGGTGTTGTTTTTATACCTCCATGAAAAAAATAAAATTTTCTTCATTCCTTATAATTTGATATAACAGACAACATACACCTGCAGAAATAATCAAACTAAATTCATTTTCTTTAGTTTTAAATCTAACATCAGAGTTTCTAAAGCTCTTTCCACTCATATTTGTATGGTGCAAGAATACAACAGGGAAGCAGTTTTCAGATCCCCAACATTGAAAATTAACCACTAAAATGAAAGTAAATGAAGATGGTAGTGTGTAGGATCCGCACTGAGTGATTTTGTTATCATGGAGCTTTGAGAATTTTTTTTTCAGCCAATCAGAACTTGGCAGTGTTCATGAAAACAGCTGATATTGACTTATAATGTTGTAAAGATCTTTTTATGTATTCGGTATAAGTATTTGAAATTGAATTCCACCTTGTGTGGAAAGTTATGGTTTCTCTTGATTACAAGATACATGTATTCTTTTTTTCCAGGTCAAAATGAAATATGTAACTTTTACGGCCTAAATGCAGACTGCAGATATCGTGTAGATATGATCTGTTTGTCCCACATAACAGCTGATATAGACCCATGTGCTGACCCAATTGAAGTCACTTTCACAATTACAGTAAGTAAAACATAGGGAAAGATTTAACTTTTTCAGTACCAATCCCAAAAACACCTCTTTTCTGAAAAAAATAGATTTCTGCTTCTACTGATAAGGACATTTGTCATAGTTTAACCCCTTACCAAACTACATAATCTGGTCCAAATTGAAAGCATTTGCAGATGACAAAAAAAAAAATGTGACTCAAACATTGGAATTTGTGCTAGGAAGCATAGAAAAATTGTGGGAAAAGGAGAAAATGCTGGTTACCAGCATTTTCTCCTTTTCTCACAATGTTTTCGAAAGCTTTCTTTCTCAGAATCTTTAGAAGTTGGGTTGTGTGGTAAAGAGTTCAAAGCAGGATGGCTGGCATTATAGATCCAAGAGAAGACTGCACACTCTGAGCAGTCTTATCTTGATCTACAGTTTATGCTGAAGCCACAATAGTCATTGAAAGTGAATGAGTAAATAAAAAGACCATGTGTGAGACTCTGAAAATGAAAATTTCGAAAAACATTGTTTTCTAATTGTACAGAGACAAACCGACATTTAAGGCATATTCAATTTGTTCCATGTGAAATATAATCTAATGCAAAATGAAAAAAGACTATTACAAAATTAATGTTGGTTTGTAAGATAACACCATAATTTACGGAGGTATATACATGTAAATGGTTAATGTTTTGGGGTTCAAAGTAAATTTCTGTCTTTTGAGTTTCTTCACTGTGAATGTTTGTTGTGGAGACTGGTATGTACTCTCAAGAGCACAGTGAAAATATATATAACATTGATTTCTGTATAGAATAAGTATTATAGATTTTGAATACATGTACTTGCACTTTAACTCTTTACCACACAGTCCCGACTTTTAAAAGACCCTGAAAGAAAAGCCTTTTGAAAACATAGAGGGAAAAGGAGACGATGCTGGTAACCAGCATTTTCTCCTTTTCCCACAATGTTTTCTACCCTGCTGGAAACAAAAAAGTTAACTCTAGTACTGCCAATACAAGAAATTTGACAAATTTTTGAGGTTTCATTCTGTATTTCTACTGCCATTGAAGATGATTTGGTCATACGTTAGCATCAGATAACAGATGTTGTAGATACAAGATTAGACTTTATAGTCTGATCTTGATCATCTACAAAAGCTGCCCAAGTCATCATTGATTGTGAAAGAGGTAGTAGAATTTAGTGAAGAGACAAGAATCTAAGAATTTGGATACCACCTTGTTTGTGAACGTCAGTATTTTTTCATTAGTTTGCTTAGGTCCTTTTGTCATCATTTCAGATCATGCTGTCCAGAGCTTCTTTTACCAGTAATTCAAACTTATCTTCAAACCACTGGCTCTTTTCCAACATACATGTACATGTTGTAATTATTTAATCAGTTTTCAGAAATTGTTGCAATGACTATCATTAATCCTCTGAGAAGAATTTGGCTGAGCTGGAATTCATAGGTACAACCCCTGGATTTCTGCAGATTACTAAGAGCTATCAGGCTTTGTTCTGTGTATCTCCAAACCCTATTCTGAATGACAAAACTTTGGACTGGTCCGACATAGCTCATTAGTAAAGTGTAGGACTCTTTAACTTGAAGGCTTTATGTTTAAGACTAGACTACCTGGGTTTGGTTTTGGGAGTGTCCTTGAGCAACTCTTCAGAGCCCTAGCCTAGTTCTTCTGAAATCAAGGACAAATATAAATATGTAAGGTGTAGACATGATCTGGCTAAAATGTTGAGAGCACAAAAACATCAAAGCATAAAACACCATTCAGTCATTTGCAGATGACTTAAGTGTGGCTAAATATATGGAATTTGTATATGAAAGAGTAGAAAACATTTTGGGCTAAAAGAGAAAAAAATTCTAGAAAACATTTTGGGCAGAAAGAGAAAAAATTCTCCTTTTTCCTCAGTTTTTCAGTTTTTGTTCATCAGGGTAGTTAAAAAGTCAGGTATGTGTGTTAAATAGTCTAATTAATATTAAATTTCTGTGTATTTGTAGTGTCCATCCCCGCGAGTAGATTTCCGTCACACATTCTCCAGTGCTGATACCATGGTATCAGTCCCTGGCTATGAGAGACAGGTTTTTCTTCAAGTAAAGATGAAAATGAAAGAGGATGAAGTATTTAATATAGAGGTAAGGATTTGACCAAATATTATGAAAGTCTAAAGCATTAAAATTTTGTAGATGACAAATAAGGCCCAGATGGCACACCTTTTAGTGCTGCCTTGACCTCAGGGAAAAAACTCCAAAGTGTAGTTTGCCTTTCATCCTCAAAAGGACTTCTTCCTTCAACAATTTGTTGATGCCAGTTGAAAACAATCTCCCTGCCGCATTTCTTAACACTAGAACTTTGCAACAACATTTAACCCATTACAGCACAGTCCCTACTTTTGACAACCCTGAGAAAGATGCCTATAGAAAACATTGTGGGATAAAGGAGAAAATGCTGGTAACCAGCATTTTCTCCTTTTCCCACAATGTTTTCTCCTCTTCACAGTTCTTTCAATTTTGACCTGTCTAAAATTTTGTCAATAGGTAATGAGTTAAATACTAGGTAGTTGGTGTTTTTATCTAATCACGTGCAGAATTGCTACCCTTAACTCAACATCAGTAGTTGATTTTGAAATTTCTGTTGGTGATAATGCCGATAAAATTGTTTACAATTTTAAAGGCCTAATTTACAGAAAACATCAAAATTTCTGGGTGTAAAGTCAAGGATGTCATCAGAGAGTAGATGACTTTGCAGAGTTTTATGCAAAAGGAAAGTACATGCAAATGTGGAAGTGATCTGTGTGGGGTTTATTCAAAAATCATCTATATTTATGTACCCTGGGTATGACGCTGTACATCATTATGGGCACTGGTAGTTCTGCAAATACTGTAAGATTTATATGTTTTTCGACTGCAGGTTTGTTCTTTGATTACTGGCAGTTTCATAGAAATGCAACTTATAATGTAAATGTTATGTATGACCCGTCTACGTATTTTACGGACATACCTCATACTAATGCCCTCTTGTAAATATTCAAGGCTGACATCCATGTGTATGGACAAGCAAGAGCTGATTTCCTAAACCATGATGTGAACCTGGCAGGATATAATGACAAGTGTCCAGGATGTAAGTTAGAGATTATACTGCTACGTCAATCAACTCTTTACCAAGCAACAAAATTTTTAACTTGCCCAAATTGAAAGCATTTGCATGAAGCAAAATAAATGTGACTTAGAAATTGAAATTTATTTCTGAAAGATTTGAGAACATTGTGGGAAAAAAAGAAAATGCTGGTTACCAGCATTTTCTTCTTTTCCTAAAATGTTTTCAAAAGCCCCCTTTCTCAGGGACTGTAAAAGTGAGGATTATGTGGTAAAGGATGAATTTACAAATGCATTAAGCCCCCTTTCACAGAGTAAGGCTCAATTATTTGTCCACATGGGTCAAAAACAAAGAATTGCATGGCTCGCATTATCTCGGATGTATGTAAAGATATACAACTACTATTGAAGAAATTAATAACATTGAATTTTTGCACAAAATAAAAAAAAGACAATGAGATCTTTGAGACTCAGATCAGACTACATGTCATGTGCAGTATACTCCTGAACCAGGATTTGAGAAATAAGCAATGTAGTAGGGCAAAATTTATTGTACCATATCAATAGAGGATATTTGTTTTTTTGGTTTTTTTTTTCAGTTAAAGGTTGAAATTTATTTCATCGAGCGTACAATTTGGGTAATATTACTGATGGTGTTCACAAGATGAAATAAATTCGATCTATAACCAAAAAAAAACCCCAAAAATTCTATTTATTTTATGCTTTTAACGCATTCAGGGAGGAATTTTATCAAAATCCAGTACAGTTCTTTTCAGTTATTCTCTGTGGCGTACCCCCTCAGAATAGCATCATATTACAATATTATGTCAAGCACGAGAAATGTAAGGTAACTGACATCATATTTCCATCTGGTTGTGAGTCCCTCGCATTTTACCTAGGTAACTAGAATATAAAAATCAGTATTTTCACTGGTCGTAACCATAAAATATCGAAAAATATTTCACCAATATTTTTCAATAATCCACTGTATAGTATGAAATAATAGAGTATGTTATAGACTCAGAAACAGACCAGACTACCTGGCATGTGTAGACTGTTCTTACATCAAGATTGTATCTTGTTTTTATCTGTTACAGTAAATGAAGCTGCTAAAATAGCTATTGGAGTGATGGGTGGGTTGGCTTTTATAGCTGGCTGTCTAATCATTGTTTTGTTGTATCTGCGACATAGACGACGCAAGAACCAACTAGCAAGACCTTCTCTAGTGGAGTATTGTGAGGATCCTGGCCAATCAACACCTAGACATTCCAGAAACTTTGACACACCCTCTAATCACAACACCCAAAATTCTATAAATAGCAATAATGTGACACCACCGCCTGTGAATAATGGTTATGTGAGAGGACCAAGTGAATTGACAGTGCAAGACAGTACAGCTAGCACAGAAAATGAACTTCTGGGTTCAAGCCCTGCCTTAGCAACAGAAAGAGATGCACAATCACAGAGCCACAATGCAAACAATGTTCCAGAAAGGAATTTAGATACAGGCCAAGACTGGGCTAGAGTCAGATACTCAGAAATGTTAGAAAATTACAGTGATGTGCCTTTGAAAATTTCAGATTGTTAGCAATAAGTTAACCTTTTATCCTGATATCAAATGACAATGTCTTGGACTAATCCAAGTTGAAATATTTGCAGATGACAAAACAAATGGGATTTAAAAATTGAAATTTGTTTTTGGAAGGGTAGAAAATGTAATGGGAAAAGGAGAAAATGCTGCTTACCAGCATTCTCTCTTCTCCCATAATGTTTTCATTTGCTTTCTTTCTCTAAGACTTTAACCTTAATCCTGCTAAAAATCTAAAACAAAATTCATTTTGATAATCAAACCCCAAATATTGCTTTTTCAAAGGTATGTTTAGAGGTTTAGTATCTCTCAAAGTGGACAGTGTAGATCCAAGATCAGACTGCACATTCTGTGCAATCTGATCTTGATCTACACTGTCCGCACAATATCAATGAGTCACTTTTAGCAGCTGAAGGGTTAATGTTGAGATTGTGTGATTAAAAAGTTGAGCACTTGTCCCAACTACAACTGCCAGGGTGGCCAGTGCAGATCAAGATCAGACTGCTCAAAATTTGTAGTCTGATCTTTGATCTCTACATTGTCTGATTGGCTGAAATATTCTGGACAAACCTAAAATTTGAATTGATGGGATTTTGTTTCTGATGTTTATGCACTCTTAGGGTTAACTCTTTAAAAATCCCCAATTTTCACGACTATGAGGAGAAAGGCCTTTGAAAAGATTGTGGGAAAAAGGAAAAGATGCTGGTAAGCAGCACTTTCTCCTTTTCCTACAATAATACAATTTCACTCTTTGAGCTGTATGGTTTGAATTTGAACTGGTCTAAAATTCTGTTGTTACAGGGTTAAGGCATCATCACCTGCTGGCCAGGTTTTATTAGTTTGTTATCCTCTGTTGCCAGATCCAATTTGTTGCAATATTTTTGACATCAGGTTCAAGTCTCTAGTATAGGACGAAACTAACCTTGTTCAAATTAAACCCATTATCACACAAACCTGTGTTTCAACAACCCTTAGAAAAAAGGCTTTTTAAAACATTATGGGAAAAGGAAAAAATGCTGGTCACCAGCATTTTCTCCTTTTCCCACAATGTTTTCCACTCATTCACAAACAAACCCCATCTTTTGAGCCATACTATTTGTTTCATCTACAAATGCTTTCAGTTAGGATGAGTTTAAATCTGGTGTAAGGTGAAAGCATTTGCAAACAACAAAAAGATGTAACTCAAAACATGAAGTTGGTCTATCATAGGGTAAAAAACATTGTTGGAAAAGGAGAAAATCCTTGTTACCTACATCTTCTTTCCCCATGTTTTCTTCCTCAGGGTTTTTTTTTTAAAAGTCAAGATTGTTTGATAAAAGATTAAGTCTTTATCATAAGTCAAATTTTGGCTTTGTCAATATTGGAATCATCTGCAGGAAAGTTCAAAGTTGCAAAAACCACAATAGTTTTGTCTTCCAAAGAGTGGGAAACATTGCAGGAAGAAATAAGGCCTGCTATTAACGTTATGTCAAAGCGCAAAACTTTACCACGTTCCCGACAGTTAGGCATTTCTATGGTACAGTATCTCTAATTGACCCTAAATAACAGCAAGGACAAAGCTGTTTCTTATGCGTATATGACACCTTTTGATAGCATAGAAAACATTGTGGCAAAAGGTGAAATTGCTCGTCACGAGCAATTTCACCTTTTGCCACAATGTTTTCCAAAGGCTCCTACAAGCAATGTGTAGAAATGAGTATCTGTGGAGTAAAGGATAAAGAATAAAGCTGTTTCTTATGTATATATGACACCTTTTGAGAGCATAGACAACATTGTTGCAAAAGGTGAAATTGCTCGTCACGAGCAATTTCACCTTTTGCCACAATGTTTTGCAAAGGCTCCTACAAGCAATGCGTAGAAATGAGTATCTGTGGAGTAAAAGGTTAACACTTTTTCCATGTGATGTTTTCAATTATCCCCTTCCCTAGGATCATTTAGCAGGGATTGTGGCAAAAGGGTAAAAACTGATGTTAACATTTGTGACCCATCATGCAAAAAGGGACCATCTTGGAAGTGCTAAAAGTGCGCAGATTCTGTAGGCTGACCATTGTTGACACTTTTAGCTTCTATGATATTTTCTATATGAAAAGTGGTCATTCTAACATACTATACAATCCTTTTTGAACTATCAACTTAGATTGACCTGCAATATTTTTTATCTGTTTTCATCTAATTGATCTATGGAATTCCCTGATTGTCCCCTTTTGCATTATGGGTCACATTTATATATTTTTTAAATGTTAAATTTAAAAACTGTAGAAAAACTATTTTATATGTAGTTAAATGCCAGTCAGTTTCTTTCATTTGATTACTTTTGAACTCTTTACCACTTACAGTAGAAAAGTAGAATACATTCCGGGGGTACCATAAAGTGCTAGGTAGCAGCATTTTCTCAAAGTATTATGATTGAATTTTCATTTAAGTCTTCACTAACTCTATTTGATGAGGATATAAAGGGACCTGTGTACAAATGAAAAAAAAAAAAAACTGAGCCATGCTCTGGCAAAAGGGGGCTTTTTGTATCTACTGATTAATTATTCAAAATTGCAACTTTCTGAAATGGCCAACTCACTCATGAGGTAGACATGTTCTTGGACAATGGACATACAGAAATTTGACTGGTAGCGACACCTTTTGGCCCAGGTCAGCCTTCGCACACTACGCAGGCTGACCTGAGTCAAGACTTTTCTCAGATGTATTTTCACAGAGCATGGCTCAATCTTAGTTGAGGGTTATGCTATGCTGAAATTACCTGCCACTAGTTTTGAAAGTGTACTATGCATAATAAAGAAAACAAGTTAGGCTCTGTGGAAAGGAGCTATTGTCGTCAGGGCAGGTGAGATCGGGATTGACAGTCCAATCCCCAGAGAGTAGACTCATCATACGTCCCTTTACTATCAATTCATTTTTACTACTACAAATACAATTATTTACAAACAAAAGTGACGTCATCATTGAAAGGTTAACATTACGACAAAGCGCTATACTTACCCATGTTCCCGACAGCTATAACTGTGTACCTAACGACAAACCTTAGGACTGGACCAAATTCAAAGCATCTGCAGACAACAAATTAAATCTTGTTAACATGATGATTTCTGATTTTTATACCGTAGAAAATATTGTGGGAAAAGGAGAAAATGCTGGTTCTCCTTTCCCACAATGTTTTCAAAGGGCTTCTTTTCAGAATCGTTAAAACTCAGGATTGTGTGGGAAAGAGTTAACCTGCTAAAAGCATCTGCTTAAAGTATTGACCCAGGTCGGCTTGCCCAGTCTGCACAGACTGTCCTGTATGATAACTCTTTACTTCTGGTAAGTTTTCTGCTTGTCCAAGGACTTGTCTACCTTAGGATTCAGCTCATTGTTCCATAAAGATGTAACGACTTGCTTGGTATTACACAATGTGGAGATGCAGTAAACCCTCTTTTGCCAGAGCATGGCTCATCTATGTGCAATTTTGCAATTTCAACAAATGGTTCAGATTTTTTAGGGATACAAGAATCTCTTGACTCAATTAACCAAAAGGTATAATATTGCGCCGCCCCCGAAACCCCCCCCCCCCCCCCCCCCCCCGCCCCCCTCCGAAAAAGGCCATATTTTTCAGGGGTATATTATTTTTCTATTTTTCGGAGGTATACTGAAATCAGCAGCCTGTCCTGTGTACAAACTACTAGTAATTGCCTGTTTCTGTCAAAGGGCTGGGGGGTTTTGAGGGGTATTAAGTCACATCTAGTGACAGTTCTAGTTTATTATTGGTTTAAATTGCTATTTTATATAGTTTAAAACTATGTACATTAATCAATGAACAAAATGTTTTTAACCCATTACCACACATTCCCTACTTTTGACGCCCCTGAGAAAGAAGCCTTTAGAAAACATTGTGGGAAAAGGAGAAAATGCTGATAACCAGCATTTTCTCCTTTTCCCACAATGTTTTCTACCCTTCATAAAGCAAATTTCAAATTTTCAGTCACTTTTATTTTGTCGTCGGCAAATGCTTTCAATTTGGGCATGCCTAAAATATTTTCGTTTGGTAATGAGTTAAGGCAGTTGATATGAAATACATGTATTTATATAAGCTGTGCTGTGTGAAAAGGGGGTTAAATGTATGTGCAAAAAGCAAAAAGCCCAGCCGGCCTGTATAGTCTAGGCAGGCTGGCACAAAGGGAAAGCTTTTGCCATAAATAAATTTTCTGCATGTCTTACTGCAGGATCCTGTTAGTTGTAAGACAAAATTGATTGTATGGCCAGCAACACATGAAAAGGGGACATTTGCATAAAGTGTCTTCTCGGATCAGCCTGCACAGTGTGTGCAAGCTGACCTGAGACCACACTTTCCATTTCTATGTAATTTTCTGTTTTGTGCAAGTGTACTGTAGCACAAAATCTAATGTCTTAACCCTTTACCTCATATGCTAATTTTAGGCTCTTGTGATTCAGCAGCAAATAAACATATGATGTCAAAAATACAGACAAATGGGGAAACAATTATTTGATTGAGTGGAAAACATTGTGGGAAAAGGAGAAATTGGTCGTTACGAGCAATTTCTCCTTTTCCCACAATGTTTTCAAAAGCTGTCTGTTGTTGATGAGTCAAAATGAGTATCTATGGAGTAAAGGGTTAAAGTGTCATCCTGGATTAGCCTGCACAGACTGTGCAGGCTGATCCGAGAGGGCACTTTACTCAAAACTCCGAATGCCCCTTTTCACAAGCCATATATAAATAATTGTGTGAAAGTGTTTGATTTAATGGACACCAGAGATGTATCAAACCCTCTTTTGCCAGAGCAGGGTTCACAGAACACTGTACATTTATACTTATGGCTGAATTATTGTCAGATTATCACACTATATGAGCCATATTCAGAAAAAAGGGGCCTTAATTCATCTCTGTGATACAAGATACTGCCCCAAAGTCTACATACAAATATGGGTCCGTAAGAACAACTGACTGTAAGGCCAACCTGGGCAGATGCTTTTCGGAGATGCATTAAGCCTCCTTTTCACAGAGCATGGTTTATGTATTTATTCGATCTTCTGTGTAATTGTTTATCGATATTCTTTTTTATTTGGAATTCTGGCAGCATTACAGAGACATTCCCTTCTTTTTTTTTAACATATTTTGAGTTTTTACCCTTTACCAAACAATCCCTGGTTTTTACAACCCTGAGGAAGAGGCCTTTTGAAAACTTTGTGGGAAAAAGAAAAAATGCTGGTAACCAGCATTTTCTTCTTTTACCACAATGTTTCCTACTCTATCAAAGAAAAATAGCATCATTTGAGCCACTCCAAAATTATTCTCTACTAATGTTTTCGAGCTGGATAGTCTAAAATTCTGCAGTGTGGCTCATAGTTACATCATACAGTATGCTCATAACATGATATAGTATGCATGTGCCTTTATATTATATCAGATTCAAAATGGTATAAGATATTGTTGGAAAAGAAGAAAATGCTGGTTACCAGCAATTTCTCAGTTTCCCACTCTACATGAATTTTCAAGAGCATTTTTTGCACAGGGTTCTTAACACAGTAATGTTTTGTAGTAAGCTAAATACTTTGAATACTAGTACATATCATGCCTTAAATTTTTTATACTTATGCATTGTATTATAAAAGTTTTTCTAATGGTCAATTTGTTCTACATGCAAAATTTTTATTTTATTTACATATTTATCAGAGTTAAGATATATTGAATAAAGAGGATTTTTTGTATTCTTGTATACATGAGTGTTTTGTTTATGTTATTCAGAAGTTTTCAACCAATCTTCTTTCTTGTAGTAGTTATTCCCAATTAACTCGGCCAAATTTGAAAAAAAAGTATGGGTCAGAGCTCCAGATAAGAGGGAGTAGTGATTTTTTAAAATCCAATATTTCCCTTCGAAATCCTATGTTGTGGTTACTCATTAGAATCGTCTCACTGAGATGATTCTAATGAGTACCCATAATATAGGGTTGAGTGGAGAATTAATAATATTTTGTATTTTGAAATCAAAATCACTCCATCTATCTGGAGCTCCGATTCAGGCCAAGGGATTTTGAAAATCTTAGTAACTAAAAAATGAGTGTTTAGCGCAATGCACCTACCACGCAAAAAATTCTCAGTATTTCGAAGTTAGCCCCCCCCCCCCATCTTGAAATTCTTCCTACGTTGCTGCGATTGGTATTGTCATAGCTGTGCAATGGTATAATGAATCACAGAGAGATTCACTAAATTCCTTTACTTCAAACTCTGAATAGCTCTGGATCACATATGACAGGGCCAGGTAACTACCAGGATACTTCTGACACGTTTATGACCCTTCTTGGATGTAGAACTTTCATAAAATTTGACATTCATAATATCTATTTCTGTTGTGATATTTACTTCTAACTTGGACTACTTGTCAATTATCAAAAGAGAAACCCCTAAAACAGAGCTGGGTAACATCAACATATTTATCGACACAGATATGCCCTTTTTTCAACTTGAGCTTTTCATTAAAAAGCAACTGCAGCTGAGTATTGGCACCGGCATTGCATACTTTTATCACCTTTTGAAAACATTGTTGGAAGCAGAGAAAATGCTGGTAGCCTGCATTTTCTCCTTTTCCCACAATGTTTTCTACACTTCCAACAAAAATTTTACCTTTTGAGTCACATTTACTTTATCATCAGATTCTGTAAATGTTTTCGATTGTTTTTTATCCTTTCAAATTATACTAGAATGATACTTTGTCATACAGAAAATTGAAAAGTAGCAAAGTGGTTCAACCCCTGTGGCTGTGTACTGTCTGAAAAGGAATAATACTTGTAGAAGCTTGAACCCATTACCACACAATCCATTCTTTAAGAAGCCTGTAGAAAACATCATGGGAAAAAGAGAAAATGCTGGTAACCAGCATTTTCTCCTTTTCCCACAATGTTTTCTACCCTTCACAAAACAAATTTCAAATTTTCAGTCGCTTTTATTTTGTCGTCTGCAAATGCTTTCACTTTGGACAAGCCAAAAATTTTGTCGTTTGGTAATGAGTTAAACCCCTTTTTCACAGAGCAAGACTCATGTAAATGCAGTGATGTTAAAAATGTGTTAAGACCAAAGAAACAAGTCAGAGGCTGGACTAGGAATTAAGCTTACTTTCATGTAGAAGAAAATACTGTTTAACCCATTATCAAACGACAATATTATAGACTTGTCCAAATTGAAAGCATTTGCAGACGACAAAATAAAAGTGACTGAAAATTTGAAATTTGTTTTGTGAAGGGTAGAAAACATTGTGGAAAAAGGAGAAAATCTGGTTACCAGCATTTTCTCCTCTTCACACAATGTTTTCTAAAGGCTTCTTTCTCAGGGGCGTCAAAAGTAGGGATTGTGTGGTAATGGGTTAATGTTGGCGACTATCTTACAGTCTGTTATCCTTCCCTCTGGTGTGAAATCCCTTTTAGCCCTCTAGCCAAGCTCGATAGTGCAGTCTGTAGCATACAGGACTTAAGACCATGGGGGTTGTTGGTCCAAATCTAAAACTCACCAAATTTCTTTCCAAGGAATTTTTTCTACCCTTCCAAAACCAAATTTCAAATTTTCAGCTACATTCATTTTGTCGTCTGCAAATGCTTTCAATTTGGACTGGTCTAAAATTTTCTCATGAGGTAAAGAGTTAAGATGGTGAAAAGGGCAAATGACAATATGGACAAAACCTCCTGGTGGGGGGACAAACACAAACAACACAAAATTAAACACAGAAGTCAAATTTTCTCAAGTGGTAAAGAGTTAAAGACGTTGAAAAGGGCAAATGGAAATATGGACAAAAACCTCCTGGTGGGGGGACAAAAACAAACAACAAAAAGTCAAACACAGAAGGCAGGTAGTTAGTTCTCATTATTGTTTTATTTCTATCAGGATTTCTCTATACAAATCATATACACATCAATACAGCACTTACACATACCGTTATATCACACATACAGTATCTCTACAGCTCTCTTGCATTAACAACAAAACTATTACAACAATGTGAACAAAATCTTCCTTTTTCTGGATTACATGGTTTTATACCTGGATTAAACTTTGAAATAAACAGAAAATAAAGGTGCAGTTTTGGACAGAGGCAAGCCTTTGATGTTCTTTTTAAGTGCTTGAATTTGCATTTCTAACCTAGTAGTCTATATGAATTTATTTTTTCAAACATGGTTTAAACCAGAAAGGAAACAAGTCCCCGAGCTCAGAGATTAGTAAAGGAGTACATGTATCTTAGACGAATTTCTGCCACAAAAAGCATTTAATAACCTAATGAAAAAATAAGCCTCTCTTCCTATAGAAAACCAATTCAGTGAAATTCAAGCAAATAGGATAAATTGCTAGTCAAGAGCAGTTTATTCATTTTCTATGTTAATGTGTATTATTCTTCAAGCCTTTACCACAAAGCAAAATGTTATATGTTGTGCCACATTGAAAGATTTCACTGACACTAGTAATGTTTTTTCAAATTGTAGTGTTTGTCATTGAATAGGCCGGAAACTTAGTGGGAGAAAGAGAAAATGCTGGTCACCAAGATTTTCTCCTTTTCCTGCAAGATTTTCAGAAACCTTTTCTGTCAGGGTAGTTAAAAGTAGGGACCGTAAGGTAAAGGGTTAATTCATTTTGACTTTGAATATTTTACGTGGGTATTAAAACCCTTAAAGCCCCTATAACTGCTTTAGATGCCCTTGTGGTCTGTGCATGACAAGATCAGACTGCACAATAATGTGTCTGATGCAAATTTCAGATCATTTAGGAGGTAACAAGTTGAAGGTCAACACTGGGAAGTATACAACCTTAGGAGTCCATATCAACATTGCAGGCATCAGCAGCTTAAGCTAAAATACTATTTTAACTCTTTGCCAAACGACAAAATTTTAGACTGGTCCAGATTGTAAGCATTTGACAAAATAAAAGCGACTGAAAATTTGAAATTTGTTTTATGATGGGTAGAAAATATTGTGGGAAAAGGAGAAAATGCTGGTTACCAGCATTTTCTTCTTTTCCCACAAAGTTTTTTGAAGGCTTCTTTTTCCGCGTTGTTAAAAGTCGGGATTTTGTGGTAAAGGGTTAATTGTAATAGAGACAGGACTGTTTGAAACAGGAAAAGTTACAAAGAGATGAAAGTGCTGCTGCAAGTCCAACTGTAGAAGCGATGTAAGCAACTATATCTCTAAACCAAACATTGAAATTTTTTTGTCAAAATTGAAACAAGTATTTAAAAGAACACACCAAAAGCGGCTCAAATGACAAAATTTGTCCTTAATACAAAAGAAAAACTGTTGTTGTTTTTTTTACTTTCATGGTTATTAAAAGTCGAGATTATCTGGTACAAAGTTGACATACATTAAATCTGACTAGAGATATGCATCTGTGTTTGCACGTATATAGCATTGTGTCCTATATAGCAATATACACATCATTATTATGTCCATGCTATACTAGAACTATGATTCTGTTGCATAGACTACATTAGGACAAATGAAAGGTTTTACAATTCTGCACAATTTTCTATCAATGCAACTTCATTCTTAACTTCCAAGCAGGTAGGGAAAGCCTGAATGATTCTAAGTGAAACTTGAGTTTTGGAGAAAAATATCTCCTTATCGGACAGTTTAGATTCAAGATCAGACTGCACATTTTTAGCAGTCTGATCTTGATCTACAGTGTCTGCAAAAGGTCAGCAAGTTGAACTTAGCAGCATAACAATTAAATAAAGGTTTATCTCTTACCATTTACATGATTTGTAACAAAAGAACAACATCTTTAATAATAAATTCAACTCGGCAATAGTTATTTACAACCACACAGAATGAAAAATATACAAAGCAGTGCACAATGAAAATGACATTTCAACATACATTATGTATATACATGTGAAAATGTATATATTTTCACATTTTGATAATTGGAATGTTTTCCTCAAATAACAGGTAGCTGAAACATGTAAGATAGGTCTGTTTAAATAATAGTAGCCTGCATCACATTGATTTTCACAATTTAACTCTTGGAATCCCAAAATAAATCCAACAGACACTTTAAGTCTAGAAACAAGATCTAGAAAAATATCAAAATTTCATTGTTTCTTTAGTCTATATTGCGTAACACATTACCAAATGACAATATTTTAGGCTTGTCCAAATCGAAAGCATTTGCAGACGACAAAATAAAAGTGACTGAAAATTTGAAATTTGTTTTGTGAAGGGTAGAAAACATTGTGGGAAAAGGAGAAAATGCTGGTTACCAGCATTTTCTCCTTTTCCCACAATGTTTCTAAAGGCCTCTTTCTCCGGGGCGTCAAAGGTAGGGATTGTGTGGTAATGGGTTAAGCTAAGCAGACAGAGTATATCAAAGATGAAACTACAAACTGCACCTTTTCATCTTAACTGATCTTCGTCTACACTGTCGCTTGGGCTTCATAGCTTTTAAAAGTACTTAAAGGGTTAATTCCAACTATTTTAATTTTTTCATCCTTTCAAAATTACAAGTTCCTACTTCCGCTCCACAAGTAGTGCATATATAAAGTGCATATTATGGAATAAATTTGGTCTTCAAAGACTATCTTTGTACCTCTGTATTGGATTATCTCAGTGCCACTTTACTAGAACCTATGTTGTGAGTGGTGCGCTCTTAACTACTGTATCATCAAATTAATTCTTACCAGTAGCAATAAAACTTGACTTTGCGAGGATTGCAAGGTGTTTTATACTGCTTGCAATAATTTTTCAGACAGCTCAGATGTTCACATGCCAAGAATTTCCTGTATCAAGAAATGCTTTATGCATTTGTTGATTCCACATTTAACATGCAAAATGTTTTTTTTTTAAATTTCCTTTCAAGAAAGTTTTTTAACCCATTTACTCACAATACTTTAGGCATCAACAGTGAGCAGCTTTCAAAACTTGCTTACAATACCAGCAATACATCTTTTTCCCACAGTATTTTCCTTGTAAAAGAATTTCCTACCTTTATCAAATATATCCTCTTTATATCATTTGTGTTGTATTGTTTCTGTAGTAGGTTGATTAAAAAGCTCCTCTTGTGCTGGCAGTAAGCTTACTCTATACAATAACTTATTCTAACCCTTTGCCAGATATAACCCTTTCCCAAACAAGCCCTTGTTTTTACGTATCTGCAGTACAAGTCTTTTGAAAACACTGTGGGAAAAGGAGAAATTGCACGTAATGAGCAATTTCTCCTTTTCCCACAGAAAGGTCTCCATTTGGAGACCTTTCTGCCATTCTTATCAAACTTGAAATTGTCGTCTGCAAACTCTTTGAGTTTGGAAAAGTCTAAAATTTGTCATTTGGGAAAGGGTTAAGAGCAAAAAGCATTCTGTTTAACAGCATTTTCTCCTTTATCCACAATGCTTTCAAAAACCTTTATCTGACTAAAGTCATCGAAGCTCGAAGGTCAGTAAAACTTGATACTGTCTGGCAAAGGGTTAACACAAAATGGCTAATCATTTATATCTAATTCTAATCCTTCTTAAGACGAGTCGTTGTCATTCTATAGATGATACTGTCTCGGCCAGGGTCCATGTTCCAGATTCCATAACAAATACCAAATACAGCAATAGCCAACAAAATCATCAACCATAGGCATATATTGAATGTGACTGGGTAGTTTTCATCATAGTCCTGTGCTAAATTGTGTGTATTGTTTGTGGTCTGCAAACAAAGAAAAAACTTCCATAAACTTTGCTCTGTAAATGAAATAAATATTTCTGCCAAAATTAAATAGCGACTCACAGCAATTTCAAAGTTCTTATCAACCCCCAAATCTGAGGGTGTCCAATAGAGTAAACCATAGATCACACAAAGATCACAAACTGATTTTCCATGCTATCTGAACTTGATCTACAATGTCCCAAAAAGCACACCAAGTCTAGCTTCAACAATTAAAAGGTTCACCCCAAACAGAAACCTTAATCAAAGCTTCTGTTGTCTATATATGTAGTCGAAGAGATTATAAATGAAGATCAGGCATAGGCCCACACAAAATATCTTTATCTACAAGATGACTATAATTCTAGAGTTTACAATTAAATTGATGCTAAAATATTGCCACAAGCTGCAGTTGCGAGGTTTTTGAAGTAAACCAACAATAAGTCTCTTGATTACGTTTCCCTGATACTTTTTAGTAAACTAAATGAGTCATGCTCTGTCAAAAGGTGGCTTCATGTATCAGCAGAAAGTATTAAACCATGTCAACCTGCACATTCTGCAAATACTGACCTTACTTGATTCCTTTTGGTCAATTTTCTGCATTTCAAGGGACCAGTGTACCTAAAAATTCATTTGCTTGTTATACAAAATGGACTCTGTGGATACATAATTATGTGATGACACAAAGATGCTTTAAACCCCCTTTGTCAGAGCTTGACTCAAATATATGTGACCGATCATGCAGGCTGACCATGGTTGACACTTTTCACTTTTGTGATATTTTCTGCATTAAAATTGGTTATTCTACCTTACTATTCAATCATTTTTGAACTGTCAGCTTAAATTGACCTGCACTACCTAAAATTTATTTTCATCTAATTGTTGTATGGAATTCCTGGATTGTCTCTTTTGCAAGAAGGGTGACAATCATATCTTTTCTGGTATCTAGAATGAGATGCACTAAGATTCTCAAAGACTTACTGCTTGTATATTTGCTTGCTGAAGACTCCTTGTTTTGCGCACAAGACCCTGTGGTGGGTTTATCATGATGATTTCAACTACAACGTTGCCTTTGTATATAGTCTTAAACTGCTCAGTCATCTAAAACACAAACAAAAAAAATCTAGAATTAGTCTCACTGCATTTGCAAAAGCTATAGGACAATAGCAACACAATAGCATGTTATCTTTAAATATTTTTTTTATTTTTACAATAATGTAGGGATGGAAACAAGTACCCAAGTAATCGAGTACTCAATCAAATGTCCGATAATCAATAACAAAATGGTAATACGAATACATGTACTTGGAAAAAAGTCAAAATTAGAGTTTGGGATTTTTTGGGGGGATGATTCCAGCTTTCTAGATTTAAAATAGCTCTACATTTAAATTTTAGAGATAAAACAGACAAGGGAAAAATGAAGGGTCATCTAAGGACCCCAAAATGCGCCATAATTGAGACTTAATTCATAATGCTTTCATTTCACAATTAAGCGTTGAACAAATTGGGGACTTGTTCACACCAAAACTGATCACTCTGGTTACGTATTTCAAATTGACATTTACAGCCTTATCAACTAATCAATAAAAAAAATTTAAGATATCAATAAGTTGTAAATAATCCCTATAGAACACTGAAACTTTTTACCAAATGACAAAATGTTAGACTAATCCATATTGAAAGTATTTGCAGATGATGTATCAAAAGTGTCTCGATCTATGAAATTTGTCTCTGAAAGGGTAGAAAGCTTTGTGAGAAAAGGAGAAATGCTGGTTACCAGGATTTTCCTTTTTTTCCCCACAAGGTTTTCAAAAGCTTTCTTTTCCAGGGTCGTGAAAACCAGGAATTGTTTGGTTAAGAGTTAAGCTAAAGAAAACCTTGAATTTGATAATATTTGTTAGTGTATGTAAATATTTTGGACATCCCCTGCTAGGTAAAGAGGACAAGTCCAAATTCAAGTCTTTTACACAAGACAAATTAATAGTAACCCAATTAAACAGATTTGTCTTATAGACAGAACAAAAAGCATTGTGGGAAAAGAAAATGCTATTTTCAAAATGACTTTGTCTAACGCTCTTTACAGGTCTTTACCAGTTTGTTTGGCAACAGCAGTGCTCGCGCTGCCAATCGACATTATCGACATTTGTCGATTTTTTAATTCAGATGTCGATTAATTCTTCCAATTGTCGATAAAAATTGGCGATTAATTTATTCCCAAAAAAGTCGGGTACAATTTCCTTTAGATGCCAGGATCACAGGTTAATTTGCGCCGGAAATGTGTGGTAATTGCTTGTTTCACACCTCGGCGGACGCAGACTTGGGCAATCAACAGGTCACAATGGACTGGTATATTATACAACACGTGTCATATTACTCTAAGCCGTTACTTGGCCATTATCGTTTGTTTCTTCTTAAATTTTGATTGACCACTTTAAGTGACGAGGTGATAGAAGGGAACCAATCGGATATTACTACGTTGACATTACAGAATTGAAATTCACGTAACAAATTTTGGTTACACGCGAGACCTCACGTAAGAAAAAACAAAAAAAAAAAATCCATTTTCCGCTGAACTTGTGTAAAATGACAAAATTTGAAGTTACTTGCTTCCCCTATTGATAATTATAGTCAAATTACCTGGAAATAACTATCCACAAATCAACACACGTGAAAAAATGCTCGATGCAAAAAACACGGAAACCCATGACACAACAAAATGTTCCTTGTGACATTGCCCGATCAGTGTCACATTAGACCAGCTTTTCAGCTTTTTAATGACTTTAAGCAGTAAATTTCAACAGGAATCTTACTTTAACAGAGTTTTGTGCAGCAAATCATCAATATTGACTACTTTACCTCCAGCAGAGAACAATTATTGTCATACCATATTATGACATTCTTACCCCTAGATTTACAGCTCCAGGGGTAAGTGTACCATTGAAACAAAAAAAAAAAAGCTACTGGGATAACTGTTCACTTATATAAGTCTACCCTACTGTTTATGTACTATAGAGTGAATAACATTTTGTTTACATAGACTCCTATGCCACACTGACTTAATTTGAAATTGAGGTTAAAATATAATAAAGGGAGGTAATCCTGTAATAGAAAATTTTCTCCATTCACTTGTGCATATCATTTATTTTGATAATAAAAGAATGTTATTTGGTACAGAAGTACTCTCAAAAGTTCTTATGATTTTATGCAATATTGTGGTAAAAGGAGCACTGTCCCAGGAAGTAGCACTTAACAAATTTTCCTTTTTCCCCCTCAATATTTTCTGCATTGTAAGATTACAACAAAATTGTGTTATATGTTAAAAAAGTAACCATTCATGAAAGGAAACCAAGAAATCAGTGTTTGTGCTCTATGCAAATCTTGTGGGAAAATGAGCACTATCCCAGGAAAGGGTATAGAGTAAATGTTCCTTTTCCCCCAATATTTCTACAATATAAGATTAAATATATAGATGATTTATTTATCATTATTGACATAATTATGTGAATGAAAGTTTGAAACTATGAGTTAACACTTAACAGTAAAGTTTGTTCAATGCTACATGTGCATATTTATTTATTTCTTTAAAACCAACTTCACGCGCTTATTTTGTCTATTATTTTTTGTAAGAAAAAGTTGTTGGCCATTATTTTACTTGGGCCAGAGCTAGCACTGCAACAGGCTAACAAAATGAAATGAAAAATGAAGACAGTATTTATGGAGAAGTTGCCTTATCTTCTATAATGCAGATTTCATTAATGCTGAATAAATTTTTGTCAAAGATTTTTTTCCACTATCCATACCTTTTGTAAAAAGTTGGACACCAGACTGACGGCATCCTTGGACTGTTGTGACTCTTGACCATGCTTATCTGACACACCCTTCAGACCTGTCACTGTAAAACTGTACAGATCTGGTGTAGTCTTCTTCAACATATTCTCATCTGATTGAACCTGAAAACAAAGGTTTTGTTTGGTGACTACCATTAACTGTAAAAGGCACTAAGTTAATAAAATTAATCTTTTCAATTTGGAAAAAATACTTTAACTTCAGTTTTACCTAAAGTATGTTACACAGTAGCTAATAATACATCGTTTTCTATCAAAGAGTGCTTCACCTTTAGAGCTACAATAATTCTGTCGTCTGCAAATGCTTTCAATTTGGTTGAGACCAAAATTTTGTTGTTTGGTAAGGATTTAATGACATTCATTGACCCATTACCACACAATCCCTACTTTTGACGCCCCTGAGAAAGAAGCCTTTTGAAAACACTGTGGGAAAAGGAGAAAATGCTGGTCACCAGCATTTTCTCCTTTTCCTACAGTGTTTTCTACCCTTCACAAAACAAATTTCAAATTTTCAGTCACTTTTATTTTGTCGTCTGCAAATGCTTTCGATTTGGACAAACCAAAAATTTTGTTGTGTGGTAATGAGTTAATCCTATGTTTGAGCTAGACTTTAAAGTTTGGTATCAAGACAGTTCCCTGACATAAGTTTTCAAGAGTTACGATTTGGACTTAAGCTTTTAAATTCTTGTGATGATTTGAATTTCATTTGTTTGTATTTATGATTTTGTTTTAGAATTACTTCACAGACAGCGAGAGAGGGGAAAGATTTGCCTGATTACCATGTAAACTCTCTGTTAACCTCCAATTTTTACATACCATTTGAGAAAATACAGGGCATTTCCTTTCTATTTGGCAACAAAAGGTTGTCAAATTGTCCCATCAAACCAACTTATGATAGACATGTCTCATCACTCTCATAGCAATCATAGAAAATTACAATCAGTACAATGTACAGTAAATAAACAAAAAATAATAATTCATAGACAAAATCCTTCAACAAACATCTTCACCCATGGTAGCTATCATTAATTGATATAGAGCTAAAGTATCAGGAAACTATCTTACAAAGTGTCAGGGAACTGTCTTCAAGTCTGTCTGGGAACTGGCTCGAAAGCTCATGTCCAGGAATTGCCTTGTTGAAGTTGTTTGGGAAATGTCCTTTTCCCTAGATTTCAGCCCCTGGGTAAATAACTGTACAATTTAACCCTTTGAGCACTGAATAAGCCTATATGGACCCTTTCGGTGTCAAAATAAGACTCAAGCAAGTGAAGTAACACTGCTACTCTTATCCAGCATGGCTCAGCAAAGCAGACTGCAATGATCAAAGATCAGACATCTTTTGCACAGTCTGATCTTGCTTTACACTATAGTTGTAAAAGGCATTTTAACCCATTACCACATGACACGATTTCAGACCTGTCCAAATTGAAAGTATTTGCTGATGACAGTTTCAATGTGGCTCATATGAAATGATTTTTCTTTGAAAGGGAAGAAAACATTGTGGGAATAGAAGAACATGTTGGTTACCAGCATTTTCTCCTTTTCCCACAATTTTTTTCAAAAGCCTTATCTTTCAGAGGTCAAAGTCGTCATTGTGTGTTTAAGGTTTTAGGCTAGGGAATATGGGGAATATAGCAGACTGACTGACTTACTGTGTTTATTACATCTTGTATCATCTGTAATTCACCCAATAGAGACAGATCTGTTTGAAGGCTTGTGTTTAAAGTTCCTAAATCATGACGTTGAGGAACAGCATCTCTATCCAATAATCTGTCTGCCATCTTACGGATCGTATTGGGAAGTTTCCTGAACACATCAAACTCTGATTTCACATCAAACATCTGAAAATATCAATTAACCCATTACTAAACAACAATATTTTAGGCTTGTCCAAATTGACAGCCTTTGCAGACCACGAAATAAAAGTAACTGAAAATTCCAAATTTGTTTTGTAAAGAGTAGAAAACATTGTGGGAAAAGGAGAAATGCTGGTTACCAGCATTTTCTCATTTTTCCACAATGTTTTCTAAAGATTTCTTTCTCAGGGTCGCCAAGAGTAGGGATTGTGTGGTAATGGGTTAAGCACAACTTGGCCTCCTGTGAGTGTTTTGCAACCCACAGAAAACGTTTTTGAAAACATTTTGAGCAAAGGAGAAAATAAGTTTCCAGCATATTCTCCTTTTGCAACAAACTTCTCTGTCCTTTCCATAACTAGGAAAAATCTAATCATTTGATCTATATTTAATATTTTGGTCTACAAATATTTTCTATATAGACTGGTTAAACCCATTACCATACAATCCAAACTTTTAATGACCTTAAGAAAGAAGCCTTGTGAAAACATTGTGGAAAAAGGAGAAAATGCTGATCACCAGCATTCTCTCCTTTTCTCACAATGTTTTCTATCCTTTCCTAAACAAATCACAAATTTTGAGCCACTTTTATTTCGTCGTCTGGAAATGCTTTCAATTTGGACAAGGCTACAAAATTGTCATTTGGTATAGAGTTAAATACTTTTTGTCTTTTTGTCCATTATCCCCCACTAGATGGCATTCTATAAATACTCATCAATCTAATTTGGGCATCCTGGGTACAGAAACTAACCACTTTCTGCGACAACCATTTCTTTGAATTTCTAACTAAAATAACCATTTACTTAATAAAACGCTACCTCATGCGATTCACTCAGCTATGATCAGCAGTTTAGAAAAATCTGGAACTAAAACAGGCCTGATTTTTCTTCAAACATATTGATAAAAACCATTTTCTCCAATGCTACTTTATAGCGCGTATTACTACCGTCTGCCCGATATACGGGATAGTGATAGGGCTAAATTTGTCATGATTGTTTTTTTGTTTTTTTCACTGATCAGAAGAATATTTCTGAGTTAGAAAAATGTCTTCAGATCTTCATCAAACATTTACTTCAAAAAACTGAAAAATTCTTGTAATTTTTTTGAACCCTTAGTCACACAATCCAGCGTATTCACAACCCTAAAATACAAGGCTTTGAAAAACTACCTGGTTACCAGTAATCAGAGATCCAGAGAGAGGGAGTGATTTTGATTTCAAAATTGAAAATGTTGATTATTCTCCACTAAATCCTATGTTGTGGATACTCATTAGAATCATCTCATTGAGATGATTCTAATGAGTACCCACATCATAGGCTTTCAAAGAGAAATACTAGTGATCGATTTAGATTACCATCACTCCCTCTTATCTAGAGCTCTTCTTTGTATACTGTTTGTAAATCTATCAAAAGCAGAAATTAAGCTACACTTCACTTGTCAACTTCAAATGCTTTCAATATGGTCCAGTCCAAAATTGCACTGTTAGGTAAATTCTTGATCAAATTCAACTACTCATCACATACCAAATTAATTAACCTTTACCGAGAGACAAAATTTTAGACTGGTCCAAATTGAAGGCATTTGCAGACGACATAATTAACGCAACTAAAAATTGAAGTTTGTTCTGGGAAGGTAGAAAATATCGTGGCAAAAGGAGAAAATGCTGGTTTCCAGCATTTTCTCCTTTTCTCATGATGTTTTCAAAAGGCTTCTTTTTCACAGTCGTGAAAACCTTGGATTGTTTGGGAAAGGGTTAACTGAAGTTTAGAAACTCATCATCTATCAAATACAATTATCTGCAGCTAAATATCTAAAAATGTTTGAACACAAGTCCACATTCAACTTACATTATTATCCAAACCAGCATCTAATAACAGTGGATTCTTCTCTAAGAAAGTACCCTGCAGTGAGGTCATTAGTCCTGATAAGTCTACATGTGGTGTATCCTACAAAATAAGCCAACATTTCTTTAAAATTTGCCAGAGGTATTGTAAAATCCAAATGAACAAATGAAATGTGATCTTTTGTTCAATCTGCAAAAGCTTCAATATTTACCCTCTGAACCATTTAACTCTTTACCACACAATCTCGACCATTAACGGCCCTGAGAAAGAAAGCCTTTGAAAACATTATGAGAAAGGCAAAAAATGCTGGTTACCAGCATTTTCTCCTATTCCTACAGTGTTTTCAACCCTTTCTAAATCAAGTTTCATTTTTTCATTCACATTTTTTTTGTCGTCTTTTTTCAATTTGGATTAATCCAAAATTTTATTGTTTGGTAAAGAGTTAACAATTCTAGCCTTGTCCAAATTGAAAGCCTTTGCAGACGTCAATTTCAATGCAACTAAAATAATGTAATTTGATCTTGTTTTCAAAGACCTAAAGAGTTTTAAAAGTCATCACTGTGTGTTGAACAGTTAATAAATGACCAAACTATTCACTCTATCACATCAACAGCTTCTCAAACTCATAAAACTATGCCACAAACTCTAATAGCATAGCCAATTTTCTACAATGTTTTCTGAAGCCTGCTGTGTAAGGGTTGTTAAAACATGTGATTGTTTAGTAAAGAGTTTTTTAACCCTTTACCAAACAATCCCTAGTTTTTACAACTCTGACGTAAAAAGCCTTTTGAAAACACAGAGGGGAAAGGAGAAACCCGCTATGTTTTCTACCATGCTTGAAACAAGTTTCAATTTTTGAGTTGCATTTATTTTGTTGTCTGCCAGTGCTTTCAATTTAGACCAGTTTAAAATCTAGTCGTTCGGTAAAGGGTTAAATGCTAAAGAAACAAAATAAGCACATACAGATGAGAAATACTTACTCATCTCCTTACAGAAGCTCAAATGGATATCCCTAAATTAACCATTAACAGAGCAACAAAACATAACAAAAGTGAAAGGATTTACAGATGATAAATAACCTTCCAAAATGATACATGTTGTCTCTGAAGAGGCAGAAAACATTGTGGAAAAAGGAGAAAAGGCTGGTAATCAGCATCTGTTCTCCCTCATTCACACTGTTTTCAAAATCCAACTTTGCCAGGGTAATCAAAACTTTCGGATTGCTTGATAAGCACCAGAAAATATTAAAAATATCCTATCAAACGCAAAATAATTTGAAAAGCATTTCTCTGATTAAAACAACGTGCATAATTATGAAACTTACCAGATCTACTGGGAACTCTGCTTTACTGGCAAGGTCCAAGCCTGGAGCCTTCTCCATGGTTAAAACAGTTACTAAAACATTGGCTTTAGGACGCTTAAACAGTGATCCCTGCTTTATACCTGCCCAATTCAAACCCTGCAATATGATTAAATTCACTTGGTGACAATATATACTTCTCATTTGCCTATGGAAAAAAATAAGCAGTGACAGGTAAGTAGCATTTTCACCTATTCCATCAAAGCTTTCTGACTGTCAAAAGATATACATGTATATGAGTATTTAAGCTGCATTTGTCATCTGGAAGGGCTTTCAATTCAGACAAGACTAAATTTTGTTGTTTACCTCTTTACCACACAATCCCGAATTTTAACAACCCTGAAAGAGAAGACTTTTGAAAATCAGTGTGTGAAATGGAGAAAATGCTGGTAACCAGCATTTTCTCCTTTTCCCGCAGTGTTTTATGCTCTATTAAAAACAAAAAATCATTGTTTCAATAGCATTTACATGTAATTTCTCATCTGTAAATACTTTCAATTTCGTCCAGTCCAAAATTTTGTCGTTTTGAAAAGTGTTAAGAGCCTTTGAGGTTAAAAAAAAAAAAATCTATTTCTTCACCCAAAACTCTGTTGTGGGTACTCATCAAAATCATAATATGTGCTTAAGCCTATCTATGCCTTCGATTCCTGATATTCTTTACCGGAACCCTGCACCAGAGCAATATCAATGCTTTTGATGTTTTTTGCACTAAACATCATCAAAACTTTGATCAGGTTTAACTCTTTATCAAACAACAGTATTTTAGATGGTCCCAATTCAAAGCATTTGCAGACGACAAAATAAATGTAACTCAAAAATCAAACTAGATTAGAAAACATTGTTGGAAAAGAGAACTGCTGCTAAACAGCATTTTTTTTTTCTTTTTCCATAATCCTTGAGTGTTATAGGCCCTCTTCCCTAAATATAAAGACCATTTTATAAATACAGTAACACAATTTGATATACTTACAGACAGGCTTGATACACCTAATGAGTGGGAGATAACTTTAGAAATGTCGCTAACAGGTAACGGTTGCTCCTGTTCTTGAAAGCTTACATAGGATGGTGCATGTGTAACAACAAGCTTTTGTGTTGATGCCAACTGGCCAACCAAACCTGAAAAAGAAATAAGAGAAATAACAACACAATCCCAACCTTTAACGACCCTAAAAGAGAGGGTTTTTGAAAACATTGTGGGAAAAGGAGAAAATGCTGGTAACCAGCATTTTCTCTTTTACCTGCAAAGTTTTCTACCTTTCCAAATTTCAATTTTTGATTCATGTCTAGTTTGTCATCTGCAACTGCTTTAAAGTTGGACTAGTCTGAAATTTTGCTGTGTGGTAACGAGTTAAATCACCAGTGTATTTCAATCTATTGCTAGTTTTATGTTCTGGCATTTTTATGTCAATTTTCTGCTAATTTCAACTATGTCCTTAATTCTAAAGTTTGTGTTTCAATTTTGTATCCTTTACATTTTGTCTAAAAAGCTTTATATCAGTAACTGTAACTATTTGTAAGTGTGTTTCAGTGCTTTTGCATTTCTGTGCATTTACTTTTTCTTCTGAAGGCATGGTTTTTCATGGTCAGGCTCTTTAAAGGTGACAGTAAGTTAACCCATTACCACACAATCCCTACTTTTGACGCCCCTGAGAAAGAAGCCTTTTGAAATCACTATGGGAAAAGGAGAAAATGCTGGTAACCAGCATTTTCTCCTTTTCCCACAGTGTTTTCTACCCTTCCCAGAACAAATTTCTATATTTTAGTCACCTTTATTTCGTCGTCTGCAAATGCTTTTAATTTGCACCAGTCTAAAATTTTCTCGTGTGGTAATGGGTCAATGGATGGAATAAGATCTGTGGTTAAAGCTCTTAATTTCAGTATTAACTGCCAAGCTAGCTTTGTCATTGTCTCCATAATGAGCCTTATACAGTGCATCTTTTTTTATATTTGGACATTTACTGTGCTCCACACCAGCTCAAGTTCCGGTTGGAGACCCTCATGAAATTTCCAGTTAAATTTCCAGTGCTTTATTAACCTGTTACCAACCGACAATATTTTAGGTTTGTTCAAATCGAAAACATTTGCAGACAGCAAAATGAAGGTGACTGAAAATTTGAAATTTGATTTGTGAAGAGTAGGAAGCATTGTTGGAAAAGGGTTAACTTTCTGATATGTCGATTTAATTTGTATAACAAAATGAAGCCATACATTAGGTGTAAAGAACTTCACAGAACAAAAACATAATATAATTGCTTTACTACCGAAACATCCAATCAATTTACTCAATAAGTCTATGTTACCGAACTCGTCTGTTACCGAAACATCTGTCACCCTTTGGCTTTATCCCCTAATTATTGTCAGAAAAATCCGTGATGGGGCGTTCCATTGATTGCGCTGTCTGTTTCAATACAAGTGTCAATGAAAGTGAAGAGATTGTTTCAATTCAAAAGTGGTCTAGGATGGTATGTTATGAAAAGACTAACAGTGACAGAAATGACTTAGAGGTCATGTAGACAGACTTAAGTCTAAGATGAATTAAGGATACAGTACTGCATCTTTAACGAATATTAGATTTGAAATAAACGATAAAATGTACTTTGACACAGTACAGAGATTTCGAGGGCCTTCTCTTTCTGAGAAACAGAAAATGCATTACCGGCTAGGAATAAATAAATTATCATTTTCCCCGGAAGATGTTCCAAAATTTTGTTTTCATGTGACGTGACGTCATAACCGGATGTGTCTATAGGGCTGTTTTGTTTGCCAGATTTCTAAGAAAAAACACATATGTTCTAATCGATTAGATTTCTTCTTGAGGTGGGGGGGTGGGAGGGGGGTATGGATTCGTACCTCTAGCCTCTCGGTCCAAAGGTATGGATCCGTATCCAGGCAGGCTAGGGGTACGGATCTGTATCTCTAGCATTTCCAGTTAGGCCAGGCCAGGCCAGAGATACCTTCAGTCTGAAGGTGTCTGCTCCGATGCTATTTTTGTTAGGCCTACTGTTCTTCGTATACCACAGTTGTGAGTGATGAGGCACAATAAATAATCAACGAGGGCGATAGCCCGAGTGATTAATTCATTGTGCCTCATAACTCACAACATGGTTTATTGAACAATAAACCACGATAGAAAGAAGATTATTTCAATTCGCGACAGATATGAAGACGTGCACTTCCACGACACCTTTGTTTAATGTCAAATAGCCTTTCAATGGAAAGCATATCTGATAACAATTAGATTTTTGTGGAAAATTGATGTTGTAATTGGATAACTTGATTGTACCTCGTGAAGAAGAATTCTATTTACATTGACAGTTACTTACTTTCTCAGAGGAATTCACAATGAATCACGATTGTCACGAAAGCAAGAGAATTCTGAAAGGACCATTAGGCAACATGAAAGTTGATAAATAATATGTTTCAAGATTACATGTATTTGGAGTTAATCCTTTTTAAAAATTAATTTTGATAATTTACACTGCAGTTGTAAATTCCCCTGTTTCTTTTTTTTTTAGAAAATAAGATATCAAATATCAATCTTACATAAATTATATATTGTAAATTTTGATCAGCTATTCTTAATGTCAAACATCGATTACAGCGTAAAATGGTTATCTCTTTTTCTCTCTATGTTTCATTTCGGACATTCCCCCCCCCCCCCCCACTTCCCCCCCCCCCAATTTTTTTTTTTTTTTGTCTGTATCGTTCGCTTTTCAAGTCGCGAAATAATAGTTGAGTGCAGCCACAACGGAGACAACTGCTTGATTGAAAGTTTATTAGAGTTACCTACCCTAAAAATTGTGTGCAATCCGAGTGACTAGATCAATAATTACCAGTATCTAAATTCTGCGACCAAAGAAAAAAATTGGCTAATGGCGGTAAGATGAATATCAGTGATAAAACAAATATGTGGTTTTAAAATATTTATTTCTCTTGTTAACACTTTTGGGTAACTGCGCTATTTTTTTTGTCCGGATTAATTGTATTTTCGGATGCTACAGAAGTCGGATAGCATGGATCAGGGAAAATAAATTTGTGCGATAAAGATCATCGTGATGATGAGTATGACCTTTTCTTACCCATTAGATAACTATTTGACATTGTTAGATGCAAGGACTCAATTTAATCCTTTGCCAAGCGACAGAATGTTAGACTAGTTCAATTTAAAATCACTTGCAGACGACAAAATAAACGTTTTATGGAATTGATTTTTTTTTTCAGCAGGGTAGAAAATATTGTGGGAAAAGGAGAAAATGTTGGTTACCAGCATTTTCTTCTTTTCCCACACTGTTTTCAAAAGGTCTCTATCTCATGGTTGTAAATACTAGGGATAGTTTGGTAAGGCCTGGCATCCACAAGGATGTGCTGATAATGTCCTGACGACAGCGCGGACAAGATGCCATGGTGTAAGAAAATTCATTTCTGCATCCAAATTTTGCTCCCGATCAAAATTTCGGCACAGACAAAATTGCCAATCTGGAAGGCTCAGAATCAGGCTGAAGAATCTAGGACAACAATGAGAAGCCATCAGGAACATACGGAAATTTGCTGAATATTTAAATTCGTTGTCCGCATGCAGGGTTCGCGCTGCCGATCGCCATTGTCGCCATTTGCGACAAAAATTAAAATTTGGCGCAAGATTTTTTCATTTGGCAAAAATGCGTGGCGACAACTTTTTACAAGCTGGCCCCAAAAAGAAATTCTTTTGAAATTCATTGTCGTAAGCGTTTGCGAGCTATAGCCTCGGTCGAGTGGGCGAAGAAGTCGCCGGATTTCAAAAAACTTCGCTCATTTCGCCAAGAAAAGCGAAGTCCAAGTCGACTGAAAAAAATCGGGAAGTCGCCTCGCATATATTGACAAAGCGTCCTGTGTGTAATCTACCATATCAGCGTGTGCCGTACCCGATTTACAGTTAGTGCCCAATCAGCGAGTTTAATTAGTTTACAACATACCGAGAGTCTGATTGGCAAGTCATTGTTAATATTAACTTTACAACACCATGGGATAATCCCATATTATTGACAAATATGAGCGCCGCCTATCGGTGTTTGTCGGACCTCTATTTTTGAAACACGGTCTGCTAAATTTAGTAACTACCTATATGAGAGTGAAAGTACTACCCCGGATATCGGTCAATCTTCGTCAACTTTTATTTCCAAAGTTTTAAATGGATTGAAATATCCCAGTTTTAAAAACCATGGAATCGGTACCTACTTGCTTATAACCATTTACTCCTAATTAGTTATTAGACTACTCGCAGTTTTCCAAACGAACAGATATGATGACGTACTTAGATCATTTAGATCATGTGGCAGTATTTTCAAATCATGTGACTAATTTGGCGCCAATGTAGTATCACGTTACAAGGCTTTCGGCGAATTTAGCGAAGTCACATGATTCAACTTCAAAATGGTAGCTCGTCACTGCAACAGCGTTTGGATGAAATCGAATATATTCTATGACACTAACTATAAGATAAAATGTAAAAAAAAGTTAATGTCTTTGATTCTAGATAGATCTAAGTATTCTGTTGATTTTATAGTATTTCCTTGATTGGGCTGCGAACCGCAAATCTACAAGGCTTTGAAAGTAAATCAGGTGTTAGATTTAGTTGTTGAATGATGGTTTTATTTAAGATTTATCCGATATTAATCAAAGACAAACGCTAATCAGACAGCTGTATTTTCGATGTCTCTTGCACTCTGAAACTGGGTCTAACTTATCAATAGAAAGTTGAAAGCATCGTGGCAATATGAGAAAATGCTGGAAGTAAGCTTTTCTACATTTAACAGACTATATATTTTTTTTATATACATGTATCTTTAAACATTAGTTACAGACTTTGAGCGGTTATCTACCGGTATTTGCCTGCTGCAAATGCTGTCAATTTGATAGGATATAGATAGGTAACTTTTTAGCTCCTTCTTTCTATGTAAAAATGGATCGCTGCGTTAATGTCTGTGAGAAAAAGTAAAGCTGATGCCTCTCATAATGAAAGTGAATCTAGCCAACTCGCCACGCCTTCGAAAGTTGCAAAACGATTATTTAAGAACTATTGGCTTTCTGACCCTGAATTTTCTAGCTTTCTCAAATACGATGCTTGCAAAAAAAGTTACGCTATGTAAAATGTGTCTACAATGTCAGTAAACAAACTCGTTCACCGCTGGCTGCTCTGTCATGAAGAAAGAATCAATTATCAAACATGCAAAAAAAAAAAGAATTGAAAAACCTTGTTCAGATGACCCTGAGAAAGTGTTACTTTTTCTTTTTCATAGATAATTCTCATTTTCTAACAAAGTTATCCACCCCTTAACATGCATTATACATTATGAATGGACTGCAACTCCTTACAATTCCGACCAGTCTAAAATTTTGTCCAGCATGCTGCATTATGATACTCATCTGGCCCCAACTCCTGAAAATTTGGCCCCAACTGTCCCCAGATTGGCCCCGACTTTTTTCATTTGGCGAAAGAGCTGGCGACAACTTTTTTAGACCCAGAGCGAACCCTGGCATGCTATCCGCATGTTTCCTGGCCCTAGTGGATGCCTGGTCTAAAGAACATCCTAACTTCAGAGGAAAAACCAAGGGTTGAGCAATTTAGTGAGGCATGTCACACTAACTTAATCCTCTACCACACAACTCTGACTTTAAACGAACTTGAGAAAAAAGGCTTTTAAAACATAGTTGGCAAATGCTGGTAATGGGCATTTTTAATGCTCTACTCATGACATTTTCTACCCTACAAAAGAAAAATTTCATGATATAAGTAACATGTAATTTGTTGTCTGCATATTTCCTTTTAAATTGGGTAGGTCCATTCCAAATTTTGTTGTTTGTTAAAGAGTTAGGTAAGTACTGAAAGCAAATGACATACTAATTTTTTAAGTCGCACGTTTGTCAAAACGTTCGACTTTTTACGATGAGCTCGAGGAGCTCAGGGTGAGTTGGGGGGTGTCTATAGTGGGTTGAAGAATCATGCTAAAAATTGGGTCAAAAACATCGTATATACTTCATAAACGAGGTTCAGTTACTCTGCTTTTAACCCAATCGCTGTAGAACTACTTTTTCTTTGGTATGTCTGGAATTTGTTCTTTATGATGGGACTGGACCCGGTAACTCATATAACTCATACACCTACGCTAGAAGAAGGAGAGCGTGACTCAAATTTTAAATTAAAAAAAAATCCGGTTATTTTGTATATCATGTGAAAATTTAACACCCATCTTTGTTTAGATGGGTAAATAAAACACAATTCAGCTAAGATATCCCCCCTATCAGTGCTTAATGCGAGTTTTAAAAAGGTATCGCGGATTAATATGGCTTATAGTTAGCTTATTTGATTGGTCAGTCAACTCAGTCGAGAGCACCTCACTGTAAATATTTATGCAGTATCGAGACGGTAGAGCTTCGCTTATAAGGGTGGAATTTAGAACTCGAGTGATGTCATTTGAAATCAACTCTTTTAAACCATGCAAACAATGAATTTCAGGGTTAAATGTAGTAAAACTCGCTCTAAATTTGAAAATTTGTTTCGTTCCGCAGCTTTGACCTAGTTTGTAACGTACGTCTCGGATGAAACACCCCAAATCACTCGAAAAATACCCCAAAACACCCCAGAGCACTCGAAAACTATTCCATTACACATCAAAAAACTTTTGTAACATCAAAAACTGCATGCGAAACACTTACAATCACGATTTTATGGAAATCAGACATGAACTTTTGCTATCAGTTCAAGTATTTTAGGTCTTTGATCCGCTTAAGTTTGAAGTACAAAATTATACTTTGATTATGAAAATGCAAATGGCGGACGGGATTGAAAACAAACATACATAACAATTACCACCAGTTAAGTTAAAATGTTGATTACTGCTTTTATTCGGACCTTAAAAGAGTGGCGACAAGGATATTTCATCCCCTCCGTATACAGTAAATACAACCTGAAATATGAAACGCAAGGTAAAATACAGCAATTACGACCGTACATTGACAGTTGCACTGTTGAGGGGATTACAGTCAAAACGTACTCAAACCAAAACGTACCCAAGTCAAAACTTACCCAAATGAAGTCAAAACCTACCTAAGTGGAGTCAAAACGTACCCAATGTGTAGTCAAAATGTACACATGATTTTTATAGTATTTCTTACTTTAATTTGTGTACAAATTAATAGAAATTACTTCTTCATCATCAATGACGATTTATAATATAACTGCTTTATTTTGAATTTGCCTTACATGATTAAAACCAATGATGAAACTTATTTAAGAATAAACATAGCGAAGTCTATCAAATGCTTAGTGATAAAATGACGTTTTTCTTTCTATTTTTTTTTTTAGGAAGATAAAGTTGCTATTAATGAAAAAAAGCATATTGGATACCTTAAAAATATTTATCCATCATTATAAAAATATGTTTTATATATGGAAAAAAAAGCATAAGCATCAGCACATTTAAAGAAATGATATAACAGAGAAATGTGATACGTTAATTACAGTGTTTGGATTGCAAAGATACAATATCAACACTCAAAAAGAGTGTAACAAATTTAATGTGGTGATTAACCCATTACCACACAATCCCTACTTTCGACTACCCTGAGAAAGAAGCCTTTGAAAACATTTAGAAAACATTGTGGGAAAAGGAGAAAAATGCATTTTCTTCTTTTCCCACAATTTTTTCTAACCTTCACAAAACAAATTTCAAATTTTCTGTCACTTTTATTTTGTCGTCTACAATTGCTTTAATTTGGACAAGCCTAAAATTAGGCTGGTCTGGTAATGAGTTAAACTAATTATTCCCAATGGTCTTTAACCTGTTGTAGATTGCATGGTTATTAATTACTTTGCAAATATTTTTATAATTTGAGAGTCAGTTTGGTTGAGATGAAAAACCTTAGGACTGTTTTTTCAGCTGACCTGAGCACAACATGCTCAAGGGAAGCTTTTAGGATCACCTGGTGTCTGTCATCCGTCATGCGTCATCAACAATTCTTTAAACATCAACTCCTCCAAAACCGCTGGGCCAATATGGACCAAACTTGGCTGGAATGTTCCTTGGGAGGTCCTCTTTAAAATTTGTTCACAGAATTTGATTACATCAAAAGTTTTGGTTGCCATGGCAACCAAACAGAATTTTCTAAGAAATTCTTTAAAAATCTTCTTCTCTGAAACAGCTAGCCATATTTTAAAATAATTTCATAGCTATGTTCCTTAAGTGACCCTTTCCAAAAATTTTTCGTGAAATTTTGATCAGTCAAGAAACATGACTTGGGTGAATGGGGGCTATTTGCACAATACAGAAATGAAGAAATTCTAAAAAATTCTTCTTCTCAGAAACCACTGGTCAGATTTTGAAATAATTTCTTAGGGATGTTCTATTGGTGACCCTTTTCAAAAATTGTTTGCGAAATTTCGATCCGTCAAGAAACATGGCTCTGGTGAATGGGGACTACTTGTACTTATATGGACAAGTCAGAATTTTGGAAACCAAGACCTGTATGGGTTGCTTTAGAGAAGAAAATCAAAACAAAATTACAAAGACTAATATATAGTGGAAAAGGTCTAAACTTTTAGTGGGCAACTCCAAAATTGTCCTGCACAGTCTTATCTTCATTGTCTCTAGCTAATTGGTTGAAGGGCTCCTTGCATAACCTAACTAGTAAACTGAAAGTTGTCAAAATTGATAGAGGCGGTAATGTGACTGTATCGACCAGTCCTGTGAAAGGTTGCAAGTTTTCTAAAAATCTGAACTAGAATGTTTGACTAGTATATTTTTATATTAAGAGTTAGGAAAAGTATTCTTGTAAGTTGTGTCATAACAAGTCGTACCTCCGTTCTAAACTACACAATTTTAGACTTCTTCAAATTGACAGTATTTTCAGACAACTTAGAATATATGATAACTGTTAAAAGAGCAACTTGCAAAAATGAAGAGAAATTACTCTAAACTCATTTTGTAAGAATTGTGCCGCTTTTTCGACTTAGCCTTTCTATCCAGTATCAAGCACCTAAACAGTCGTGTGTTGGCACCCGCTTGCAGTGCTCTTGTTTTACTTTCATCCACCATCAAGTACATTACCACACGATAACATTTTTGATGCCCCTGAGAAAGATAGCTGTGAAAAACATGGGAAAATAAGACATTGCATTTTCTTTACAAACAATATTTTCATCCATTTATGACTGAAATTTTTAGCAATCTAAAATATTGTAATCTGTTAGCTGCTTTAAGCAGTCGAGTGCTAGCATCGGTATGCAGTGGCACTGTTTCAGTAAGTTCCAAGTAATAGAGGTGACCAATGACATACATTTAATATTGTTTTGGGTAAATTATGTCAGGCTATATGCCAACATGGATATATTAAAGAAAAAGAAAAATGAAAAGATCTAATTTGGTGGGAAGCTGCCTGTTACAAGTAACTGCATTTGCTCAACTAAATTGCAGACTGGTCAAAATCGAAGAATTGCAGAAAACTAATCAAATTTGACTTACGGTAAACCATTAGATTTGAGACTAATTGGAAGAAAACCTTGAGTAAAAAAAAATGAGTTTTTCTTTCTTTCAGCTCTGTTTTCCAAAGCTGTTTGAATTACGTAAAAGCAAGATTGTCATGTAAAAGGGTGATTACCATCTATCAGTCCAAAAATATCAAGGTTTCACCATTAGTGCGACTTTCAGGACCTTCAGTCCTTTGATTTCTTTAGAATTTTCTTTTTAATTCATTTTTAATGTTTTTCAAAATATTCAGAGTTGTGAAAAAAGGTATTGTTTCATAAATTTTGAAGTGATAATTTGTTGCATTTTATTTCAGACCCCAGAGGCCCATTTAAAGAAGAAGTTACAGACTTTCTTGGCGGAGATGTTGAGATTTGGTACTGTGAAGGGTTTCAAGTATTTTGTTATGTACCCAAGAGGGAGGGAAGAATTGGTGTTGAGTGTTTTGAATCAGCCTCAGGTATTTGAGCTCCTAACTCATTTACAAACAATAAAATTTTGAGCTTGCCCAAATTGGAAGGTTTTGCAGGTGATAACATAACTGTGTCCCAAAAAACTAAAACCTATTTTTGGAAAGGAAGGAAAAACTGGGTTAACTCTTTACCCAACAACAAAAGCATAGACTGGTCCACTTTCAAAGCATTTGCAGATGACAAAATAAGAGTAACTGAAAATTTGAAATATGGTTTGGGAAGGCTACAAAACATTGTGCAAAAAGGAGAAAATGCTGGTTACCAGCATTTTCTCCTTTTTCCACAATGTTTTCTGCAGGCTTCTTTTTTTTAATTTTCAGTCACTTTTATTTTGTTGTCTGCAAATGCTTTAGATTTGGATAAGCCTAAAATATTGTCGTTTGGTAATGAGTTACGCAACTTTTAACTGCTATTACATTTTTCTTTTTTAACTCATTACAAAATGACAAAGTTGTATGTTTGTCCAAATCAAAAGCATTTGCAGACAACAAAATGAAAGTGACCGAAAATTTTAAATTTGTTTTGTGAAGGGTAGAAAACATTGTTGGAAAAGGAGCAAATGCTGGTTACCAGTATTTTCTCCTTTTCCCACAATGTTTTCTAAAGATCTCTTTTTCAGAGTTGTATAAAGGAGAGATAGTGTGGTAATGGGTTAAAGTTGTCTGTTAAGGAGTTATTGGCAGCAGTTCAAAAATTAACTTACCTGCATCTTTTAGATACTTTTTTCACCAGTCACATGATACTGACTCTTGCAGGCTTTGGTAATCTTTACTGAGTGCAAGTATGAGTGTAGGTTACTGATCCAGATGGCCAAGATCAAGGTCCCTATTCACCAATCTTTCTTAACAGCACTCACTGTCTATTGTTCAAGAATTTATTTATTAAAAAGTAACGCAATATCTGTTTGGCTCAACAAAATAGTTTTGCCTATCAGGAAATGCATTACTTTTGATTATAGATTACCCAACTCTTAGCCAAATCCATTGTCTTTTGTTGTGATGTTACATGAATTCCATTACAGTGTCGTATCCTTAACAACACTCACCAAGAAAGCACTTGAATGAGTAAAAAAGAGAAAATAAATGCATGCAAACAGCTTCTTATCCTTTGCCCAGAATTCTTCTACCCTATCAAAGATAGGTCTTATCAACTTGGCTCTAATTGCTTAACTCTTTACCAGACAACAAAATTTTAGCCTTGTCAGTATTGAAAGCATTTGCAGAAGACAATTTCAGTGTGGCTCAAATGGTGCAATTCTTTTTTAAAGGGTAGAAAATATTGTGGGAAAAGGTGAAAATGCTGGTTACCAGCATTTTCTCCTTTTCCCACAATGTTTTCAAAAGGCTTTTTTCTCAGGGGTGTTAAAAGTCAGGATTGTGTGGTAAAGAGTTAGTCATCTGCAAGTACTTTTTGAAATTAATTGGGCTGATAAATAGGGCTATTGTACTGGAATTTTTGCTATAATGAAAAAAGCTTCAAGAATTATTGATAAAGGTTTGCAGAATTATGTTCATTTGTTTGCACTAGGATTTTACTCTTTTCATGGCAGAGTGCAGGCTTTGTACCCTCAACCAAAGTTGACCAGGTTGCTGAACATAAAAAGCGGTTGTGTAAATCTGAGAGTTTTAGCTCAAATCATCTGCCCTATGATCAGTAAGTACTTGGTTGATTATGTATACATGTACATAGGAAGAGATATCAAATTATTATAACCCTTTACCATCAATGATGCCATTTAACGACCCTAGGAAGGAAGCCTTTTGAAAGCATTTTAGAAAAGGAGAAAATGCTGGTAACCAGCATTTTCTCCTTTTCCCAAAATGTTTTCTACCCCATCAAAAAAGATGGAAATGTTTGAGCCACATTGAAATTGTGGTCTGCAAATGCTTTCAATTTGGTCAAGGCTTACATTTTGTTGTCTGGTAAAGGGTTAAAGGTTATGTTTTCAGACAGTGAAGATCAACATCAGACTGAATAGAACATGCTATCTGATCTTAGGCCTACATTGTTAATAGCATTTTTGTGAGGTGTTCTGATGAAACAGCCTGAAACCTTTTTTAGGGAAGGGAAAGGGTTGACATTGTTATATGTGGTTTGAATCAATTAAGTAAACTCTAAATTCAAAATTTAGAATTACCTGATTTTGCAGACAACAAGGTAACAGGATTTCTCTTGTTCCACAATTTTTCCAAAAGGTATCATATTCAGGGTTAAAAAACCAAAAAGTTTCATATTCAAGGTAAAAAAAACTTCTGGATTACTTGGAAATCATGAATATAACTATGTAGGCATCAATTATGTTTCAAAGTACTTTATTTTGATGAATAATGTTCTACTTGTGACATCCTTAGGCTTTTTTAACCCTTTCCCAAACAACAAACTTTTGGACTGGACCAAATTTAAAGCATTTGCAGACGACAATTCAACTCTTGCTGAAAACATGATTTCTGTCTATGATAGGGTAGAAAACATTGTGGGAAAAGGAGAAAATGCTGGTTACCAGCATTTTTTTTTCTCCTTTTCCCACAATGTTTTCAAAAGGCTACTATTCCAGACCCGTAAAAACTAGGGATTGTTTGGGAAAGGGTTAAGCAAACAATCTTTATGAAATACAGAAGTTCAAGGTGAATTGAAGTGAATCATATATGATAGCATAGAAAACATTGTGACAAACGGTGAAATTGCTCATCACAAGCAATTTCACCTTTTGCCACAATGTTTTCCAAAGGCTCCTACAAGCAGTGCGTAGAAATGAGTATCTATGGAGTAAAGGGTTAAGGGTTAATGCCATAGTACTTACTCAATTTCATTCTGTATTCTTGGGGGTAAAGTAACAGTTACAGACATGTTTTAATCATCTGATAGTCTGACAATATGGGTTGAATTAAGGTACATTTTAGCCGAAGATCAGATTACCACAGAACAAGAACAAGATGTTAATTTTTTCACATTACAGAAGATCCTTGATGTTATCTATCAGATCCCAGATGGTACTCAGCACACATGGTGTTAAAGATGTAGGTCTTCCACCTGCCTCACCCAGTGAACAAGAATCCATACCTGCTGTAAGTGTCACATGGTAGTTTGATTTAGTTACAGGTCATCTTTGTACAGGTGGATATTTGGCTTAACTCTTTACCACACGAGAAAATAATAGACTGATCCAAATTGAGAGCATTTTCAGACGACAAAATAAAGGTGACTGAAAAATTAATGTTTGGTTTGGGAAGGGTGGAAAACACCTTGGGAAAAGGAGAAAATGCTGGTTACCAGCATTTTCTCCTTTTCCCACAGTGTTTTCAAAAGGCTTCTTTGTCAGGGGCATCAAAAGTAGGGATTGTGTGGTAATGGGTTAAAGAACTTTACTTTGAATCATTTCATTGGTTGTATGATGAGACAATGCCAGCACTAATGACCAATGAAGGGACAAGTTACAAAGTACAGTCACTTGTAGGAAGAAATTTTTTGGGTTTTATTTCTGTGGCAAATTGCCCTAACCCTTTACCACACAACCCCAGATTTTAATGACCCTGAAAAAGGCTTCCCACAATGTTTTTCTACCCAATGAATGACAGAAATCCTCCTTTGAGCAATATTCAGATTTATCGTCATATATAATTATACTCTATACTCCTATGTTGCATTTGAAACCCATCTCTTAACCACTGGAGCAATCTTATGAATGCTGACGAAAACAAAAAACAGTGCTTGTGAGTAGAGTGCGACTGTTAGCCCTTTACCCCATAAGGCATTTGTATGGTATCTCTAATTGACCCTAAATAACAGCAAGGATTAAGCTGTATTTTATGTGTATATGATACCTTGTGATAGCATAGAAAACTCTTTGGCAAAAGGTGAAGTTGCTCGTGAAGAGCAATTTCACCTTTTGCCACTTTTTTTTCTAAAGGCTCCTACATGAAATGCGTAGAAATGAGTATCTATGGAGTAAAGGGTTAAGGGAGACTCTGTCTGGCAGATGCAAAATCTGAATGAATCCATTTTGAAACTGTAGCTGAAATTTTGGATAAGGCTGAAACAAAATACAAACCAGTACTTGGTTCTTGTTACCAGACATGTCTAATTTCTATTCCCTACATAAAACAGTTTCTTTCAACCGCTGATCATATAATATTTTTCACACCCTGATGTCATCATCATCCTCAGTGTATGTTTGAAGAAACAGAAATTCAAAAAGATTATACTTTACAGACATTCGGACCCTAATTCTCAAAAGTAGGTTACTTGAACCACACAATACATTTTGGTTTGGCTTAACTATAATAAGAAATGTATACTTGTATTGTATACATAAGCTAGATGCCTAATGGCCTTTCTTTTGTCATAACTGTTGTATTTTTTTTAGGATGAAAAGTCCACTCTATTTCTAATTGCGGGCTATGGTAGATACAACTGTCCGTATGTCTGGGTCAGATCAAACCATGATAGACTTGTCAAGCTGACTGGAGATTCAACCAGTGAAAAAGATTGCCCACTCAAACTTAAAACAACATTAAAATGGAAGGATACAGGTATATAAGAGATTACTGGTACTTTTAGGTTTGTTCTCACAGTGGTAAAGGATGTATAACAGACAAAAAAATCATTTTCTTGGTTTGTATCTGTTTTATGTCCACTTCTCACCAGATGAATCTGCTACTTGCAATTGTACTGCAACATCCAATGATTTCCGTTCCTTCCAGTGGGAAGTTTTGGCGAATGTTAAAAAATTTCCACCGGACTAAATGGACAGACACATGCAAATGACAGACTTTAATGCATCTGACTATTTATGCCCTCTGCATGTCACATGACCGATACGTTCCTTGTACGTTGATGTTTAGTACCTTTCTGTTCATCGTACTTTGGAAAAATGTTTTGTCCTGTTCTCATGCGCTGCACTTCAGTTTTATCTGGTACAGGTCCGTTATATGTATTGCTTTATCATCTGGTACTAATCTGATAAACATGCATTTTTTCCGCTACATATCCAGTACTTGTATTGTCATTGTGTGGCTTCATTACTTCTCACACTGATTGCGTGAGCCTTGAGTGACACGAAAGATGAGTTTTGTTGCCTTATAACCAAATTTTGTATGATTTGTCCATTTGCCTTCCGTTACATATCTGTTAGCAGGTATGACCAAGCCTATGACTTTTCACAACTTAATCTGGTGTTTAATGACCCTGAAGTGAAAATTTCTTGAAAGTATTGGTGGAAAAGGAGGATATGCTGGGTACCATTTCTGAAAGTGTATTTCTCCATTTCAAAATCATCCCATTCTTTAAATCTCTATCAAATTCCGGTATTTTGATCATAACAGAAGATGCTCACCACAAAGTCAAGGTAGCTGTTAACCTTTTATCAGACAGTCTCCTTTTTTAATGACCTTGCGGAAATAGGCTGTAGAAAACAGTTGGCATAGGAGAAAATGCTGCTTACGAGCATTTTCTTCTTTTTCCACAATATTTTCAAGCTGTCACTGAAAAGTATGGGTTTTTTTTTTTAGCCATCTTTAATTTGTTGTCTGCAAATGCTTTTAGTTTTGATAAGTTTGAAATTCTCTCCTTTGGTAAAGAGTTATCTATCAACAGGGAAGCCCATACCAGACAGCCAGGTAAACTTGAAATATTTTTGAGACCGATATAAAACCGTTTTTCCCCAGAAGTGGCCGGAGTCTGTTTTCATCAACCATTGTTAACCCATTACCACACAATGCCAACTTTTAATACCCCTGAGATAGAGGCCTTTTGAAAACACTGTGGTAAAAGGAGAAAATGCTGGTAACCAGCATTTTCCCCTTTTCCCACAATGTTTTCTACCTTTCACAAAACAAGTTTCCAATTTTCAGTAACTTTTAATGTGTTGTCTGCAAATTCTTTCAATTTCGACAAACCTAAAATTTTGTCATTTAGTAATGAGTTAAAAGCATTGTTAGTCTGGCACAAGATTTAGAAAATAAGCCAACTTATGACTGGCTACACCAAAACCATTTGATTCAGCCAATTAAAAGTTGCATTGCTTCCAAATTTGGTATAAGACAAAGGATGTTGTTAAGAATGATTGGTGAATATGGACCTGGATTGTTTCAATGTTCAGTATTAACCCATTACCACACAATCCCGACTTTTGATGACCCTAAGAAAGATGCCTTTGGAAAACATTGTGGCAAAAGGAGAAAATGCTGGTAACCAGCATTTTCTCCTTTTCCCTCAATGTTTTTTACCCTTTACAGAACAAATTTCAAATTTTCAGTCACAGTTATTTTGTCATCTGCAAATGCTTTCGATTTGGACAAACCTTAAATTATGTTGTTTTGTAATGAGTTAAGATTGATTGGTGAATATAGATCCACATTGTTTCCATGTTTAACATTAATTTTCACTTCAGATGTTCTGTCGGTGATATTTATTTCTGGATATTATTTTTTCCTTCACTCATTATTCAGACATCAACGTATGGGACATTATCTCGGAACTTGTCAAACTGTGTACATACCCAGCACCCAGGAATCCATTTGAGATAGATTTTAACTATTTCACCATGTTACCTCTGTCAGACAGAGTGCTAGCTACAGCCGCCATGGTGAACATTTTACAGCGAATACTGATACATACACCCGACCAGAAACAATATGCAGGGCCAGGTAATGTTTGTTTATGAGGTGTTTAACACCATTTTCAACATCGTTTCAGTTTTTAATGTGGTGTTTTTTATGCCCAAAGGGTCATATTATGTTTTGGCCCTGTTCGTCTATCTGTCTGTCTGTCCTTCCATTTTCAATTTCTACAGGCATACTAGATCAGCAGTTCTAGATTTTAATCCTTTCCCAAACAATCCCGGGTCTTTACAGGTCTGGAATAGTAGCCTTTTGAAAACATTGTGGGAAAAGGAGAAAATGCTGATAACTAGCATTTTCTCCTTTTCCCACAATGTTTCCTACCCTATCATAGACAGAAATCATCTTTTCAGCAAGAGTTGAATTGTCGTCTGCAAATGCTTTCAATTTGGTCTAGTCCAAAAGTTTGTCGTTTGGGAAAGGGTTAAGCCATTTCACTGACAAGCCCCTTTGGGCATTTATGTGCTGCTCTGCAAAGCTCTTGTTGGAGTTTCCTTTACCAGTGTTTTGCACAATATTCTGCTACTTTCCCCTCTAACCATCGCTTAATTCTTTATCACACAACAAAATTTTGGACTGGTCCAAACTGAAAGCATTTGCAGACAGAATGAAAATGACTGAAATTTTGAAATTTGTTTTGTGAAGGGTAGAAAACATTGTAGGAAAAGGAGAAAATGCTGGTTACCAGCATTTTCTCCTTTTCCCACAATGTTTACCAAAGGCTTCTTTCTCAGGATGGTCAAAAGTAGGGATTGCATGGTAATGGGTTAAACAGTGATCAGCTGTGAGAGAGGAATGAATCCTTTTGTAATGACAAACATCAATCCTTGGAAAGAGATTTCCCGAGCTGGGGATGAAAAAAAAACAAACATTGTTCCACCCTGTTCTCAAGCCTTGATCGCTGTGGTTGCGCTCCACAGGGCTTAGAGCATGACAAGGTTAAGTATTACATTATGCAGGGTGATCATTATTGCTTGATGTATGTCTTTAGAAATCACAATCAAATCCTGGTGGAATAGACATTCTAGTAATATTCACCCAAATTTTTTTCAGTTTCCAATATTTTTTTTCTATTTTTTTACTCATTTATCCCTCGCAGCTCAATACCAGTATTTAAAGAACCCTTATTTGGTAGCTTATGAAAGCATTGTGGTGAAATGGGAAGAAAGTTTGAAAGCTTTCTCCTTTGGGGTGTTAATTCTTTACCATGTAATGACAAGTTTTAACACCTCTGAGAAAGAAGCCTTTCGAAAACATAGTGGGAAAAGGCGAAAATGCTGGTGACCAGCATTTTCTCCTTTTCCCACAGTGTTTTTTACCTTGTCAAAGAACTATTACACCATTTGACCAGCACTGAAATATTTGTCTGCAAATACTTTCAATTTTGACAAAGCTAAAATTTTGTTGTGTTTTAAAGGGTTAATAAAACTTGGGAAGGTACGGTAAAGGGTCAAACTTTTTTTTTGATTTCAGTGTTTGAAGAACTACAAATGATTACTAAAGAACATTTTAAAGCATTAGAAGAACTAGTTCAAAACCAAGGTTTACCTATCTTACAACAGCAGGTAAGAGATCAGCAACAGAAATCCAGAGCTACAGTTTATCCTGGTACTCGTGTTCGAACCTCATCATACAATCAGCCTACATACCCTTACAATGCTCCACAGTCATCCTCTTCATCATCATCATCGTCATCATTGCAAAGTGCAGGACAATATGGGTACACTAATGTGGCCCCACCTCTGTTTTAATTTGTTTGTCATTTTGTCTCTCGTGAGCATAGCATAATTTTATTCCATTTATTAGAGATGTTTGCTGGAAATTCTATGAATATGTAATTTTAGCTCACGTGAGCACAAAGTGCTCAAGGTGACCTTTTGTGATCATGCTCTGTTTTGGGTCTTGCCTCCGTCGTCATTTGTTAACTTCTACCTTGTCTATGCTCTTGAGGCCACCTTTTCAGTCCGATACTTATGAAAGTTGGTCAGAATCTTTGTTTTGATTATATCTTGGATGGGTTTGAAAATGGGTCATGTCGGGTCAAAGACTTGGTGACCAGGTAAAATCCTAGAGAAGCCTGGTGTACACTCCACAGTCCATATTTCCAGTCCAAAATTCTTGAAGTTGGTCAGAATCTTTGATTATGTCGTGGACGAGTTTGAAAATGGATCATGTGGCTGGGGTCAAAAACAAGGTCACTTGGCCAGATCTTAGGAAAACCTCATGTACATTCTACAGGCCACTTTTTCAGCCCATAACTCTTGAAAGTTAGAATATTTTTCTTGATGATATCTTGGTTGAGTTTGAAGGTGGGTCATGTAGGGTCATAAATTAGGTGACTGAGTCAAATCCTTGAAAAATCTTGCTTACCTTCTAGAGGCCACATTTTGATTAAAATACTCATGAAAGTTAGTCTGAATGTTCTTCATAATGATATCTTGACTGAGTTTGAAAATGGGTCAGGTAAGTACAAAAAGTAGGTCACCAGGCCAAAACTTTAAAATAGCTTGTGTGGCTCTAGAGTCATCATTTTCTGTCCAATACTCATGAAAATGAGGCAGAATGTTTTTCTCGACAATCGGTATGATAAAATTGAAAATGGGTCACTTGGGGTTTAAAAACTAGGTAGCCATGTCAAATTTTCGAAACACCTTTTGTACACTCTAGAGGTCACATTTTCTGTCCAGTACTGTACTTATGAATGGTGGTCAGAATCTTTGATTTGATAATATCTACAATGGGAAAATGGGCTATGTTGGGCCTAGAAATAGATAACTGAGAGATATTCTAGAAGAAGCTGATCTGAAGGCTAAAGGACAAATTTTCTGTCCAGTAATTATGATAGCTTATTAGAATGTTTGTCATAATATCCAAAAAGAATGAGAATGGGTCATGATTGTTTGGTCAAAAGACTCAGGTGAGCGACTTCAGGGCCATCATGACTCTCTTGTTACCAGATGTCAAAATTTTGAACTAGTCTTAACTGAAAGCATTTACAGATGAAAAAGTAAATGAACTAAAAAATTGAAATTTAGTTGTCAAGGGTAGAAAACAGATTGGTTTCTAGCATTTTCTCCTTTCTCCAAAACGTTATCAAAAAAAAAAGCTTTCTCTCTCCAGGTTGTTAGAAGATGGGATCGTAATGAAAAGGGTTTAACTCTTTACCACACAATTCCAACTTTTAACGACCCTGAGAAGGAAACTTTTTGAAAACATTGTGAGAAAAGGAGAAAATGCTGGTAACCAGCATTTTCTCTTTTTCCCACTATGTTTTCAACCCTACCAAAAGCAAAATTCAGTTTTTGTTTCACATTTGTTGTTTGCTTTAAATTTGGACTAGTCCAAAATTTTGTCGTTTGGTAAAGATTAAACAGATCTTATACAAAGGAAGCATTGTCTCTAGGTAATTCATCAGCCATGATTTGTAATGGTTATCTCGGTATAGTGTATGTTAAATTAGAAAAGAAAAAGAATGCTCACCATGAGAAATGTCATTTGCCACAATGTTTTCACTTCTATACATGTATTTTTTACCCTTTACTACATAATCCAGAGTTTTAACGATGCTTAGGAAGAAAGCTTTTGAAAACACTGTGGGCGTAGTTCTGGTTTAGTTCCCTGGAAGCAGAATTGTGAGAGATTAGTATAAGTTGTTAGAACTTGTTTCTCAATCGATGTAAAATAAATATGTTTAACTCTTTATCCAACAACAAAATATAAGACTGTTCCAAATTGAAAGCATTGGCAGATGACGATAGTAAAATGACTCAAAAATTGAATATTGCTTTGGGAAGGGTAGAAAACATTGTGGGAAAAGGAGAAAATGCTGTTTACCAGCATTTTCTTCTTTTTCCACAGTATTTTCAAAAGACTACTTTCATAGAGATGTGAAAACCAGGGATTGTTTGGTAAAGGGTGAAAACAGGTGGGAAAAGAAGAGATTCCAGTATTTTCTCCTTGTACCACAATGTTTTCTGCACTTCCCAAATATAAATTCTAGTTTTTAGCCATGGTTATGTTGTCGTCTACAAATGTCTTTAATTTAGACTAGTCTAAAACTGTCATATAGTAAAGGGTTAAATATCATTTCATGTTGATGATCTGCATGAACCAGCATTTTCTCCTTTGCCCACAATGTTTTCTACCCTTCACTGAACAAATTTCGAATTTTCAGTCACTTTTATTTTGTTGTCTGCTTTCAATTTGGACTAGTCTAAAATTTTGTCGTTTGGTAAAAAGTTAATGGATCTCCATAATGCCGCGTTTGTACCAAACAAGTCCTCATGTTTTATGGATCCTATATGATAAAAAGAAAAGAATGGCTGAGTCATGTGGTAGAACCGTTCTAGAACTTGCAAAAGATATAGCCATAGCAAAAACGTTTTGACTGAGCTAGTCTGCATAGGCTGACTTAATAAATTTGGCTTGCAACTAACGAAAAGGGGCATTCAGACATTTGTTTAAAGTGTTATCTTGGATCAGCCTGCAAAGTCCACGCAGGCTAATCTGAGACGGTTCTTTCCATTTTTATGTAATTTTCTGTTTCACGGAATACAACTGCAGGACAAAATCTAATGTGGTCGTAAAGAGCCGTCTCGGATTAGCCTGCACAGTCCGCTCAGGCTGATCGGAGACAACATTTTACGCAAATGTCGGAATGCCCCCATGTGCTTGTTGCAAGCCATATATCAATACCGTTTTGTAGATGAATATGATCATCCTTTTCACAGATGATCATGACTCATACACGCCATGTTCCTGTGGGGTCCCGGGTTTTTTTTACTGTATAGAATAGGACCTCGGCCTTTCTCTATGGCATGTCGTAGAAGGCGACTAAAATTATAGACAAACGGCTGCTTTCCTCGTAATTCGTAGGATAGCAGCAGGCTGGGTAGTTCTTATTCCAAATCCTATATTTTTTTCTCGATGTGAAAAGGGTTTGGAATGGGAATCAATTGGCCTGTGGGACCCTGTGTGGTTTAATTGGGGGTATAAGAATAAACCACTGCAGTCCCGCGATCGTCACACCTGCCATTTCATCTGGCGTAACAAAAGTGACAGCATGCATATCGTAGAAGGCGATAAAAGGGGCATCATTTTGTGTTTTGTCCATTCCTCATTTATCATGTTTGTCTTATGTTGTTGCACATGTATGTTATTTTCACCTCGCATTATTGTTTACTAAGTAAGTGCGCCCAATATGACCTAAGTTGTCGACGGGCCTTAAAACGCTATTCTATTCTATTCATTACACGCCATGCTTTGTGTATAGGAGCATCAGTGTTTCTGCAAAAACCATCGACTCGGGTCAGCCTCCACCGGCTGACTTGGGTGAAAAATATGCATTATATAGATCACCCATAACTTGATGACTTGTTTAGTTTAACCCCTTACACAATGACGACTTTTAATGACCCTAAGGATGAAGCTTTTTTGAAAACATTGTGGGAAAAGGAGAAAATGCTGGTAACCAGCGTTTTCACCTTTTCCCTCAAAAATTCCGTCATATGAACCACTATGAAATTAACATCGAGAAATGCTTTCAATTTGGATAAGTCTTAAATTTTGTCATGAGATAAAGGGTAAAACCTTTCCCAAACAAGCCCTGGTTTTTACGTATCTGCAGTAAAAGTCTTTTGAAAACACTGTGGGAAAAGGAGAAATTGCTCGTAACGAGCAATTTCTCCTTTTCCCACAGTGTTTTCTACCCTTTTTGAGAACTTTCTGCCATTTTCTCCAAATCTAAAATCGTTGTCTGCAGACTCTTTCGGTTTGGAAGGGTCCAAAATTTGTCGTTTGGGAAAGGGTTAATGCATCAAAGAGGCTGTTTGAATTCCCTGTCTGCCATAGCATGTCTTATTTTGTTATGTTATATGAACTAAATGCAAGCCTAACCTATCTGTTTTAAATGGCCATCTATGTTCTAAAAGTGCAATAAACTAAAACATAAGAAGTAAACATTGTATAGCCATTTTCTTTCTTCATCGCCTGTATGTGTCAAAACGACTCTACTTGAAGATGCGAACTTCTACGAAGATTCATTGTACAATGTGAATTTCAGTCTAATTGAATTGGAATCACTCTCAAGAATATTCTAACTTCTATAGTATACATGATCCCTGATTTGCGAAACAACTTCTGATTGGGCCAATCAAATGGTTTTCGCTAGTTAATTATTGTGTTAGTTTGCCAATTGTTTCAATGTGCGAAAGTCTAAAATTTCTGGAAAGGAGTTAAACCGTCATGCTGCATGCACTGGCATGCAGCTGCATTCATATTACGTTTCCGCTAGAACGAGGAACACTTTGGTAACCACGTGACGTTTAATGACAGGATGACGTCACTATTCGTTTCCGGGCGGCGCCACAAACAAGAATAAACATGGCGGACAAGATTCAGCGGTGTACCATGCAACTTTAACCTCTCGCTAAATGATCTTTTCTACGCACATCATTTTACAGCATTTACCAGTTATAACACCTTGGATTGAGATGGCATTTTTACAGAAATTATTGAAAAGAAAAACAGTGAACAAGAAGGAAAAGGCCGAGCCGCATGAACCAAGTATGGATGAACATGTCGAGAAAGATGCGAATGATGATAGATCGTCCACAGCGGCGGTATTACCTAATTCTGACGCTGAAAGTGATGATGAATGTCAAAAAGATGCACTCCATGCTGAGATGAAACGACAACTGAAATCAATGAAGTAAGATTTTTTTCAATAGATCTAAAACAATTAACTGGCCCTGGATAAAGCAGTGTAGACTATTGGTGTAAAGCTCTGACAATTAGCTATCTCGGGCGGGGATTTAACACTTGACCTCCAAGACGAACACTCTACCACGTCGCAACAAAATCTTGCTCTTATAGCAAGTCAATATAGGTGTCCCCTTACACATACACAAGCTATATAATTGCATCTATCTGTGAGATAGACCAGCTCTGAGACAAGGGAGATTAACCCATTACCATACAATCCCTACTTTTGACGCCCCTAAGAAAGAAGCCACTAGAAAACATTGTGGGAAAAGGAAAAAATGCTGGTAACCAGCATTTTCTTCTTTTCCCACAATGTTTTCTACCCTTCACAGAACAAATTTCGAATTTGTACACCACATACTCCCCCGCCATATGAAGGTTCGTCCATGAATCTTCCAATTACTGTTACTTGTATTTTCAAATAAGTGGGTTGCCCCACGACGGGCTACAATGTAACAGTTCTGACTCACAGACTGTTCATAGACCCCTGCCCCCCCCCCCCAAAAGAAAATCGAAGGTGGGGGAGTTTTCAGTTGTTGAAATAACCCCGTGGTCCCCAAGCGTTATTTTTGATTGACAAAGTTTGCTCTCTGTCGTCTTTTACGTGACCCATCACACAAAAAAGACCATCCGGGAAGTGTAAAAAGTGTCACCCCTGGTCAGGCTGCGCGAATTGCGCAGACTGACCAGGGTTGGCATTTTTTTTCTTTATGATATTTTCTGTATGAAAAGTGGCCATTATATCTTGTTATACAACTTTTTTGAATTATCAACTTAACTCTTTACCAACGACAACATTTTAGACTAATCCAAATTGAAAGCATTTGCAGACGACAAAATATATATGACTCAAACATTGACATTACAAGAGTAGAAAACATTGTGGAAAAAGGAGAAAACTGGTTGCTTACCGGTTATCCTCCTATAATTTTTTTCAGGAGGCCTCTTCCTCTTGGTCGTATAAAACAGTGATTGTTTGGTAAAGGGTTAAACTGACCACTCATCTTTGGTCTGTTTTCATGTAGTTGATATACGGAATTCCCTGATTGTCCCTTTCTGTGTGACGATACGGAGTTCCCTGATCGTCCCTTTCTGTGTGACGATACGGAATTCCCTGATCGTCCCTTTCTGTGTGACGATACGGAATTCCCTGATTGTCCCTTTCTGTGTGACGATACGGAATTCCCAGATTGTCCCTTTCTCTGTGACGATACGGAATTCCCTGATTGTCCCTTTCTGTGTGACGATACGGAATTCCCTGATTGTCCCTTTCTGTGTGACGATACGGAATTCCCTGATTGTCCCTTTTTGTGTGACGATACGGAATTCCCTGATTGTCCCTTTTTGTGTGACGATACGGAAATCCCAGATTGTCCCTTTCTGTGTGACGAGACGCATATACATAAATTAGGAGACCATGGTCTGTAGGCTAATCACCAGCAATTCTCAAGAACATTCTTAGTCTTTGTATAAAAGATTTTCTAAATTTGGATGTAACACCATTTTTGATTGACTAAACCAAATGGTTTACACTGTTTACACTGTTGTAGGATCTATCCAGGCGCTGGCCTCTTGGATCCGTTTTCATAAATTTAATTCTTACCGATTATGGCCAGTCTGAAGTTGGATTATGTTCAAATTGAAAAAAAAATATATAGAACAAGATTAAGATTCTTTTGAAGAATGGGCTGGTGAATACGGGCTCAGGCATATGATGCTGCAATTTGGCCAGGAAGCAATTAAATCTTTACCACACCATCCCGAGTGTAAACGACCCGAAGAAAGAAAGCTTTTGTAAACGCTATAGGAAAAGGTGAACATGCTGGTAACCAGCATCTATTTCTATTACCTCTTTGTTTTCTACCTTTCAAGAGGCAAATTACATCAATTGTGTAAAATTGATCCATGCTCTTACAAACGGGAGATTATTGCATCACTGTGTTGCATTTTACCAAGCATGTTACGCTCTGTGAAAGGGGAGCTAAATGCATCTGCGAAAAGTATTGACCCAGGTCAGCCTGCGCAATTCGCGCAGGCTGACCTTGGCCGAAACTTTTCGCTATTGATCAATTTTCTGTATGACAAAGAACCAGTCTACCTTATGATTGAATTGATTTTTATGGATCTATAATTTTAGATGTCTTGCTTAGTATACTGCATTGTGGAGATGCATTAAGCCTCCTTTTTAGAGAGCGTGGCTCATCTATAGAATGTATTCGACTCGATCAGGAGTACGAATGGTCCTTTATGATACAGAAAACCCACAAATAGCGAAAAATTTCGACCCATGTCAGCCCCCTCCCTCATTTTCATACAGCATGGGTCTATTAAATTCGTATGGATAGTGCACGGGCAGTCGGGATATAACTGAAATAATGTTGAAAACGGCGTTAAACACCACACAATCAATCAATTAATTAATCGAGCTGTTAAAACGGCGTTGAACTCCAATACAATCAATCAACTCTTGTTATTCAGTCGAAATGAAGAAAGGAGGCGGAGACGGCGAAGTGACGTCATGGCAATGGAGGCGGAGATTAAGGAGCTCATTAGCATGATCTCGCGATGTCAACTACAATGCAAGGCACTCGACGAAGAGATACTGAACAAGAAATGCGAGATCAAATTTCTTCAGTCCGAAGGTAAACAGCTCTTCGATCATCCTTGTTGTGTCAATTTCAAAAACAAAACAAGGTTCATGCATTTCCTTGGTTTCAGCAGTAGTAGGATGGGGCTCTGGGGTGTCTTGCCAAGAGCACTACCGTGAAGGGCTCAGTGGAGCCAATGAGGCTCGAGCCCGGGACCTCCGGCCACGAGTCCTACTCTTTACCACTGAGTCACACAGAACCCCAACAAACAAAACAAGGCATCGTGTTTTCAAAAAAGATAAAATTCTTTTAAGATTTTTTTTTTTTGGGGGGGGGGGGAAGAGCAAACATGTTCGTCCTAGAGTTTTCGACCGTTACACCGACACAAAACATTTATTGGAGCCATATTTGATTTATTGCCTGCAAATTCTTTAATTATTTACATGTTCCATATTTTTGTCATCTGAGACAGATTAAATATTTCAGCAACCCCAAATTGGTAACTAGTGCATTTACTTTTCAGGTCCGGACGATCATGAGATGCATCTACAAGTCAAAAAGAGTCAGCCACTAATGTACAAGAAATATAATAACATCAAGGGGTCAAACGAGGCCAAGAATCTGCTCAACGTCATTCGTCAAAGCCAGAGAGCGCTCCAGTACCTCGAACTGATGACGTATAACCGGTACTTGGAGCGGCAACATGGCATCCATTTTGATCCGATAGGCAAAAGAACAAGTCTACTACTCAAAGACAAGGCCAAAAACTTCGGTCACCTCGTAGACGCCATCCACTCGAAAAAACTGGCTCTGAAAAGAACAGAACTTTCTGAAAACAGAGAAAGTAACCAAAGCACTGGAACTACGCAAGTAACTGTGACATCATCACCTATGTCAACAATGCCACCTACCTCATTCGGATTTCCTCTTTTGACAATGGCCCAGAATTCTACAGCTAATGCCACAAAAACAAATACCGTTGGCTCGGGGCAGCTGCTTTTCCCAGTCAGTCCATTGGAGACTACGTTGTGATTGTAGCTTTATATTATCCGTGGCGTTGATGCAATAACGTGTACTATCCCCATTTTATATCACAAAGAAAACTTTGAGAAATATTTTTCTTATCTTGGTTTATTTATACATGTACTCTGATAAACGAAATATAGCGAATGTGTCTCATTCTAATTTCTGCTTCAACCACCATTTCTATCGAGGACTTTCCTCTTGTTAATATTGACAGAACGTGCCGTTCCTGTATTATTTCTGTACGAAAGAAAAAGAAACAACAACAGCCAATAGATTTTAGATTTTCATCTTCATGTTATACAATGACTTTTGCCGCACTCTTTCTTTTCCAAGAACACGATCCAATCATTTAAACCGCGTCCTATCTGTCTATAGTAAGTGCTGTTAGTATGTTGTGTTAGGAATCGTGTCCTCTTGTAAGGAATTCAAAGGCAAAAAAAGAACGAAAATAAAATGTCAATAAGTTTTGCTTTGAAACCTAGCTCTTTACCATGGACAAAATTTCAGACTTTCACATTAGAAGTATTTACAGACGACAGAAAAAAAAAGGTGGCTCAAATTTAATTCCTTAGAATAGTGTATGTCTAATTCTCAAGAATTGTATAGATTTGAAATCAGAATTTGTTTAACTTTCAAATTTAGAAAATTCCTCAGCATAGGACTGAGAATATTCTTAAGAATAGTTCTTGAACATAGACCAAGGCCCCGTATTCACCAACCATTCTTAAGAACATTCTTAGTCTTATTCTTTAGAAATTTGTCAATGTGAAAGTAACAGAACTTCTGATTGGCTAAACCGAATGGTTTAGCCACTCAGAAGTTCTGTTACTTTCACAGTTAAAAAATCTTAAAGAGTAAGACACAGAATGTTCTTAAGAACGGTCGGTAAATACAGACCCAGGTTGTAGCATTCTCTTCTATTTTTCACAATGTTTTCTGAAACCTTTGTCCTATGAACCCTGCAGTTTCCAGTTTCAGTGGTAGAGGGTTTGGGGAAATTCAAACGCTGAGATCACAATATCAGCCCGACAGACTAACGTTGCTCAGGTTGTAACCGCTCGCCCTTCATTAATTTGTCATATAAATAGACTAATTGTTAGGACTCTTTGAAAAACAAACGATTTTTTTGTAATCAATATGTTATTGATGGGAACCATGTGGTACGTTTTGTAACCTTTGACATTCGAACCGGGTCACAGCAAAACAAATGCTATTAGCACCGGAAAGCTTCTACATACACAGTGCGCATGCGCACTGTCAATGGGTAGGAAAAAAAGCCGTTTTCACGATGAAGCTTAGTTATGTTTCTTGAACATACGCTCTGCATCAAACTTTCAGATCTGTTAGTTCTGGGTTTGCAGACGGATTTGAGTCTGCATCGTCCACGGTTTATGCCTTATATCTTTGGACGCCCTGCCATTTATTTTTCATTCTTCACATTGTGATTCCTTTATAATTACTTAATCTACCATCTTGTTAATTGTTTGACTTATTGTTCTTTGTAACCATCATGTAACGTTGGCCTTGTAATGGTGCCAAATTTATTGGTAACAATGTCGCCTCACAAGAAAATAAGATCCACATAGTCATACGTATTGAGTATTCAACTTATTTCCTATTTTAACCCATGTTTAAATTGTCACAATAAACTGATATATAATTTGTTGATTTTCCGGATTGAGCCCAATGATTTGACCAACAGTAGAATAATAATGCCGTTAATTTCGTGTTTTATTGACCCTGAGAAAGAAAGAAACCTTTGAAAATATTGTGGGAAATTAATGGAAAAGGTTGGTAACCAGTATTTTTATTTTCCGACAATGTTTTTTCTACCTCTTTAGAGCCAAATTTCATCAACAGTTACATTTTATTTGCCTTAACTTAACCCATTGCCCCACACAATCCCTACTTTTCATGACCATGGGAAAGAAGCCTTTTGAAAATATCATGGGAAAAGGAGAAAATGCTGGTAACCAGCATTTTCTCCTTTTCCCAAAATGTTTTCTACCCTATCAAAGAAAAATTACGCCATTTGAGCCACATTGAATTTGTCATCTGCAAATGCTCTCAATTGGACAAGGCTAATACTTTGTCGTCTGGTAAAGGGTTGAAAATCTACAATGTGTGACCTTAGCTAGTGATGACATCACGTTCTAAGTAATCAAAATAAGTATGAAAACAAAATAAAAATGGGTCTGAACCTGGGATTTTGGTCATATCGTGTTTCTGGTGCTCGCCTATGCCGACCGTGAAATTCAGAATTTAAATAAAAATTGAGAACAAAATCTTGCCGTATGGCGAAGAGTTAAGTCCGTCCAGTTTAAACGACCCCAGTTAACCCTTTCCCAAACAATCCCTGGTTTTTACGACCAAGAGGAAGAGGCCTGATGAAAACATAGTGGGAAAAGGAGAAAATGCTGGCAACCAGCATTTTCTCCTTTTCCCACAATGTTTTCTACTTTTCAAAAGTCAAGTTTCAGTTTTAGAGTTACTTTGTCATCTGCAAATGCTTTTAATTTGGACCAGTCTATAATTTTGTCGTTTGGTAAAGAGTTAATCGACTGACTGAGTGACTTTACAGAAAATTTCACCCATGAGACTGATGATTAACACATTCGTCCAAACAACGATTTTTTTCAGCGCTGGCTTTTGAACTGCGTTTTCACTTTTTGGTACTAATAACGAATGAATGAATAGAAATTTCTGATTGGCCAAAAATGTAAATTGTTTATTCTAAGGGCCCTTGTAGTAAAAAATGTAGACATGTTTATTCCAAGGATCACTGGCTATTTGCTGGCAAATTAACGCTGTCTATCTCTTTCAATAGGTATATTTTGTTTTGCCTTTCAACGTACCACTTTTGAATACGTCTTGGCATAAGGATAAATTATTCATAACCACCGTTAATTCAGAACAGCTATATTAAGGAGTGTATTGGACAAGGATTTATATAATACGGTAAGCATATGCTTTACCTCCTGTGGTAAAACTTTACAGAATATCGGCTAATCTCTCACTGCTACATGAGCCCAGCACGATTAACCCATTACCACACAATCCCTACTTTTGACAACCCTGAGAGAGAAGCCTTCAGAAAACATTGTTGGAAAAGGAGAAAATGCTGGTAACCAGCATTTTCTCCTTTTCCCACAATTTTTTTACCCTTCACAGAACAAATTTCAAATTTTCAGTCACTTTTATTTTGTGCTCTGCAAATGCTTTGGATTTGGACAAGCCTAAAATATTGTCTTTTAGTAATGAGTTAAGACCCCGTAATTCTATGGGTAAACCATAAGACAACTTTACGGTTAGTGTAGATCTAAGATCAGACTGCTCGTTCTGTGAAGTCTGATCTTGGATCTACAGTGTCCACCTTCTTGGGAGAAATTCTTGGCAAACCTTCCCAAGATAAGTGATCTTTCGGTCTCTCTTTCCTTTCTAAACTTGACTTCTTTATTTAGTTATGACCGTACCGGTTAAACTTTTACCGAACAATCCCGCGTTTCACGGCCCTGAGGAAGAAGATTTTTAAAAGTATTGTGGGAAAAGAAGAAAAAAACTGGAAATTGGCTCTTTTCCCGTTTCCCAAAATATTTTCTAGCCTGTGGTAAACAATTACATCCTTTCAGCTGTGCCTGACTCGTCTTCTGCAAATATTTTCATTATAGACAAGTCTGAAATCTGGCTGTCGTGTTAAAGGATAATTCTTTAACAAACGACCCAACTCTAGACTTCCAATTCGAAGCCGATTTCCAAACAACCAATCAAAAGTGGCCTAGACGATGGGGTTTGCCCTTAATAGAATGGAAAACACTGTGGGAAATGGAGAAAATGCTGGTGCCCAGCATTTTCTCCTTTTCCCACAATGTTTTCAAAAGCTGTCTTCGTTAGCGTCTTTAAAACCCGGGATTGTGTGGCAAAGAGTTAATTACAACGTATTCTTTTATTACTCCATTTGGAATCGATATATGGTACACTCGTATGGGCCGACCTTCAATGTTCTTAATTCGACGAGGAATAATCAATTAACGTTTGATTGTGTGCTTATTTCGGTAGATAAATATTTAAAGTGACGTTCTAATTTTGAATTTATCTACCTATAGGAAAATTAAATTAGTCTATTTTTAAATTAAACGAAACCGCGTAGAGGAATATTTTGTAATAAGTGTTGAATTTGCGTAAGATTTTCTTCGTATTTATTCATTTTATCTTTTTCTTTTTTTTTTATTCAAAAGAGGAAGTTACGGTTTTAAACGTGAGTTATTCAATCGAAATTTGTCTTTTTTTTTTTTACTCTTAACCAAACAACAGAATTTTAGACGTTTATCTTTATTGAAAGAATTAACTGACGACAATTAATTAAGGTTGAATTAATGGAACTTGGCGTTGAAAAAATAGAAAACCTTTTTGGAAAATTTAGAAAATACTTTGTAGTTACCAGTATTTCTTTTCCTCACACTGTTTACAACGTTCTTTTTTCTTTGATACTAAAATGACAGTGTTTTCTTTGTACGAAATAAATAAATGTTCATGAAACACCCCTAAAATATGGACTCTTTTCCAAACGGCAAAACTTTAGACATATGCAGACTACGAAATAAATATAGCTCAAAGGATGAAAATTGTCTTTGAAAGAATAGAAAAACCTGGCCTCACAACCAAATTATTATACTGCAAAGTTTTACCATTCCAACGTTTGTTAAGCGAATTTTACATGTTTTTCTTTTTGGTTTAAAGGCTATAGTTGAAAGTCGGGATTAAATTGTAAAGAGTTGCGTTAATTTTTGTGTGGTAAAAGATTTTAAATGATTTAAAGAATAATAGCCTGCCTACTGTAGAACGTGAATTTCAAATACATAACTGAATTATTTATCCTTTTCCCGAACAATTCCTGGTTTTTACAATCCTGCGAAAGAAGCCTTTTGAAAACATTGTGGGAAAAGGAGAAAATGCTGGTAACCTGCATTTTCTCCTTTTGCCCACAATGTTTTCTACCCTTCTAGAAACAAATGATCAATTTTTGAGTTGTGTTTATTTTGTCGCCTGCAAGTGCTTTCAAGAAGCCTTTTGAAAACATTGTGGGAAAAGGAGAAAATGCTGGTAACCAGCATTTTCTCCTTTTGCCCACAATGTTTTCTACCCTTCTAGAAACAAATGATCAATTTTTGAGTTGTGTTTATTTTGTCGCCTGCAAGTGCTTTTAATTTGGACAAATTTAATTTTTTTTCCTTTGGTAAAGAGTTAAGTTAAGTCATTATATTAGGCACACGGTATTTAGTTTTTATTAATAATACGTTTGAAAACATTGTGACAAATATTGAGAACAGGGGAGAACAACGGCCTCTCACATTAGAGGGTTAAGGTTCCCCTGCCGTGGTTAGCAAGGTCTTATTGAGACTCCTACATCATGGTGCGAGTACTGGCTACAGAATCACCAGGAAGCAAATATCGAGAGTGGTCCATCCGGTTTGTTAGAAATCGTTTACGTTAGATATAAGAGTCACGTTTATTTTGTCGTCTGCAACTACTTTTGGAACAGTCTAAAAGTTTGTCGTTTTAGACTGGTCCAATTTGAAAGCAGTTCCAGACCACAAAATACACGGGACTCGTTAAAATTAAAATTTATTTCCAGCAGGGTAAAAAACATTGTGGAAAAAATAGAAAATGCTGGTTACCAGCATTTTCTCTTTTTCCCACAATGTTTTAAAAATGCTTCTGTCTTAGGGTCGTAAAAACCAGGAATTATTTGGTAAACGGGGCTAACATTGGATAGACTCAGTCCCATTCGCTCGGCTGGTAGAGTACAAGACTTGCATGTACTTCTACGTGGCGTCAACTCCTGGTCATGCTAGAGAGAGTATGTTTGATTCATATGGCTGGCAATCTTAGAAAAAAAGTAAAGAATGTCTTTTGGGTTAGACGGTAAACCGAGATCGTGTGTGACGTTGCTTTACACCGAATATGTTTGAGAACACAGGTTATTATTACACTGCAAAAAAATTCCCGTGATCTGATTGGATGATATGCCCCGAACATGTATATTATGTACACTGGCAAAACCAACGGAAAAGCAGTTTCCCTTTCAGGAGCCTCGTATACATGACTTCACTATCAACACAACATCCAAAATGGCGGCGTCGATCAAGATTAACATCAAGATTACGCGCCAAGCTGCACGTTTTAGCACGTATTATCAAGGTTTCAATGACATCACTTCCCAATGATGTCACTTTTCATTGAATTGAGGCACTAAGAAGGGAAATGTAATTCTACGATGCAATCATTTTTTTTAAAAAGAACACACACACAGATAAAATTTGCTTAACAAACGTTGGAATGGTCGAGTGACAGGGAATTTCGAAACTTGTTCACTACTGTTGTGAATCATGTCAACACCTCGACTTCGGCTCGAAGCTATATGATTCACCACAACCGTGAACAAGTTTCCATTTTCCCTGCCACCTGACCACACAACTAATAATGTCAGCGTACTCAATTTTTTAAACCAAAGCACCGGTAAAATTCGCTTAACAAAATTTGGAATGGTAAAACTTTGCAGTATCGTATATAATAAATTCAATCTACAGTCAGTTGGAAGGGGACTTGGAAACTTGTTCACGGCACTAGCGAATCATGTCGCCACCTCGCAGGGTTTTATCGGGAATTAACAAGTATTAGTGTGCGTGTTGACGGACTTAAAACGTCTGAAAATATCGATAGACAATAACAAGCTCTTTAACAGATAGAGTAAGTTGGAATTTGAGACAAATTGTGACTTTGTTTTAATCGATTTTTAATATACGGTTTACTCATGGATCCTGGACAGTTTGTATAGCGGTTAAGTTTGCCAACAAAATCGAAGATGTCGGCTCGTAAGAAAAGTGGACGCATGTCGATATTCTATGCGATATCGCACGGTAAAGTACGGAGTATAAATACCATATTAACGAACCAAGAAGATTGTCTCGAACAACGAACTGACGATGGCAAAACGCCACTAGCATACGCCATTTGTGAAGCAAAAGAGAACATACGGACTCACGTTGTGCGCATGCTCATTCGTAGTGGATGTGACGTCAATGCACTGGACGAGGAAGGCAAGACTGCGTTAATGTATGCTTGCATGGACAACGAAAAGATCGACCTGGTTCGTTTGATAGCGCGTTGTAAATCATGTGATGCCAACTTACAGGACAGGGATGGAAATACAGCTGTTATGTTTGCCATCATGTGTGCCAATGCGTCTGCCATTCGTATTTTGGTCAACTCTTCGTCGACGAAAGCGACCATCAATATGGAAATCAGAAATAAACAAGGACTTAATGCACTAGATCTCAGTATAAAGTTACAAATGTCGGAGTGCTGCAAGGTGCTTGTTTGTGAAGGTAGAGCCGATACCAAACAGGTCAAAAATCAAGTTGGTCTTATGAGGCTTCTGGAAGACGAGAACCTTATACAGAGAACGCATACGCCTCATTCGAGAAGTACATCGAGAAGTGCTTTCATGGAAAAGATACGACACATGGAATCTCCAATTCTAGAAAATAAACAGTTTGAAGGGCCATACATGTCACGTGACACGACTCCAAATTACGTAGATGATTTTATTGGACAAAACGGAAATGGTACACCCGTTCAACCATTTTCACGTTCCAATAGCTTATACCGGACAAATAGCAATTTATATAAGAGAAGGCCTGAGGCCGGAAGCCGTCCATCTAGTCTTTCTGGTACATCTAATGACCTGATTGGACTATTAAATTCGCAGAAAAATCTTAAACGTGTTTTGACTCCGATTTCCGGAAGGAATGGCAACTCGCCAGCTCGACAAGTAGAAGTCTCTGAAGACGAAAGCTCTCTAAGCCAACGCACCCGCTTACCCAGCATTCCAAGCGGGCGGAAGTTATATTTGGTGTCATCGCCAAATGTGTCTAATGGTTATAACAAGACTTGACAGCATCAGAACAGAAAACTCTCTTTCTTATTCGAATCGAGATGAATTTTGACGTGCATTTGAATATTTGATATTTTTATCTGCGTTCTTGCCAGAGTTAGGGATGTAATTAACCCATTACCACACAATCCCTATGTTGGACGACCCTGAGAAAGAAGCCTTTGGAAAACATTGAGGGAAAAGGATAAAATGCTGGTAACCAGCATTTTCTCCTTTTCCCACAATGTTTTCTACCCTTCGCCAAAGGAATTTCAAGTTTTCATTCACTTTTATTTTGCCGTCTGTAAATGCTTTCGATTTGGACAAGCCTAAAATAATGTCGTTTGGTAATGAGTTAATACGCCACTCTAAAATTATTGGACATACAGTGTGCTATTTACCATCCTGTTGGTGCCAAGGTGGAAGGCAATGATTTAACTATCGTATGATAAGCTGATCTTGATTGGAAGTCAGTTAACTCATTACCAAACGACAATATTTTAGGCTTGTCCAAATCGAAAGCATTTGCAGACGACAAAATAAAAGTGACTAAAAATTTGAAATTTGTTTTGTGAAGAATAGAAAACGTTGTGGGAAAAGGAGAAAATGCTGGTTACCAGCATTTTCTCCTTTTCCCACAATGTTTTCCAAAGGCATCTTTCTCAGGGTCATCAAAAGTAGGGATTGTGTGGTAATGGGTTAAGCTAATGAACCATGCTTTATCAAAAGGGGATTTTAATGCATCACTGAAATGCATTGTAGCATGCAAATCATCGCATGATTATCGATCTATGAAATCTATTATGTCTGACAACTTGAATCATGAGGTAGAATGGTCATAATACATACAGAAAATTTACCATTTATCAAAAAGTTTCGACCCATGTCAGCCTGTGCAATCCACGATGGATACTTTTTGTAGACGCATTAACCCTTTACCACATGGCAAAATTTTAGACCCATCCAAATTGAAAGCATTTCATTTACAGACGACAATTTCAAAGTGGCTCAAATGGAGCAGTTTTGCTTTGATAAGGCAGAAAAAATTGTGGGAAAAGGAGAAAATGCTGGTTACCAGCATTTTCTCTTTTTCCCCACTATGTTTTCTAAAGGCTTTTTGTTCAAGGTCCTTAAAAGTCATCATTGAATGGTTAAGGGTTAAGGCCCCTTTTCATAGATCACACTTCCCAAATGCATCCAAAGCATAGACATGTATATCAGACGACACAGAAAACAGTGTGCCTTAAATGGAGAATTATTGCTCGTCATGAGCGATTCCTCGACTGGTGCTCCGTTTTCCAGAATTTTTAACCCATATTGTATAGCACTTTTTATTTGTATTTGTTCCGGGCCATCATTAGCCTTTCTAAGTAACATCGAAGAGCCGCCATGAGAAACAGAACCTATCAATCAATCGAAACCACATGGACTCGTTACATTGTCGTCTGCAAATGCTTTCAATTTAGACTGATCTAAAATTTCGTCGTTTGGTATGGATTAACTGATTTGTAGTGTGCAAATGTTTTGGATCTGAGCTAACAGTGTATTGTCTGACAAAGGGTTTAAAAGAGGTAACGAAAATTGTGTGAGGTATTGGAAGTGCAATAGGGGTCCGTAGTTTGATTCCTGGCACCCATAGACTACTTATATATCTCGTTACGAGAAATTTCTCCTTTTCCCACAGTGTTTTCTAAAGACTTGCACTGCAGACACGTAAAAACCAGGGCTTGTTTGGGAAAGAGTTAAACATATTTTATTCATGAAGCGCCTGGGGTCGGGCCACAAGCTCTTACAGCTTCGTTTTTGAGTCTTATTTCTAGGTTCAACCCATTACCACACAATCCCTACTTTTGACAACCCTTAGAAAGAAGCCTTGTGAAGACATTGTGAGAAAAGGAGAAAATGCTGGTAATCAGCATTTTCTCCTTTTCCTACAGTGTTTTCTACTCTTCACAAAACAAATTTCAAATTTTCAGTCACTTTTATTTTGTTGCCTGCAGATGCTTTCGATTTGGGCAAGCCGAAAATATTGTCGTTTGGTAACGAGTTTTAAACCTCTACCTGGTTAATTCGCTGCTGTAAGGCCTAGATTACAACACTGTAGGTCAGCAGCATCCTCCAGAATTTTCTACATTTGTAAGTAACACAACTTCTGATTGGCTAAACCATTCGGTTTAGTCAATCAGAAGTTGGGTTTCTTACAAATCTAGAAAACCTTGGAGAATAAGAATAAGAATATTCTCAAGAAATGGTTGGTGAATACGGGCCCTACTGTAGCAGAACTGGAAGTTCATGCTGGTATATTCCCTCTCTCTCTCTCTCTCTAATTATAAACATGTATCTACGCAAAGCTCTTTTGTTTGAAAGTTGTTTTGAACCACTTTTTATCCCTTGTTTTCTTATAAAAAGTATCCAATAAAGAACTGGTGATATTTGAATAAATAAGTGAATAAATGCATCAGTTTTCGTGCTGTATGGTTTGTTTGTTTAACTTATTTAAATGGTGTTTTATGCATTAAGTCATTAATTATAACACGGCGAGAGCTGACTTACGTATGTTGTTGCTAGGCTTTGTAGCTCTATTGAAGTGTCTTGCTAAAGGACACTACCTGTATTGAGAATGGTGGGAGGAGCGAGAAATGCTGGAGGTGAGAAAGGAAACGGAAGGGGTAACTTGGAGATGAAGAAAAGAGAAAAAGGCAGAGGAGGTGATGAAGGAGACGACGAATACGTGTATAAACAAACCGAAAATGTCTATTTTTTTTGTCAGTGTTTTCTCGTCTATTTGCGTATTGGTGCGTTTATATATTCAGGTTGCCTATTCAATCTTTACCAGAAAGTTGTGCAAGTCGTTTGCTATCATTCTGTTGGGACAAGGACAGAGATCGCTAAGAAAATTAAAGCACTCATTACAATCTTTAACTCCTTGACTACTCAATGACAACAAATACAGTTTAGATTTACGTAGCCTATTCAATCTTTACCAGAAAGTTGTGAAAGTCGTCTGCTACCATTCTGTTGGGACAGGGACTTTGGAAAGACAGACTGAGATCGCTAAGAAAAATAAAGCAATCCGGTTATAATCTTTAACTCCTTCACCACTCAATACAGTTCCACTATAAGAACAAAGGAAACTTTATTACTTTAATCTAGAACACGCTCTAGATTGTGTAGATCAAAGATCAGACTGCACGTTCTGTGCAGTCTGATCTTGATCTACACTGTCCACAAAAGCTTCTTGTGTCGTCTATGTTATTGAAAGAGTTAAAAGTATTTTTGTTGTTGTTGTTGTTTGCTGTTTAACAGCATTATTGCAGTCTTATGGTGGCGACCAGTGCAGCTATCTATGCTTTCCCGGAGTCTGATTTACCAGAACTTCACTCAACATGCTTCAAAAGTCAGGCGCTGCAACTCAACAAAGCTTTGCACAAACGATGTATAGCACTTACAATTTTAGGTGCAGCAAACCTCATATGGCAGAATTATAATAATGTGATTTATGAATAGCAAACTCAATATACATATGTGCCGATATTATTATTTTTATTCTATTTTTGGCAGACTTCCATCTGATTAATATTCGAATTGAACACGATTGAATCTTTACCAATTAATCTAAAAGTCAATTTGTCATTGGAAATCGTGTACAGACAACAAATAAAACTTGTTTCTAAAGAAGGATTCGATTTTTTTTAAACGGACAGAAAAACATGAGAACAATAATTATGTTTTCTCCTTTTTTTACGTAAACTATGTTCAAAAGCCAGGGTTGTTAAATACAGGTTGTTTGGTAAAGAGTTAACTCTTTACCAGACAAGAAAACTGAGTTTTCCAACGTTTGGCCAAAAGTGGAAGCGTATGGGCACGATAAATAGCAAATGCTTTCGTGATTGGATTTGCTTTGAAAAAAAAAAGAGAGAGAAAAAAAAAAACATCGTTGAAAAAGAAGAAAAATGTTGGTTACCAGCGTTTTCTCCTTTTCCCACGATGTTTTTTTAAAAATCCTCTTCCTTAGGGTGGTTAAAACAATGGTCACTGGCAATGGGTTAACTCTTTATCAGACGGGAATATTTTACGACCGTTTAACCAAACTGACAGCAACTTCATTTTTAGCATCTTCTTGACCTTTTACCAAACAATCCCTGGTTTTTACGGCCCTGAGAGAGAAGCCTTTTGAAAACATTGTGGAAAAAGGACAAAATGCTGGTAACCAGCATTTTCTCCTTTTCCCACAATGTTTTCTTCCCTGCTTGAAACAAATTTTGCTTTTTGAGTAACATTAATTTTGTCGTCTGCAAGTGCTTTCAATTTGGACCAGTCTAAAATTGTGTCGTTTGGGAAAGGGTTAAATGTGGTCTATAGGAAAGGATGGTTTTGTGCAATGATAGAAAAAACATTGTGAGAAAATATGAGATTGCTGATAAGCAGTGATATCTTTTTTTATCTTATTATCATTTGCGCTTCTAACCCTTAACGAAACAATCCCTGGTTTTCACGACCCTTAGGAAGAAGCCTTTTGAAAACATTGTGGGAAAAGGAGAAAATGCCGGTAACCAGCATTTTCTCCTTTTCCCACAATGTTTTCTACCCTGCTGGAAACAAATTTGAAATTTTTGAGTTACGTTTATTTTGCTGTCTGCAAATGCTTTTAATTTGGACCAGTCTAAAATTTTGTTGTTTGGTAGAGTTAAAGACAAATTTGACCAGTGGAGCCATTTTTACTTCTTTTTCGTCAAAAGCTACAAATTTGGACAGGTCCATGTTCGCGAAGATGGGACAAGTCTAACTTTTTTGTCGTTTGGTACATATTTAATTTTGTAGACTGTAACACTAACTGATATCGATCTAGAATTCTTGATGAGTCACAAAAACATTGCACAGAACTAAAGTGAACAGGTATTTAGAATGCCCAATTTCTTCATTTTCAACAATGTTCTTCACAAGTAAAGAGGGTCCTATGTGTCCCAGTGGTAAAGTGCAGGACTCGTGACCCAGAGGTCCCAGGTTCGAGCCTCACTAGCTCCACTAGGTTTTTTTTCACAGGAGTGTCCTTGGGCAAGACATTTCGGAACCTAGCCTAGTACTGGTGAAACCAGGAAACATGAATATGTGAACTGTCGCCGTGATATCGGACTGAAATAACGTTGAAAGCGGCGTAAAACACCATTCAACAACAAGAATTCACAAATAAAGAGTTAAGTTTATATTCGTCACAATATTTCTATATCGAGTTCAGCTAGAAGCCACCCTACTCTAGCGGTTTGTAAATTATGGATCCCACAAAGTGACTTTAATTCCACTTAACTCTTTACCACACTATCCCGACTTTTGGCTACCCTGAGACAGAAAGCCTTTTGAAAACTTTGTGGGAAAAGGAGAAAATGCTGGTAACCAGCATTTTCTTCTTTTCCCACAATGTTTTCTGCCCTCCCTGAACAATTTCAGTTTTTAAGTCGTCTTAATTTTGTCGTCTGCAAATGCTTTCAATTTCGGACCTGACTAAAACAATGTCGTTTGGTAAAGAGTTAAGGTATTTATAATGTTGATTAGTGTGGACCCTTTCTTTAATACTTTGAGTGTATGTGACGCTCTACAAAATGGTTGAATTTGGTATAAGATCACCATAAAACATGTCCCTTATTTAGAAAGCAAAAACAAGTGCAGAAAAGGAGACAATGCCGATAACCCGTCAGTTTCCCTTTATCCTCAGTAAGACTTAACCAAACAATCCCTGCTTTTTACGAACCTCAGATAGAAGCCTTTTGAAAACATTGTGGAAAAAGGAGAAAATGCTTGTATTTTTCCCTTTTCAAACAATATTTTCCATCCTGCTGGAAATAAATTTCAATATTTGAGTTCCGTTTAATTTGTCGTGTGCAAGTGTTTTCAGTTTGGACCAGTCTGAAATTTTGTCGTTTGCTATAGAGTTAGGATATAAAACATTGTAGGAAAAGGAGAAATTGCTTGTAACCAGCATCGTTTTTCCCATTCCCATTATGTTTTCCAAAGCCGTCTTTTCTATGGGTTTGTTAAAACTCGGGATTGAATGGTCGAGGGATAATTCTTTCTGTGGCAGTTGTATCTATCGAATAGATCTCTTAACAATACACTAAAATTCGACAAAAATATAAATATATTATAGGCTTGACTTGACAAGCGTACATTACAAATCTAAGATCAGATAGCACTCTCTAATCAGTCTGATCTTGACCTAGCTTATTTTCTTTAGGGCCTGTTTTCGCTTTTAGTGGTGACGAAATTAGCCCTTTACTACACAATAATGACTTTTGACGACCCTGAGAAAGAAGCCATTTAAAAAAACATTGAGGGAAAAGGAGAAAATGCTGGTAACCAGCATTTTCTCCTTTTCACACGTTTTTTTTTTACCCTATCAATAAACAATTGCATCATTCGAGCCACATTGAAATTGTCGTCTGCGTTGGTATTTGATGGATTAACACGTTGGAGCCTGTTCCGTTAACGAACTGATACTCTAGTCTTCTACAGATTTATATCATGAATGACAACTGCATTTTGTTGAACGCGACCTTATGACTTGAAAATGTGTGGTACTTAATTAATACTCATGTAACATAATCAATATATGTGACCCATCACGTTAAAAGGAACTATCTGGGAATTCTGTACATCAAATTAGATTAAAACAGATCATTGTCAGTGCATGCCAGTTTAAGCTGATAATTCAAAAACTGATTATATAACAAGACACACTAACCACTTTTTATACAGAAAATGTCATTAAAGCGAAAAGTTTCAACCCCGGTCAGCCTACGCAATTCGCGCAGTCTGACCAGAGTTGAAACTTTTCGCAGTTCCAAGATGGACCCTTTTTGCGTGATGGGTCACAATTATATATTATAGAATTTCAGTTAGTGAAGCATACCAAAAAAGTTACATTATACAGACTACTTTTGCAAAGAAAGCAATAATCTTATCGGACATGGATGTTCTTTTCAAGTGCAAGTTTTATAATCTATTCAAACTGATTACAGTTTATCGACAGCCTTGATTGGAGTTTTACGTCATCTTATTTACCTCTTTAACGGCAAGTCATGTGGAATAATTACAAATATTGATATAGGCTCGTGTAACTCAATTTTGAAAGAAAAAGAGCAAAGTACAAATAGGATTGAGAAGATGTTTTCCTATGCAGGAAAAATGTGAGGTGTTGAATCAAGAAAACAAATTTCTCTGGTTAATCCATTGCCAGACAACAAAACTTATGGCTCGTCTGTATTCAAAACACTTGCAGATGACTTATCAAATTTGTCTCAAAGGACAGGCTTGTCTTGAGAAGAAGAAAAAAATGCCGAAAAAAGGAAAATTGCTCGGTACCATTTGTAAAAAAATATCTTTTCCCTACTCTGTTTTCACACCCCCTTTTTTGGCTATGGGCCAACGGCGCCTAGCCTTAGTAACTACGTTTCAGACTTGCATGAAAGCTGCAACCACTCTCAACATCATGTATAAATGCGCGCTATTCGCTGTCTCTGATTTGTTGGGACTGCAAATGACGTTTCTGATCGGCTTGAAACGACACACCCGTCTCAAAACCGCCTTACACCGTTCGAGTTATTAATCTGTGATGTAAAATGGAAATTGAAAGAAGGGGTCGATATCTAAATGTCAAAATGACGAATAAAATATAATCAAAGCAAAACATTTTAACGGTGTGTTTTTGGCGTGATGAATTTCACTTAAAACAACTGCCGCCGAGCATTGACGTCCATACCATTTCCCTTTTACTATTTAACTGGACATTTCATGATTGAATGCAATTTTCTTAATGAGTATTATGCACTTTCCACTTGCCCCTAGCCAAACTGCTTTCAGCAGTTTGATTTTCTTTATGGTCTCAAAGACATTAAAGGTGGACCTTTAGATTTTGGGACGAAAATTTTACAATAATACAAAAAAATCACCCTTATACTCACAAAGCCTTATAATTTTCATTCATTAAAACCCAGATGTCGAAAACTATGCGACAACTAGATAAATTTGATATTTACTACAGCCCAGGTCGACACTGATGGGAAACACGTTCTATTTTTACATGAGCAACTCCCTCATTTAGATTCCGGAAATATACAGACAAAGCTTCAAACATAGCATCCGAAGTTCTACAATATGGAAAATAATTACATGTTCGTTATGTTATGGAATTTAATAGTCATTAATCACGTGCAAGTCACTTAACATTCCCACAAGGTTTTTTGATTTTGGCGGGAAATCTAAAAATAGCTTAAGAGGCTACGTAGCCTTTTAAGAGAATACCACCCAAAAATTTTTTTTCGTAATTTTATGATTCTTAATTACTGATGACTTGTATTGTTTTTTCATATTAATTTCAGTGACATATATATTTTTTAATTTGGCGTGATGTGAAAATTCTAAATACCCACCTTTAAGGGTTAAGTTTAAGTATCTGTTACTGACAATAATCATGATAAAAGCCTGGGTCTAAAGAAATACTCAACGATCATTCTTAATCCTTTGCTAATTCTGATTTTACATTTAGAAAGTAACACTTCTACCGATGGGCTGAACTATTTGGTTTGGCCAATCAGAAATTTTGTAACGTTGGAATGAATAAAATTCTTGAGAATAAGGTCTAGAAAAGTTCCTATGAACCGAGTAATGCAAGATTGTTCCTGTTAAAACAGAAGAAGCCGAGATTGCGAGTGTCAAGGTTAAACTGAATACGTATTTCAGCTTATCTTAATCGTTATTCTTAGACATTTTCCTTTACAGTCTTAGAACCTCGAGATCTATATAATATACAGTACAAGTTACATTTCTAAGGTCTATAAAATAGAATGACTGTGAGTTCCTCAGGCTGCCTCTAGCTATTTTTTAATAGTCGTAGTTTTCAAAAACTATATTTGACTTTAAACTGTTCTAGTCCATATGGATAAAGCTTTCACAGCTCTTGAAAATTTGAGACAAACCGAAATATTCAAAATAAAGTTATCTCCACCCCCACTCCCCTCCAAAAAGTGAGATACAGTTAAATCGTGTTCGGCACGTAACACCTTCCTAAATTTTACTGAACTGCAACCAAGGTACGTGAATTGTTTCGAATCACATTTTCGTCGTTGTGATAAACAAGTGGCTTCCTTAAAAAAGAAGCCAGGAGAGGTCGACATCATTATTTTCTAATACTTTTTATGCTTTTAGGTTAAATATATCTAGGTACATGTAAAGAAACAAGCAAGACAATAAACGGGTAGTTGAAATCTGTTCAGTTGTAAATACACATTCATCAAAGTGGATGGCAAAAACAGGATTCATCCGTCCTTGTAATTTATGTAAGTCACACGACCTTCTTCGCGCGTTTTAAGGTCACGTGATTTTTTCCGCTGTGTTCGTTTCTATTTTTAACGAAATTCTTTTTTCTTTTTCTTCTTTTTGTTTAGATTTAAGATTGTAATACAAAATTAAAATTGTTGGAAAGGGAATATGCAAATAAATCCTTACAATTTTGTTGAAATTCGCGATATAGAAACAAACCACGTCTATTTCCTATTTCAGTTTTTAGACTTCGATTTCTTTATAAAATCATGACGAAACAGACTGTGTACCGGAACAATTCCCCTACAAAGACTGGATTTAGACAGCAATTTCTGAGGCAGTCTGCCTTTTAAACTCAACACTGTTGGAGAGGTCTGATGACCTCTCCAATCATGACAATAACTGTTCTAATATTAATTCCTTCGCCTTACCAACCGACTGCTCTAACTTGCATTTTAAGTCCACTCTTAATCAAAGACAAAATTTTAGACTAGTCCAAATTCAAAGCCCGACGACAAAAAAGATGCAACTCATAATTTAAATTTAGTTTTAGTAAAAAATATTTAGTGCAAAAGAGAAAATGCTCGTTTTCTCCTTTTCCCATAACATTAAAAAAAAAAAAAAACATTTCTTCTCAGGGTTGTGTGGTACAGCGTTATTTAAGAAAGTAAATGTGACCCGTCACGGAAAAAAGGACAATTTGGGAATAGTCAGACTGAGCGAATTGTGCAGGCTGAACAGGGTCGACACTTGTGCTTTTATGATAGTTTCTGCCTGAAAAGTGGTTATTCTACGTTGTTATACTTTCATTTCTGAACTATCAATTTAAATTGACCTGCACTATCGTTGATCTGTTGTCATCTAACATCTAATAACCAGGGATGATCAGGACAGGTCTGTTTTGCGAGTTTGTGGACCTAACTGTTTTTTTTTTAATTCTGCTATCCTGCCAGGACATGTATAAATGATTGTAGCATTTATCTGTCTCCTCTGTAAGAAATAGATTCTAGTTTAGTAAGCTTGATCTGAGAGCTCAACAGTTCAACCGTAGTACATTTTTGTGAGACAGAAATAAAGTCTCGGGTGCTTTTACTATTTAAAAAGGTGGATCTTATGACAAGTAAAATACATTATAATTACTTTAATCCTACAACGACAGAGAAAAAAAGTAAACTTTACTAGACGTTCCTGCCAACCTTTTAATCTTTTAGTAAACGGGTGCTTTTCGTGCCTGTCGTGTAGGGCGCAGAATTTTACGGGATCAGCCCCGGGGGAAGGGGGTGCGGTTGTTTGCGAGTGAATTTCACGGTCTTCTTTAAATAACTGAACACCAACTTGAATATTGTAACCTTGACCTTTATCAAAGATCTGATAGTAAATATTGACAAATTATATTTGCATGTCATAGACTCCAATTAATTACGTGCAGAATCACATGAAAAGAGGTAACGAGTAATAATTGCATTTTGCATGTAACACTTTTGACTGAGTATGTTTATTTCCTCCTAAATACACCAGAATATAATGAAATTTGTTACTTTTTCATTGTGTCTTCCCACGTCAATGTTTAATCACGTGAATATTGCCATTATTGGTGTCAAGCGGAAACAATAAGTAACGAATTCAAAACTGGACAATTGTAGTTATTGTCATCAATTTTGACGTGTTTATTTCTTCTCCCATTAGCCCACCCCTCACAATCACGACTATGCTGATGGCTTTTGTAAACTAGTAACAAATGAATAAGGGTGTCTCGAAGGCAGCTACCTTCAGTCTGAACGTGTCTGCTCCGATGCTATTTTTGTGACTGGTCTTTACATACACCTTCATATCAGCCATTCGTTAAACTCTTGTGGAAAAAATACGATTTTACCCACATCTTTTCGAACGGCTCTATGCGACAGAATTTCCAATGACAACTAATAAAATGGGCATGGATCGTTAGATAAATGATTAATCTTTACAAAAAAACTAGTGTTAGTTAATATCCAACTCTTACCTTTGTGCAAATCTGTACTTTTCAACGTAAATAACCGTTGACCTACTTCACCAGAAATCAAATCATGGTGATCTTTACAATGCGCATGTCTCGGCAGAAATCGCAGTATCTCTGACACGCTACAGGACGGTTTAGTTGCGAATTTTGCTGTAAACAAACGCACCTTGATCGAACTTCGTTGTACAGGGTTAGAGAACCAGACTGTACAAAATTCAAATTCTGTTGAGTGTGCATGCCTGACTAACGGAAGTCGCCGTGTTAGTTGTTTACAAATTACGCTGGATTTATTTACGTTGGGAAAAAAGGTAAATTCCCATTGATTTAATTGGTATTTTGCAGCATATTTTGTGTGCTCTTAAAGATTAATCATTTATCTAACGATCCATTCCCATTTTATTAGCTGTCATTGGAAATTTTGTCGCATTGATCCGTTCGAAAAGATGCGGGTAAAATCATATTTTTTCCAGAAGTGTTTAATGAATGGCTGATATGAAGGTGTATGTGAAGAACAGTAACAAAAATAGCATTGGAGCAGACACCTTCAGACTGAAGGTAGAAGGCAGCGTCTCCTAGTTTTGAGGCAGTGTACCTCTTGACTCTGAGGCTGGGGATATAACTATACCTGGTCTAGCCTGTATGGCTAGAGTATGTTGGCATGTCCAGATACTGTAGGGACAGTAATATTGTTGTGATATACGACGTTGGGTGACTCACAACTAGATGCCCATCTAGCTCAGTTGGTAGAGCGGCGGTACTAGTGTTCCGGGGGTCGTGGGTTCTAGTCCCGCGTCGGGCACACTTTTCTCCCTTGATTTACTTCATTGGCGAAGAGGTAAATTGGTGAACAAGGGATGCGGCACCGGCGGTCCATGGGGACTGAAAGGGGAGTCGGTTACTCCCAAAAATCAGGACGGGGAAGAGTGTTGTGATATACGACGTTGGGTGACTCATGACCAGATACCCAGCTAGCTCAGTTGGTAGAGCGGCGGTACTAGTGTTTCGGGAGTCGTGCGTCCCGCGTCAGGCACACTTTTCTCCCTCAATTTACTTCAATATCATGATAATGCCTGGAGATAAGCCTTGTAAGACTGGCTTCAGGTATGACAAAATATAGCTACTAGTATCTGACCTATTCCCAGCAAGCTAAATGGCCATAATGTCTTCTGTATCTAAATTTTACAAATCTCCTTTACAGGAGAGGGTCAACAAGGTCACTTCAAAATTGTCCAGACTAGTAATGGGCTCCAAGATGGCCTAGGCTCAGTAATATTTTTCATATTTAAACTTTTATTGTACATGTTAGCATCTCGAGTTCATGGTAAATTTTGTAGTAGCAAACACAGGGCGCTAAACTGACTTTCTGTTTCATCAGTTTAATCTCTATTCTATTGCCGCATAATGCTATTAGTTTTTAGTAACAAACATGACCATAAAACAATATCAAACCATTCATTACATGAAGAGCTTGTAGAAGCCATTTATAACATGTAAATCTTAGAAAAATCACTGACAAAATTAATTGTATGTGTAGCCCATTTTGTGTGTTTTTGAGAATGAAAATAACTTGAGTAACAGATGAAATGCATGGATTTCTCTAATATGTTCAGCTTTTTAAATTGAAAATACATGTATTTGTATTTCAAACAAAGCGTAATTAGATTCACAAGCAATAAGTACCTCTTTCTTGAGATATCAGGTTTTATTTAAACTCTTTTTGCCGACAGCTTGCATGGAACTACCGGTAGTAAGTATTATGCCAGACATCTGACTAACAGGGTGTTTGTTTAATCTTTTACCAGTTGACAAGACTGTCACCAGCTGTTACCATCCTGGAAACAAATTTCAATTTTTTAGTTACATTTATTTTGTTTTCTGAAAGTGCTTTCATTTTGGACGAGTCTAGAATTATGCCGTTTGGTATAGGGTTAAACCACTGAGGTACCCAGACCACTTGTTTACACCATTACCATATATAACTACACATTTGAACAGCTTGACAACATTGCGACAGGTCTTTATGATCCTTTTGACAGAATTAGACAGCTGCACAAGACATCAAGGGCAAAAAAAAGAGTAACTTTTTACGAAAACCGTTATCCCATTTACCTTCAACTGGGGCATTTACTTTTGGAGAAGCATTAAACTCCTTTTTCACAGAACATGAGTTACATATACTGCATTTTATCATCTACAATGATTGTCGTTTTGATTTACCTAAAAGCATTTTGAAATAGATTATGATGTATTATTTCATGCGTTCCGGTGGGATATCGAGAAATAGCACTGAAAGTATTTTTCGATCTTACACTGGTATGACCAGTGAAAATACCGATTTTCACGCTCTTGTTACCTAGGAAAATTGCACGTGCCTTGCAACTAGATGGGAAATATGACGTCATATACCTTACATTTCACGCGCTTGATGTAATGTTGTGATGCGTTGCTATGTGGGAGGGGTATGCCACGGGGAATAATGGAAAAGAACTGTACTGGATTTTGATAAAGCTCCTCCCAGAAAGGGTTAAAAGCATTAAATAAATAGAATATTTGTTTCTTTTAGGTGAAAGATCGAAATTTAGTTCATCAAGTGAACATCATCGGTAATATTTTCACTTGTGGCTGCGCCACTCATGAAAATATTGCCGCTGGTGTTCACTCGATAAAATAAATAATTTCAATCTTTCACAGAAAAAAAAACCAATATCCTCTATATGTTCACTTTCAGATCAGGTGTGTTGTAGGAAATAGGAATGGAAGCTTATTGCAGAAGATGGCTTTACTGATAAAGGGGCTGTTTTGATTAAACATTCATCAAAGCAAACCAATGATGGGGTAGTGTCAGCTTTGTATTCAGTGTGTGAGTATACATGTTAGTGCTATTTAAGTTTTCTTATATAATTCTGTTTCATTGATCATTTGGAATGTACAAGGAGTGCTTCCAGAACCTGGGGCTACACTCTCAGCTGAAGCAAAAAGCTGTTGTGTGGTTTTACAGCCAGAATAGATCCAAGTTCTTAACCTCTTACCTAACGGGAAATTCTTGACTCTTCCACAATGAAAGCCTCTGCAGACAAAAATTTCAATAGTGATACAAATAGGAAACGGTAAAAAACATAGTGGGAAAAGGAGAAAGTGCTGGCTATCATCATTTTCTCTTTTTCTCGCATTGTTTTCAAAAGCCTTTTCAAACTCAGCTGAAGTTGGAAACCTGAGCCTGTCAGCAAGTTTGAGCAAAATAAGACTTAAGCATGCTTTTTCTGTAAATCAAGGCCTTTGATTTTTTTTTTTCTGATAAACTATGCTATAGATTGGCTTAAGCTTAACCCATTACCAAACGACAATATTTTGGACTGGTCCAAATTGAAAGCATTTGCAGACAACAAAATAGAAGTGACTGAAAATTTGAAGTTTGTTTTGTGAAGGGTAGAAAACATTGTGAGAAAAGGAGAAAATGCTGGTAACCAGCATTTTCTCCTTTTCTCACAATGTTTTCTAAAGGCTTCTTTCTCAGGGGCGTCAAAAGTAGGGATTGTGTGGTAATGGGTTAAAGCTTTCTGTTGATTTTATTGTCAATTTAGACCCATGGTTGGACTTCACTTTTTGTGCAGAGCAGTAAGGTTTAACCCAGTCCCAAAGGACAAAAATTTTAGAATCATCCAAATGGAACCCAATTGCAGACAACAAAGTTACTGTAAGTCCAAAAATGAAATTTGTTTTTGGAAGGGTAGAAATTGAAAGCATTTGCAGTCGACAAAGTAAATCTGACTTGAAAATAGAAGTTTGTTTTTGGAAGAGTAGAAAACATGTGGGAAAAGGAGAAAATGCTGGTTACCAGCACTTTCTCCTTTTCCCACAATGTTTTCAAAAGGCTTCTTTCTCAAGCTCAGGAAAATCTGGGATTGTTTGGAATTGTTGTTTGGATTGTTAGCAATATTTTCATTTAAAACCATTTGCAGACAACAAACTAAACATAAGTTAAATGAAACATTAGAAAAGATTGTGAGTAAAGGAGAAAATCTGGTTACCAGCATTTTCTTCTTTTCCCCAAATGTTTTGCAAAAGTATTATTTCCAAGGGTTGTGAGAACTTGTGATTGTGTGGTAAAGGGTTATCAACTAAATATAAAGTCTTGAGTTTTTCTTGATATGAAATTCATAAAAAAATGATAACAATTATGGATTTATTTCAGCCATGCTGTGGCAAAGGGGTGCTTAACTCTTTACCAAACAACAAAACTTTAGATTGGTTCAAATTGAAAGCACTTGCAGACAACAAGATAAAGGTAATTCAAAAATTGAAATTTGTTTCCAGCAGGGTAGAAAACCTTGTTGGAAAAGGAGAAAATGCTGGTTACCAGCATTTTCTCCTTTTCCCACTAGGTTTTCTAAAGGCTTCTTTCTTAGGGTCGTCAAAAGTAGGGATTGTGTGGTAATGGGTTAATTCTTTAAGTAAAACAACAATAAAATTTTGGACTTGAAAGCATTTGCAAATGACAAAATAAATGTGAATCAAAATTGAGTTTTGAATTTGAAAAGGCAGAAAACATTGAGGGAAAAGGAGAAAATGCTGGTAACCAGCATTTTCTCCTTTTCCCACAATATTTTCAAAAGGCTTCTTTTTCGGGGTCATTAAAAGTTTGGATAGTTTGGTAAAGGGTTAATGCACAAGCTAGTAATTACATAAGTATAGATCCATAATAGCCACTTTTTCAGATAACAGTCTAAATATTAGGTAGAAAATAAAGAAATAAAGAAATACATGTACAAGCTTGTATATAAATATTTTGAAATGTCACATCTTGAGACACTTGTAGACAGTCGAGGCACCTGACCTATAAATGGAGGATATTAGGTAATGATCACAATGATGTCCTTACTACACAATCCGGTTTTACAATGGCCTTGAGTATGACGCTATTAAAAACATTACATTTACTCAATCAACTTTAGTAAAAGTCCTTTATTCCATTTACAATCGATGTAGATCTTCACTATCTGCTGTATTGTTATATGTGACCTGTTACACAAAAAGGGACCTTCTACGAACTGGGTAAAGTGTCAGCCTTGGTCAGACTGCATGATGGAAACTAGCATTTTCTCCTTTTCCTACAATATTTTCTACCCTATCAAAGTCAGAAATATTCATATTTCCAAGATTTTATTTGTTGTCTGCAGATGCTTTGAATTTGGTCCAGTCCAAAACATTGTTGTTTGTTAAAGAGTTTAACCCTTTATCAGACAAGAAAATGTAGACAAGTCTAAATTTAAAGCATTTATAGACAACAATTTTCATGTGGCTAAAATAGTGAACTTGTTTTTGTTATGGAAGAAAACATTGTGGGAAAAGGTGAAAATGCTACCAGTACCTTCTCCCACAATGTTTCAAAGGTTTCTTCACAGGGTAATTTTTGATACCGGTACACACAATTGTGTGATAAAGGAAATGACAAAGTTCTTGGTTTGTCCAAATTGAAAGCGCTTACAGACGACAAAATAAAAGTGAATGAAAATTTGAAATTTGTTTTGTTAAGGGTAGAAAACATTGTGGAAAAGGAGAAAATGCTGGTTACCAGCATTTTCTCCTTTTCCCACAATGTTTTCTAATGGCTTCTTTCTCATGGTCGTCAAAAGTAGGGATTGTGTGGTAAAGGATTAAACTAAGCATGTCATCAATCACACTGTAATGTCCATAAAATCCATTTCTTGTACCTTTTGAGTAAATCTTGAGGTAGAGTGGTCCCTGGACATACAGAAAATTAACCAAGAGCAAAAGATTCTACGCAGGTCAGCTGGTACAGACTGCACACTTACTTAGATGGACATTTCTCGCTGACGCATTTAACTCTTCACCAAACGACAAAATTTTAGGCTGGTCCAATTGAAAGCATTTGCGGGTGACAATATAAACGAAATCCAAAAATTTAAATTTGTTTCCAGCAGGGTAGAAAACATTGTTGGAAAAGGAGAAAATGCTGGTTACCAGCATTTTCTCCTTTTCCCACAATGTTTTCAAAGACTTCTATCTCAGGGTCGTAAAAAAACAGAGATGTTTGGCAAAGGGTTAATCCCCTTTTCACAATGCATTTTCTCGTACACATTTAGTAAGCATCATATCTTGAGTCACTTGTGGAGAGTTGAAGCACATGACCTTTGAATGAAAGTTACTACGTGATGTTCACAAGTTTCCCCAAAACTAAACAATGTTGTTTCAGTGGGTGGGATACTACATTGCTCAATGGTAAAGTGTAGGGCTCTTGGCCTGGAAGCCCCAGGTCTAGCTCCACTGGGTCCACTGGGTTGCATGTGGGATTGCCCTTGGGCAAAACACATCAGAGTCCCAGCCTCTTTCTTGTAAAACACAGGAAATTCATGTGTTGCTATGATATGACTGAAAAATTTTTGAAAGCAGTGTAAAACATCTTTCACTCAGTCTGGTCCTTTCGGGTCTGGTCCTGTCAGATCAGGTCAGTAAAAGGCTTTTGGTTAACCAGCATTTTCTCCTTTCACCACAATATTTTCTACCCTTTCCAGAACAAACTTCAATTTTTGAGTCGCATTTATTTCACCGTCTGCAAATGCTTTCAGTTTGGACAAGTCTAAAATTTTGTTACAAGTTTGAGTTAACTCTTTACCAAACAACAAAATTTTAGACTGGTCCAAATTGAAAGCATTTGCAGACGACAAAGTGAATGTGACTGAAAATTTAAGATTTTTTTGGGGAAGGGAAGGAAATATTTTGGGTAAAGGAGAAAATGCTGGTTACCAGCATTTTCAATTTTTCCCACAATGTTTGCAGAAGGCTTCTATCTCAGGGTCGTTAAAAGTCGGTATTGTGTGGTAAGGGTTAAAGATCTGTTAGCTATATTGTTGGAGATCCCTAAGATCACACTGCTCATATCGTGCTCATATTGTGCAGCCTGATCTTGTATCGTCAGCTTTTTTAGTGATATGTTTCAAAATTTTACTCTGTATGGATATATAAATATGTACAAAAAAACAATGATACATTTTGAAATGTCATATTCTGAATCACATGACCTATTAATGTGGTATAATTATTATGAAACGAATACAAGTTATCCCTTTGCTGTACAATCCCAAGTCTGAACGACCTTGAAAAGGAAAACTTTTGAAAACATTGTGGAAAGAAGAGAAAATGCTGGTAACCAGCATTTTCTCCTTTTCCCACAATGTTTTACATCTTATTATGGACAGAAATCATCATCTGAACTACATCCAATTAGTTGCCAGAAAATTCTTTCAGTTTTGTAGGACTCAAAATATTGCCGTTTGGTAAATAGTTAACTCTTTACCAAACGACAAAAATTATAGACTGGTCCAAGTTGAAAGCATTTGCAGACGACAAAATAAATTTGATCTAAAGATTGAAATTTGTTTAGTGAAAAGTAGAAAACACTGTGGGAAAAGGAGGTTTCCAGCATTTTCTCCTTTTCCCACAATGTTTTCAAAAGGCTTCTTTCTCAGGGTTGTTAAATGTCGGAATTGTATGGTAAAGGGTTAACCTTCTAGTAAACAATCTCAAGGGCTTTGAGGCAAAACACTTTCGCAAAAAGTGTGGTGAAAGAACAGTTTTTACCAAGTTTTTCATTGACCTACCCAAGGGTGAAGGCTTTTGATAACACTGTATGCAAATGAGAAAGAAGTTCAAAGGATAGATATGAAATTATCAGAATAAGCGTTTTAAGTTATTAATTTCATTTGAGTAAAGTTAACTATTTTTTGGTGATAAGTTATGTAACTGCATTTAGATAAGCTGGTTTTTGTGGTTGACGAATAAATTGAATTTGGATACAAAAATGAAAATCGGCGCTTGAGGAGGATAATTATAGTCCATCATGGTGTACAAAACATTGTGCCGAGCCCCTGTAGCTCAGTCGGTAGCCTACAGGACTTTAGAATAGGGAGTAGTGAGTTCAAACCCAAGCTCAGCTAATTCTCAGAGGATTGATGATCGTCATTGTGACAGGATTCATTCCTCTCTGCTGACCATTGTTTCGATGATGGTTATGTGGGAAAGCAGCTTAACTCTTTACCACACAAGAAAATGATAGACTGGTCCAAATTGAAAGCATTTGCAGATGACAAAATGAAGGTGACTAAAAAACTAATATTTCGTTTCGAAAGGGTAGAAAACACTGTGGGAAAAGGAGAAAATGCTGGTTACCAGCATTTTCTCCTTTTCCCACATGTTTTCAAAACACTTCTTTCTGAGGGTCGTTAAAAGTCGGGATTGTGTGGTAATGGGTTAAGGCTTGGAAAGAAAATTGTGCGAATTACAGGTAAAAGAAACTCCAGGAATGCATAGATAGGTGCACTGGTCACGGCAATATAACTAAAATAATCTTGAAAACGGCGTAAAAACACCATACCATACAAAACATTGTGGGACAAGAGAACACAGTGGTTACAAATATTTTCTCCCTTTTCTACAATGTGTTCAAACCTCATCTCTCCCAAGGTTGTAAGAATTCTGGATTGTTTGGTAAAGGATTATGCAAGTATGGCTTACTCCAACCCTTTAACACACAACCCTGACTTTGAACGACATGTAATAAGAAGGACTTTTAAAACATTGTGGGAAAAGGAGAAAATGCTGGTAACCAGCAATTTCTCCTTTTTCCACAATGTTTTTTTACCCTTCCATAAACAAGTTTTAATTTTTCAGTCTTACTTTTTTTCTTATCTGCAGATGCTTTGAATTCGGACAAGTTTAAAATTTTATCGTTTGGTAAAGAGTTAATCACTTAACCCTTTATGGCCGGACAACAAAAATGTAGACTTCTCCAAATTGAAAGCATATGCAGAAGATATATTGAATTTGTAACAAATGATGGAATTTATGATAGGGTGTAAATGGTGGGAAAAGGAGAAAATGCAGGTTTTTTTTACAGTATTCTCTTTTTTTCTCTCACAATATTTTCACAAGGCTTCCTGGTCAGGATGATGAAATATTGTGGTAATGTGTTATACCCTTTACCAAATAACAAAATTTTAGACTCTTCTGAATTGACAGCATTTGCAGACCACAAATTCAAAATTGGTACAAATTAGCTTAACCCTTTACCAGACGACGGAATTTTAGCCTTGTCCAAATTCTAAGCATTTGCAGATGACAATTTTATTGTGGCACAAAAGGGTGCATCTTTTTATTGGTCGGGTAGAAAACATTGTGGGAAAAGGAGAAAATGCTGGTTACCAGCATTTTCTCCTTTTCCCACAATATTTTCAAAAGGCTTCTTTTCCAGAGGTCGTTAAAAGTCGGGATTGTGTGGTAATGGGTTAAGGTTTCTGATGGTAAACATTGTGGGAAAAGGAGAAAATGTTGGTTACCAGCATTTTCTCCTTTTCCCACAAAGTTTTCAAGGGCCCTTTTTCCCAGGGTCGTGAAAACCACAGAGATTGTTCAGTAAAGGGTAAAGGAGTTTACTCTTCACTTAATGACAGAGTTTTTTGACGGGTTTATATTGAGAGCTGTTGAACAAATTGACAACAAATATGGACCAAATGATGGGACTAGTCTCTGAAAGGGTAGAAAACATTGTGGCAAAAAGTATTCCTCCTTTTCCCACAATGTTTTTTAAAAAAGCTGTCTAGCATATTAACCCAAAAACACACAATCCCTACTTTTAAAGACCCTGAGAAAGAAGCCTTTAGAAAACATTGTGGGAAAAGGAGAAAATGCTGGTAACCAGCATTTTCTTCTTTCCCCACAATGTTTTCTACCTTTCACAAAACAAATTTCAAATTTTGGGTTACTTTTATTTGGTCATCTGCAAATCCTTTCAATTTGGACAAAGCTAAAATTATGTTGTTTGTTTGGTAATGAGTTAACCCATTACCACACAATCCCTACTTTTGACGCCCCTGAGAAAGAAACCTTTTGAAAACACTGTGGGAAAAGGAGAAAATGCTGGTAACCAGCATTTTCTCCTTTTCCCACAGTGTTTTCTACCCTTCCCAGAAGAAATTTCAATTTTTCAGTACTCTTTATTTTGTCGTCTGCAAATACTTTCAACTTGGACCAGTCTAAAATTTTCTCGTGTGGAAAAGAGTTAAGGTGTTATAACAGGGGACTTTCCAGTAAAGAGTTACTTGAAGTGGAGCTAATTCACATGAGCTCATTTTTGTTTGTATACAATGTATCTTGTGATGCTGGACATTGATGTATATATATGGCTAACTTTTCCATAAAGAATATCATTCACAGCTAGAGAACTTTGCTAATGTGGCGAGTTTAGATCAAGATCAGAACCACCAAAGAAACCACCTTGAAATTGCATTTTTTGGGGGGTTTTCATTTTTCTAAAGTTAATATAGTAATTATAGCAGTTGGTTTAATTTGCATTTGTAAGTGTCAAACATGGATTACAACAGGTTAGTAGGTGAAAGTTTCGCAATGTTTTAGAAAACGTCAGGTTTTCAGGAATGTTGTTATTGGTATGGATAGAGGTCAGGCTGCACAAATTTGTGGTCTCATCTATTGTCTGCATGTTTTACTGACATTCTGTGAGATACACTAACAGTCTCCTATTTTTAGGTTTTTCCTGCTGGTTGTTTATCTGGTTTTATTTATATAGTTTAGTGAAAGCTTTCAACGCTTGGAGCACTGAATTAATACTCAACCAGGAGATTGCTTTGACACTGGTTATCTGGGAAAGCAGCTAGGTCGTTTGGGAAAGATATTGTGCAAAGCACTGGTAAAAGAAATTTCAAGAATGCATGGATACGTTCTCTGGCCACTGTGAAAAACTGTTAAAAATGGCAATAACTCTTTATTAAACAACAAAATTTTAGACCAATCTAAATTGAAAGCATTTGCAGACGACAAAAAAAAATGTAAATCAAAAACTGAAATTTGATTTTGGAGGGTAGAAAACATTGTGGGAAAAGGAGAAAATGCTGTTTATCAGCATTTTCTTCTTTTCCCAATATGTTTTCAAAAGCTTTCTTTCTCAGGGTTGTTAAAAGATTGGGTATACAAACAGAACAGACAAAAGTTGTCAAAAGATGGTATTTTACATTATGTTCAAATTGAAAGCATTTAAACTTTGCTCGGTGATAAGGGGGCTTAATGCATATGCGAAAAGTATCGACCCAGGTCACCCTGGGCAATTCGCGTAGGCTGACCTGTTCCAAAACTTACACTTTCGGGCTATTTTCTGCATATCACAGGACTATTCTAATCTCATATCTCCTCGATTGTTAACCCATTACCACGTCATAATCCCCTACTTTTGACGACCCTGAGAAAGAAGCCTTTAGAAAACATTGTGGGAAAAGGAGAAAATGCTGATGACCAATATATTTTTACATGAGCATTTATGTACTGGAAATACACATAGGAAGCTTCAAATATAGTGTACGAAGAAGACATTGTGGAAAATAATTACATGTTTGTTATGTTATGTAATTTAAAAGTGGCCCTTCAGATTTTGGGATGAAAATTTAACAAAAATGCAAAAAAATCATCCTTATACTCCCAAAATCATTTAATTTTCATTCATAAAACCCCAGTAGTCGAAAACCATCCAACAACACGAGAAATTAGAGATTTACTACTGCCCAGGTTGACACCAACGGGAGACACATTCTATTTTTAGATGATCAATTCGCTCATCTACAAACAGAAATACACAGACAAGTTTCAAACAGCGTCCGAAGAAGATATTTTGGAAAATAATTATTACACGTTTGTTATGTAATGGAATTTAAGCGTCATGAGTCACATGCCAATCACTTGACATTCCCACAATGCTTTATTGATTTTTGGCACGAAATCTAAAAATACCTTAAGAGGCTACGTAGTCTTGTAAGGGAATACCATCAAAAAAATTTTTTTTTGCAATTTTATGAATCTTAATTATTGATGATTTGTATTTTTTTTCCATACGAATTTCAGTGATATGTATATTTTTTAATTTGCTGAGATGTAAAAATTCTAAATACCCACCTTTAAGAGTCATTAGTCACATGCCAGTCATTTAACATTACCACAATGCTTTTTGGATTTTTGGCGTGAAATTTAAAAATAGGTTAAGAGGTTACGTAGCCTCTTAATGGAATACGATCAAAAACTTTTTTTTTTTGTAATTTTGTGATTCTTAATTATTGATGATTTGTATTGTTTTTTTCATATAAATTTCAGTGATATATATACTTTTTAATTTGATGTGATGTGAAAAATCTAAATATCCACCTTTAAGGAAAGAAGAGAATTTTATTTTTTTTGGAGGTATGAAAAAAATAAATAATCACACTGTATGAAACCGCAATGGGTTTCATAGTGTGAAAAAAATAAAATTCTCTTCATTCCTTATAATTTAATATTATAGACAACATACACTCATGGAAATAATTCAAACTGCATTCGTTTTCTTTAGTTTTAAATCTTAACTTGGAGTTTCTTAAGGCCCTTCCATTCATATTTGTTTGGCATAAGAATACAACAGGGAAGCAGTTTTCAGATCCTCAATACTGAAAATTAGCCAATAGAATGAAAGTAAATGAGCAAAACAGTGTGTAGGACCTGTAAAAGGGAAAGTAGGTCTGGCGCAAGGAGATTTTTTTTTCATGGAGCTATAGAAAAAAAATTCAGCCAATCAGAACTCGCGAATGTTCATGAAAATTGCTTTCAATTTGGTCCTGTCTAAAATACTGTCGTTTGGTAAAGAGTTAACATATTGGCATGTTTTTTAACCCTTTCCCAAACAAGCCCTGGTTTTTACATGTCTGCAGTAAAAGTCTTTTGAAAACACTGTGGGAAAAGGAGAAATTGCTCGTAACGAGCAATTTCTCCTTTTCCCACAGCGTTTTCTAACCTTTTTGAGAACTTTCTGGTATTTTCTCCAAGTCAAAAATTGTCGTCTGCAAACTCTTTCTGTTCGGAACGATCCAAAATTTGTGGTTTGGGAAAGGGTTAGGGGATTATAACAAGAAATGCAAAGTGGGCCATTCTTCTATTATTTTATTTCAGTTTAAAACAAGTTACATTCCAAGATGAATTGTGTAAGTAGTAAGACTGCAGACCATAAGGCAAAGAGAGGTAAAATACCATCAAAGAAAAAGTCAAAAATGGAGAAATCTGTGGAAGTAGAGGAAATGCCAGAGCTGACAACTGAATCGGGTACTGATAAATCTGAGAGAAGTCAAAATACATCGGAAAGTCTGAAACCTGATATTGAAGTTCACAACCAAAATACAGAAGAGAATGAACAAGAATCTTTTTCTGAATCGAATAAAGCAACACAATTAGAGCAGGGAGATGTTACTGACCAAGGAGAAAGTGTTGAAGAAAAGGACAATGTTGAAGAGGAAGGAGAATCATTAGACAATGACGGTGTAAGTGCAATACCAAAAAGCAATAAAACTAACAAAATCGTAAATGAAGCAGGTGCATTTCAAACTCACGAAAGCCCAGGTGTAGATGATCAAATGTTTGACGAGAGTTGTGAATCTGATTTTGTAATGATAGAGTTACCTGGCGAGACCAATGACGACACAAGTGATGCCAATAGTATAAAAATAGCCGAACCATTGTCAGACTTAGTGGACGGACATTCCATGGGGTTAGCCTTAAAAGAATACAGTGGTTTTTGTGATTCCGATATGGAAGTAACCTCTGACCTGCTGTTGCAATATTTGAACAGAGATCAGAGAAAATTGCTGAAAATTACTGTAAGAAAGGCTGGCTGGCCAGTGACAGATAAAATTCGACACACTCTGTGGAAGATGTTGAGTCAACATTTACACAAGGCTGATGGTGACGAAGTGTTCAAAGAATATGATGAAACTCTGTTTTCAGATGGTAAGTTATACTAGCATCTCTTTATTTAACTTTGATAGAGTAGTCAATAATGTTGGAAAAGAAAAACTTTTTAACTCTTTTCCAAACGACAAAATTTTGGACTAATCCAAATTGAAACTATTTGCAGACAAGAAAATAAATGTATAGTAAATCAAAAATTGAAAATTGATTTGAAAAAGGTAGATAACATTGTGGAAAAAGGAGAAAATGCTGGTCACCATTATTTTCTCTTTTTGCCACAATGTTTTCAAAAGCTTTCTTTCTCAGGGTCGTTATAAGTTGGGATTGTTTGTTGAAGACTTAAACCTTTACCTCACAATCCCAACTTTTAATGACCCTGAGAAAGAAGCCTATAGAAAACATTGTGGGAAAAAGAGAAAATGCTGGTAAACCAGCATTTTCTCCTTTGTCCACAATGTTTTCTACCCTTTCCAAACCAAATTTCAGTATGATCAGTCATTTTTATTTTGTCGTCAGCAATGCTTTCAATTTGGACCAGTATATAATTTTGTGATTTTGTAAAGAGTTAACAAGCAAAAAATTTATAGACTTGTCATAATTAACTCTTTACCAAAAGACAAAATTTAGACTGGTCCAAATTGAAAGCATTTGCAGACAATATGATAAATGTGACTCAAGAATTGAAATTTGTTTCCAGTTGTAGAGTAAACATTGTGGGAAAAGGAGAAAATGCTGGTTACCAGCATTTTTCTCCTTTTCCTGCTATGTTTTCAATAGGCCTCTGTCTGAGGAACTAGATCTTTTGGGTTTTCAAAGACTTGAGCATCCCCCTTGTAGCCCTGACCTAGCCCCGCTAGATTTTGCTGTCTTTCCTTATCTTAAGTCAGAGTTACGAGGACATAGGTTTGAAAACTTACATGAGCTTATACAAGAAAGAATTGGAGTGTTTCGTGGGCTACAGACCAGCTGGTTTACTAATGTATACGACAAGTGGGTTGTACAATATTAAAAACGCATTGATCGCCACAGCGAATATTTCAAAAAGGAGTAACGCTAATGACGTTGGTCATAATTATTATGAAAGTGTGGGTCGGGGTTATAATTGATGCAAATTTAACTTCTCTGTGCTAATTGTATTTTAAGTTAGAACGTTGAAATTTCACATAGTCTGTCATAAATCCTGGGTTCATGATTATGCTCTTCAGAGCGTTTGTCTCTAATAAACAATATGGAGTGCAACACACGAAAAGGGGCATTCGGACATCTGCGTAAAGTGTCGTCTCGGATCAGCCTGCGCAGTCCGCGCAGGCTAATCCGAGACGGCACTTTACGACTGCATTAGATTTTGTCCTTCAGTAGACATGTGCAAAACAGAAAATTGCATCAAAACGGAAAGTGTTGTCTCGGATTAGCCTGCGCGGACTGCGCAGGCTGATCCGAGACGACACTTTACGCAAATGTCCGAATGCCCCTTTTCATGTGTTGCAAGCCATATTATAAGAAGAGCCCTTGTACAGCACATTATATTTCACTACTCTTCTTTTCCCATCATGTTTTCCAAAACTTTCTTTCTCAGGTTATTCGGGGTTTACTAACGAATAAAATTTTAGACACAGCAAAGATAGAAACATTTGCAGGCAAGGAAATTGGCTTAAATAAAGACGGTTGTTATTGACAAGGTAGAGAACATTGTGGGAAAAGGAAAAAAATGGTGGATATTACAGTTTTCTCATTATCCCTCAAAGTTTTGAAAAAGGTTCTTGCTTAGCATTGTTAAAACCATTGATCGTGTGGTAAAGGGTTAAAACTGACAATTTCATTTTTTCAGGCGGTGAGATCAGGAAACCATCCTTCGTTGATGCTCAGCACATGTATAACTATTATCTAAACGAAGATGGTGTGACTGCAGCGAGAAGGATTTTGGGAGTGCTTGAGGTCACAAAACCAGACATCGTATACTGCCCCATGCTGTATCCAATGGTGTGCTTGTTTCTACATTTCATGGATGCCTCAGAATGTTATAATTGTGTCTACGCCTTGTTGAGAAATCCAGCATTTGTCAGTCAAACCAAAGTGTGTTATGAAGCATCAAAGCTGGTTATGCGAGACCTTGCAAAGAAACATGCCGTAAGTAGGAGTTTTTTCTTTATTTTTTTTTTTCAACTCTGGCAGAAAGGTGGATAGTTCATTGCCCTTTACAAACCATTGGGTTAAAGTAGCATTTTCTCCTTTTCCCACAATGTTTTCTAGAGACTTCTTTCTCGGGGTCATCAAAAGTAGGGATTGTGTGGTAATGGGTACAAGTATTTATGTATGTTATTTAGGTTGTTTGGACCATGATAGAGCCTCTTTCTTTATCATTTTCCCTATTAGAATTAACTCTCTTTTTTTTAGTTTTTTATAATGACAGAAAAGTTGACTTGGCCAAATTGATTTTTTTTTCATACAGCAATTTAAATTTGGCTAAAATGATGTATTTTGCCTTTATCATGGTAGAAAATATTGTTTATTCCCTTTCAAAGACAATCTGATTTTGTCACAACCAGTTGCCTTGAACTTGGACCAGTATTTATAAGGTCTTGTTGTTTGGTGAAAAGTAGGTCCAAATTGGAAGCATTTACAGATGACAAAATAAACATGACTCAAAAATTGAAACTGGACTTTGGAAGAGTAGAAAACTTTGTGGGAAAAGGAGAAAATGCAGGTTACCAGCATTTTCTCATTTTCCGACATTGTTTTCAGAAGCCTTCCTTTTCTGGGTCGTAAAAACCAGGGATTGTTAGGTAAAGGGTTAATTATGTTCATTAAACATCTTTTTGGTGATTTCCTTTTTTCTCCGACAGAAATCGGGTTACATTTACCTGGTTCGAAACTCAGCCAATATAGATGCTGTGTTTGACTCTTGGCTTTGGTGGATACTCACTGATCTTCCATTTCAGTACCTTGTAAGTTGTTTTAACCCTTTACTCCATAGATACTCATTTCTTTGCATTGCTTAAAGGAGCCTTTGGAAAACATTGTGGCAAAAGGTGAAATTGCTCGTGACAAGCAATTTCACCTTTTGTCACAGTGTTTTCTACACTATCAAAATGTGTCATATATACATAAGAAACGGTATCATCCTTGCTGTTATTTAGGGTCAATTAGAGATACCATAGAAATGCCTCGTGGGGTAAAGGGTTAATACTTGTGATCTCAAGGGCTGCTCCTTTTGTTTCCTGTTTATTTCACAATTCTGTTAATGAAGCCTTTGTTCTCATTTTCATCCAATGTTGTAACCAATTTTATCTGTATTTTATGAAATTAAAATCGTTCTTGTACATTCATGTTGCCCTTGATGGTTGCAAGATTTCACAGATTACGATTGATAGAAAATTCATTTCATCCTTTTGGTGCTAGTCATAGACATGACCATAGTTTCCGGTTTAAATCGGAGAAAAAGCCCTTGTGTCTCTGTATCTCATACACCCTATGTCGATTTTTCATTATACTAAAGTTTGAGCAAAGTTATTTTTCTTAGTTTCCAAGTGTACAATGGCAGTCAAAAGATACTGTGAATAAATAAACCTAATAGGTCAAAATGGTAGTCTAAGATTTGAATAAATCATTTTCTTATTTACATGTATGTATGTATATGCACCATCGAAATCACTGGGAAAGGGAATAATATTGAGATTTTGAAATACCTATCAAGGCAAATCTTGTGATTCTAGCTTTATTTCCCCATTTTAACTATGCACTAATGGAAAAACAGAAAGATACAATTGAATTTGTGAAACATTAAAAATCTATTTGGCCAAATCAGCAAAAGTTTTGGACGTGAATTAAAAAACAGACTTACCGAAGAATGTTTATAAGCAGTTTTATGTTGCTGTTTTATCACAGGTCCGTGTGTTTGACTGTTATCTAGTGGAAGGAGTGAAAGTTCTGTACAGAGTTATCCTGTCTATACTCATGCACTTTGCAAAATCTCAAGGTAAGTTTAACTCTTTACCAAATGGCAAATTGAAAGCATTAATTAAGCAGACGACTTAATGAATGTGACTAAAAAATTGGAATTTGGTTTGGGAGAGGTAGAAAGAGTTAACTCTTTACCAAACAACAAATTTTTGGATTGGACCAAATTGAAAGCATTTGCAGACGACAAAATAAATGTGACCAAAAAAAAGGAATTTGCTTTGGGAGGTGTAGAAGACATTGTGGGAAAAGGAGAACCAGCATTTTTCCATTTCCCATAATGTTTTCAAAAGCTTTCTTTCTCAGGATCGTCAAAAGTCCGGATTGTGTGGTAAAGAGTTCACCTGCTCAGAGCACAATCACAGGGACCTTGGTTTAACATCTCATCCAAAGACTACTAGTAATTTTAGATGGCCAACCATTGGGCACTTAGGCACATCTTCAATTTGCCAGGAACTTGGCCATACAAGTCTTTCTCTGTACCACTTGAGCTATTCAGGCAGATATGTATTATCTTGTGATAGGCCTACTAGTATTTTTTTAAGTATTTATTCTTTTTTTTTTAAGTATTTCATTGAAATCATGTGTAAGATAAAAGTTGCTGTGCTTTAAAGACCCCGTTTTAACCCTTTACCAATCAATCCGGCCTTTTAACGACGCTGAAAAGGAAGCCTTTTAAAAACATTGCAGGAAAAGGAGAAAATGGTGGAAAACAGCATTTTCTCCTTTTCCAACAAGTTTCCTACTCTTTTAAAGTTCATTTGCAATTTTTGAGCTATGCTTATTTTGTTGTCTGCAAATGCTTTTAATTTGGATAAGTCTTGAATTTTGACGTCTGGTAAAGAGTTAAGAGAATTTATTGATATTTCTATTTCTTGTTGCAGGAAAGAAATCTTCTTTTTCCAGACCAGACAGCTCTGGTAATTCTGCAATTGTATCCTCTTTACGTCAGTTCTGTAGAGAAATTACTGTACCAATAGATAAATTTTTAAAGGTAGGTAATTACGGAAGCTATCATTGTGGAGATTTATGAGTGAGTTCCCTTTAATCTGGTCTCATTTGTGGTTACATCTACACAACATATTGATGGGAGAAAAAGCCTTTAAAAAAAAAGAATGTGGGAAAAGGAGAAAATGCTGGTTATCAGCATTTTCTCTTTTTCCTACAATGTTTTCTACCCTTCATAAAATAATTATACCCCCCAAAACTCTGTTTGGGGGGGTATATAGGAGTTAGCTTGTCGGTCGGTCCGTCCGTCCGTCGGTCTGTAGCTTTTTGTCGGCTCTCTTTTCATAAACTACTGGACGAATTTTTTTCAAACTTCACAGGTAAACTCAGTATCAAGCAGAGATGTGCATATGAAATGTTGGTTATGGTTCATTGATTTTTCACTGAGTTATGGCCCTTTCATGAAATTTCTTGTCCGCTCTTTTTCTCATCAACTATTGGACAGACTTGGTTCAAACTACACAAATAGACTCAGTATCAAGCAGAGATATGTATATCCTATTTTGGTCATGGTTTGTTCAGGTTTCATGGAGTTATGGCCCTTTGATGATTCTGGACAAATTTCTCTTTTTTGTCTGCTCTATTTCTCAGTATCTACTGGATGGATTTCAGTCAAACTTCATGGGAAGTTTCATTATGAAGTCAAGACGTGCATATTGTAATATAGTTACAGCTGAATGATTGTCAAAGGAGTTGCTGCCCTTTCATGAATGTTTTTGTCTGCTCTGTTTCTCAATAACTGCTGGACAGATTTCAGCCAAACTTCATGGGAAGTTTTATTATGAGGTAAAGATGCGCATATTATAATTTAGTTACAGTTGAATGATTTTCAAAGGAGTTATGGCCCTTTTATGAATTTTTTTTCTCTGCTCAATTTCTCAGTATGTATTGGATGGGTTGCAGTTAAACTTCATGGGAAGTTTAAGCATGAAGTTAAGATGTGCATATTATTATTTGATTATGGTTGAATGATTTTCAAAGCAATTATGGCCCTTTCATTAATTTTTTTGTCCACTCTATTTCTCAATAACTACTGAACAGATTTCAATTGTCAGCTCTATTTCTCAGTATCTATTTTCCATTGACAGGTTTCCCTTTATTCCTCTTTTTTTTCCAAATAGTCTTTTTTTTTAATCTTTCTTTTATACTAAACCATGTTGCATTCTGTTACAAAGAGATGTTTTGTGACAAGGAGCTGGTGGGGGGGTATGATGACGTTTAGTGATAGCTCTAGGTTCAATTTCACAATCACATTTATTTTGTCATCTGCAAATACTTTGAAATTGGACATTTTTTTTTTATTTCGTAGATAGTGTAGGCATTCTATGACATTATATAGTTTGTCAAAGTAAATCTCATTCACAAACTCATTAACTCTTTACCTCACAATCTGGACTTTTAACGACCCTGAGAAAGAAGCCAGCTTTTAGAAAACATTGTGGGAAAAGAAGAAAATGCTGGTAACCAGCATTTTCTCCTTTTCCCACAATGATTTCTACTTGATCCAAGTCAGAAAACATCATATTGACAAGACTGAATTTGTAGTCTGCAGATGCCTTGAATTCAGTCCAGCCCAAAAATTGTCATTTGGTAAAGAATTAGTATATATCTTGGTAGCCATATCATATATCCTTGCTATATGTTAGTCACTTGAAGAAGAAAGAATTTTAAGTTCAGGCAAAAAGTAAACAAAAGACACAGCTACCTGGCAGGTTTTAACCTAACTTTGAAATAAATCTCTTGTCAGTGATTAACACTTGTACCGAGTGTACAATGATAGATAGACATCTTCAAAATGATTTCCATACTTTTAAATGGAAAGCATTTGCAGACAACAATTTCATTGTAGCTTATTGGTTCAATTTTGCTTTGATAGGGCAGAAAACTTTGTTGGAAAAGGTTTACTGCAAACAATGCAGGCTTTTGACAACCCTGAGAAAGAAGCCTTTTTTAATATCTCTCCTTTTCCCACAATATATTTTCTCCTCTTCAATACAAATTTCAAATTTTCAGTGACGTTTATTTTGATGTCTGCAAATGCTTTCAATTTGGACCAGTCTTAAATTTTGTTGTCTGGTAAAGAGTTAAAAGACTATAGTTTTTATTGTAGTGTAATACATTTGAAATTACTAACTTAGCTTAAGTCAGTAAACAAATCATTCAGCAGGCTTAAGCAAAACTAAAGGCTTGAGATTCTTCATGAAATCTACCAGAGTCTGTTTTCATCAACCATTCTTAAGAACATTATTAGTCTACTCTGCACAATTTTCTTACTTTGAAAGTAACACAACTTCTTATTGGCTAAAGAATTTTGGCTAAACCATTTGGTTTAGCCAATCAGAACTTGTGTTACTTTCAAGTTTGGAAAAACTTGAAGCATAAGGCTGAGAATGTTTTCCAGAATAGTTGTTGAATACATACCTGGGCCAGGTACTAAGAAAACCAAATTTGTTTAATTTTTTACCAAACGACAAAAATTTTTGACTAGTCCAAATTGAAAGCAATCGCAGATAAGAAAATGGTGAATTAAAAATTGAAATGAGATTTGGAAAGGTTGGAAAACACTGTGGGAAAAGGAGAAAATGATAGCAGTATTTTCTCCTTTTTCCCACAATGCTTTCAAAGGCTTTCTTTCTCAAGGTCTTTAAAAGTCGGGATTGTGTGGTATAGGGTTAATTCAAAGAGATAAAGCTCTTCATGTCACAATTACCATGTTTTTTTCTTTTCCAGACTGGATTTGGTGTGCGAGGTTTAAGAAGAAGTGATATTCAGAAATTACAGGTTAAACATGAAATGTACCTGAATAGTCAGCGTAACATGATCAACAATCAAGATGGAGACAATCGTATCCCAATGTCAAAGTCATTCAGTGGGCCAATCATCTTGCAGAACGTAGCTTCCAACACCCTCACAGCAGATATGGTAAGATATTTTCTGAAGAAATGTCGAATCCTATACCGAACAACCCAGACTTTTAACAGCCCTGAGGAAGAAACTAATTAATTCTTAACAAAACAACCAAATACTTCACTGGTTTAATTTGAAAGCACTTGCAACCAATAAGATAAGCATAACTCAGAAATTGAAATTTGTTTTCAGCAGGGTAGAAAACACTGTGGGAAAAGGAGTAACCAGCATTTTATCCTTTTATTTTATTCCCACAATTTTTTCCAAAGGGTTCTATCCCAGGGTCGTAAAAACCAGGTTTTTTCAATAAAAGGTTAATTTGAGAAATGAGAAATTGCTGGTAACCAGTATTTTCTCTTCTTACCACAGTATTTACTTCTCTGTCTGAGATCTGAAGCTCATTTGTACCAAGTTTGATTTTGTTGTCAAAAAATATTGTGAATGTGAAAGAGTCTCAAATCCATTATTTGGTAAAAAGTTAATTTGAATTTTTTTCCTGCTCTTTTTCTCTCTCTTTAATTTGACTTTATCACTTAGCTCTTCACCAAACAACAAACTTTAGACTGATTGAAATCAAAAAAGTTTGCAAACAGCAAAGTTTTTTTGGCTTCGATGATAGGGTATATCTTGCAGAAATTGGAAACATTGTGAGAAAAGGAGAAAATGCTGATTACCAGCAAAAGGGTTAATGAAAGTAAAATAACATTTTATGATGTAAAAGGACCTGCTCTTATAAAAGAATACTTTCAGCACTAAATTTAAACTCATTACCAAACAATAATGCTTTAGGCCTGTCCAAATAGAAAGAATTTGAAGACGACAAAATAAAAGTGACTTAAAATTTGAAATTTGTTTAGTGAAGGGTAGAAAACATTGTGGGAAAAGGAGAAAATCCTGGTTACCAGCATTTTCTCCTTTTCCCGCAATATTTTTGAAAGGCTTCTTTTTCTGGGACGTCAAAAGTAGGGATTGTGTGGTAATGAGTTAATAGGCTAGGTTCAAAATAGGGTTCCTAGTCAAAAAGCATTCTGAAGAATATTTCAGTCTCATGCTCAAGAAATTTGAAAGTAACTCAACAGCTGATTGGACAAACCAAATCTATCATCTAATCAGAAGTTATGTTACTTTCTGGATCTAGACTTAGACTTAAAATGAAATAAAGATTGGTTGGTGAATACTTTCTTATACAAATTGAATGCAAACCATTTTCTAACACATTAAGTTTGTGAAACCAACATGAGTTTAGGTTCAGTATTTACAAGCCATTTTTAATACAATTCTCAGTCTATATTCTAGATTTGGAAATCAATAAAATAATTTTGTGGTTTGCAATTTCTTGCATATTTTGGACAAGTTTAAAACTTTGCAATTTTGTATGGAATTAAGCTTTTACCAGACGACAGAATTTTAGCTTCATCCAAACGGAAAGCATTAAATTTTGCAGATGACAATTTATTAGTGTGGCTCATATGATGCAAGTTTTGCTCGATAGCGTAGAAAACGTTTTGGGAAAAGGGGAAAATGCTGGTAACTAGCATTTTCCCCTTTCCCATAAAGTTTTCAAAAGGACTTTTTCTCAGGGTTGTTTTTGTGTGGTGAAGGGTTTAGAATGTTTATTGTCTCACATGCTGCAAATTAAGGAGGATAAGCATCGGTCCCATTCCCAGGGCTTCATATATCATCCTGTTCAAACTGCTGGTTCCCTCCTTGATAAAACAAATGTGAGTTTTGATGTCAGTGGAGTGTTGTAAACCTATGTTGTGTGGTTGTACCCTATACTAAATAATCCATCTACACCAAAGAGCTGATATCACAGCCCTATACCCGGGGTCCAGACAGTATTATTTTTTTGTGGTATTTGTTGAAGACAATACCACTATTGAGTTCATTATTGAATTTTGAAGATAGGGATCATGGGAACTAATGCCTAAGCTTTCAATCGAAAAGTTAGAAAATAAGAACGCATTATTTGTTGCTGGTTGTAACCTTGAAATATTAAACTTCAATCCACCAGTATTTCTCGATCAACTACCTCAAAGCATAAAATAAGTACATGTATTTTGCTATAAACTGATTAACTTATTACCAAACAACAAAATTTTAGGATTGTCCAGATCAAAAGCATTTGCAGACGACAAAATAAAAGTGACTGAAAAATTTAAATTTGTCTTGTAAAGGGTAGAAAACATTGTGGGAAAAGGAGAAAATGCTGGTTACCAGCATTTTCTCCTTTTCCCACAATGTTTTCTAAAGGCTTCTTTCTCAGGGTCGTTAAAAGTAGGGATTGTGTGGTAAAAGTTAACTCTTAACCAAACTACAACATTTTTGACTGATCCAAATTGAAAGCATTTGCAGACAACTATATAAATTTAAATCAAAAATTAAACTTTTGATTTGGAAAGGGTAGAAACATTGGGGGAAAAGTAGAAAATGCTGATTACCAGCATTTTCTCCTTTTCCCACAATGTTTTCAAAAGGCTTCTTTCTCAGGGTTGTTAAAAGTCGGGATTGTGTAGTAGAATTAAAACTCTTTTTGAAATTGCCCATGGGAAATGGTGAATTAACTCTTTATCGTACGACAAAATATTAGGCCTTATAAAATTGAAAGCACATACAGACGACAAAAAAAAAGTGGCTGAAAAATTAAAATATGTTGTGAGAAGGGTAGAAAACATTGTGGGAAAAGGAGAAAATGCTTGTTACCAGCATTTTCTCACAATGTTTTCAAAAGGCTTATTTCTCAGGGTTGTTAAAACTCAGGATTATGTGGTAAAGATTTAAGGCTGGGTTTTATCTTTTATCAAGTAATCCTGTGTTTTGATGAACCTAAAGACGAGTGCTTTTGAAAAAAACTAACAGAAAAAAAGCTATCCCTGGCTACCACATTTTCTTCCCTCAGAAAAACATATTGGGATCAGATCATATGAATTGAGTTTAAATTTTCATCTGCAAAATATGCTTTCAATTTGGATAAGCCTGATGTAGGTCATTTTCTAAAGAGCGAATGATATTAAAATTAAAACTTGCTCTGGCAAAACTGGGCTTAGCTCTTTACAAAACGACAATATTTAGAACTAGTCCAAATTGAAAGCATTTGCAAATCAGATGTGAATCAAAAACTGAAATTTGATTTGGGAAGGGTAGGAATACATTGTTGGAAGAGGAAAAAATGCTGGTTGTCAGCATTTTCTCCCCTTCCCACAGTGTTTTCTACCCGTCCCAGAACTAATTCCAAATTTTCAGTCACCTTTATTTAGTCGTATGCAAGAGCTTTAGATTTTGGCCAGTCTAAAATTTTCTTGTGTGGTAGAGTTAATAATGAGGTAGACTGGTTCTTTGAAATACAGAAAATTGATCAATAGCGAAAAGTTTTTACCAAGGTCAGCCTGCGTGGACAGCCCAGGCTGACCAGGGTTGATACTTTTCACAAATGCATTTAGCCCCCTTTTTACAGGGTATGGCTCAATTAAAATTTGACAAGGAAAATGATTGATGTGTGTTTTTTGACATGTGGGTGTCAGATGTTTACAGTGATATAAGGAGGTCTGGTGGCCGGACACAAAAATTTGTGTCTGTTGGTTTCAGGCCATTTGACTGTGTTCATCCTTACCTTGTGTGATACAGTGAAAGAGACATTTTCTCCATTTGTTACGATGTTTTTCATAACAACTAACAATCCCTGTTTTTTATGACCCTGAGACCCTATATCAGGGTTGTTAAAAGTCAGGATTGTGTGGTAAAGAGTTAATTGTGGTCTGTAAATACTTTCACTACATTGGACGACTTTACCATTTTGTCTTTTGTCCGTTGTGACTGTTTTGTTGTAGAGTTAACCCATTACCACACAATCCCTACTTTTGACACCCCTGAGAAAAAAGCCTTTTGAAAACACTGTGGGTAAAGGAGAAAATGCTGGTAACCAGCATTTTCTCCTTTTCCCACTGTGTTTTCTACCCTTCCCAGAACAAATTTCAATTTTTCAGTCACCTTTATTTTGTCGTCTGCAAATGCTTTCAATTTGGACCAGTCTAAAATTTTCTTGTGTGGTAAAGAGTTAAAATTGAGATTTTGTATTAAGTCACAGTGAGATCTGGACAATTGAACACAAGCACAAAGCTTGATGGAGCTTAGGGAAGGAGAAGGGGAGGGGAAGGGCGGAGCAGAGAGCCTTATGGGGCTTCTTATTGTGTGTGTAAGTGGGGTGGGGGGGCAAGGAGCCTGATGGGGCTTTTTAGTGTATGGGTGGGGGGAACCAGTTCATTGTTGGTTTTAACCCAAACTCAGACAATTTCTCAGTGCCCCTAGAACATGAAACGGTTTGATATGGAACTAAAAAAGACCATTTTGCAATATGATGATCTTGTCATTTAACTTCTACTAGAAATAAGGCTTTGAAATACATTGTTGGTAAAAGAGAAGTGCAGGTAACTTGAATTTTCTCTTTTTTCAGAAACATTCTCTACCCTTTTAACCCATTACTACACAATCGCTATTTTTGACTACCCTGGGAAAGAAGCCGTTAGAAAACATTTTGGGAAAAGGAGAAAATGCTGGTAATCAGCATTTTCTCCTTTTCCCACAATGTTTTCTACCCTTCCCTAAACAAATTTCAAATTTTCAGTCACTTTTATTTTGTCGTCTGCAAATACTTTCAATTTTGACCGGGGTAAAATTTTGTCGTTTGGTAATGGGTTAACTCTTTACCACACAATCCCGACTTTTAACGACCCGAAAGAATAGGCCTTTTGAAAACATTGTGGGAAAAGGAGAAAATGCTGGTAACCAGCATTTTCTCCTTTTCCCACAATGTTTTCTACCCTATCAAAGAGAAATTCCATCATTTGAGCTACTTCTAAATTGTCATCTGCAGGTGCTTTCAATTTGGTAAGGACTACTTTTTTGTTGTTTGGTAATGAGTTAAAGGCATATCCAAAAATTTGAGTCCTGTTTGAGTTGTCATCTACAAAATGCTTTCAATAATTGGATTGGTCTAAAATTTTGTTGTTTGGTTACAAAGAGACTGGTGTCATGCATCTATTAGTCATCTGTATGCTACAGGCGTATTGTGTCTCTTTTGACCATTTACAACACAATCCCTACTTTTGACGACCCTGAGAAAGAAGCCTTTAGAAAACATTGTGGGAAAAGGAGAAAATGCTGGTTTTCTCCTTTTTCCACAATGTTTTATACCCTTTTAAAGAAAAATTCTAGCATTTGAGCCCCATTTAAATTGTCGTCTGCAAACGCTTGCTATTTGGACAAGTCTAAAATTTTGTCTTGGGTAAAGAATTAACCCTTTCCCGAACAAGCCCTGGTTTTTATGTGTCTGCAGTAAAAGTCTTTTTAAAACATTGTGGGAAAAGGAGAAATTGCTCATAATGAGCAATTTCTCCTTTTCCCACAGTGTTTTCTACCCTTTTGAAGAACTTTCTGCCATTTTCTCCAAATCAAAAATTGTCATCTGCAAACTCTTTCAGTTTGGAAGGGTCCAAAATTTGCCGTTTGGGAAAGGGTTAAATAAGAGCCAAACAAATTAAAAATACATAATCAATTATCAGTCTGAAAATTAGCTCCAAAATTTGCCCGTTTCAATATTTCTGTTTTCCAAAATATCTTGGTAAAACAGACAGTCTACTGATTAAAGATCAGACTGCATATTTTGTGCAGCCTGATCTTGATCTAACCTTGCTTGAAAGGCAACTGTAGTTGTGTGCGCCAAACCCTTTACCACAGAATCACACAAGTTTTAAGGACCATGTGTATGAAAGTCTTCTAGGCTTTGAAACATTGTGGGAAAAAGAGAAAATGCTGATAACCTGAGCATGTTCTCCTTATGCCACAACATTTGTACTCTTTCACAGCCAGATCTCAAAATCAAAGCCAAATCTTAATTGTCGTCTGCAAATGATTTCTATTTTAACCTGTCTGAGATTTCATCGCTCGGTAAAGAGTTGAGGTTTTTTGTAATGTTTTATGAATCCGCCTCCAGATTTTGCATTTGTATGCAGTAACATGAATCGGTGATTCAAACAAAAAATGAATTATCTGCCCTATACCAAACACTGCAATTTTGGATTTGTTTGTTTGCAGATGACAAATTCAATTTGACTTTATTGATGACATTTTGTCTTTGAAAGGGTAGAAAACATTATTGGAAAAGGAGAAAATACTGGAAAAAGGCAAAAGCCTTTGTCGCTGTGGTCTTTAAACATGGGATTGTATGGTAAAGATAAATTGGTGGCTAACTGCTACAAGTAACGGTAACCGTAATTGAAACTATGATTTTCTGTACATTGCAAGACCTAAATATTGCTAGCTTAATTCTTTACCATCAAATCCCGAGTTTTCACGACCCTGAGTAAGAATACTTTTGAAACCATTTTTGGAAAAGGTGAAAATGCTGGTTACCAGCATTTTCTCCTTTTCCCACATTAGTTTCAAGACAAATTTCATCATTTAAACTATATTTAAACCTTTACTCCACAGATACTCATTTCTACACATTGCTTGTAGGAGCCTTTGGAAAACATTGTGGCAAAAGGTGAAATTGCTCGTCACAAGCAATTTCACCTTTTGCCACATTGTTTTCTACACTATCAAAAAGGTGTTATTTACACATAAGAAACGGCTTCAATCCTGCTGCTATTCAGGGTCAATTAGAGATACCATAGAAATGCCTTGTGGGGTAAAGGGTTAAATTACAGTCTTCTTCAAATGCTTTCAATCTGGACCAGTTTGTATTTTTGTTGTGCAGTAAAGACTTAAGGCCGAGTTTGTTTAAACAATCCTGACTTTAGAGGTGGGTATTTAGATTTTTCACATGTCACCAAATTTACGAATATATATATCACTGAAAATTTATATGAAAAAAAAAATAAAGTCATCAATAATTAAGAATCATAAAATTACAAAAAAACAACTTGATGGTCAGTTCCCCTAAAAGGCTATATAGCCTCTTAAGGTATTTTTAGATTTCGTGCGAGAAATTTAAAAAGCATTGTGGAAATGTCAAGTGACTGAGGCATGACTAATTATGCTTAAATTCCTTAACAAACATGTACGTAATTGTTTTCCAGAATATCTTCTTCGAACGGCGAAAGCTATGTTTGAAGCTTTGTCTGTGTTAATTTTTCCCGTATGTAAATGAGCGAGTTGCTCATGTAAAAATAAAGCATCATAGAATAAGAATGATTTTTTTGTATTTTTGCAAAACTGTTGTCCGAAAATCTGAAGGGCCACCTTTAACAACTACAAAGAAAAAAAAGTTGAAAACATGGGAAAAGGAGAATTACTTGTAATCAGCATTGTCTCCTTTTCCCACAATGTTTCTACCATTTTGAATAGAGAAACCATCTATTCAACAACATTCAATTTTTCCTATGCAAATTCTTTTAATTTGATCCAGTGTATGACTTTTTTGATTGCCAAAGTTTTTGCCTCGTCCAAATTGAAAGCAATTGCAGATGACAATTTGTAAGGTGAAATGGCATGGTCACCCATCCGGGCACTGACCTAGCACACATCGCTTAACTTCAACATAAGAGAACGGCACCAAACAGCATCACTGTAAAAGCTAGCTCTGCAGCAAGGCAGGTTTGAAGTGCTTTTAAGTCTAACTTCTCCCTGTGACAACATATTGAATCTAACTAAAAACCATCTACGCAAGCCAAGGCTGACAATTCACTACTCTGCTCTACCCTTGGTGGATCGAGGTTGATTTTTACATTCCCCAGATGTGCTTTTTCATTGGATGCCAGCTCTAACTGCAAGGAATAAAATCGCACGTAGCATTTCATCTTTGTTAAAAATAGAATAAGGTCACTATCTTTTGAATAGAAGGTAAACATGGAAACCCACCTGAATGCCTGCTTATCGCTTCATGTGTATTCCTAAGCGGTTTGTAAAACAATGCTTCATTGGCTTTTAGAAATATGATGGAAAGGGAGGTAATAACCAGCATCCAATAAAGGGCGCTTCGCAGAAATCTCGAAATCGGGCTCAATTAGCCAAGGTAAGATCCATGTAGAGATTGTAACCTTGGCTGGCGAAGATGACTAAAAACATGCTGGTTACCATTTTTAGAGCTTTTCCAGGTGATGGACAAAGTGTGGTTCAAGTTATAGGGTTTGCAATAGTAAGGGTGGAAAACAATGTGGAAAATGATAAAAGACTGGTGACTAGCACTTTATCCTTTTACCCTTATGGTTTTTCAGAAGTTTCCTTTCATGTCATAGAATCATATCATTGTTTGGTAATGGGTAGATGGATTCAACTGAGAATAATTATAAAGTACAGAAAAATAATTTGCAATCTTTGTGACTAAGACAGCAAAAGGTTGCTGTTCTGACAAATTTGAAATTTGAATTTCAAATCTAGTTTTTTTAAAATTCAAATGATGTAACCCTTTGCCAAACAACTGGGTATTTCCATGACTGTCTCAGAAAGAAAGCTAATAAAAACAAGCTGGGAAAAGGAGAAAATGCTGGTAATCAGCATTTTCTCCTTTTTCCACCTTGTTTTCAACCTCTTTAAAACAGCAAAAAATCTTTTAATTGCATTTGATTTGTCATGTGTGACTTTTTTTAATTTGGTCAAGTTTAGGATTTTGTTGTTTGGTGAAGAGTCAATAACTGTTTTTTACAATGGCCAAGCTATAATTTTCCAATTTATCCAATGCAAATGTAACATCAGTCTATTGAGCTGATTTAATTTCCATTCCTAAACTTTGAAGATGAAAGCAAGATCAGCAATATTGAAGAAATTATGATGGAAAAAAAACTCAGTTTACTTTCATGGTTGTTTACGTCAAAACATTGGAATGAATTAGGACGTGAGTATGTTCCAGTAACCGATATTTCTTATATTCGAGTTCTTTGAATCCCTTACCAAATGTTTCTAATCATTATTTTAATGACCCATGTGAAAAAGACTTTTGAAAACATTGTGGTAAAGGGGAAAATGATGGTATGATAGAAAATCTCATCATTTTGGCCACTATTGAATACTTTTAACCCTTTCCCAAACAATCCCTGGTTTTACAGGTCTGGAATAAGTAGCCTTTTGAAAACATTGTGGGAAAAGGAGAAAATGCTGGTAACCAGCATTTTCTCTTTTTCCCACAATGTTTTCTATCCTACCATAGACAGAAATCATCTTTTCAGCAAGAATTGAATTGTGGTCTGCAAATGCTTTGAATTTGGTCTAGTCCAAAAGTTTGTCGTTTGGGAAAGGGTTAATTTGATTGACATATTCTATGTTGTCTGCGCATGTCATATTCTTTGAAGATTTGACTTGTCTGCTATGAACCACCACTGACCCCATATGCTAGGGAAAAGTAGGGCTTTTACCAAAGCTATAACCCAAGCCTGTAGGGGCTGTTTTAATAAATGGCCGGCGCATAGGTTACATGCAAGCAGATCCTAGCTGTATTAATCACACCAGGGTAGTGTTTTGTTGAGTATAGGTTTAGTTTAGTTTGAAATTCAAGGCAACGGTTCTCTCGTAGAAAAAAAAGTCAGGTTTTCTACCCAGAATGCCCAAGTTAGATAGATATGTATTAAATTTTGTAGAATGCCATCTAGTGGGAGATAATGATGGGTTCTTTAGTGTCTAACGCCTTTTTCAAATTTCAGTTTTGTTGAGATGGCAAGTGCACCTATCCATACTTTCCAAGTTACTGGCTGCTTTCATACATAACAGGCAACCATTGTTTTGATGATGGTTATGTCGTTTTAGAAGAATATTATGAGAAATAAGGAAAGCACAATATAGGTGAACTTGTCACTGCCACGAACCTGAAATAATGTTGAAAATGGCATTAGATATGTTACAACTTAGCAAAAAGAAGTACATGTACATTTTTAACAGAATGAGAAATATTGTTTGAAAAGCTGGATAGAAAATTGTAGGCCAAGGAGAAATGCCAATTAATAGAATTTTCTCCTTTACCCAACATGTTTTGGAAAACCTAACTTCCTTGTTTGAGCCATTTCGTCATTTCAGCCACACTGAACGCTTTACCACATAACCCCCACTTTTAAAAGATCTGAAAAAGACAGTTTTTGAAAACACTGTGGGAAAAGGAGAAAATGCTGGTAACCAGCATATGCGCCTTTTCTCACAACGTTTTCTGCCCTTTCAAAGAAAAACATGTCATTTGATTTTTTTGTTTGATATCTGCAAATGATTTCAGAATTGACAATCTGTCTGTCACCTGGTCGAGGCCTAATTGTTTACCTTGTTTAAGAAGTCCATAACCCAGATACTTCTGAAAAGATTAAAAGAATTTTTTGTTTACCCTCTGACTGATAAGAAATGTACTTTTGTCCAAAATATAAGATTTACTGGTCTTGGAAAACCCTCACCTCCTTTTGATGTTTTTGATGGCATTTTTTTCTCTTTGTCACGATGTTTTGATGTCTTGATTGCAGAGTTTTGACTGCTGTGCTCTTTTCTTTGACTTATACTTTTGATTGGCCCATTTGCATATTCTGATAGTCCTAACCGATCTATAAAAGATCTTGTTCTTTATTCCAATGACCCTGAACAGAAAGGCTTTTGAAAACATAAAGGGTAAAGGAGAAAATGCTGGTAACCAGCATTTTCTCCTTTTCCCATGATGTTTTCCACCCTTTCAAAGAGAAATTTCATCATCTAAGCCATTTTTGATTATTATGCTATCTGCAAAATGCTTCCATGCTTTTATGGAATAGTGTAATACTTTGTCATTTTGTAAATAGTTACTCTTTTCCAAACGACAAAGCCAAGCCCAGATAGCTCAGTCATTTGGTAGGTTGTATTGGTGTTTAACTCTTTACCACACGACAAAATTTTAGACTGGTTCAAATTGAAAGCATTTGCAGACGACAAAATAAAGGTGCCTGAAAAATTGAAATTTGTTCTGGGAAGGGTAGAAAACACTGTGGGAAAAGGAGAAAATGCTGGTTACCAGCATTTTCTCCTTTTCCTACAGTGTTTTCAAAAGGCTTCTTTCTCACCGGCGTCAAAAGTAGGGATTGTGTGGTAATGGGTTAACACCACTTTAACAGCTATGGTCATATCATGGTGGTCGGTGATGCACTTGTGTTTCCTGGCTTTCTCATACCAGTACTAACACGACTTTCTTTCCAAAGCCACCGACTACTTTTCTCACATGCTTCAGCAGAGGTGAGAGGCGAAAATACGCCGGGAAGAAAGTTCACCTTAGCTGGGTATCGAACTCACAACCACCAGATCATGAGTCCGACACGGTCACCACTGAGCCACCCGGGCGGGCAGCTCAGTCGGATAGCGTACAGAATGTGAGAACAGGGGGTTGCGGGTTCAATCCCCAGCTCAGCCAATTTCTTTCCTAGATTTGATGATAGTCATTGCGACAGGATTCATTCCTCTCTCACGGCTGACCATCAAATATGGTTATGTGGGAAATCAGCCAGTGGCTTCAGGAAAGAATATTTTTCAGAGTACTGGTAAAAGAAACGCTAGGAAAGCATGGATAGGTACACTGGCTGCCTGGATATAACTGAAAAACTTGAAAATACAGTCAATGAATCATTCCAAACAATAGAATTATGGATTTGTCAAATTCCGGGTTTTTTGTTTGAGACAGTTTAGGTGTGGTTCTAAAGGGGAGATTTGTTTTGATAAAGGAAAAAACACACTATTTATGCTTTTTCCACATTGTTTTCAAAATCCTGTTTTTCCTTGAGATCTTTAAAACTGAGAATTTTGTGGTAAAGAGTTAACTCTTTACCAAACAACAAAATTTTAGACTGGTCAAAACTGAAAACACTTATCTTGCAGACTAGATAATAAACATAGCGCAAAAAATGAAAAAAAAATCTTGACTTTAACGATTTGTAAAAGCGCAGTTTGTAAAAAATCTAGTCAATGGCAGTAAAAAGAATTTTGAAACTAGACCAGATCCTACAAGAAAACAGGTTCAGAATTAGTAATCTTGCTCTCCGATGACAAAATATTGGGAGTGTAAACAATAGTCCTGTGTACTAAGTCATAGCACTAATGAGGTGCAATGTTATCACATGACGTTTTCGAGGGCCATGTTCGAATATACACAATCTATAATAATGATTGTAGGTTGTCTCGATCAATGGCATTCCTGAAATCAGCGGTCTTCTTGCATTTTCACATAATTATATGTATATCATGGCAAGCAATTGCAGTAACTGACACATTCAGATTTTCTCCAATAATTATGTGTGTTGTGATGGGTTATACCTTATATTTTTTAATTATTGACGGTAATTACCTATTTTTTGGACTTAACCGGGGTTTCAATCCTTTACCACACAATTCCGAATTTTAGTGACCCTAGAGGAAAATGCTTTTTAAATAATGATGGAAAAAGAAGAAAATGCTGTCATATCATTTGATCAAGTCATTTGTTTGATGAAATGGGTTCAATAGATCTATAATCATGAGATGACTAGGTGGCTTGCGTTGTAAATTGGTGCATCGCAGAGATGCCTTAACTCTTTACCACACAATCCCTACTTTTTACACCCCTGAGAAAGAAGTCTTTAGAAAACATTGTGGGAAAAGGAGAAAATGCTGGTAACCAGCATTTTCTCCTTTTCCCACAATGTTTTCTACCCTTCCCTAAACAAATTTCAAATTTTCAGTCACTTTTATTTTGTCGTCTGCAAATACTTTCAATTTTGACCAGTGTAAAATTTTGTCGTTTGGTAATGGGTTAACTCTTCACCAAACGACAAGATGTTGGACTTATCCAAATTTAAAGCATTTGCAAAATATTTGATTTTCCTAACATAACAATTTCTGTCTCTGATAGGGTAGAAAACATCCTGGGAAATGGAGAAAATGCTGGTTACCAGCATTTTCTCCTTTCCCACAATGTTTTCCAAAGCCTTCTCTTTCGGGGTCATTAAAAGTTGGGATTGAGTAATAAAGAGTAAAACCACCTTTTTAAAGGGCATGGTTCATCATATTGCTTACAACACAGGAAATGGAGCATTCGCACATTTGTGTTAAGGTCTCAGCTCGGATCAGCCTCGGAGCAGTCTGCACAGGCTAATCCGAGACAGCATTTTACGACTCTATTAGATTTTGTGCTACTAAAAACTTGCGTGAAACAGAAAATTACATAAAAACAGAAATTGTTGTTTTGGATTAATCTGCACGGATTACGCAGGCTGATCTGAGATGACACTGTAGGCAAATGTCCGATTGCCCCTTTTAGTGTGTTCCAGACCATATGAAGTACAGATAAGTGATTAGGCGTAGTTCAAAACCCTTGGTGTCGGGGTTTTAACAAAATTTATTTCCTTATTTGCCCCGCTACTTTTGATGTTGGAGGAAATTTCAAATAAAAAAGACCGTCCTGAAGTGTTTTAACCCTTGACCAAATAACATTGGGGGTTCACTTTCCTGAGAAAGAAGCCTTCTGAAAACATTGTGGTAAAAGGAGAAAATGATGGTAACCAGCATTTTCTCCTTTTCTCACAACGCTTTCTATCCTTCCCAAAACAAATTTTAATTTTTTTAGTCATGTTAATTTTGTTGTCTGTAAATGCTTCCAGTTCAGACGAGACTAAAATTTTATCTTTTGGTAAAGCGTTAAGTTTTTAGTGGGCAGATCTTTCACCTGCTTTCACCACAAAATGACAATTTTTCAATGACCCTTAACCCATTACCACACAATTCCTAATTTTGATGCCCTGATCGAAGAAGCCTTTTGAAAACACTGTAGGAAATAGAGAAAATGCTGGTGACCAGCATTTTCTGCTTATCCCACAGTGTTTTCTACCCTTTCCAGAACAAATTTCAATTTTTCAATCGCCTTTATTTTGTCGTCTGCAAATGCTTTCAATTTGAACCAGTCTAAAATTTTGTTGTGTGGTAAAAAGTGAACCCTTTCCCAAACAAGTTTTTACGTGTCTGCAGTACAAGTCTTTTGAAAACACTGTGGGAAAAGGAGACATTGCTCGTAACGAGCAATTTCTCCTTTTCCCACAGTGTTTTCTGCCTTTCTGGAGAACTTTCTGCCATTTTTATCAAATTTGAAATTGTTGTCTGCAAACTGTTTGAGTTTGGAGAAACTAACATTTCTCGTTTGGGAAAGGGTTAAAAAGAAAAGGCTTTTGGAAACACTGTTGGAAAAGAAGAAAATGCTAATAGCCAGTATTTGTTCCTTTTCCAAGTAGGTTTCTACCCTATCAAAGACAAAAATTATTTACTTAGCCGGATTGACTTTGATGTCTACAAGTGCTTTACCCTTTACCACACAATCCCTACTTTTGACGCCCCTGAGAGAAGAAGCCTTTTGGAAACACTGTGGGAAAAGGAGAATATGCTGGTAACCAGCATTTTCTCCTTTTCCAAAAATGTTTTCTACTCTTCCCAGAACAAATTTAAATTTTTCAGTCACCTTTATTTTGTCGTCTGCAAATACTTTCAATTTGAACTAGTCTAAAATTTTGTCATGTGGTAAAGAGTTAAGAGACCCTGAAGTTGTAAACTTTTCAAAGCATTGTCAGAAAACATGAAAATGCTGGCTACCACCATTTTCTCCCACAATGTTCCCCAACCTTTCAAAAATAAATAAAATTAATTGAATCTAATTCTGTACTATTTTTAGCAGCATTGTAGCATATTCTATATAAGCTTGAAACCAACCATGTTTTGAAATGTCAAAAAACAAACAATGAAAAAAAGCAAAAATTGGGAAATTTGCTAGAAAGTGTTTCGAAATCCAGGGGGAATTTAAGTTAAAGGTGGGTATCTAGAATTTTCACATCCCACCAAATGAGAAAATATTATTATCACTGAAATTTATATGAAAGTCAATACAAGTCATCAATAATTAAGAATCATAAAATTACCAAAAGAAATTTTTTTGACAATATTCCCTTAAAAGGCTACATAGCCTCTTGAAGCATTTTTAGATTTCACGCCAAAAATTTTTAAAAAAGCATTGTGGGAATGTAAGGGACCAGCACGTGACTAATGACACTTAAAGTCCATAATATAACAAACATGTAATCAGTTTCCATAATTTCTTCTTCGGACACTGTTTGAAGCGTTATTTGTATATTTCTGGTATGTAAATGAGCAAGTTTCTCATCTAAAAATAGACCGTGGTTCCCGTCTGTGTCAACCTGGGCCGTAGTAAATCTCTAATGTCTCTTGTTGTCGGATAGACTTCGACTACTAGGTTTTTATAAATGAAAATTAAAAGGACTTGGGAGTATAATGATGACTTTTTTGTATTCTTGTAAAATTTTTGCCCCAAAATCTGAAGGGCCACCTTTAAAAGTGCAAGCCAATTGAACAATAGACAAATAGATTTGGTTTCTGTTTAACTCTTTACCACACAATCCCGACTTTTAACGACCCTGAAAAAGAAGCCTTCAAAAAACATTGTGGGAAAGGGAGAAAATGCTGGTACCCAGCATTTTCTCCTTTTCCCATGATGTTTTCTACTCCACTGGAAACAAATTTCTATTTTTGAGTTATGTTTGTTTTGTCCTCGGCAAGTGCTTTCAATTTGGACCAGTCTAAAAAATTTTTGTTTGGTAAAGAGTTAAAGCAACTTTTACCCTCCCTCAAAAGAATGTTTTTGAAAATATTGTGAGAAAAAGATAACCAGCATTTCTTCCTTTTTCCCACAAGTTTTTCAATCCTTAAGGAGTATTTTGACCAAGTCTAAAATATTTTGTTATGGAAAGGGTTACCGGTAATTCTTTACTAAAAGACAAAATTTTAGACTTATCTGTATTTAAACCATTAACCCATTACCACACAATCCCTACTTTTGACACCCCTGAGAAAGAAGCCTTTTGAAAACACTATGGGAAAAGGAGAAAATGCTGGTAACCAGCATTTTCTCCTTTTCCCACAGTGTTTTCTACCCTTCCTGGAACAAATTTCTATTTTTTAGTCACCTTTATTTTGTCATCTGCAAATACTGTCACTTTGGACCAGTCTAAAATTTTCTTGTTTGGTAAAGAGTTAATTTTGCAAACAGCAAATTCATTGTGACACAGATGATGATTTCAGGTCTGTGAAAAAGCAGAAAATTATAAAGGGAAAAGGAGAAAATATGACCACCAGCACTTTACTTTTTTTCCTACAATGTTTTCATAAATACTTCTGCTATCAGTTAAGGAGGAAGACAAATGAAAATATTGTGTTTCTTTTTTGAAAAATGTTTTCTGTAAAATCTAATTAGAAAAAAATGAAATTGCTTAATGCCTTTACCACACAATCTCCTGTACCCACAGTGTTTTCTTCTCTTCCCCAAACAAATTTCAATTTTTCAGTCATATTTATTTTATCATCTGCAAATAGAGTCAATTTTCAATTTGGACCAGTCTAAAATTTTGTCGTTTGGTAAAGAGTTCATATGGCTCTGATGATGGAAGGATAGAAAACTTTGTGGAAAAAGAAGGACACCATTTTCTCCTCCTCCCTCTGAATATTTTCAAAAGCCTTTTTGATAAGGGCAGTTTAAACAGTGGATTTTTATGCTCCCCGAAGGGCGAGCATATAGTCGCCGCTTCGTCTGTCTGTCCGTCCGTCCTTCCGTCCGTCCGTCCGTCCTTCCGTCCGTCCGTCTGTCTGTCCGTCCGAAGCGATTTCTCCACAACCCTTGGACCAAATTGGATGAAACTTCATATATGAACTCCTTGGGGTAATGCGCCGATATACTTTTCCCGGATTTTCAATTTGACCCCGTGTTATGGAAAAAAGGGGCTTAATGCAAAATTACAATTTTTACCAATACATGTATCTCATTCAGTTTTTGTCAGAATATCATGAAACTTCATGGTTATATTGTTTATGGAAAGTCTTGGCATGTGCCCTTGTATTTTTTATCTGGGCATTTTTTAAGTTGACGTTCTGTCATGGAAAAAGGGGGCTTCTTGCAAGATTCCAATTTTTACTAATATTTCATTCAGTTTTGGTCAAAATTTCATTAAACTTCATGGTTATATTGTTTTTTAAGAGCTTCACCATGTGCTCTTGTTTCTTTATCTATGTGTTTTTCAATTTGACCCTCTGTCATGGAAAAAGGGGGTTTCTTGTAAAATGAAAAAGGGTCCCAATGCAAAATTGCAATTTTTACTAATATCTTGTTCAGTTTTTGTCAACATTTCATGGTTATATCTTGTTTTACAAGTTTCTACATCGAGGGCTCAACGCAAAACTATTCTAACTATGTTTTGACAAATTTTTCAGGAGAGGGAAAAAACTGATTCATTTTTCTTGTATTGGCTTTTTTAAACCATTTTATCCACCAACATGTCTGAAAGGACTTGGGAAACAACAAATACTTAAAAGTTTTAATAAAAAGAATTGTATTTTGATTTTATAGCACATTTTTCAACTTAGAATAGTTTTGCGCTTGAAATCACGAAAATGTTATGGGATTTGTTTTGCAAGACTATTCTATCTAAAGTTGGAATAGTTTTGCAATACAAAATCAAACAAAAAACCAAAATAGGTGATGGCAAAACTATTCCAACTTAAATTTTCAGTAGTTCTAGGCTACTTTTCTGATGATTCATAGGTCCATACTTTGATGTTTGAGGTGATATGACAATACTGCATGTATGCCAAGTCTTTCTTAACTGTAAAATTATAAAGCCTACTATTTTCACAAATGGAACACATACATGCATGGTTTGAAACATTAGCAGAATTAGATTTTCAAAGCACTCTAATCACAACAGTTTCAAAAAAAAAATGTTTGGAATGGTAATGAGAAAGATACTTTGCCATATGGTAGTTTGCTTAACATATTATGTAGTTGATATCTTCCACTGAGCCAGTCAGATTTTGGAATCATGATCACCTCCCATGATTGTTACCAAACATGATAAACAGATGACAAAATGATGAAATTCTTTGTTTTATAGTCATACTTGGTAAATCTTATGTGTATAATTGTGAGCAATAAAAGTTGTTCCACCTGTATTGTCAAATTGTACAATAGTCATCTTACTGATATGAAAGAAAATGAAATACCAGGTGGACTCTTTGAATGACCATTTTTGCAGATGGATATTTAATCATTATATTTCCCACTAATGATACACACTGATCAACGTGAGCCGCGGACACCATGTGTTCTCGGTACACCAGATCGGATTTTCCATGGAAGAACCGGTGGTGGTGTAAGTATTTTCATTTTTGTGGACCTGATTAACCTAGATAGAAATGTTGATTTACAGCAATGTCAAGACGAATGATTGATCGGTTTACATACAAACTAGGGAATAACAATACCAGCATCTAAGCGAGCTGTGGCTTTATGAGCAACTGGGGTCTTATTGTTTTGCAGTTTATTACCAAATTTTGGACAAAATCCCAAACCATTGTTCCTTTTACAACTTTGTATGATAAGATAAATGTATTTCCTATAGGAACACAAAATTTCACTTACAAATGTCCATCCAAAGCGAAGATATACGTTTTTGAATGGACCTGGGTAGAGGAAAATATGCTAACAAGACACCAATTTTATTTTCAATGTATGCACATGGACACCAGATCAGAAAAAGCTTGTGGTAACTGGACACCAACCTTTAAATCATCAATATTTCTGCCTGAAACTCGATGCATGGGCTGTGTACGAAGACTATTTTTGTAAACATTATGTCACTACGGTCCATTACCTGATAAAAAGCATGTTCAACCCAACTTCATTACTTCTAGCACTTGCTTTTTTGAAACATTTTCAATATTACAGCAATTTACGAAGTAGACTTACGATGCTTGATCACAATTGTCCGGTCATTGCCTCCAATGTTGGTGCAAGACATGTTCCTTGTTTACAGCGTTTCAGTTTTATGAATGGCGTATTAACCCATTACCAGGCAATCATGAGCTATAATCTCCTGGGGAAAGATGGCTTAGAAAAACATTGTCCCTATTAACTAATCCAAAGAATCTGTAATTCGTGTTCATTACTTTGAGTGCAAGAATTGGTCACACTGGCCAACGTATGTATACGTTAGATCGCCGGCTTTGAGTTACATTGTACATACACCGAAATTGTTCAGTTCTTTCATTCTTGATGGTATTAAAAACTTTTTTGTAGAACACGCTACATGTTGAATGGGACTATGAAAATTAATTATCTTCAAGATAATGCTTAATACATAATAGACATATTTGTAAACATTCGAGTACTGATAAAGTGGTGAGTTTGTTTTTGAAATTTCTCAGCAACTTGATTACTGACATTTTTTTCACTTGTACAATTTTCACTTTGAGTTTGATACTACCTCTCGATGCTCTAGAACCAACTAAAGACTTCTGCATGGATAAAAAGAGGGAACAGAATCAGGTTAAATTTATATCGCTCAAAGGTACGTAGTGTGCTAGGAAATTATTAGAGAGGTTAAATGCAGCCATGGCAAATTACTAAATGAAACCTTTTCTGAAATTCGTCATATATAAAAATAAACCACGTCTATTTCCTGTTTCCTTTTTTTTTCGCTTTATTTACAAAACTATGACGAAACAGACTGTGTATCAGAACAATTACGCTCGAAGATATAGAATTAGCAAACTCTCTGGCAGTCTGAATTTTAAAATCACCACTGTTGGAGGGTCTGATGACCTCTTCAATAAATTTCAGCAATACGAAATATAGTGAAACTTGGCATGTTGGCCACCGGTATTAAGCAAGCAACCTGAATAAACAAGCATACATTTAGTTCCCGACAAATAGCAATGCACAGACGTTCATCAATATCAAGCAAGCACCTGCCTTTGGCAAGCTCTTTCGACCGTCCCTTTGGTAATTGATTAATATAGGTTGAACTGTAACTATATCTGAGCACTATAATGCTGTATTTCCAAGAACTATGTAAGTTTGTAACAATAAAGATAAATATCTCGTATATCATGATCACCCAGCATATTGGATGAAATGAAACATTATCAGAGATCATCTGTGTTATGAAATACATGTACATGTATACAATTATTATCAATGAATTTAAAGAGCTGCAAGTACTTTCGCTTTATGACACTAAGAGAAAATAAGCCCCACCAACAAAAGCTATATGTTTTTCAACATATCAAAATTTATTGAAGGAGTGTGATAGAAAACTACCCAATGCCAATCTCGTGATTGAGTTCTTTAGAGGGGACAAATTTTACAATTTTTACAACGGGCCGTACACGGAAAATAAGCTCCTTCCACATAAGCCATGTTTTTTAAAGGATCGAAGTATCTCGAAAGAAACTTATGGAATCATCCACGTTGATTTTTGTTGATTTCCACTTGGTGGTTTAATTCTGAGGAGAAGTCTATTAAATAAAAATTTTAGAAATAAACGCGTAGACGAACAAACGCACGCATGTAAATGTACGAAGGGTACAACGCCATTCTAACAGTTGGCCAAGCGGAGTTGAAAATTATTTAAACTAAGAATCAGGCCAAATGTGGTAAATAATGTACACACTGTATTAGTTAATAGGGTTTTTTCTTTATGGACAATGTTTTTCTAAGCCGTCTTTCCCAGGGACATTAAAGCTCCTGATTGCGTGGTAATGGGTTAATTACGCCATTCATTAAACTGAAACGCTGTAAACAAGGAACATGTCTTGCACCAACATTGGAGGCAATGACCGGTCAATTGTGATCAAGCATCGTAGGTCTACTTCGTAAATTGCCGTAATATTGCAAATATTTAAAAAAAAAAAAAAAGCAAGTGCTAGAAGTAATGAAATTGGGTTGAACATGCTCTTTATCTGGTAATGGACCGTAGTGACATAATGTTTACAAAAATAGTCTTCGTACACAGCCCATGCATCGAGTTTCAGGCAGAAATATTGATGATTTAAAGGTTGGTGTCCAGTTACCACAAGCTTTTTCTGATCTGGTGTCCATGTGCATACATTGAAAATAAAATTAGTGTCTTGTTAGCATATTTTCCTCTACCCAGGTCCATTTAAAAACACATATCTTCACTTTGGATGGACATTTCTAAGTGAAATTTTGTGTTCTATTAGGGAAAACATGTATCTTATCATACAAACTTGTAAAATGAATAATGGTATGGAATTTTGTCCAAGATTTGGCAATAAACTGCAAAACAATAAGACCCCAGTTGCTCATAAAGCCACAGCTCGCTTAGATGATGGTATTATTATTCCGTAGTATGTATGTAAACAGATCAATCATTCGTCTTGACATTGCTGTAAATCAACATTTCTTTCTAGGTAAATCCGGTCCATAAAGATGAAAATACTTACACCACCTCCGGTTCTTTCATGTAAAAATTTGATCTGGTGTACCGAGAACACATGGTGTCCGCGGCTCACGTTGATCAGTGTGTGATAGGTGGCTGATTATCTGAAAGCTGTTTTAAATTGCTTTTTGGATTCACAACAGACTGGATCATTCTAAGATACTGCACCAAGTGAATGTTTTAGACAGGGCTATATAATTGTTTTCTGAGCTCTTCCTAGAAAAGCTTTAGCTTTTCTGTATCGACATTGTGAGAATTTAACATGATAGCTTTTTATTCCTTTCTTTGAAAGATTTCAGAAATCTGAAACATCCATCATAACAAGATGGTTATGGTCTCAAGCATAACATAGCAAAAACTGCTCAAACTGAGCTATTATGATCACCCAAAGTTAGTTGTTTGTCATCATTTTCAAAGCATTATCTCCCCTATATTTGGGAGCAACAGATTTCTGGAAAGGTCTGGACAGTGCCACCTGAATGTGATGAACATAACCAAGAGTTACAAGCTTACTCAAGAAATCACCCAAAAGCAGAGGCATAAACAGCACCAGTAATAGTATATTGTTCGAAGGATCAGAATCGGAATTAAATTGACCTTTTTTTTTTAAGTTAGGGAAGGGATAAATTATAGATACACATAGATAAATGAATAAAAAGAGATCAAACCCCAAATATCATTTTGAAAAATATAGAGAAATTTAAAGACGCCCTGGTCTTGAACCAGACATCAAAGCTCAGCAACTTCTAGTTTCAGAGAAGAAACCTAGAAGTTCAATGCCCTGTATATAGCAAATGCTTGTGGAACCCTACACAGTTCAAAGTGAGTCTTTTGGGGTAGACATGGCCCTGCCCTATGGTCATTTATTTAGAAAGAGTTTATAAAATATATATATTCTTTTCTGAAACCATAAAGAAAACTATTGAGCTGATATTTGAGTTAATATTTTTTATTACTAGTATTGTCAAATAGTATTATTTGAGTGTTGTCCAAAGTGTGACCATGGGGATAGCTACACATTTTGAATAAGTTTTCTTTTTGGCGAAAGTTACTCTAACGCTTTGCTGAAACCAAGAAGCCTAGATAGTTCATACAAGTCTTGTTATATCATCTCACTGTCCTCAAATTATATTGTTCAAAATAATTCCAAGGATGGCCTGGCCCTGGATTCAGTTGTTTAAGAGTTCAGTATTTAAAATCTTGGACACCTTTTCCCTAACCACCAGACCTACAGCTTTGATGTATGTATGTAGCAGTATGTAGCATGTCTTTAGTAGCCCTCTGCCAAACATTTTCATAATTTAGTACCCTTGATGCAGAATGCTGTAGAAAACAATCATCTACTTTTCCAATACAGTATTCTAACCTTTTACAAACATATCCCATCAAGAGAACCACATTTGATTTGTCATCTGCAAATGCTTTCACTCAGAAGTATGTCATATTATGGTATTTCAAAAACAGTCCCAACATGGGAGTTCTATTTCTAGATCTGTTGTAGCCTCGTTCCTTTTCATGGAATTGTATGGTCCACATTTATTGTGAAAATATGTGTATATATCATTGTCAAATGTCGCATGATCAAAAGTGCTCAAACTGTGCCATCAAGTCAAATATGAGCACTTTCCAGCGCCAGCCTTTGGTGACCACATGTTCAACTATGCTTAGATCGAGCTTTTGAAACCTACACATACCATCATCATGAAACAACAGATTCAGATGCTGCCCATGCTTTTTGAAAATGGTTCTATTTCAAATTAGCTCCTATAAACTCAACTAATTGATGCATCACCATCCAGGTTTTCTTGTTTAGGTCTACCTAACTGAATTTTGCTATATTAGTATCTAAAAAGAATGCCAGAGCTGATTTAGCAAAAAACTGTGCAAGTCAGAGTGCCAAGTTTCTTTTATACAAATTTACATCATTTTAGATACAAGCATCACTTAATTAATTTTTTGGTGATCACTTTTTTCAACATAATCAAATGGAAAGGAGTGAAAAGTACCTGTCGATATTGAATACTTTAACACTTTTTTAAATATTATATTTTGTAATAAAAGAGAATACAGAAAGCTTAAACAGGTTAAGTTTTAGTCCTCATGGACCTTTTGAGTTGTCCCGCATTATTAGAGATTCAAATTCGGCCACAAAGGTCATGTCCATATTATTTGAAATATACGTGACTTGCATCAAATTTAACCATTTCAAGATAAAAAAAAGTAATTTTGGCTATAACATTTTTAAGAGTTGATGTATTTGTAAGGTATACTAGAAAGTGGATATTAGTATTTCTTTGATGATTTTCTTGAGAATATTTTTGTGTGTTAATATTCATATAATTAAAAGCAAATTGTGACATTCCATAGTGATCATCAAATCAAATGTTTCAATGTTTTTAAATGAGCATTTCAGGAGGGAATAAATGTATACAAGGATTTCAGTGGCATGAGTTTAATGAATTCAACTGATATATATTTATTAGACATCATTAAACATACAAGCTGCAGAACAGAATCAATGACTGTTCACTTATTTAATTATGAAATTACAGCATGGTGTGAAAATGTAAAGACTAGGAATAGTCTGCACAATGCAGAAAAGTCGATCTTGAGACATCTGTACCCACAAACTGATTTCTTTAAAACCAGACAAGAGTGTGGCCAACTTATATCAATCATTTCATTGCTTGTGCCACATTATGACAACCTAAGATTTAGTAGTTTTCCAAACTTTTAAGTGATGTTCAAGGGCCATATTAATAAATATGGCTGAATGGGATAAATAAAAAGAAGTCACACACATCTAGTAGAGGATCTTTACCTAATATTGATCATAAAATTAATCTTATAGTAATGCAAAATGGCCACTTTGTTGAATAAGTTGAAGTCAGAGCAAAGAGTATCAAAGTGTACAACTTTTTCCATTAAATTTGTTAAATCTTTCTGACCAAAGGCTTAGATAAAGGTCAGATAGAATACCTACACAGTCTAAGAAAAGAATTATAAAATCAGAAGCAAGATTTAAGATGTAATCAATACCTAAAAATCAAGATAGAATAGTCTTGCACTTTGAATTTGAACTTTTCATGCTGGATTGAAGGGCAATACTATGCTATCTTGAGTTAGAATAGTTTTGCACCAAGAGTATCCTGATTTGGAGATGGAATATTTTTTAAAAAATTGAATATCTCCAAAACTACTTGGAGTATTTCTGCAATATTTTAACATAACGTGTGTCATACCATTTTAATCCAATTAATGCAAAAAAACAATTTTTGACAAAAAATGAGTTAGAATAGTTTTGCGTTGACCCCTCGACATGTGCCCTTTGTTTTTGCAATCTATGAATTATTAATGCGCAAATTCGTCTTTCCAGGTTTCTCAAATTAAGGCTGCATCATGGAAAAAGGGGACTTCATGGAAAAAATTGTTTTTCATTAGGTTCTCCTTTATCAGTGCTCAAACCTTTGTGAAATTTCAAATCTGAACTTGTTGGAACGTTGCCCAGGTACCTCTCTTCCTTTTTCTCAATTTCAGGCTGCGTCTCGGAAAAAGGGGGCTTCATGTAAAAACTTGTTTTATGTAATATTTAATACATGACTGCTCAAAATTTTATGAAATTTCAAATTTTTAATTATTATTAAAAAATGCCAAAAACCACACACCCATTGTATTTATTGCAATGATCCAATACTGTCTTATGGGAAAAGGAGGCTTAAAGGGGGCTTATTGGGCTTATTGTCCTCTACAAGTTTTTGTTGGCTATCTCTAAGATAGTAATTGCTTTTTCACTTCAAATTTTGGGGGGGCATGAACAGGTTCTTCTAGGATAAAAGAAGTGAATTTATATCAATTTCTTATATTTTATGACAAGCACTTGTTCGGGGAGCATAACCCGTCTCTGACGGCTCTTGTTTGGTTATAGCTGTAGGGAACTTTTAGTCTTGAAACTCCTCTGGTAAGATGATCTTTGGTACTTTTGAAATTTGGTCTTACTGGCAATGCCAATTGTCTGATTTCCCGGTTTCACCTGACTGGATTTTGAATCAAACCCTGACTAGAATTTTGTAGATAAAAGTTTTGTGGGAAAATAGATGTATATTTAGGGAAGCCAGTATGCAGACAGGTGAAAATGACTACAAAAAATGTCCATGTTCATTGTAAAGTTCATTTTCCTTAAATTTTATGAATCATTCACATGTACAGTTGCTCATATTGTTTCAGTTGTGGTAAGGATAGGTTTTACTGTAAATGGAAAGGGTATTTTCAATTAGCAAGTAAAGTAAAAAGCTTTGGATCATAATTATCAAGGTGGTCATGAATGACACACCCATGTGTTCTGAGTTTCTCACAGCAGTATAGATGCTACTTTCTTTCAAAAGCCACTGACTACTTTCCTCAAAAGCATTAGAGGTTACAGATGAAAAATCTCAAAAAAAAAATGCTCACTGCAAATCGGTATGGAACTATTACCTCCATATTTTTGTGTCTCAAAAATTTAATCAGTGGGGTTTTTTTTTTAACCCATTACCACACAATCCCTACTTTTGACACCCCTGAGAAAGATTAGCCTTTAGAATACATTGTTGGAAAAGGAGAAAATGCTGGTAACCAGCATTTTCTCCATTTCCCACAATGTTTTCTATCCTTCACAAAACAAATTTCAAATTTCCAGTCACTTTTATTTTGTCGTCTGCAAATGCTTTCAATTTGGGCAAGCCTAAAATCTTGTTGTTTGGTAATGATTTAACCCATACCAAACGAAAAAAAATTTAGACCTGTCCATATTGGCAACAGAAATTTTGTATATGGCAAATTCTGCTGCTCAGATGATGGGATTTATTTTGGAGGGGTAGAAAACATTATGAGAAAAGACAATGCTGGTTACCAGCATTAAAACTTTCTCTTCCAGTCAGTAAAAATTGTGTGGTTAAGAGTTATGGTATTAAGGGGGGTGTATAACATTAGTAAACATTCAGCAGGTCATCAGAAGCTAGACTTGAGAAAATGGAATCGCATCTCAATTTTCAAAATCTAGCAGTTTCTTTCTAAGGATTGATGATAGTCATTGCAACAGGATTCATTCAGTGGCTTGGGAAGAACATCTTGTGAAGTATTGGGGAAAAAAACTCCATGAAAGCACAGATAGGTGCACTGGCTATGGCAGTATAACTGAAATAATGTTTTTTGGCATAAAACAGTCCATTACACCAATCAGTTATCTATCAGATATCTACTACAACATGTATAGCCCCTTACCAAAAGACAATATTTTAGACTGGTCCAAATTGAAAGCATTTGCAGGCGACAAAATAAAAGTGTCTGAAAATTTGAAATTTGTTTTGTGAAGGGCAGAAAACATTGTGGGAAAAGGAGAAAATGCTGGTAACCAGCATTTTCTCCTTTTCCAACAATGTTTTCTAAAGGCTTATCTTTCTCGGGGTCGTCTAAAGTAGGAATTGTGTGGTAATAGGTAAATAGGCACCCATTGGCTCAAAAAAAGTTTTTGAATGAAGGAATGGGTTTACACGAATTGATTAAGATGGGGAGCTCGATAATGTTACAGTAAAGATTTGTACTTTAGAAATTTTTTTTTTGTCTGTATCTATTTTAAATGAATGATCCAAATAGGACCGTGAATTTGATTACAAGATAGTACAGTAGATAATTGCAAGTGTTCCCCTATCTGTAATTATTGCATGCTGTTGTGGATAAATTTGGTGCAGCTAGAACAAGATGAAAATAATTTTAGCAGTAAAGATTGCTTTTTGAGATTTTTGCACCTATATTTACTCAGTTTTGCTGTGTTTCATCTTTACCAAAAGAAAGAAGCCATCTAATTGGTTTACATTTGAGAGATTATGTCCTGATTGGTTGACCTATACATATTTAACCAATCAGATAATCTGTTATATCTAAACCTGAACTGGTTTATTGAATGACATATTGTCAACCTATAAAAGAATGAGTTCCTCTTCTGCTTTATTTAAAGTAAATTGACGGTTACCAAAATTATATGTGCAAATTGGATTGTACAAAATCTGATGGAAGCAGTTTTTGTATGACAGGATTAACATTTTTTTTGCTTCATTTCTGTACAAAAGAAAAAGTAAATTTGGAATCAGTTTGCATCGATTTATTAACTCTTTGCCAAAATTATATATTGACAAATTCTTGGACTCATTTTTAAAAAAATTCAAACCTGCTGCAGACAATTTTAATGTGGCACAAATTACTTCACTTAACCCCATTACCAAACGACAATATTTTAGACTGGTCCAAATTCTAAGCGTTTGCAGACGACAAAATAAAAGTGTCTGAAAATTTGAAATTTGTTTTGTGAAGGGCATTTTCTCCTTTTCACACAATGTTTTCTAAAGGCTTCTTTCTCAGGGGTGTCAAAAGTAGGGGTTGTGTGGTAATGGGTTAATATATCAAAGTAGGGGAAAAAAAGAAAAATGGTTGTTAAAAAAGGAGAAAAGTGCTGGTTACTTGTCATAAAATGTTAGCAAAAACCACTGCCATTGGGTAGTCAAAACTCAGGATTGTACTCTGAGAGAGAAAATGCTGATTACTGGCATAATTATAAAGCTCTCAGAAAGGTTTGAATGTACCCTGAGAAAATTCAAGATAGATTAGTACTACCAAACGACAACATTTTAGGTTTGTCCAAATTGAAAGCATTTGCAGGCGACAAAATAGAGGTAACTGAAAATTTGAGGTTTGTTTTGTGATGGGTAAAAAACGTTGTGGGAAAAGGAGAAAATGATGGTTACCAGCATTTTCTCCTTTTCCCTCAATGTTTTCTAAAGGCTTCTTTCTCAGGAGTGTCAAAAGTAGGGATTGCATTGTGATGGGTTAATTCTTTCTATACCATGGACTACACAAGAAGCTAAAATTTCTGTACAGTACAGATCAAGATCAGACTGCACAGAATATGCAGTGTGATCTCTGATCTTTGCTGTCTACTGCTACATACTAGATAATGAACAATCGGTCTCATTGGTCTTTCAGAGGAAATGTTTGATAATGTTTAGCCCTTGAGGAAATGCAATTTCAATCGTGAAAGAGTTAACCCATTACCACACAATCCCTACTTTTGACGCCCCTGAGAAAGAAGCTTATAGAAATCATTGTGGGAAAAGGAGAAAATGCTGGTAACCAGCATTTTCTCCTTTTCCCACAATGTTTTCTACCTTTCACAAAACAAAATTCAAATTTCAGTTTGATTTTGTCGTCTGCAAATGCTTTAGATTTGGACAAGCCTAAAATTTTGTTGTTCGGTAATGAGTTGAATTGTTGCAGTGTTTGCCTGGTCCATAATGAGGTTTCCGTATTTTTTTCTGAAAATTAGAATATGCTTATCAAGATAAAACTTTGCAATGGAAGAATTGTCTGGCTGACTTTGAAGGTGCAGTATTTTAGTTTTTATTCCTTAACTCTTTACTGACATGGTTTTTAAACTTTTTCAAACCAAAATCATTAAAAATGCAGATAACACATTGAAGGAGGCTGAAATTATGAACTTTGTCCATGAAAGGGTAGAAAACATTTTTGGAAAAGGAGAAAATGCTGGTTACCAGCAACATTTTCAAAAGCATTTTTTCTCATGGTCAATTGTCTCAGGTAAAGGGATATCTCTTCACCAGACGACAAATTTTTAGACTTTTCCAAATGGAGGACAAATTAAATAGGGGTCAAAACATGAAATTTTTCACTGTAAGGATGGAAAACATTATGGTGCTGCCTTTGCATTGTGGTCTTCATTAGTGTCATTGGAGCTGTGACAAATACTTGAGTACCATGGTATCGGGTATGGTAAAGCCTGATTATTTAAAAGATTAAAAGGCAGAAAATTTCTAAACTATATAGATTTACGTGGATATATTGTCTTCTGTTTGTCTTGCAGAAGACTAAAGAACTGCCAATCTTGGCTGTTTGATGATGCATGGCTATTTGAAGCCAAGTTTAGTTGATTTCATGTACATGGGACATGTGTAAGAGCCAGGATGCATAAAGATAGACAACTATTGATGTTTTATTTAATGGGAAGTTATAACATTGGGTACCCGAGCACCCACTGGTAATATGGCCACGGGTTCATGGGTATAAAATTTCTACCCGTCCCACTGCTCTGATTGTCATTGTGCAAAAACTGACATCTGCAAATGCTTTCAATTTGGACTAGTCCAAAATTTTGTCATTTGGTAAAGAGTTAATGAAGAAATTGACTTTTGCTTGAAGCAAAATAATACCCCTTGACGGCTCAGACTTAAGGAAATGGAAAATTACAGATTGTCAAACAGATTCGAACAAAGAGTATTTCAAAATCTTGACAGTTTTTGCCATATAATATAATGAATCTCTGCAACCTCTGTATTAAATGGTTTTACTTCACTGTGAGACTACATGTTCTATGCAGTCTGTTCTTATTCTAAACTTTTCCAAAAAAGTTGTTTCCTTTTCTCTGTGCTTGCTAGCTCTGTGTTGTTAACAACATTATAGACTTATTCAAACCAAAAGAATTTATTTTACAGACAGTACATTACAAAAAGTGCAATTGATAGAATTTGTCCTTGGAAAAAGAAGAAAAAATTATGGGAAAAGGAGAAAATGCTGGGTACCAGCATTTTCTCCTTTTCCCATAATATTTTCTGAAAGCTTTTTTCTGGCTTTTAAAACGCACTTTTCTTTGGTGAAGGGGCAAAGAGTTAGTTCACCAGTCAATAATTATTTGGCCGGCAGATATATTGGAGTGTGTGTTCAGCTTGAAGTTAAGCTGTAGGAATGAACTGTAGTTGAAAAAAGATAGATTTATTATTATATGAGAGAAAGTGCTTCACTTGCTCTCAACAATGTTGTTTATGTGATGTGAACACAGGTTTTAGTTGAAAACCAAATCTGCAAGGATACTGAATTGAAAAGTTCCAACAAGTTTTTTTTTAAATGAAAAAGAGCAGTGTTACATTTAAGATTACAAGAAATAGGTTAAAATCTGAAATAGTGGATTTAACATTTGAAGAAGCAATAACAGTGGAAGTTTGAACTTTAAAAGAGATGTTTTATTTGCCAAACTCTTATAAATTAAATGTGGAAGTGGAAAATAGTGCTGTACAGTGAATTATTTTGAAATAGCTTGTAAGTTTGCACAAAATGTATAGATCTAGATCAGAATGTGCTGTCTGATCTAAGATCTGTAGTTCAGCTGGTTTTTTTTTTTTTAAATTCATTACCAAACTACAATATTTTCGGCTTGTCCAAATCGAAAGCGTTTGCAGACGACAAAATTAAAGTGACCGAAAATTTGAAATTAAAGTTTTGTGAAGGGTAGAAAACATTGTGGGAAAAGGAGAAAATGCTGGTTACTAGCATTTTCTCCTTTTCCCACAATGTTTTGTAAAGGCTTCTTTCAGGGTCGTCAAAAGTAGGGATTGTGTGATAATGGGTTAAATACTGTGACAAAGATAGCCTGACAATTTTGCAAAGGTCTGACCTTTTTTCATGGATCGATAAAATTGTAGTCAAATCAAAATCATGTTACATCTTCATCAGACATTCAGAATTTAAGACTCCTCCAAATTGATACAACTTACAGATGGCTTATTAACCCTTTACTCCATAGATACTCATTTCTAGGCACTGCTTGTAGGAGCCTTTGGAAAACATTGTGGCAAAAGGTGAAATTGCTCATGACAAGCAATTTCACCTTTTGCCACAATGTTTTCTATGCCATCAAAAGGTGTCATATACACGTAAGAAATGTCTTCATCCTTGATGTTGTTTAGGGTCAATTAGAGATACCATAGAAATGCCTTATGGGGTAAAGGGTTAATTCAAAGTGTCTCAAATGATTATTTCTTCTAAGGGTACAAAAGTTTGTAGGAAAAGGAGAAAATATAGGCTACCAGCATATTTGACTGCATTTTTTTCTTCTTTTCCTAAAGCTTTCCTCATAAGTTATAGAAAGCAGAAAGTTATTTCATGATGAGTTAACTCTTTACCAAATGACAAACTTTTAGATTTGTCCGAATTGAAAGCGCTAGCGGGGGATAGATTAACATAGCTCAAAAATTGAAATTTGTTTGCAGTAAGGTAGAAAACATTGCAGGAAAAGGAGAAAATGCTGGTCACCATTTTCTCCTTTTCCAACAAGGTTTTCAAAAGGTTTCTATCTCAGGGTGGTAAAAACCAGGGATCGTTTGGTAAAGGGTTAAATAGCAAAAGATAAAAATTACTTTGATCAGTCTAATAAATTTCACCAGGTGGTTAATATACCATCAGACTGAAAGGTTTTTTTTTAACTCTTTACCAAATTGAATTTAAATACACTGGTCCAAATTAAAAACATTTGCAGACGACAAAATAAAAGTAACTGAAAATTTGAAATTTCTTTTGGGAAGGGATGACAACATTGTGGGAAAATGCTGGTTACCAGCATTTTCTCCTTTTCCTACAATGTTTTCAGAAGGCTTCTTTCTTGGGGTCATCAAAATTAGGGATTGTGTAATAAATTAAGCTTTTTGAAACAATCATTTGTTTTAATACTTTACCAGATAGTCCTGTGTTTTAGCCAGGCTGAACTAGAAAGATTTTTTAGTAACCAGTGTTTTCTTATTCCCCACAATGATTTCTAGACTTCCTTATTAATTCAGAGCCAGCTGCTGTGCCACATAAAATTGTTCACCTTCAAAATGCTTTCAGTTTGAGTTTGTCTTATCTTGTATCATTTGGCCAAGTGTTAACATTAACCCCTTTGAAGAAACTTTTGAAGGGCTATTTTTTTACCTTTTCATGCACAAAATCCATAAACTTGAGTTACATCCTATTTGTCAAAAGGCTTGCAACACCCAATAAGGCACATTTGGACATGTGTGTAAAGTGTCTTCTCAGATCAGCCTGCGCAGTCCACGCAGGCAAATCTGAGATGGCACTATACTGAACCACATCAGATTCTGTGTTACAGTACACTTGGGAAAACAGAAAGTTCGATAAAAATGGAAAGCGTTGTTTTGGACAAGTTTGCATGGACTGCGCAGGCTGATCCGAGGTGACACTTTACGTAAATAACCAAATGCCCCTTTTTTGGTTGCTGGCCAAATGCTCTAACCCATTACCACACAATCTGTACTTTTGACACCCCTGAGAAAGAAGCCATTAGAAAACATTGTTGGAAAAGGAGAAAATGCTGGTAACCAGCATTTTCTCCTTTTCCCACAATGTTTTCTACCCTTCACAAAACAAATTTCAAATTTTCAGCCACTTTTATTTTGTCGTCTGCAAATGCTTTCGATTTGGACAAGCCTAAAATACTGTCATTTGATAATGAGTTAAAATGAATGTGTCTGAAATTTTGTCATTTGGTAAAGAAAAAGGGATAAACAGTCAGACATTTTTAGCTCACCTGAGCACGAAGTGCTCATGGTGAGCTTTTGTGATCACTCTATGTCCGGCGTCCGTCGTCCGTTGTCCACAATTTCTTTAAACATCTTCTCCTCCTAAACCACTGGGCCAATCTTGATGAAACTTGGCAGGGATGTTCCTTGGGTGAAGCTCTACCAAAGTTGTTCAAGAGATTGAATTCCACCCATAATTCTGGTTGCCATGGCAACCGAAAGGAAAAAAATAGCAAAATCTTTGAAAATCTTCTTCTCTGAAACTAGAAGGCGTAGAGCTTTGATATTTGGTATGTAGCATCTCCTAGTAGACCTCTACCAAGATTGTTCATATGATGTCCCGGGGGTCAAAACTGGCCCCGCCCCGGGGGTCACAAGTTTGGAACATAGGAACAAAGAAGGAAAACTTTAAAATTCTTCTTCTCTGAAACTAGAAGGTGCAGGGCTTTGATATTTGGTATGTAGCATCTCCTAGTGGACCTCTACCAAGATTGTTCATATGATGTCCCTGGGGTCAAAACTGGCCCCGCCCCGGGGGTCACAAGTTTGAAACATAGGAATAAAGAGGGAAAACTTTAAAACTCTTCTGCTCTGAAACTAGAAGGTGCAGGGCTTTGATATTTGGTATGTAACATTTTCTAGTGGACCTCTACCAAGATTGTTCATATGATGTCCCTGGGGTCAAAACTGGCCCTGCCCCGGGGGTCACAATTCTGAAACATAGGAACAAAGAAGGAAAACTTTGAAAATCTTCTTCTTTGAAACTAGAAGGCGTAGAGCTTTGATATTTGGTGTGTAGCATCTCCTAGTGGACCTCTACCAAGATTGTTCATATGATATCCCTGGGGTCAAAACTGGCCCCACTCCGGGGGTCACAATTTTGAAACATAGGAACACAGAAGGAAAACTTTGAAATTCTTCTTCTCTGAAACTAGAATATGTAGAGCTTTGATATTTGGTATGTAGCATCTCCTAGTGGACCTCTACCAAGATTGTTCATATGATGTCCCTGGGGTCAAAACTGGCCCCATCCCGGGGGTCACAATTTTGAAACATAGGAACAAAGAAGGAAAACTTTGAAATTCTACTTCTCTGAAACTAGAAGGCGTAGAGCTTTGATATTTGGTATGTAGCATCTCCTAGTGGACCTCTACCAAGATTGTTCATATGATGTCCCTGGGGTCAAAAATGGCCCCACCCCGGGGGTCACAATTTTGAAATATAGGAACAAAGAAGGAAAACTTTAAAATTCTTCTACTCTGAAACTAGAAGGTGCAGGGCTTTGATATTTGGTATGTAGCATCTCCTAGTGGACCTCTACCAAGATTGTTCATATGATGTCCCTGGGGTCAAAACTGGCCCCACCCTGGGGGTCACAAGTTTAATACATAGAAATATAGAAGGAAAAATTGAAAATTTTTCTTGTCTGAAACTAGATTATGTAGAGCTTTTATATTTGGTAAATAGGATATCCTAGTGGACTTCTACAATGTCTGTTCATATGATGTCCCTTGGGTCAAAACTTGCCCTGCCCCATGGGTCACAAGTTCGAAACATAGGAACAAAGAAGGAAAATGTCAATATTATTCTTCTCTGAAACTAGAAGGCGTAGAGCTTTGATATTTGGTATGTAGCATCTTTTAGTGGACTTCTACAAAGTTTCTTCATACGATGCTCCTGGGGTCTAAACTTGCCCTGCCCAGGGTTCACAAGTTCGAAACATATGAACAAAGAAGGAAAACTTTAAAATTCTACTTCTCTGAAACTAGAAGGTATAGAGCTTTGATATTTTTTAAGTTTCATCTCCTAGTGTACCTCTAGCAAGTTTTTTTTTTTCTTAGGATGCCCCTGGGGTCAAAATTGGCCCTGCCCAGGGGTCACAAGTTTGATTTTACAGCTTAGTACTCAGGTGAGCGATATAGGACCATCATGGTCCTCTTGTCTTTTTTAAAGGGAGGAAAGATACAAACAAGGAAATAAATTAATGAAAAACAAGGTAGAAGTTTTATGATAAACTCATCATGTCTTGTTTGAATTGGTTACGAATACGAAAGCGTAAAAAGCATGCATGTAAGGAAGATTGTAAGAACTGTATTGCAAAGAAAGACAATGACCTTCTGCTGCGATATTCGTCAAAATTCTTGAAAGGATTCAAGGACTGCAAGGTAATCTATAAAGATATTTTTTTGTTTCTCTTTTTTTTTTATTTTCTTAATATATGATTATATCATTTACATGATTATAATTTCTATTTTTGATTTTCTTTTATTTTTGATTTTCTTGACTCCTTACCAAACAACAAAATTTTACACTTGTCCATATTGAAAGCATTTGCAGACGACAAAATAAACCTTATATTAAAAGGAGGAAATGCTGATTACCAGCATTTTCTCCTCATCCCACAATGTTTTCAGAAGGCTTCTATTTCAGGGTCGTAAAAACAAGAGATTGTTTGGTAAAGGGTTGTTATTTGATGATACCATTTATAATTATAATTTCTATTTTTGTTTTTCTTTTACTTTTGATTTTCTTAATATTTAATAATTCTATCTACAAGTTAATAATCTGTTATTATATGCTTTCCGGTAGGATATCGAGAAATAGCAGTGAAAATATTTTTCTATATTACACTGGTACGACCAGTGAAAATACCGATTTTCATGTTTTTGTTGCCTGGGTAAATTGCATGTGCCTCACAATCAGATGGTAGTATGACGTAATTTACCTTACATTTCTCGCGCTTGATGTAAAATTGTAATGCATTGCTCTGCGGGAGGGGTATGCCACGGGGAATAACTGAAAAGAGCTGTACTGGATTTTGATAAGCTCCTCCCAGAAAGGATTAAAAGCACAAAATAAATAAAATGCTTGTCTTTTTCACTGAAAGATCAAAATTTATTTCATCTTGTGAACACCATTGGTAATATTTTCACTCGTGGCTGCACCGTTTGAAATAAATTTCGATCTATAACAGAAAAAAACAAATATCCTCCATTAATATAAAAATATAAGGTCTATGATCATGAAGAGGACAGATTTCGAAAACATTGTAAAAAAAAGTTGGTTAAGTACTAGCTTTTTTAGCTCACCTGAGCACAACGTGCTCAAGGGGAGCTTTTAGGGTCACTGGGTGTCCGTCATCCGTCGTGCGTCGTCAACAATTCTTTAAAAATCAACTCCTCCTAGAATTTGATTCCGTCAAAAACTCTGGTTGCCATGGCAACGAAATGGAATTTTTAGCTCACCTGAGCACAACGTGCTCAAGGGGAGCTTTTAGGGTCACTGGGTGTCCGTCGTGCGTCGTCCGTCGTCAACAATCCTTTAAACATCAACTCCTCCTAAACCGCTGGGCCAATTTGGACCAAACTTGGCAGGAATGTTCCTTGGGAGGCCCTCTTTAAAAATTGTCCACAGAATTTGATTCCGTCAAAAACTCTGGTTGCCATGGCAACGAAATGGAATTTTTTAGCAAATTCTTTAAAAATCTTTTCCTCTGAAACCGCTGGTCAGATTTTGAAATAATTTCACCGATATGTTCCTTGGGTGACCCTTTTCAAAAATTGTTCGTGAAATTTTGATCCGTCAAAAATTGTGGCTCTGGTGAATGGGGGCTACTTGCACTATACAGAAATGAAGGAATTCTTAAAAAATCTTCTCCTCTGAAACCGCTGGTTGGATTTTGAAATAATTTCACAGATATGTTCCTTGGGTGACCCTTTTCAAAAAGTGTTCGTGAAATTTTGATCCGTCAAAAAATGTGGCTCTGGTGAACGGGAGCTACTTGCACTATACAGAAATGAAGGAATTCTTAAAAATTCTTCTCCGAAACCGCTGGTCAGATTTTGAAATAATTTCACAGAGATGTTCCTTGGGTGACCCTTTTCAAAAATTGTTCGCGAAATTTTGATACGTCAAGAAACATGGCTCTGGTGAATGGGGGCTTCTTGCACTATTGGGAAATGAGGAAATTCTTAAAATTTTTTCTTCTCTGAAACCACTGGTCAGATTTTGAAACAATTTCTCTGGGATATTCCTTGGGTGACCCTATTTTAAAAAGTGATCACAAAATTTTAATCCGTCAAGAAACATGGCTCTGGTGAATGGGGGCTACTTGCACTATAGGGAAATGAAGAAATTTTTAAAAATTCTTCTTCTCTGAAACGGCTGGACAGATTTTAAAATGATTTCACAGTGATGATCCTTGGGTGACCCTTTTCAAAAACTGTTCACAAAATTTTGATCCATGAAGAAACATGGCTCTAGTGAATGGGGGCTACTTGCACTATATGGAAATGAAGAAATTCTTGAAAATTCTTTTTCTCTGAAACCCCTAGTCAGATTTTAAAAATAATTTGACAGAAATGTTCCTTGGGTGATCCTTGCTCTTGTGAATTGGAGCTACTTGCACTATATGGACATGATGATATTCTTGAAAATTCTCTTTCTCTGAAACCCCTGGTCAGATTTTAAAAGAAATTTTCCGAAATGTTCCTTGAGTGACCCTTTTCAAAACTTGTTCGTAAATTTTGATCCATCAAGAAACATGGCTGTCGTGGATGGGGGATACTTGCTCTTATACAGAAATGAAAAATTCTTAAAAATTCTTCTTTTTGAAACTGATGGTCAGATTTGGAAATGAATTTTACAGGTGACCTTTTGAAAATTGCTTAGCAAAATTATAAATTTGGTTCAAATGTTTCAATACCTCAAAAAAAAATATAGGCTATGGTCATCTCAAAACTCAGGTGAGCGATCCAGGGCCATCTTGGCCCTCTTGTTTAGCAAATTCTTTAAAATTCTTCTCCTCTGAAACCGCTGGTCGGATTTTGAAATAATTTCACAGATATGTTCCTTGGATGACCCTTTTCAAAAATTGTTCGTGAAATTTTGATCCGTCAAAAATTGTGGCTCTGGTGAATGGGGGCTACTTGCACTATACAGAAATGAAGGAATTCTGAAAAAATCTTCTCCTCTGAAACCGCTGGTTGGATTTTGAAATAATTTCACAGATATGTTCCTTGGGTGACCCTTATCGAAATTTGTTTGTGAAATTTTGATCCGTCAAAAAATGTGGCTCTGGTGAACGGGGGCTACTTGCACTATACAGAAATGAAGGAATTCATAAAAAATCTTCTTCTCCGAAACCACTGGTCAGATTTTGAAATAATTTCACAGAGATGTTCCTTGGGTGACCCTTTTCAAAAATTGTTCGCGAAATTTTGATCCATCAAGAAACATGGCTCTGGTAAATGGGGGCTTCTTGCACTATTGGGAAATGAGGAAATTCTTAAAAATTTTTCTTCTCTGAAACCTCTGGTCAGATTTTGAAATAATTTCTCTGGGATATTCCTTGGGTGACCCTTTTCAAAAACTGTTCACAAAATTTTAATCCGTCAAGAAACATGGCTCTGGTGAATGGGGGCTACTTGCACTATAGGGAAATGAAGAAATTTTTAAAAATTCTTCTTCTCTGAAACGGCTGGACAGATTTTAAAATGATTTCACAGTGATGATCCTTGGGTGACCCTTTTCAAAAACTGTTCACAAAATTTTGATCCATGAAGAAACATGGCTCTGGTGAATGGGGGCTACTTGCACTATATGGAAATGAATAAATTCTTGAAAATTCTTTTTCTCTGAAACCCCTGGTCAGATTTTAAAATAATTTGACAGAGATGTTCCTTGGGTGATCCTTGCTCTTGTGAATGGGAGCTACTTGCACTATATGGACATGATGATATTCTTGAAAATTCTCTTTCTCTGAAACCCCTGGTCAGATTTTAAAAGAAATTTTCCGAAATGTTCCTTGGGTGACCCTTTTCAAAACTTGTTCGTAAATTTTGATCCATCAAGAAACATGGCTCTCTTGGATGGGGGATACTTGCTCTTATATAGAAATGAAGAATTCTTAAAAATTCTTCTTTTTGAAACTGATGATCAGATTTGGAAATGAATTTTACAGGTGACCTTTTGAAAATTGCTTAGCAAAATTATAAATTTGGTTCCAATGTTTCAATACCTCAAAAAAAAAAAATAGGGTATGGTCATCTCAAAACTCAGGTGAGCGATCCAGGGCCATCTTGGCCCTCTTGTTTACTTTTCCTGCAATGTTTTTGACTCCTTTAATCCTTTACCAAATGACAAAAGTAAAGCCATGTCCAAATTGAAAGCATTCGGAAACGGCATTTTCAATGTTGTGCATTTGTTTATTAATAGGGTAGAAAATATTGTTGGAAAAGGAGCAAATGCTGGTAACCAGCGTTTTCTCCTTTTCCAACAATGTTTTCTACCCTTCCCAAATCAATTTTCGATTTTTAAGACACATTTATTTTGTTTTCTGCAAATGCTTTCAATTTTGACCTGTCTAAATTTGTTGTTTGGTAAAGAGTTAAAGAATCTTTCACAACTATGGTTGCCTTTGTGGCCAGAGTAGGTCAAGATCAGACTGCACTAATCTTGCAGTCTGATCTTGACAGACTCTGTCCACTTTGCTGAGACATTCTGGTTAAAAACAACATTGAAAATGCAAGAATTTCAGCCTGGGGTACTTTTAGTATAAAAATGTTCAGTTCATAAGGACTGCTCTAAAGGTTATTTTTTTGTTTGCAAAATGCTTTGAATATTGATGTTAAAAAAAATCTTCTGCAACATAAAGAGTCAACAAGTACAGAAATTTAACATGTGAACAATAATAACTGTATCACTGATTTTTAGCTCACCTGAGCACAACGTGCTCAAGGGGAGCTTTTAGGGTCACTGGCTGTCCATCGTGCATCGTCCGTTGTCCGTCGTCAACAATTCTTTAAACATCAATTCCTCCTAAACCCCTGGGCCAATTTGGACCAAACTTGGCAGGAATGTTCCTTGGGAGGTCCTCTTTAAAAATTGTTCACAGAATTTGATTCCATCAAAAACTCTGGTTGCCATGGCAACTAAATGGAATTTTTTAGCAAATTCTTTAAAAATCTTCTCCTCTGAAACCGCTGGTCGGATTTTGAAATTATTTCACAGATATGTTCCTTGGGTGATCCTTTTCAAAAAATCTTCGTGAAATTTTGATCCGTCAAAAATTGTGGCTCTGGTGAATGGGGGCTACTTGCGCTATACAGAAATCAATGAATTCTTTAAAAATCTTCTCCTCTGAAACCGCTGGTCGGATTTTGAAATTATTTCACAGATATGTTCCTTGGGTGACCCTTTTCAAAAATTGTTCATGAAATTTTGATCCATCGAAAATTGTGGCTCTGGTGAATGGGGGCTACTTGCACTATAGGGAAATGAAGGAATTCTGAAAAAATCTTCTCCTCTGAAACTGCTGGTCGGATTTTGAAATTATTTCACAGATATGTTCCTTGGGTGACCCTTTTCAAAAATTGTTCGCGAAATTTTGATCCGTCAAAAAATATGGCTCTGGTGAATGGGGGCTACTTGCACTATACAGAAATGAAGGAATTCTTAAAAAATCTTCTTCTCTGAAACGGCTGGTCAGATTTTGAAATAATTTCACAGAGTTGTTCCTTGGGTGACCCTTTTCAAAAACTGTTCGTGAAATTTTGATTTGTCAAGAAACATGGCTCTGGTGAATGGGGGCTACTTGCACTATAGGGAAATGAGGAAACTTTTAAACATTCTTTTTCTCTGAAACCATTGGACAGATTTTGAAATAATTTCTCAGGGATGTTCCTTGGGTGACCCTTTTCAAACAATTTTCGCGAAATTTTGATTGGTCAAGAAACATGGCTCTGGTGAATGGGGGCTACTTGCACTGTAGGTAAATGAAGAAATTCTTAAAAATTCTTCTTCTCTGAAACGGCTGGACAGATTTTGAAATGATTTCACAGAGATGATCCTTGGGTGACCCTTTTCAAAAACTGTTCACAAAATTTTGATCCGTCAAGAAACATGGCTCTGGTGAATGGGGGCTACTTGCACTATAAGGAAATGAAGAAATTCTTGAAAATTCTTCTTCTCTGAAACCATTGGACAGATTTTAAAATAATTTGACAGGGATGTTCCTTGGGTGATCCTTGCTCTTGTGAATGGGTTTAAAAATTCTTCTTTTTGAAACTGATGGTCAGATTTCGAAACTAATTTTACAGGTGACCTTTTGAAAATTGCTTAGCAAAATTATATATATGGTTCCAATGTTTCAATACCTCAAAAAAGGAATAGGCTATGGTCATCTCAAAAATTCAGGTGAGCGATCCAGGGCCATCTTGGCCCTCTTGTTTCAAAGATGGTGCCAGTCACTGGCTGATCCATAGGAAAGCCACAGTGATTATCAATAAGACAGTAAAAAATAATCCTGTAATACAATTTCTTTTTACTGATTATCACCTTGTCTTTCCTATGGATCAGCCAGGCACCATCTTCGACAAAATCAGTGATACAGTGATTATTGCTCACATGCAGCATGAAGACTTCTGCTGAGTTTTTATGAATGCACTTTTTATCATCTTGTACACTGAGGAACAAGGAAGCAGGACCCTAAAAGTTTTCTTTATCTTTTAACTCTTTACTCCCCGACAAAATTGTAGACTGGTCTAATGTAAAGGAATTTGAAGATGGCAGCTTAACCCATTACCACATAATCCCTACTTTTGATGCCCCTGAGAAAGAACCCTTTTGAAAACACTGTAGGAAAAGGAGAAAATGCCAGCATTTTCTCCTTTTCCCAGTGTTTTCTACCCTTCCCAGAACAAATTTCAATTTTTCAGTCACCTTTATTTTGTCGTTTGCAAATGCTTTCAATTTGAACCAGTCTAAAATTTTGTCGTGTGGTAAAGAGTTAAATGTGGCTTAATTGATAATATTACCGGTATAGTGTCTTTGAAGATGTGTCTAAACTTTGGACTGGTCCAAACTGAAAGCATTTGAAGACCTCAAATTCAGGTTGGTCCAAATGATGAAATTTGTTTTTCAGCTGATAGGATAGAAAACATTTTGGAAAAGGTCAGAAATTGCTGGTTACGAGTCTTATCTCCTTTTTCTGCAGTGTATTCAAAGGCTTTCTTCCTTTTTGGTTGTTAAAATCATGGAATGGTTTGGTAAAAGTTTATTTCATGTTTATTGTGGATTATTCAAAAGTTTTATCGATTTTTATCAAATTGTAAAAAGTTCAACAAGTACACACAAAAAATGATGTTATGAAAAACCTGCCTACGATAGATTTTAGTGATTGTCACCCATCATATACTAATTGGACAACCAGGTACCATCAGAGGTGAAATCATTAAAGATGAATTTTCATTCCACATGCACAACATTAACTTTTTTAGCACAAGACATACACAAGGTTTGAGCAGATCTTCATCTTTACAGCCTTGTTCAAAAAATGTTTGTTGATGTCTAGAGGGGACACTTTTTGAATTTGGACAATGAACAAAATGATACAATACTCAATAAAATGGTAGAAAGCAGCCAGTAGGTTAGAAAGAATTTTGTGCAGAGTACTGCGGTATCAAGAAACACCAGGGCACATATTCACCAACCATTCTCAAAACATTCTTTATCTTATTCTCCAGAATTTTCTACAATTGTAAGTAACACAACTTCCATTCAGATGTTGTGTTACTTACAAATTTAGAAAACCTTGGAGAGTAAGACTCGGAGTATTCTCTAGAATGGTTTGCAAATACATGCCCTGGATAGCATGGATAGGTGCAATAGAAGCAAAGATATAACTAAAATAATGTTCAAATGGCACTGAAGACCATCCAGTCAGTCAGTGAGGTGAAGGGTTTATGTCCTTGGCCTTGGATGTATGCCATCAATCTGTTTCACCAACTTGACATAAAAAAGAAATGCTGTTTGAAGAAAAGTGATTTAATCTTATTTAACCCTTTCCCAAATAATCCCTGGTTTTTAGTTATGAGATAGAAGCCTTTTGAAAACAATGTGAGAAAAGGAGAAAATGCTGGTAACCAGCATTTTCTCCTTTTCCCACAATGTTTTCTACCCTTCTGGAAACAGATTTCAATTTTTGAGTTATGTATATTTTGTCATCTGCAAGTGCTCTCAATTTGGACCAATCTAAAACTTTGTCGTTTGGTAAGGAGTTAAGTGACAAGTGTTACATATGCATGCAAAGAGAAAATAGCTTGTAGGAATAAAATACTTTTTTGAAAGATCCCATGTTTTTGATAACATTACCTATCTAACTCTTTACCACACAAGTAAGTAGGTATTAAACAAAAAACAACATGTTTACCACACAAGCCAATAATACACATGTCCCAATTAAAAGCATTTACAGAGGTCAGTTTAAACGTAACTAAAAAGATGGAATTTCTCTATGATCACAAGTTTTAACATTTTCCTGAGTGAATATACCTTTTGAAAACTTGGTAACAAGCTTTTTCTCTTTTTTTTACCACACTGTTTTCTATATGTCCCAGAACAAATTTCAGTTTTTGAGTCATATTTATTTTATGCTTTCAATTTGGACAAGATCAACATGAATGTTTTTTGGTAAAGAGTTAAAGTGTTTTTTGGGGTAAGAATTTGTTACAGAATTTGATCAGTGTAGAATGGAATTCTTTTCAAGTTATTAAATTTGTAGATTTTTGGACTCAAAAACCTAAAGCAATTCAAATAATTCATCACAATGGGGGTTCCTTAGTACACCAAAAAAATAACTGACGAATTGAAACTTACTTGTATCTTGAATTATGTAGTGCAAGTACTTTGCAAAAGTTCAAGAAACAACGAAATTTGCTGATAAAGTGCAATTTTTCTATTGATCATAATATTTTGTGAATATATGCTACAGATGTGACAAACAAATATGTATCTAATACAAATCTTTTTGATGGATTTTGTTAATCCCGACCAAATACCAAACAGTTTGTTGTTGTGATTACCCTTTAAGGAAGAAAATATTTGAAAACATTGTAGAAAAAAGGAAAAAATGCTGGTAACCAGCACACCAGCATTTATCTCATTACCCATTACCACACAATCCCTACCTTTGACGCTCCTGGAAAAGAAGATTTTTTAAAACATTGCATGAAAAGGAGAAATTGCTGGTAACCAGCATTTTCTCAATTTCCCACAATGTTTTCTTTCACAAAACAAATTTTAAAATTTCAGTCAATTTAATTTTGTCGTTTGCAAATGCTTTTGATTTGGACAAGTCTAAAATTATAAATGTCGTCTGGTAATGAGTTAAAGGAATAAGGCTTAATGTTTTATGGTGTATAATACTATTTTCAACAATACTTTTTTTTATATAGCAGTGGCTATTGCACCTATCTATGTTTTCTTGGATTTTCAGCTTTTTTTTCCTTCTCTACATCGTTTTTAAAAGCCTTTTTCATCACCATCAGTAACATGGGAATGTTCTGTAAGGTGTTTAGGATCAGAATTTATATGTGTGAAGGTCAACTTGGTTTTTATGTCGTTTCATAGGAGATGAATACTGCTGCACGAAAAATGTTAATACTACAACAGTACTGTTTGAAGTGTTAACTCTGTGCCAAATGACAAAATTCTAGACTGGCCCAAATTGAAAGCATTTGCAGGCGACAAAATAAATGTGACTGAAAAATTGAAAGTTGTGGAAATGGTAGAAAACATTGTGGGAAAAGGAGAAAATGCTGGTTACCAGCATTTTCTCCTTTTTCCTCAATGTTTTCAAAAGGCTACTCTTTCAAAAGTGTTAAAAGTCATCATTTGTGGTAAAGAGTTAACTCTGTATCAGGAGACATAACTTTTTCGACTAACCAAAATTGAAAGCATTTGCAGACAAAAAAATGTAGTTAGCTCATTACCATGCGCCAAAAATCGTAGACTTGTCCAAATTGAAAACATTGCAGATGATAAATCCAGTGTGGCTCAAATGATTATGAGGATTTGTCAAAAAAAGGATTTGAAAACATTGTATGAAAAGGAGTAAATGATGGTTACCAACATTCACTCCTTTTCTTTTGCCACCATATTTTCAGAAACCCGTCTTATTAATGGTGGTTAATACTCAGAATTGTGTGATTAAGGATTAAAAGAGTTTCTGTCTGTGATAGAGTAGAAAACTCTATCAAGGGGACAAATTCTGCCATTTTGAGTCTTCTTTGTCATCTGCAACTGCCTTCAATTTGGACAAGTCTAAAGTTTTGTCATATGGTAAAGAGTTAAACAAATTGTGAAAGTCGAGATTAGACTGCACAGTGTGTTTCCAGTCTGATCTTAGAATTACACTTTCATATTTCTTTAACTCCTTCCTCACTATCTCCCGCTAGATGGCATTCTATAAATACTCATCTAATTTGAGCGTCCTGGGTACAGAACGGAACCACTTTCCTACGTGACAACCGTTACTTTGAATATCAAACTAAAATAAAATTTTACCCAATAAAATGCTACCTGGTGCGATTCATTCAGCTATGATCAACAGTTTAGAGAAATCTGGAGCTAAAACAGGTCTGATTTTTCCTTAAACATATTGATAAAAGCCATTTTCTCCATTGCTACTAATTATAGCATGACTGTTACTAAAGCCTCCCCGATATCAAGGAGATTGATGCATCATATAAGACAGGTCGAATCTTCGAAGAATATGACATGCACAGACAACTTGTGCCTAACAGAAAAATCTTAGACATATGTCCATATTTAAGATATTTTGTAGATGATGACTTAACCCTTTACCAAACGACAAAACTTTGGACTGGTCTAAATTGGAAGCACTTGCAGGTGACAAAATAAAGGTAACTCATAAAAATGATTTTTTTTTCCACTTTCCAGCAGGGTAGAAAACATTGTGGGTAAAAGAGAAAATGCTGTCTATCAGCATTTTCTCCTTTTCCCACAATGTCTTCAAAAGGCTTCTATCTCAGGGTTGTAAAAACATAGGGATTGTTTGGGAAAGGGTTTAACTCATTACCAAACAACAAAATTTTGCTCTTATAGTTGAAATCGAAAGCATTTGCAGACAATAAAATAAATGTGTATCAAACTGTGAAATTCGATTTGGAAAGGGTAGAAAACATTGTGGTAAAAGGAGAAAATGCTGTTAATCAGCATTTTCTCCTTTTCCCACAATGTTTTCAAATGGCTTCTAATCGGGGTTGTAAAAACCAAGGATTGTTTGAGAAAGAAAAAAGAAATTGAAGCATAAAATAAAGCTTTCTCTCTTTGAAACAGAAGAAATTACTGTGGGAGAAAGGAAAAAATGTTGATAACCAGCATCTTCTTCATTCTCCACAATGTTTTCAAAACAGTAATCAGTTCACAGTACAAAGGTCAAGTTGCCTACAAAAGCATAACAGATGTTACACTGAGGAAACAGACATTTTATTATCCTGGTTTAGAAATTAAATGAGGCAAAAAGTTTTGCCTTTTGTTGAAGAAATTCATTAAAATTTATGTAATACGTAACTGCCAGGTTTTTTATTGTACGTCACATTCTTGCTTTTTATTTCTTTTACTTAAAGCCCCAATAGCGCTCATATAGAGGTATTTTTGTGCGTGAAAATAGTCGGAATAAAGACACGAATCTGCTAATTATACTCTAATTTTGTCAACAAGAGGATAGAAGCGTTCATTGCAACATCGGCTCCTGCTACAGAACCATTTGCATTTTTTCATTATCAACTCTCCCAACTCCAAAAAGACGTTGCTACATCTATTCGGAATGATTCTGATGTCCTATATTTGGGCATCACGTGATTGATAATGATGACGTATATCCACAGACGCTATGTGCTTCCTCTACGTGAAACCTACTGCGAAACCTCGGTAAGATTTTAATTTTCTTGAGATTAGGACTGCGTTCCTTGTATGTTGATTGGTAAATCGGAGTTGCGCTTTCATCATTCTGATCAGGACATGAATAAACACCGTTTTTTCTCTTGTCAGAGCTGTACTGGTAGAAACTTCGCGTCTCGGCCCATAAAACTTTCGGTCCATTACTATTTCGTCCAATAAGACATTCGGCGTTTATACATACAAAGTCGAATGTGTAGGGTACACAGGGTTGTAATATGGACCAGGGAAACCTAGTTAAACACATTGTGGTTGTTTTGTAGTGAAGATCGGACTTTATATTAGGTGCGTTCGGATCTTGGTCGTAGGTAGTGAATGAGTTTAGAAGTTTGTTTTGTGAAAAAATAATTGATGAATTTTGATCCGAGTTTAACATCAGGTGGTAGACGTTTTATATTAAATGTCAGAATTCTTACCAGGTATATTCTGGTCTTGACTAACGTTACAATGTCAAACCAGCATATTTTAAGTCTCAACTTTGAAGAGTTTGGTTTAACTCATTACCAAATGACAATATTTAAAGCTTACAAGTCCAAATCTAAAGCGTTTGCAAACGACAAAATCGAAGTGACTGAAAATTTGAAATTTGTTTTGTGAAGGGTAGAAAACATTGTGGGAAATTGAGAAAATGCTGGTTACCACATTTTCTCCTTTTCTCACAATGTTTTCTTAAGGCTTCTTGCTCAGGGGCGTCAAAAGTAGGGATTGTGCGGTAATGGGTTAACTTGCAGTTTACAGATATCTTTTCAGTCAGTTTTTAAGAAAAAATTGGTGTTATTTCATCAATTAAGTCATTGCATACAGATGAACCCTACAGATGCAAGACAGTTGAAGACCATCAGCAGTAGTACACTTTACTCAAATAGATCTAAAGCATTGTGATTGAGAATCATGTTTTTCATGTCTTTTTTACTGATCACTTTCCTTTCTAATCTAACAACATTGTATCTTTTTAGGTAGGCAGAGAGACCAAGATGTTTTTAAACTGATGATTAGATACCCCAGTCTGGTGTTATATCCCATCTGAAAGGATTCCTTTTTTTACAGATTTCAACAACATGTCAACAGGTATTTCAATGATATTTATGTCTGGATCTAAAATACATTAATGTTAGAACTTGTGTCTTTTGTATTCGGAGCTTAAATACTTGACCAGACAAAGGTTCAGCTTTGTACATCCATACCATAGACTGCATGTGCACTAATTAATTTTTGGAAAGAATCAAGTTTTGGAAAGAAGCAATTGTATGTAACAAGCAAATATTCCTTTCTTTATTTATGACTCAAAGCCTTATTAGGCAGGAAGTCCGATTTTGGACAACAAATGGGATTAATGGCCAATCCCGGACGAGCCCCCATCTTACGAACAAAGAAACAAATGAATAAATGCATGGCAGATGTAAGGGACCGAGCGGGATTCGAACCCCGGAACTCCCGGACGCAAGGCCAATACCTTAACCACTGAGCCAAAGAGATATCTCCCTGACGCAGAAGCCAGGTATTGTATTTAAATCGGGAGAATGCCATGCAGGAAGGTGTGGTCTCTCGTAACATTATGGATCCATAAAACCCAATTTGTATAACAGTGGACTTGAACTGATGGTAGAATGGTACTTTGACATGCAGAAAATTTGTAAAGTGCAAAAAGAGTCATCCCATGTCAGCCTACACACACTTTTGACAGAGCATGGCTCCTATATTACAGTACAGTATTTAGCAAGAAACTTATAATCTTGTCATTTCAGTGTCTCATTTTGCACAAAGCCGGCCCAGTAAAGCCAGGTTACAAGGACATGAATGAACTGCATTTGATGGGCCATCAACATTGGAGGTCGTGATTGGCACAAAGTTGGGAAATGGTAGTGTGATAACAAAATTAGAATTAAAAAGAGAAAATGAAAAAAAAGAGACTTTTTGAAAGAATTGTAATTTAGTTACGGTGAACAATGTAGGTACATGTAGCTTTAAATGTCAGATAACCATTTTAAAGGCAAACAGTATCAATATAGTATACTGAAAAGAAAATCTTATTATTCACTCTTTATCATAAGACAAAAATGCAGACTTGTTAAAATTTAAAGCATTTGCAGTTGATTTTTAACCCTTTACCACACAATCTGGAGCATTCATGACCCCGAGAAAGGACTCGTTTGAAAATATTGTGGGAAAAGGAGAAAATGCTGGTAATCAGCATTTTTTCCTTTCCCACAATGTTTTCTACCCTTCCCAAGACAAATTTTAAATTTTCAGTCACTTTTATTTTGTTATCTTCAAATGTTTTTAATTGGGTCCAGTCTAAAATGTTTTCCTTTGGTAAAGAGTTAATTCTTTACCACACAATGCCTACTTTTGACGACCCTAAGAAAGAAAGCCTTTGAAAACACTGTGGGAAAAGGAGAAAATGCTTACCATACAATCCCTACTTTTGATGACCCTCAGAAAGAAAGCCTTTGAAAACATTGTGAGAAAAGGAGAAAATGCTGGTACCCAGCATTTTTTTTCTTTTCCCACAATGTTTTCTACCCTTTCCAAATCAATTAACAATTTTCGATTCACATTTATTTTACCACATAATCCCTCCTTTTGATGACCCTAAGAAAGACAGCCTTTGAAAACATTGTGGGAATAGGAGAAAATGCTGGTACCCAGCATTTTCTTCTTTCCCACAATGTTTCCTACCCTTTCCAAATCAATTTACAATTTTCGATTCACATTTATTTTGTCGTCTGCTTTCAATTTGGGCAAGTCCAAAATTTAGTCGTTTGGTAAAGAGTTAACCCATTACCAGACAATCCCTACTTTTGACGCCCCTGAGAAAGAAGCCTTTAGAAAACATTGTGTGAAAAGGAGAAAATGCTGGTAACCAGCATTTTCTCCTTTTCCCACAATGTTTTCTACCCTTCACAAAACAAATATCAAATTTTCAGTCACTTTTATTTTGTCGTCTGCAAATGCTCTCAATTTGGACAAGTCTAAATTTTTGTCGTTTGGTAATGGGTTAAACAAGAATCAAAGGATGAAATTTGTTTTTGAAGGTAAATTAATCTGTTCTAAGACATGTATTCTTTATCAGTTTTTTTTTTTTTTGTGGGGGGGGGGGTTTAATAATACTATTTGAGTTACTAGTATATCACACTGCCCATTGCAACTATCCCAACTGTCAGAGCTTGTTTGATCCGTGTTCCATACGCATTATTGCTAAGCCAAATAAGTTCAGACCATGTTTGGGAAGGGAGAAAAATGAATTTTGTTTCAGTGGCTATCATCAATCTGCAGAGAGAATTTGTATGGTTTATTGGCATCCTTTATGGTATTCAATAGCTTGAATCAGTTTGAAAAAGCATTAAGGTCTAAAGTATACAGGAGATCACTCGTTTATCCCAAGCTAGACTAATTTTTATCCAAGGATTGATGATAGTCATTGTGACAGGATTCATTTCTCTCTCACTGCTGACAATTTTTCAACAATGAGCAGCCAGTGGCTTGGAAAGAATATTGGTAAAAGTACTGGTAAAAGGAACTCCAGGAAAGCATGGATAGGTGCATCGGCCACAGTGATGATTAATTGATTTTATGGTTGGTGTTTTAAGCTGCTTTCACCATTTTCAACAGTCATATCACAGCAAAAGCCCACATATTCATATCTTTCTGGATTTTACCAGTACTAGGCTCTGAAGTGTGACTGTGTCGTGCCAAATGACACTCACGAAAAACAAAATAACTGAAAAAATGGTGTTACAATACCATACAATCCAATCATTAAGTAGCTTGTACCATATATCAACATTGAACTCTTTACAGGCTACAAAATTTCAACTTTCCAAAACAAATTTCCATACTAAACATGTACTATTTTTCATCTGTAAATACTTTCAAGTCTAAAATTTTGTTGTATGTAAAGAGTTTATAAATCATAATACAGAAATAGGTTGAATAACAGATGACAGGTTTTGGATTTGTGTATGAAATGACAGAAAGAATACAGGGAAGAGAAAAAAATGCTAGTTATCAACATTTCCTACTCCTCCCACAAAGCTTCTAGAGCTTTCTTCTTCAGGGTCATTGAAATACAGGATTGTTATCTACAGGGCTATAAAAAGCTTGAAAATGTTTATTAAAACAACTGCAGTTTGCTCAAACATGCTTTTTATTGGTCTTGAACTTTTTGTAAGATATGTTTTTGTTGCTAAATTCTAGAACTTTAAACTGGGTGTAGAGTTAGATATACATGAATAATTGTCACTTTTGTATCACACATAGTCATGCAAATATACAACACAATGATCATGTCTTATATCATTGTTCAGCCTTGTTGTCTATGGACTTTGGACTTTCCATCATTAAGCACCTAAGGTAGAAAGAGAAAGAGAAACATGTAAATATATTCAATTGATTTGTGGTGCAATGCAATAACTCTATTTTCAACAGTATTTCAACTGTATAGGAGGAGCAGAACACTTACTCATGTTTACTTGGTCAGTTACAGATATTTTTGGCAAAAGAGTTAGAGGAGGTTACATATTCATTGAAACTACATGTACCTCTTTAGCTCCAGCTACAGTTTATATTTAGAACAATATTTAAAACATCAAATTAACCAAAAGGCTATGGCGGATGTACATGCACCGTCACATCCTCGGTTTTTTTCAATTTACTGCCAATGTATATTAAGTGTCATTGGAAAAGGAATCGACCCTCTGTAACTCTTGAACATAATTTGGATTTTGTTCATGGGGCAGGGTGGAAAAACCTGAAAATTTTAAAGACTTTGCAAAGGATACTAGTAAACGAAACAGATGTAAAAGAAACATCATTTTAACCCTTTTGAAAAAAATATAAGTTTTAACAACCTGGAGAAAGACCCTCTATGCAAACATTGACAAAATGTTGGTCAAATGCAGCCTGTGGGAAAAGGAGAAAATGTTGGTAGCCAGCATTTTCGTCTTATTCCTTTCTACCCTTTTCAAGAGACTTTTATTATCTCAGTTACTTTTTGATCAGCAAAAAATTTCAATTTAGAAAAGACTTGACCCTTTCCCAAACAAGCCCTTATTTCTACATGTCTGCATTAAAAGTCTTATGAAAACACTGGGAATTCCGGAAAGGAGAAATTACCCGTAACAAGCAATTTCTCCTTTTCCCAGAGTTTTCTACCCTTTTTGAGAATTTTCTGCCATTTTCTCCAAATCTAAAATTGTCGTCTGCAAACTCTTTTGGTTTGGAAGAGTCCAGACTCTGTCGTTTGGGAAAGAGTTAATTGTTGTTCTCCAGTAAATATTTGATTTTTGTTTGTCGGAGCATTTTGTACAACTTGAAACATTATTAGTTCTACGGTCAGAGCATGTTTCCAAGTTCCCTACCACCTGACCGCAAAACAAATTTATTAGACTGCAAAGTTTTATCATTCTGACGTTTGTTAACTCTTTACCACATAAGCAAAATAATAGACTTGTCCAAATTGAAAGCATTTGCAGACGACAATTGAAAAATGGTTCAAATGATGAAATTTGTCATTAATAGAGTAGAAAATGTGGGAAAAGGTAAAAATGCTGGTTACCAGCATTTTCTCCTTTTTCCACAATGTTATCAAAAAGCTGTAAAAGTTCGGAATTGATAACATTTGCAGATGAAAAATTAGACATAGCTGAAATGATATGATTTTTTTTCTGAAAGAGATGTTAATGTTTTGAAAAAGGGAAAAGAAATATTGGTTACCAGCAATTCTTCCATTTGCAAAAATGCCTTGAAATCATTTTCAATATTAGAATTACTAAATAATTCTTAACATGGAAAACTTTGATGTTTGGGTTAAGAGCTGACAACAGGCAACACCCTTTTACGTCGCTGTATGTATGAATGTATTTTATTTTTTGTCTACGAATTCTTATTGTGATTATATAATGTATTTAAAATTATAAACTAATATTTACACCTTATTGCCTTGCTTATTGCATGAAACATATCTGTCCTTGTATGAACTGTCATCTAAAGTGGCCAGTTATATATTGTAACAAGCATACGGAAGGCCAAATATTCCTATGCTACATATTCTTCAGCAACACCACAGAATAGGTCTTTGGAAATTTGATTGTTCTGCTGTATACCCTAAAAATAAAAAAAAAAATCATAATCTCTTTTTCAATTCATCTCAATCTGAAAATCTGGGGAAGAAAAAAAATGGAATTATTGAAATGGGTGTTTTTATACTCCACTTCATTCCATTTGACGACAGAATAACCTCCAGCATAATATCCAGCATAATTATAATTGTATTGTTGGATTGTTGGTGCATCTCCAACCCTTTACTAATTTACTTCACATGTTGTTTGTACTAGCAAGGAGTTGGGGTATGTCATAGTGCCCCAATGGCAGCAAAAGTACACGAAGTAGGTCTTAAAATGCATGTAAATTTGAATAATAACAGAAGTATGGAAATTATGGACAATCTGTTATTTTGCAGCCTGTGCAAGTGTTAGTTAATGGCAGAAAATGGAGTTTAAAAGTAGGTCAAAAGTTGCCATGTCCCTCAGTCCTTTGGTTTCTTTTACCTGATTTCAAAAAACGGGGGTTTTTTGCCATCAAATTGCATTTGCATTGATCATAAAACCAACATATTGTCATCTTCACAATACTTTCCATACATTATTTAACCCTTTCCCAAACAAGCCCTGGTTTTTACATGTCTGCAGTAAAAGTCTTTAAAAAACTGGGAAAAGGAGAAATTGCTCGTAACGAGCAATTTCTCTTTTTCCACAGTGTTTTCTACCCTTTTTGAGAACTTTCTGCCATTTTCTCAAAATCTAAAATTGTCGTCTGCAAACTCTTTCAGTTTGGAAGAGTCCAAAATTTGTCGTTTGGAACAGGGTTAAAGTCAAAACTGGCTTTGTTCAACCCATTACCACACACTCCCTACTTTTGACAACCCTGAGACAGATGCCTTTAGAAAACATTGTGGGAAAAGGAGAAAATGCTGGTAACCAGCATTTTCTCCTTTTCCCACCATGTTTTCTACCCTATCAAGGACAATTTTCATAGTCTGAGCTACCTTTAATTAACAATGTAATGCATCATCTTTCACTAAAATCGACGACACTTTTGTAAATGAAGCCAGGCTTGACTGAATGAGTGATGCATTTGTGTAACTTTCAACATGATATTAGTCATACCAATTTGATAAACTATAATATTCTTAATTTCTGGAGTTTTTACTTTTACCAATATCTGAAGTAACATGCACATGGACATCCCAACAAAACCCAGAGAGAACTGATTTGTAGCCATGGATTACTTGTATTATGCATTAAATTAACCACTGAGTCATGAAGTAATCCTGAAGCCCTTTATAGCTGTTCAGCTGAATAAAAATCAGGACATTACTAATGTCACAAATGGTATAGAAGGACTGTATAGCCCTAGGTGACAATACCAAATTCAGTCACACAAGAACAGCAGTACTTATCTCAATTGTCTACTTTGTCCTACAGAACATTTTTAAGAATTCCACTCCATTTTTAACCCAGTCTATAATGATGGGTTCATTCAAGATCAAGATGAGACAGCAAAATCTTTTTACAGTATACTAGTAATCTTGTATCTACAATGGTTCTCTGGGTAGATGGCCTGTGAGTTTGGGTAGAGGTGAACCACTGAAACGGTAATACATACATTCAATTTTCACTAACCAGTCATGTAAATAAAAATATGGCTGTTGAAATAAAATCTGTTTTACCTAATCAAAGCTGTCGATGCGCCATAAAACAACATTCATTCATTCATTCATTCATTATGTTTTACCTGATTAAGTTACCTGAAAGCAGATGGCCAAATTCTGTGTCTACTGGAATGGAATGATGAAAGAGTCAGAAACCAAGGCTAATCTGCATCTTCATAGTATGATTCTGTTTGTGTATCACTCTGTCGGAGGATCCATTCGCATTGGCCAGAGAATTGCAAAATAGTTCCCTCTGTACTCTGAAATATCAATTACAAAACAAGTGAGAGCTCCAAATATTGTTTAACCCTTTACCAAACGACAAAAATTTTAGACTGGTTCAAACTGAAAGCACTTGTAGACGACAAAGTAAACGCTTCTCAAGAATTGAAATTTGCTTCCATCAGGTTAGAAAACATTGCAGGAAAAGGAGAAAATGCTGGTTACCAGCATTTTCTCCTTCTCCAGCAATGTTTTCAAAATTTTTCTTTCTCAGGGTCGTTAAAAGTAGGGTTTGTATGGTAAAGGGTTAAACATTTTATGAAGGTTAAACTCTTTGGTTACATGAAAATGACTGGGGAAATGAAAGTGACCTACACATCAGTTTTTAGAGGTGTTTCTTAAGAGTTCTTCCACATTAGAAGAGGCCCGCCCGGGTGGCTCGGTGGTGTGACCTGGTGGTTGTGAGTTCGATACCCGGTTGAGGCAAACCTTCTTTCTGGTGTACTTTCGCCTCTCACCTCTGCTGAAGCATGTGAGAAAAGTAGTCGGTGGCTTTGGAAAGAAAGTAGTGTTAGTAGTGGTATGAGAAAGCCAGGAAACACATGTGCATCACCGACCGCCATGATATGACCTTAGCTGTTAAAGTGGTGTTAAACTCCAATACAACCAACCAACATTAGAGGAAGTATAGACTTTACATTTCATTAAAATTAGATACATGTAGGTCTACAACCTCCAACACAATCAAACAGTGGCTGTATCTCTGGTTCAGATGAAAAATAAAATCATAAGGGCCATACTACATGTACCACATGTATTAAGGAGTCCTTCAGTAGTCCCACCTAACGTTATGTGTACAAATCGTTATGAAAATTACATACATACATTAGTTCTGCAAGGACAAGAGTTGAAAATTGTCCAAGAAGAGCCCTTAACAAATCTGAGAGTAATTATGGACAAACCAGCAACCTGATTCTAATCTTTCCCCTTATCACTACCATGGGTATGCCTAGTGACTTAGTAATATACAGTGCTAAAAACTTGGAAGTGTTTCTTTTCCATCAAACCAAGAGACGGTAGCTTAGTAAGTAGCATGCAGCACTTGAGAAAGAGCGGGTCGTGGGTTCAATCCCAAGCTCATAAAATTTCTTTCGGTGGATTGATGATAGTCCCTTGTGACAGGATTCATTCTTCTCCCACCTCTGACCATAGTCTCGACAATGGCTATATGGGATAACAGCCAGTGGCCTGGAAAGAAAATTGTGCAGACAACTTGTAAAAGAGACTCCTGGAAAGCATGGACAAGTGCACTGGCTGTCACAATATAACTGAAATAATGTTGGAAAAAGTGTTAAATAGCATACAATCAATCAATCTTTTCCCTCAATTTTCATCTATAAAATTTGCATTGGTATGTATCCCATAGCTTGCAAGAAGTAATGTATGCAATGTACATAAGAATATAATCCTGCTCAAAATTTTCCAAAGCCATTTCTCAGTGGCGTTAGAACTAGGCATTAGACTAGATTTAGATCTATAATTAACCCATTACCACTCAATCACTACTTTTGACGCCCCTGGAAAAGAAGCCTTTTAAAAACATTGCAGAAAAAGTGAAAATGCTGGTAACCAGCATTTTCTCATTCTCCCACAATGTTTTCTGCCTAATCAATTGAGCCACACTGAAATTGTTGTCTGCAAATGCTTTCAATTTGGACAGAGCTCAAATTTTGTCGTCTGGTAAAGAGTTCAACCCTCAATAAACATGTTTTGAGTATAACCGCACCCTCTGAACTCAGGTTTAAGCATTACGTTACTATCTATGCATTAGAATCAATCGAAACTGGGTCAACGAGGCTGGAATATCCGAGGATCAGACATAATTATGCACATTTAATCTTTGCAATACCTGCACAGTAAATGGGTCAATCGAGTGCTGAATTATGCATAAAAATGATCATTTTTATCAAACCATCCCATATTCATGGATCGAAAAGTTCTTCATGTTCTATAACAATAGTAAATGGAGGTGACTTACCGATCGTGAACAGGTTTCCGTGCGAACTGAAATCCGCATCTGTTTTCCGGCTTTTCGCTCATTCTTTTTATTTGCATGGGGTTTTTAGTCGAAAGCAATTTCTAAAATAGACGCCCGTTTGTTCTGCTGTATTGCCCTTTGCAAGACTTCAGCGAATTCGGTTAATAAACTTGCTCCCCTGTCGAATTTGAACCTTCACGGTCCTCCATTTTGTATTTTCGTTTACCTTAGTTTCAGGCTGTCACGTGATCATTACGTCATGGTCATCGATGTAAACAAAAATTTAGTCGGCTTGGTTGGACTTGTACTACATTTAAATTTAATTCTTCTGTCAGCGAATGGAACTTTGACCAATCGCACATTTAAAAAGTGTCAACCTCATATTAATTTACATACTTTTATATGGTGTAATATGAATTTACTGCTTTTGAACGGCTCCCACTGTTTACATTTGGACGCTATTGTTACTTTAACTTAACCCTTTCCCAAACAAGCCCTGGTTTTTACGTGTCTGCAGTAAAAGTCTTTTGAAAACACTGTGGGAAAAGGAGAAATTGCTAGCAACAAGCAATTTCTCCTTTTCCCACAGTGTTTTCTACCCTTATTGAGAACTTCCCGCCATTTCTCCAAATCTAAAATTGTCGTCTGCAAATTCTTTTGGTTTGGAAGAGTCCAAAATTTGTCGTTTGGGAAAGGGTTAAATTGCATATCAATTTAGCCTTCAACTGCTAAATTAAATGAAAATTTCCATAATATTGCATAATAGGCCTATTCTTTTTTTTGCTGGAAAAATCTTACCACATTGGATCATATTAATTTGTCTGTGAGGGTATAGATCAGATTACATTATCTCTGCAGTCTGATTTGATATGCAAATTTCTGAAAAAAATACTGAGTTGCATATAGGCTAAACTCTTCACCAAATGACAATATTGTAGCTTGGTCCTCGTTGAAATTGATGAATAGAAAACAAACTGAGTTTCTCCTTTCGTATATTTTCACAATATTACGGGACAAGGTTTAAAAAGAGAGAAATGAGATTGTTTGTAAAGGTTAAACCCTGAACCTTACAATTTCACCCAAAACAAAAAGGCTAAAATTCAAAAACATTGATGGAAAAGGAGAACATTCTTATGTAGCCAGCATTTACTCCTTTTCCTACAATATTTTCTTCTCTGTTACAGCCATATGTCATCATTCCAGCCACAAAGCTTTTGAAAACAATGTGTGAAGAGGAGAAAATGCTGGTAACCCGCATTTTCTACTTTTCCCACAATGTTTTTTACCCTTTCAAAATCAAATTTCTATTTTTGAGTGACATTTATTTTGTCATCTGCAAATGCTTTCAATTTGGACAAATCCAAAATTTTGTCGTTTAGTAAAGAGTTAAGCAAACGGGAAACTTTTATAGGTAAGGAAAAAAGGAGCTCAACATTTCCTGATTGTTTTAACCCATTACCACACAATCCCTACTTTTGACGCCCCTGAGAAAGATGCCTTTAGAAAACATTGTGGGAAAAGGAGAAAATACTGGTAACCAGCATTTTCTCCTTTTCCCAAAATGTTTTCTACCCTTCACAAAACAAATTTCACATTTTCAGTCACTTTTATTTTGTCGTCTGCAAATGCTTCGGATTTGGACAAACATACAATTTTGTTGTTTGGTAATTAGTTAAGAGAAATATTGAGGAGAAGGGAGTACATGTAATTGCTTGTATTAACTCATTATCAGACAACAAAATTTTAGACTTGTCCAAATTGAAAGCATTTGCAGACGACAAAATAAAAATGACTGAAAATTTGAAATTTGTTTTATGAAAGGTCGAAAACCTTGTGGGAAAAGGAGAAAATGCTGGTTAACAGTATTTTCTCCTTTTCCCACAAGGTTTTCTAAAGGCTTCTTTCTCAGGGGCGTCAAAAGTAAGGATTGTGTGGTAATGGGTAAAGTAATTCCTCCTGTTACTTTAATATTATCAAGGCTGTTTATAAAGATTACCCACTGGAAGGTCGTAAAAACTCACAGTTGGTCGGTAATCGGTTTAGTTGGGGGAGTTTTTATCACATGAAATCCTGTGGTTTTTATACTTTCTTTTTGATAGAAAAACAAATTGTTTTGACGTAGCATACCATACTGTTTATGTTCAGGAAAGTATTTTGACGTCACTCATGAAAAGGTTTTTTTTTTTTCAAAATATGCATACCAAATTTTTCTATCATTCAAGCTAGTTTTGACTTAACTCTTTACCACACAATCCCGACTTTTAACGACCCATAGAAATAAGCATTTTGAAAACATGATGGGAAAAGGAGAAAATGCTGGTAACCAGCATTTTCTCCTTTTCCCACAATGTTTTCTTCCCTTCTGAAAACGAATTTCAATTTTTGAGTCAAATGAATTTTATCGTCTGCACAATGCTTCCAATTTGGTTAAGTCAGGAATTATTTTGTTTTGTAAAGAGTTAATTGATGATAGCGCTTTTTAGGAAAACAATCGACTTTTTACCAGACAACAAAAGTTTACACTTGTTAACCCATTACCACACAATCCCTACTTTTGACGCCCCTGAGAAAGAACCCTTTTAGAAAACATTGTGGGAAAAGGAGAAAATGCTGGTAACCAGCATTTTCTCCTTTTCCCACAATGTTTTCTACCCTTCCCAAAACAGATTTCAAATTTTCAGTCACTTTTATTTTGTCGTCTGCAAATGTTTTTAATTTGGACAAGTCTAAAATGTTATCGTTTGGTAATGGGTTAATGCATTAGTCACAATAATCTCCTGTTCCAACAGTTATTGCTGTACAAGCCTCCATCCTTAGGATTATCATTGTAAAAACTCAAGATTGTTTGTTGAATTGTTGAAAAGCTTAATCCTTTACCAGACAACAAAATTTTAGCCCGCTTCAAATTGAAAGCATTTGCAAACGACAAGTTCACTATGGCTCAAATATTGCAACTGTTCAGTGATAGGACAGAGAACATTCTAGAAGAGGAGAAAAAGTGTTTTCTTCTTTTCCAACAATGTTTTCATAAGGCTGTTTCCAAAGGTTGTCAAAAGTTGTCATTCGTCAAAAGTCATCATTGTGTGTTAAAGGGTTAATATTATTTAAAATACATGTATATGGAAAGTAAGTTCAAATCTCATTTGCTTCACAAGCATGACTTGTTAGCTTTGTCAGTAGTAAGCTAAGGACTTGGAACCATTGGGTTAGCTGGTTTGAATCCGGCCAGCTTGAGTAATTTCTTGCGGTGGACTTAATGGTAGTCATTGAGACAGAATTCATTCTTCTCTCAGAGCTTATTTTTATGCTCCCCGAAGGGCGAGCATATAGTCGCCGCTTCGTCTGTCCGTCCGTCCGTCCGTCCTTCCTTCCGTCTAGCCGTCCGTCCGTCCGTCCGAAGCGATTTCTCCACAACCCTTGGACCAAATTGGATGAAACTTCATATATGAACTCCTTGGGGTAATGCGCCGATATAGTTTTCCCGGATTTTCAATTTGACCCCGTGTCATGGAAAAAAGGGGCTTAATGCAAAATTGCAATTTTTACCAATATCTCATTCAGTTTTTGTCAGAATATCATGAAACTTCATGGTTATATTGTTGATGGAAAATCTTAGCATGTGCCCTTGCTATTTTTAATCTGGGCATTTTTTAAGTTGACGTTCTGTCATGGAAAAAGGGGGCTTCTTGCAAGATTCCAATTTTTACTAATATTTCATTCAGTTTTGGTCAAAATTTCATTAAACTTCATGGTTATATTGTTTTTTTAAGAGTTTCACCATGTGCTCTTGTTTCTTTATCTATGTGTTTATCAATTTGACCCTCTGTCATGGAAAAAGGGGGTTTCTTGTAAAATGAAAAAGGGGCCCTAATGCAAAATTGCAATTTTTACTAATATCTTGTTCAGTTTTTGTCAACATTTCATGGTTATATCTTGTTTTACAAGTTTCAACATGTGCCCTTTGTTTTTGCAATCTATGAATTATTAATGCGTAAATACGTCTTTCCTGGTTTCTCAAATTAAGGCTGCATCACGGAAAAAAGGGGACTTCATGGAAAAAATTGTTTTTCACTAGGTTCTCCTTTATCAGTGCTCAAACCTTTGTGAAATTTCAAATCTGAACTTGTTGGAACGTTGCCCAGGTACCTCTCTTCCTTTTTCTCAATTTCAGGCTGCGTCTCGGAAAAAGGGGGTTTCATGTAAAAAATTGTTTTATGTAATATTTAATACATGACTGCTCAAAAATTTATGAAATTTCGAATTTTTAATTATTATTAAAAAATGCCACAAACCACACACCCGTTGTATTTATTGCAATGATCCAATACTGTCTTATGGGAAAAGGAGGCTTAAAGGGGGCTTATTGGGCTTATTGTCCTCTACAAGTTTATGTTGGCTATCTCCAAGATAGTAATTGCCTTTTCACTTCAAATTTTGGGGGGCATGAACAGGTTCTTCTAGGATAAAAGAAGTGAATTTATATCAATTTCTTATATTTTATGACAAGCACTTGTTCGGGGAGCATAACCCATCTCTGACGGCTCTTGTTGATATTTAAGATTGTTTTGTGAGAAAGCCACCAGTGGCTTGGATTAGGAAATTGTACGAAGCTCTGGTAAAAAAGTGAAAACTTAGGAATGCTTGGATAGAAGCACTGCCCACTATGATATAACTGAAACAATGTTGAAAACGGTATTAAACACCTAACAAACAACAACCGATTTGCTCTTTCTTTCAAGTAAATGACTTTTGGACCAGGCGTCGGTTTCGCGGAAATACTTAAAAGACTCTTATATTTGCTCAAGTCCGCTATCAGACTCATTTTCAAACTTAATTTGAGCTTATTGTTTCCGATGCATTTCAATAAAATGACTATATTTTAGAAACATGCTCAATTCTAAATTGGCACATTTCAAACTCAGCTCTGTAAAAAAAAATGGACCTAAGTCATTTTAACGGACTCAAGTTTGATATTTTGCTGAGTTGATAGTGAAATATTGAGTCAATGTAGGACCTAGTTTCTTAACTCTATTAATATTATTAGTAAAATAGGTTTCAAGAAACAAACTGAAGTCGGAAATGGGGTCTATCAGCACTCGGCAGACTTGAGCAATATAAGAGACTTAGATTTTGTCATGGAACCTAGCCCTGGATTCCAACGCGACACACAGTTTGTTGATCAGAATTGATCTTTCTGCCGATTATGATTGACAGGTCTACCAACGTCTTATCAGCCAATGAAAACTTGTTTTGTAGTATGTCGACCAAAATTACTTCACTGTTCATGTTTCTTTTCAGCTATTGGCTGTTTGGACCTGGCTCCCAACACGCTATGCAGTTTGTCAACCAGAGTTACTGTACACATCAGAAGAGCATGGTACCAGCTTGGTGACCTTATATCAGAGGGTGGAAAACCATCAACCTACAATTATTGTGATCAAAACTACCAATGATGAGGTAAGTCTTTATCCTGTACATAAATGCTCCATTTCCTCCAACCCACAGGGATGCCTTTTTGATATTTTCTAAGTCCTTTACTACACAAAACGGACTTTTAATGACCCCTTAACCCTTTCTTACACATTCTTGACTTTTAAAGGTAGGTACGGTATTTAGGTTTTTCACATCACACCAAATCAAAATATATATATATCACTGAAATTTATATGAAAAAACAATACAAATCATCAATAATTAAGAATCATAATTTGCATAAAAAATTTTTTGGGGGTGGTATTCCCTAAAAAGGCTACGTAGCCCCTTAAGCTGTTTTTAGATTTCGCGCCAAAAATCTAAACAAAGCGTTATGGGAATGTTTAGTGACTGGCAAGTCACTAATGATGCTTAAATTCCATATTCTTCGGACGCTATGTTTGAAGCTTTGTCTGTGTATTTCCAGTATGTAAACGAGCAAATTGCTCATGTATTTTTTTTAGCTCACCTGAGCACAACGTGCTCAAGGGGAGCTTTTAGGATCACCCGGTGTTCGTCGTCTGTCGTCCGTCAGTGCATCGTGTGTCGTCAACAATTCTTTAAACATCAACTCCTCCTAAACCGCTAAGCGGATTTGGACCAAACTTGGCTGGAATGTTCCTTGGGAGGTCCTCTTTCAAAATTGTTCACAGAATTTGATTCCATCAAAAACTCTGGTTGCCATGGCAACCAAATGGAATTTTCTAGGGAATTCTTTAAAAATCTTCTCCTCTGAAACCGCTGGTCAGATTTTGAAATAATTTCACAGATATGTTCCTTGGGTGACCCTTTACAAAAACTGTTCGTAAAATTTTGATCCGTCAAAAACTGTGGCTCTGGTGAATGGGGGCTTCTTGCACCATATAGAAATGAAGGAATTCTTAAAAATTCTTCTTCTCTGAAACCACTGCTCAGATTTTGAAATAATTTCACAGGATTGTTCCTTGGGTGACCCTTTTCAAAAACTGTTCGTAAAATTTTGATCCGTCAAAAAATGTGGCTCTGGTGAATGGGGGCTACTTGCACTATACGGAAATTAAGAAATTCTTAATAATTCTTCTTCTCTGAAACGGCCGGTCAGAATTTGAAATAATTTCACAGGGATGTTCCTTGAATGACCCTTTCCAAAATTTATTCGTAAAATTTTGATCAGTCAAAAAATGTGGCTCTGGTGAATGGGGGCTACTTGCACCATATAGAAATGAAGGAATTCTTAAAAATTCTTCTTCTCTGAAACCCCTGGTCAGATTTTGAAATAATTTCACAGGATTGTTCCTTGGGTGACCCTTTTCAAAAAGTGGTCGTAAAATTTTGATCCATAAAAAAATGTGGCTCTGGTAAATGGGGGCTACTTGCACTATATAGCCATGAAGAAATTCTTTTTCTCTGAAATGGCTGATCAGATTTCGAAATAATTTCTCAGAAATGTTTCTTAGCTAACCCTTTTCAGAAAGTGCTCTAGAAATTTTGATCCTTCAAGAAACATGGCTCTGATGACTGTGGGCTATTTACACTATACAGACATGGAGAAATTCTTAAAAATTCTTCTTCTCTGAAAGGGCTGATTAAATTTTGAAAGAAATGGCTATTGTTCTCTCAGAAATTCAGGTGAGCAATCCAGGGCTATCTTGGCCCTCTTGTTTTTAAAATAGACCGTGTTGCCGGTCAGCGTCGACCTGGGCTGTAGTAAATCTCTAATTTCTCTTGTTGTTGGATGGTTTTTGCCTACTGGGGTTTATGGATGAAAATTATAAGGCTTTGGGAGTATAAATATTATTTTTTTGTATTTTTGTAAAATTTTTGTCTCAAAATCTGAATGGCCACCTTTAAGGACCATTAGGAAGAAGGCTTTGCAAACATTGTCCCACAATGTTTTCTAACCTTTCAAGGGCATTTTTATTCATTTAGGCCACCTTTGATTTGTAGCCTGCAAATTAAGCTTTCAATTTGAGCCACTCTATGATTTTGTTGTTCAGTAAAGAGTTAAGAAGAAGAGTTTTGAAAACATGGTCAGCAAAGGAGAAAATATTGCCATCCTGGACAAAAATTTTCATTTGCACTACATTTAGTTTGTCGTCTGCAAACGATTTCAGTTTAGTCTAGGCTTAAATATTGAGGAAAGTAGAGAGTAAAAGTCCCATATCAAAGCTTCTGATATTTTTAGCCAGGGGTCAAACATCTGTTCCCCCTTATAAAGAGCAATAGAATCTATTAGTCTAATAAACAGATGTCATGATGTAGATTGGTTCCTAGACATGCAGAAAATATACCAGTTTAGGAAAGTTTTTACCAAGGTAACCATGCGCAGGCCAAAAGGGGTCAATACATTTTACAAAAGTATTAAACCCGCTATTGAGAGAGCATGAACAGAGCTCCAGGTAAGAAGGAATAATGATATTCTAAAACCCATGTTCAGGATACGCTTTAGAATCATCTCAAAGAAACAATTCTAATGACTATCCATAACATGGGGTTTTGTGGAGAATAATTAACCCTTTCCCAAACAACAAAATTTTAGACTGGTCCAAATTGAAAGCACTTGCGGACAACAAAATAAATCCAAGCCAAATATCAAAAATTTGTTTCCAGCAGGGTAGGAAACATTTTGGGAAAAGGAGAAAATGCTGGTTACCAGCATTTTCTCCTTTTCCCACAATGTTTTCAAAAGGCTTCTTTTTCAGGGACGTAAAAACCAGGGATTGTTTGGTAAAGGGTTAATATTTTCAATTTTGAAATCAAAATCACTCCCTCTATCTGGAGCTCTCTTGAATCTTAATGATTTGCTTTAGAAGGTCAACGTGTTATACTGTACCTGTAGTGAATAAGTATCCTTGAGTGGAAAGTGAATTTCAAGTGAAGCTTAGATGCTTGCTTAGTGCTTTACTTCACAATTGCGAGTTTTAAAACTCTTTACCAAACGACAAAAATTCTAGACTAGTTTAAATTGAAAAAGATTTGCAGACAACAAAATGAATGTGACAAAGTTGGGATTGTGTGGTAAAGAGTTAACAACCCTGAAGGAGAAGATTTAAAAACATGGTAGAGAAAGGACAAAATGGTAGTAACCACACAAGCCTCAAGTTTTCATAGATCAGTGAAGGAGAAGGCTGTAAAAAACATGTTGGGAAAAGGAGAAAATCCTGGTAACCACACTATCATAAATGTTAAGGAAAGGCTTTGAAAACATGTTGGGGAAAATTAGAAAGTGCTGGTAACCAGCATTTTCTTTTGTTCCCACCATTTTTTTATACCCCCGCAAAACTAATGTTTTGAGGGGTGTTTTGGAATCAGCCTGTCTGTCTGTGTGTCCGTCTGTGTCTCCATCTGTGTCTCTGTGTATAAAATAATAGTAATTTTGCGTCGCAAACTCCTCCTACAGTTTTCCTTCAATTATATTGGAACTTGCACATAATTATACTGATCATATATTGAAGATTTGCAAGATGCAATTTTCAAATGTCAACTCTTCCTGGTTGAGGAATTATCTCCCCTTGAACTTGACACTCTGTCAAAGTGCTGTCGGGGATATTTAGTCACATTCAGTGACAGCTCTTGTTTTCCTTATCAAAAAACTTTGATCAATTGGTAACACTATCAATTTTGTTGTTTGCAAATGCTTTCAATTTGGAAGAGTCTAGAATTTGTGTTTGGAAACAGTCAGTAGATCTACAGATTGGACTCTTCTGAATGCTTTGGACATTGCATGTTTTTAATATAATGACCTAAACTGTAATAATATTTCCATTTTATGTGCCTCATTCTGTTTCAGATTTTTGGAGCATTTTGTTCAACATACTGGAAGGAGCGACGATCTCAATCCTCAAATCATTTGTCATATTTCGGTACTGGAGAGACCTTTATCTTCACACTCTCACCTGAGAAAAAGAAATACCAGTGGGTTGGGCTGTCTGGTGAATCCATTCCAAATACCGCAAACATGTTCCAAGCTGGGGACCGATCAATACTTACCATCGGTGGAGGGTAAACATTTAACATCTTTCCTGCTAAATAACTAAAAGAAAATTTTCAATTTGATATTAACTCTTTACTCCATAGATACTCATTTCTACACATTGCTTGTAGGAGCCTTTTGGAAAACATTGTGGCAAAAGGTGAAATTGCTCTCAACGAGCAATTTCACCTTTTGTCACAATGTTTTCTATTTACACCTAAGAAACGGCTTCATCTGTGCTGTTATTTAGGGTCAGTTAGAGATGCCATAGAAATGCCTTATGGGGTAAAGGATTAAAAACCCTATCACCACTATTTCAAAGTAATGGTTTGGGATCTAACATTTCGTTATCAGACAGTGTGGATTCAAGATCAGACATACTGTGCAGTCTTGATCTGTATCTACACTGTCTGCAGAAGGTTAGTTAGTCATGCTTAGCAACGTGAGGGTTAATAAATTATATGATATATCATATTTAACTCATTACCAAATGGGTGTACCAGCCGATACTGAAAGTAGTTTTATTGTGTTGAGAGTGCATCGTACGATAATATCTGGTACAGGTCAGAACAATCACAGTTGGCTAAATTTGCTATACAATTCAGCTAAGAAAAAAATATAATGTAGAGCTGAGACGCAATAGAAACGTAGTTTCTGTGCTATCCGCTGTTGTTCAGCAATTCTGAAATTGTGCCAACAGGGTTCATTCTAGAAGTCAAATCTATGGGTCCAATTAGCCCCCATCATCAGAAAAAGAAGGAACCAAGATGGACTTTTATTAGATTTTCAAGTAGGGTATCCCTTTTTTGACTGGATGATACAGGTACACACCTACAGAAATAACCAATTAGAGCCCTAGTAACAATTCAATGGTCATATATTGGCTGCGCTTGTTTCTTAACCCATTACCAAACGGCAATATTTTAGACTGGTCCAAATTGATAACATTTGCAGACGACAAAATAAAAGTGACTGAAAATTTGAAATTTGTTTTGTGAAGGGTAGAAAACATTGTGGGAAAAGGAGAAAACGCTGGTTACCAGCATTTTCTCCTTTTCCCACAATGTTTTCTAAAGGCTTCTTTCTCAGAGGCGTCAAAAGTAGGGATTGTGTGGTAATGGGTTAAATTAGTGTGAACTAGAGAAAGAATTCTTATTATTAAATTAACACCTTATGAAAAATGAGTGACAGGTCTGTCCGAGGTAAGACTTTTGTGTCAAAGATGGAAAAATATGCGCCAATGGTGCAATGGCGTGCTCTAGAATGAACCCTGGCTAGCTAGTTACCTTTATAGGGTAAAACCTGTGTTAAACTGCTTATGTTTAGTTTTGTTGGACTGCACAGATTATGCAGTCTGAACTTGGATATACACTGTCTGCTGCTCTGCCATAAGCCTAAAACAGCATTGAAATAATAATTTCTGCATCATTAGTTGTAAATGAGAGTGCCTGTTTTATTTAACCGTTTCCCAAACAATCGCTGGTTTTTACGGGTCAGGAATAGAAGCCTTTTGAAAACATTGTGGGAAAAGGAGAAAATGCTGGTAACCAGCATTTTCTCCTTTTCCCACAATGTTTTCTACCCTATCATACAGAAAAATCATCTTTTTAGCAACTGTTAATTTGTCATCTGCAAAATGCTTTCAGTTTGGTCTGGTCCAAAATTTGCCGTTTGGGAAAGGGTTAATGGCTCAGCTGTCTTGGAAGAAAACGACATGTTGTCTTTGTGGCCGTGGTATCATCTACATGATAGTCATTCTCATTGTGTGAAATCTTTGACATTTTGTAATCTTTCTTAACTCTTTACCGCACAATCCTGACTTTTAACGACCCTGAGGAAGAAAGCTTTTGAAAACATTGCAGGAAAAGGAGAAAATGCTGGTTACCAGCATTTTCTCCATTTCCCACTTTGTTTTCTACCCTTCCTAAATCAGATTTCAATTTTTGAGTCACATTTTTTTTTGTGGCCTTCAAGTGCTTTCAATTTGAACTTGTCCAAAATTTTGCGGTTTGGCAAAGGGTTAAATTTTTTACGCTGGTAACCAGCATTTTCTCCTTTTCCCACAATGTTTTCTATCCTATCAAAGACAAATTTCATCATTTGAGGCACATTTATATTGTTGTCTGCAAATGCTTTCAGTTTGGACCGGTCTAAGATTTTGTCGTTTGGTAAAGGGTTAAGTGTTTATCAAGTTATGAAGCAATAAAGTTTTAGACTTGTCCAAAGTCACAGCATTCGCAGAAAGTTAAACAATTATGGCTCAAATGATGGGGTTGGTCCCTGACAGTATAGAAAACATTGTAGGGAAAGGAGAAAATGCTGGTAACCAGCATTTTCTCCTTTTCCCACAATATTTTCAAAAGTTTATTTTCTTTGGAGTGTGTTGTAGAGGGTTGAATAAGTCATCATAAATTCTTTTTGTTTTCAGACACGGAGAGGCAATATGTCTAGATGAAAATTTGTTACACTGCCGTACAGAAAAATGTGATACCTTTAACAACGAGCCTCTGTCGAAGGACGAAGACTTCATGTGTAAAGTTGTAGAAGTGTATGGTTTCCAGTGATTGGATAAAATATTTTAATTTTAAAAAGAAAACTTTTACCGAACAATTCTTTGTTAGAACAGAAGAAAAAGGGTTTTGAAAACATTGTGAGAAAAAGAAAATTACTGTGTCTATGAATAGACGAAAAATTGTGGGAAGAGAAAATTCTGTGCTTGAACAGAGGAGAAATGGTTTGAAAACACTGGGTGTTGGGGGAGGGGGGAGAGAAAATTTCTGTGATTAAAAAAGAAGAAAAAAGGTTCAAAAACATTTTTTGGAAATAGCAGAAAATTCTGTTTTTAACTCTTTACCACACAATCTTGACTTTTAACAACCCTGGGAAAGAGGCCAATAGAAAACATTGTGGGAAAAGAAGAAAATGCTGGTTACCAGCATTTTTCTCCTTTTCCCACAATATTTTTTATCCTATCAAAGACAGAAATCATCATATTACCAAGATTTAATTTTTCTGCAGATGCTTTGAATTTGGTCCAGTCCAAAAATTTGTCTTTTGGTAAAGAGTTAACTCTTTACCAAACGGCAAAATTTTGGGCCTGTCCAAGTTGACAGCATTTGCAGACAAATCAAATGTGAATCAGAATTTGAAATTTGATTTGGGAAGGGTAGAAAACATTGTGGGAAAAGGAGAAAATGCTGGTTACCAGCATTTTCTTCTTTTCCCACAATGTTTTCAAAAGCTTTCTTTCTTGGGGTCGTTAAAAGTCGGGATTGTGGTAAAGAGTTAAACAGAGGAAAAAGGCTTTGTAAACACTGTGGGAAAAAGGAGAGAATTGTGTGTTTATACAGAGGACAGAGGAAATTGTATAGATCAAGATCACACTCCACACAACATACAGTCTAATCTTTGATCTACATTATCCAGAACTGAGATGTTCTCCTCCAGAATACATCTTTGAAATAACAACATTTGGGTTTTAACCCTTTCCCAAACAACAAATTTTAGACTCTTCGAAACTGAAAGAGTTTGCAGACGACAATTTCAAATTTGATAAAAATGGCAGAAAATTCTCCAAATGGGTAGAAAACACTGTTACCAGCATTTTCTCCTTTTCCCACAATGTTTTCTACCATTCCCAAAACCAAATTTTATTTTTCAGTCACAATTATTTTGTCATATGCAAATGCTTGCAATTTGGACCAGTCTAAGATATTGTTGTTTGGTAAAGAGTTTAGCAAATGCCCCTTTTTGTATGTTGCAGGACATATCTGATGTTATGAATAGAGGATATTCCCTCATTTTGGTGAAAATTTATTTCATCTAGGGAACATCATTGGTAATATTTTCACAAATAGCTAATCCACTCATGGAAATATTACTGTTTATGTTCACCCAAAGAAATTTAACCCTTTCCCAAACAATCCCTGGTTTTTATGGCCCTGATACAGAAGCCTTTTGAAAACATTGTGGGAAAAGGAGAAAATGCTGGTAACCAGCATTTTCTCCTTTTCCCACAATGTTTTCTACCATACTGGAAACAAATTTCAATTTTTGAGATACATTTATTTTGTATGCAAGTGCTTTCAGTTTGGACCAGTCTAAAATTTTGTTGTTTGGTAAAGAGGTAAATCTTTCACAAAAAAAAAAACTAGCTAACAAAATGTTCTATTTATTTTATGTCTCTACTCCTTTTTCATTGGGATTTTCATCAAAATCCAGCACAGTTATTATTGGTAGTTCCCCCATTGCGTATCCCCTGCACATAGAAAAGCATTAAAATATTACGAAAAGGGCACAAAATGTTGGGTAAATGCTCATGAATTACATGGACTTCATATTTCCATCTTATTGATAGACACAAACTATTTATTTACCTGGGTAACTTGTGTGTGGTAACCTCTGTTTCAGTCTTCAATTGAAGAGGTAAAATTTATGAAATTGGTATTTTTCACTGGTTGTAACCATGAAATATCACACCATATTTTGCCGTTATTCCTTAGTAAACTACTGAAAATAAAATACAGTTTCAGATTGCATTTGGCTATCCCTGTATTTGCTAGGACCAATTCACAATGGCTAATTATAGGATTTTGGAATTCATATTTTAAAATGTTTTTAAGACTTTTGAATTTTTTTTTGTATAAAACACGATCAAAATATCTTTAAATACTGCCTCAGGTCAAGTAAATGAAGCCTTTCAGATTTGTTTTTATCGCACCAATCTTCAAAAATCTTTTACCCATGAATTTCATAAGGTGGCAAGTGGTAATTGTCTAGCTTGGTGTCATCTCTGAGATGCATTAAGCCCCACTTTGCCATAGCTTGGATCATATATATCTATCTATTTATAGTCACAAGGAATTTACAGGAAATTTTCATTCAGCAATAACCTCAATTTGTCTCTAAATCTTTCCCAAACAAGCCCTGCTTTTTACGTGTCTGCAGAACAAGTCTTTAGAAAACACTGTGGGAAAAGGAGAAATTGCTCATAACGAGCAATTTTTCCTTTTTTCCAGTGTTTTCTAGCCTATTGGAAAACTTTCTGCTATTCTCATCAAATTCAAAATTGTCATTTGCAAACTTTTTGATTGTGGGACAGTCTAAAATTTGTCATTTGGGAGAGGGTGAATCCTTTACCAAACAATCTCTGGTTTTTACGACCCTGACATAGAAGCCTTTAGAAAACATGGTGGGAAAAGGAGAAAATGCTGGTAACCAGCATTTTCTCCTCTTCCCATAATGTTTGCTATACTGCTGGAAACAAATTTCAAATTTTGATTTACATTTATTTTGTTGTCTGCAAGTGTTTTCAATTTTGAGCAGTCCAAAGTTTTGTTGTTTTAGAGTTAAAGGAAGGTTATGTGAAAATACAGAATGAAACACAGATGTAAGCATTTGTTTTTGATGAACATTGTACATGTACTTGAAACTCTTTTTGAGCAATGCTCTGGCAAAAGGGGGCTTAATGCATCTCTGTGATGCATTTTATTTAGCAATACATCTCCTGGTAATTGATCCATAAAATCAACATTGTCTTACAGTTGACTGAATCATGAGGTAGAATTGCCATTTTGCATGTAGAAAATTTTAACATAGGAAAATGTTTCAACCCACGTCTGCCAGCGCGGATTGCGCAGGCTGATGTGAGTCAATACTTTATGCAAATGCATTAAGCACCCTTTTCACAGAATATGGCTCGTGTATTAATTGTGCTGTATAATTTTGAGCTTTACATTTTATCAAACCTTTACCATACATTCTTCCATTTTCAGCATCACTTTTTGAAATTATTGTTGGAAAAGGAGAAAATGCTGAGTACCGGTCTTCTTTTCCCACAAAATGTTTTCCTACCTTTTTCTTGGACAAAAATTGACTTGAGCTGTAGAAGATTTAAGTAATAATTTTCTTTGTATCGTGGTTTATTGTTCAAAAAACCACAGTTGTGAGTTATGAAGCACAATAAATAATTCATGAAGGTGATGGAGAACCAGTAGTTTATTCATTGCGCCTCATAACTCACAACATGAACGATAAACCATAATAGAAAGAAGACTATTTCAATTCCAAAATGACCAACTCTTAATCAAAGGAAAACAAGTTACAACTTGGAATGAAAATGCAGAGGCGGATTGTATTCCGTTGAATAACTTATTTATTTTATACAGAATGACGTTATATGGAGTGCAACACGCGAAAAGGTGCATTCGGACATTTGCGTAAAGTGTCGTCCCGGATTAGCCTGCGCAGTCCGCGCAGGCTAATCCGAGACGGCACTTTACGACTACATTAGATTTTGTGCTACAGTAGACTTGCGTTAAACAGAAAATCACATAAAATCGAAAAGTGTCGTTTCGGATTAACCTGTGCGGACTGCACATGCTGATCCGAGACGACACTTTACGCAAATGTCCGAATGACCCTTTTTGCATGTTGCACTCCATATAGAATGACATCTCTTTACATAGAATAACATGGGTTTTACCAGACTTTCGTTGCTCTGTGTTTATAGAGATGAATTCATGTATCATTTTAGAATTGTTGTCTACAGTTACTTTCAAGTTATCCTCGGATACCCCGGGGTCTCCCTATTTGCTACGCTACATCGACCCCTGGGACAATTGACTAATAAAACTTTGAATCAGCCACCGAAAATCAATACGTAACATCATAGCGTACAGTCCACTCGCCCATCACAAAATGATGATGGAACCAATGAAAAGCCAGCATTCGGCCAGCGGTTAAGCGAGGGAAATTCAATTAATTGTCCCAGGGGTCGATGTAGCGTAGCAAATAGGGAGACCCTGGGGTATCTGAGGATGCTTTCAAGTTAGTTGAATCTAAACTTTTGTTGTATGGCAAAGAGTTATTCTTTTTGGTGCATGGAGGTGAATTCTTCAACACATATTTATATTTGCAGATCTTGAAATGTTATGAAAAATAATTAGTAATTGTTCAAAATGAAATATTTGTTTATTTGTGTCAATGTTTTCAAGTACTTTTTTTGTAAACTAAATGAGGGACCAATGTTTTTTTTTTTTAACATAAAAAGAATATTGTAATTGTGAATGATTTTGGTTCAAATAATTGTTTAACTCTTTACCAGGCAGTCCAATATTTTACCAATCTGATGAAAAAGTCTTTTTGAAAACATTGCTGGAATAGAAGAAAATGCTGATTACCAGTATTTTCTATTTTTCTTATTATGTTTCTACTCTGAAGAAGTATCCAATCATTCAAGACATTTTAATTTGTTGTCTTTAACCCTTTCCCAAACAATCCCTGGTTTTCACGACCCTGAAAAAGGAGCCTTTTGAAAACTTCGTGGGAAAAGGAGAAAATGCTGGTAACCAGCATTTTCTCCTTTTCCCACAAAGTTTTCTACCCTGCTGGAAACAAATTTCAGTTTCTGAGTTCCGTTTATTTTGTCGTATGCAAGTGCTTTCAATTTGGACCAGTCTAAAATTGGGTCGTTTGGTAAAGAGCTAACTTCTTCCAATTTGGACCAGTAAAAACTTGGTGTTTGGTAAAGGTTAAACTTTCTCCTTATTGTTGTTGACATCAGAAACTTTGTTGGACAGTGTAGGCCAGGTTCGGACTGCACAGAGGGTGCAGTGTGATCTCTGCTCCACACTGTTCATTACTTTATTTTAGATTAACTCTTCATCAAATGAAAAAAAAAAAAATTGAATCGGCCAAATTTAAAACAATTGCAGACAACAAATGAAACATAGCTCAAAGGAATAAAACCTTTTGGAAAAAGGAGAAAATGCTGGCTACCAGTATTTACTCCTTTGCCCACAATGTTTACCAAAAGGCTTCTTTCTTGGAGGTCATTAAGACTTGTCATTGTGTGGTAAAGGGATAAAGCCAAACTGTCTCTTCACCTTGCAAAGGAACTATATTTATAGAAATTGAGAAAATGAAATTCATTTACTTGATAGTGAAAGAGTGAACCCATTACCACACAGCAAAATTTTAAACCTATCCAAATTGAAAGCATTTGTAGACGACAATTTCAAAGTGGCTCATATTGTGCAATTTTGCTTTGATCGGGTAAAAAAATATGTGGGAAAAGGAGAAAATAATGCTGGTTACCAGCATTTTCTCCTTTTCCTGCAATGTTTTCAAAAGGCTTTTTCTCAGAGGCGTTAAAAGTCGTCATTGTGTGGTAATGGATTAAAAGAGAGGTACGAACAGAACTTGCCAAAAGCTATATATATATATATGCATACATATCTGTTTTCGTTTACATTTCATACTCATGCACTTTGAATCTCAATGGTTTTATCCCCATTTCTGTGCTGTGAAATGGGGCAAAAGTATATAAAAATTTACCTATGGACCTTGCTTTGCTAAATGAATAAAATATATTTTGTAGTCACCTTACCAAGCTTTCACAAAATATTTAGTGATGGTTTTTTTTCCATTTCTGTTGAGCACCCAACATAACCCATTTTCTCCACATGCCTGAGGAAAAAAAAATTTAAAAATTTCATAAGAAAAGAAAAAAAAAAATGCCAGTAACCAGCATTTTCTCTTTTTCCTACAATATTTTCCACATGTTTCAAAAGCAAAATCTATCATTTGAGCCTCATTTAAATGTTTGTGTGTAAATGCTTTCAGGTTAGACAAGTCTGAATTTTGTTGTCTGTTAACTCTTTACCACGTAAGAAAATTTTAGAGTGGTCCAAATTTAAAGCATTAATTTTTTGCAGATGACAAAGGTGACTGAAAAATTAAAATTTGGTTTGGGAAGGGTAGAAAACACTGTGGAAAAAAGGAGAAAAATGCTGGTTACCAGCATTTTCTCTTTTTCCCACAGTGTTTTCAAAAAGGCTTCTTTCTTAAGGATGTTAAAAGTCGGGATTGCGTGGTAGAGTTAAAAGGATAAATTAGGCTTTTGTGTAATATTCATCTTATGTACACTGCTTTAGGGAAACATTCAAGCAATCATTCAAAGTCTTTAATCTCCAAAAATTTTTAATTTTTTTTATGAAATTTGAAATTAATGCAACTTTTGAAGGGCTAAACCAAGTGGTTAAGCTAATCACATGACGTTTCGCTTTTAAATTTGAGAAACTCTTGAAATTAAGACTGAGTACATTCTTTGGTGAAAGTAGGCCTGATCTTTGATCTTCTCTTTTGGCCATACTGAGACATTCTAGTCAAGAGGAAACCTGAAAGTGCAGACAACAAAATTAATGTAACTCAAAAAAAATTGTTTCCAGCAGGGTAGAACACATTATGGGAAAAGGAGAACATTTCACTTACCAGCATTTTCTCCTTTTCGCTCAATGTTTTAAAAAGCCTTTGTCTTCAAGGATTGTGTGGTAAAGAGTTGAGCATCGTAACACTATGATGTCAAAAGTCAAGAGAGGCAACTCATACTGGAACATATTCAATTGTCAAAGATTATCTCCCATCTGTGAAAAGTAGAGAAAAACATGATTTTTTACTGAGCTGAGCACAATTATTCTAACTCATCATTATTATAAACATTTTTTTTACAAAAGGGTTACAGATTAAAAAGCCTTTACCATGCAAATTTGACCTTTTATCCAGTCAACATGGTGTTGCAAGTATTGTGAGAAAAGGAGTAAAAGTTTGTCTATTGTGTGCAAGTACTCTTCAGGCCACAATATATCTTTTTATGTCAAGAAAAGAATACTTTTTTTTTCTTAAATAAAAAAATATTATTTCTTTCCTCAGGTTTCAGTGTTATGAGTTAACCCATTACCACACAATCCCCACTTTTGGCGACCCTGAGAAAGAAGCCTTTAGAAAACATTGTGGGAAAGGGAGAAAATGCTGGCAACAAGCATTTTCTCCATTTCCCACAATGTTTTGTACCCTTCACAAGACAAGTTTCAAAGTTTCGGTCACTTTTTTTTTTGTTGTTAGCAAATGCTTTCGATTCGGAAAAACCTAAAATTTTGTCGTTTGGTGATGAGTTAATATAAAAAAGCCTGTAACTTGTTGAAATGGTTCAGGTCATCAGTCAAGGGAGACTACTGGTTTCTAAATAGTGTAGTGACAATGTATTAGATTATTTCCCTTCTATTAAACTCTGGTCTTTGTTGTGATTTCCTAAATGTTCCTATATAGAATTCATGTATGTGTTGTGTAATTACGTGTGTTCTTTTCTTGTCTTTTATTTTATTGAAAAAGTCTTATAGATCTACCATCAAGCATACTCGTAATTATATAACAAGAAAATTAATTAATTATTCCTTGTCAATTTGGTAATACATTATTTTAAAGAGAGAATTAATTTAATCAGGACATTTTATTCCAAAGAACTTTTTTATTTTGTCACAAAACAGATTCATTGAAAATTGCATTGTTCATAAGAAAAAAAAGGAAAATCAAAACTTACTGAACATTTCAATCAAATGTTATCATTATTGCAAAGTTGATGTATGTAATTTCTAGATTCCCCCTACCCCATACCTCCATGTATCTATTGTTTTGCGTCTTTGTCCTTAAATACTGTTCAGTACATGATCGAAAGGCAAGATTTTTTACTGGACCAAATTGAAAGCATTTGCAGTGGACAAATTATTTGTAGCTCAGATATTGTAGCTCAAATACAGTCAAAAACCTTGTGGGAAAGGAAAAGATGCTGGTTACTAGCATTTTATTTTTTTCCCACTTTGTCTGCAAAAGCCTTCTCTTTCAGGGTCATTAGAACTTTGGATTTTAGAAAAGTTTGTGGGAAAAGGATAAAATGCTGGTTACCAGCATTTTCTCCTTTTCCCACAATGTTTTCAAAAGGCTTCTTCCTCAGGGTCGTCAAAAGTCATCATTATGTGGTAAAGGGTTAAGCTGATCACCTTTCTTTTTTGCAGTCTGATCATAGTCTGTATCACCTGCAGATAAAAAAAGATAACAAAGCGAAAATGTTCAAAGGGTAAATTATTAGTTCAGTGTGAATATAGAGTGGTAACACTAGTCAATTCGTGACTTAATATTTTTTGTGTACAATGTATGCATTTAAATACTTTTAATTTAATAGTGTTTCTTTTTATTTGCTGGACTGTTTTGAAAACAAATTGTCGAGGCATTGTTTAACAAGATTTTCTCCTTTTCCAACAATGATTTCAAGAGGCTTCTTTTTCAGGATGGTTAAAAGTTGGGATTGTGCAGTAAAGGGTAAAATCTACTTTTAAGCTATGAAAACGGATTTGGATTGATAAATTATTTAAACTTCATGTTGACACCAGTCAACTCTTTACCAATCAACAAAAACATAGATGAGTCTGAAAAAAAAAAGAAAGCGTTTGAAGACAACAATTTAGATGTGGCTCAATGTAATGGAAATAAATAGCCTTTGATAAGGTAGAAAGCATTGCAGAAAAAGACTGACTACTTCATCAGGATTGTTAAAAGTCGGGATTGTGTGTTAACCCATTACCACACAATCCCTATTTTTGAAGCCCCTGAGAAAGAAGCCTTTAGAAAACATTGTGGGAAAAAGAGAAAATGCTGGTAACTGGCATTTTCTCCTTTCCCAGAAAGTTTTCTGCCCGTTCAGAGACTAAATTCATAAATCAGTACCCTTCAAATTTGTCATCTGCAGATGATTTCAATATGGAGTGATCTAACATTTCCTTGTTTGGTAAAGAGTTAAGTCAGTACCAAATGACAAAGTTTTAGGTTTGTCCAAATCAAAAGCATTTGCAGACGACAAAATAAAAGTGACTGAAAATTTGAAATTTGTTTTGTGAAGGGTAGAAAACACTGTGGGAAAAGGATAAAATGCTGGTTACCAGCATTTTCTCCTTTTCCCACAATGTTTTCTAAAGGCTTCTTTCTCAGGGTTGTCAAAAGTAGGGATTGTGCGGCAATGGGTTAATAGAAAAACAGTGGACAAGATTGTACCAACCCTCTGAATCATCGGTACTGAATAACAGTGCTTTTATTGTATTATTGCTTATGGATAGTTAAGCAAATGCATGTTATGTAGCTTCAGAAAACACACTGTTTGTAATTGTATAATGTATTCTATTGTGTAGTGCATATCAAACAAAGGTGCAATTTTATTAATTGTTTTATTTCTTTTTTTCTGTAACAGTCATTTATTTATTGAGGATATCCCCGGGATGAACAGATTTGTCTCCCTTGCATGCGATTTTCAAAAAAAAGAAAGAAAAAAAATGGTGTCAAAGATTGACTATCAGAACTAATCTGCCAAGAATTACAGTGAAATATTCTGTCAATGGGTGAATGCGAAACTATTCCATCTGCATTTTGGAAAATTTTACAGGTGGGGGAAAATAACTTCTCATTTCTATAATGTAGATATGTAATGTTAAACTCATTTATTCAATTCTATACAACATATCGAAAAATGTGATCTAACAATGCTTTCCAGAGAAATTAGAAGTTTTTTTGGTCACCTGTAAAATTTTCCAAAATTGCAGATGGAATCATTTCGCTTTCACCCCTCGAAATGCATTTAACCTTCCTAAAGTTTATGTACTCTGCAATTGACAGAATATTTCACTTTAATTCTTGGCAGATTACTGGTAGTTCTGATAGTTCTTTGCAAAAAAGTATCAACCCAGGTTTGCCTGGGCAGTCTGTGCAGGATGTTCGGGGAGAATACTTCTTTGCTATTGGCCCATTTTCTGCATGTTCAAAGACATTCTGCCTCATGATACCATTGATTGTTACACAAAATGTGTCTTTTCCTAATCTGGTTAATTTGTAAACAAACATTCACTATTAATTCAGTTGACTGTGCATACATGTACACATTCAAATTTGATTTTCAAAACCAGCACAGTATAATTTAAGTGATAATTATGTATGATGCCTCATACATTCAATACATATAGTACATGTTAGTAAGAATTATGCCTCCCCTGTCAAGGTTGGTAGACATACTGTTTTTCCTTGTGTGACTATCTGTCTGTCAGTCACATAATTATTGTGTCCACTTTATAACTCAAAAAATAAACCTTTTAAGATACTTTTATAAAACTTCACACATTTGTGAAGCAGCATGAGATGAAGTGTCATGCACAAGATCCATAACTCTGGCTTGAATATTTTTTCGAGTTTTTCCTTACACATTTTACATACACTTTCGTGTCCATATAGAAATCTGGGAGAAAATGTTATTAACTTTATCATCGATTATTAATCCTTCTGACACCAAAAAAAGAGGGGGGACTTTTTTTTTGTTGTTGTTGTTGTTGTGTAGAAAAACAAGTTTTAGTTTACAGCCATTTTTTGGAATAGATCTAGAAAATAAGCCATTACAAGATCAAAAAGTAGTTATGAAAAACTGGTATGGATAATCAGTGAAGCATTTTCTACTTTTATCATGGCCATTACCTGTCAGCAGAAATTCTGCTGGTATTCAAACATGTCACACTCGATATCTTAAATACTCCTCCTTTCTTCCGTCAGCCGCGCGAATTATGATCAAAAGAGCTCCCGCGAAATTAAATCCATCAATATTGAATAATGATGGTTTCTAATGCACAATACATTTTCTCTTACGTGCGACTGGAGGGAATTATGTAACCTATCTAAAATGTCGTCTGCTTTTTTCAGAGTAGTAGATAAACCGCCATGAACGGATATGAGAAAATATTTCAGGCTTGCTTGATTCCTAAACCCGACAACCTCGAAATTAATGAACCGAAAGTTGGATTTAATCGGAATTTAATCGAACAATATTCTCTCTATTGAAAAGAAACCTATTATCCATATTAAAGATCACTGGCGCAAAAATGATGAGGAAATTATTCTTTCACGTGTTTGAATTTGTATTGCTTTCAAAAAAACGGTTGCTGATTCGCTAATAAAGGCAAATTACGTAGTGTTCAGAATACAGCTATGTGGGAAGCAGGTGGCATGTGACCCGTTCAGTGTCCTGCAATTTAAATATGTACGCCTTTACTATTCATACTAAACCGTTTAACATACAGTTCCAACTTTAAGTGACCCTGGGAAAGAAGCTATTTGAAAACACTGGGAAAAGGTGAAAATACTGGTAGACAGCATTTTCTCCTTTCCCAAAACAAAGTGCAACTTTTTTTGCTGCATTTTTTCTTTTCTTTGCAGATTCTTTCAGTTTGGGATAGTCTTAAATTTTGTCGTGTGGTACAGACTTGAATTCTTGGTTAACGAGAATGCTACTAACCCGGAAGTTTATTGAGTTATCAAGTTATTTACATTCTCGTAATTTCACTCGAGACTCCACTAAAGAAAATTAGTCTAAAATATAGAAAAGTGATAGAAGATATTTTTAGCTCACCTCAGCACAACGTGATCAAGGGGAGCTTTTAGGCTCACCCGGTGTCCGTCGTGCGTCGTCAACAATTCTTTAAACATCAACTCCTCCTAAACCGCTGTGCCAATTTGGACCAAACTTGGCTGGAATGTTCCTTGGGAGGTCCTCTTTAAAATTTGTTCACGGAATTTGATTCCGTCAAAAACTCTGGATTCCATGGCAACCAAATGGAATTTTCTAAGAAATTCTTTTAAAATCTTCTTCTCTGAAACTGCTGGCCAGATTTTAAAATAATTTCACAGAGATGTTCCTTGGGTGACCCTTTTCAAAAGTTGTTCGCGAAATTTTGATCCGTCAAGAAACATTGCTCTGGTGAATGGGGGCTACATGCACTATATAGAAATGAAGAAATTCTTAAAAATTCTTCTTTTCTCGAATGGCTTTTCAGATTTTGAAATAATTTTACAGAGATGTTCCTTTGGTGATCTTTTTTAAAAAGTGTTCGTGAAATGTTGATTCGTCAAGAAACATGGCTTTGGTGAATTGGGGCTACTTGCACGATATGGAAATTAAGAAATTCCTAAAAACTCTTCTTTTCTGAAACTGCTGGCCAGATTTTGAAAGGACTTAATGATTTTGTTTCCAGTGTTTCAATACCTCAAAAAAAATGGTTATGGTCCTCTCAGAAATTCAGGTTAGCGATCCAGGGCCATCTTGGTTCTCTTGTTTAAGGATCACAATATCTTCTAGAGGTTTGGTGGTAAAACTTTGGTCTTGAAAAACAATTGATATCATTCTTTCCATGGATCGTATATATGTGTATATATGATCCCTGTTCTTTTTTAACCAAATAAATAAAGATAAAAGATTAAAGGCCGATGATAAAAATCCGAATAATGGTAATTTATACTTTTTCGAGAGGGATACTAGTATCTTATTATTTGTCAGTGTAGATCAAGATCAGACAGGACCTGTGCTGTATGATATTGATCTACACTGTCTGCAACAAGTCAGTGAGTCGCGCTTGGTTGCTTATGGGCTAACTATTCACTAGAAGACAACATTTTGTATATAAAGTATTCACAGACAACAAAAAATGAAGCGTAAGAATGTAACAGTAATAGGTCATATCAACCAAGCACACTGAAAACCCGTCCCAAAACTAGACATCTTACAGGTTAGGACAGATTGGATCAGCCAGTCAGCTAGCTAGAATTGGTAGTCACACATTTAAAGACTAGCCGGGAACTATTTGTAGAACTTCCTTGAGGTAAACCTTGTATAAAACCAGATGTGTGGTGTTTAGGACAATAATTTTTAATTGTCGCAGAATTTATAAGATACAGGCCGTCCGGGCTTCAAGAGACACGGCTGGGAGAACTGCTATGTATTATCACGGTGAAAAATAGGCTTTAAATGACTTTTCGTGTAACGGCCATAATTCTATTTATTGTATCTACCGGTTGATATAAAATTGAAGATTTTTTAACGAAAATTATCGGAAATTCCCGCGTGGAAAAGTGGCCGGAATAGAGGAGTAATTACACCGTTTATAACGGCGGGGGATACCAGTACAGGTAATTAAGACCTAGCCTTGCTCAATTGATATCCATTTAAAGATCCATTTTCAATTGAAAAATTGCGGTAAACGAAATTAAAACGCAACTACGACGAGGCTTTTCATTTGCAAGCGGGAGATTTGATTGTTTAGACGAGTGATTCGTTCGTGGACGAAAACACAACTAAAGTGCTATCGACTGTAGACTTCCATCCAGTAAATGACTTAAACGCAACAATCTCTCATAATTATGGCACAATTAACGACGCAGGGAACCATGCCTCGATGGATATAGTTCTATACCGGGTGCCAGCTTTCGCCAATTATCCGGTGAGAAGAAAAAGAGAGAAACGATTCCAGAGACGAATGATGGCTGAATCAGAAGCCCGGAAACCTGCAAATTTTCTCTGGGCTAAAAAAATACAAAAAAATATCTGTAGCCTTTTTTTTTAGAACATAAAATTCCATTCCATGGATTAAAGCCCAATCAGTTATTGAAATAGAATCAAAACAACTCTGTTGACTGCAACTATAGAACACTGCGCCACATAGACGTGTCCAAAATGAACATATTTGCAGACGACAAATTAACCCTTCACCAAACGACAAAATTTTAGACTGGTCCCAATCGAAACCACTTACAGACGACATAATAATAAAAGTAACTCAAAAATTGAAATTTGTTTCCAGCAGGGTAGAAAACATCGTGGGAAATTTTTGGACTGGTCCCAATTGAAACCACTTACAGACGACATAATAAACGTAACTCAAAAATGAAATTTGTTTCCAGCAGGGCAGAAAACATCGTGGGAGAAGGAGAAAATGCTGCTTACCAGCATTTTCTCCTTTTCCCACAATGTTTTCAAAAGGCTTAGAACTATCTCAGAATCCTAAAAACCATGAACTGTGTGGTAAAGGGTCAACCTTCATCAAACTGTGTGCATTGGTCCGTATGGACCCCCACATTGTTCTCTGTTTGTCTATGATACAACAGTTAAGGCTGCAGGGAACTGTCATTTTAGGAGTTTGTTACTAAACCTATTCTTAACGTACAATTCACATGGAAACTTTGGAAGCTGTAGAGTGAGTGGACTATAAAACCCAAAACCTGTTGGGGTTCATGCAGTCATTGCGGCATTGCTGACCATTGTTTCGACGATGGTATCTGGGAAAATAGCCAGTGGCTTGGAAAGAATATTGTGCAGAGTACTGGTAAAACGCACTCCAGGAAAGCATGGATAGGTGCACTGGCCGCCGCAATATAACTGCAATAACATTGCTCTCAATTTGGACCAGTCTAAATTGTTCTTGTTAGGTAACTGGTTAAGTTCATTGATAGGGCAGAGAAGTTTGTTCGGAGAATATTGCTTACCAGCATTGTCTCGTTTTCCATAAAGGTTTCTTAAGTTCTTTTGAAAGTAACACAACTTCTGATACGCTGAACCATTCGGTTTAGCCAATCCTACGCTGTGTTACTTACAAATATAGAAAACCTTGTAGAATAAGATAAAGAACGTCCTTAGAATGGTTGGTGAATACGGGCCCAGACTCCACGTTCTATGCAGTCTGATCTTGATCTATGCTGTCCAGTGAATCCCCTTTTATTAAGCATTATTAAGCATGGATAAGAGGGTTGTCGCTGCAGTATGGAAAAAAAAAAAGATTTGAAAACGGGGTTAAAATCAAATGAAACCCAATCAAACTTTTCACGTTTATTTTTCACCAGTGAATTCATGGGTAACAAGAAATATCTTTGAAACAAAACCGACAGCGAAATTTAACCGCAGATAAGCCTATACTTGCCCGCAGAATAATTATCTCAACATTTTCACCAATCACAAAGTTCAGTTTATTCATCCGAAATTATCAATAGCAGGAAAGTAAGTAAGTCGGCCCATTCAGCTACGTCAATAGAGATAATCGGCGTCGTTGTATAATCAACGTGTTTTTTTATTTTTTATTTCTATTTTAAAAATCTAAGGGAGAAAGGGGAAGTGCATCCTGTACAATACCTTTAACCCTATCCTGCTGAATAACTAAAATGAAATTTTCGATTCGACAGTGAAAGCCTTTACCCATTACCACATAATACCTACTTTTGACAACCCTGAGTAATAAGCTTTTAGAAAACATTGTGGGAAAAGGAGAAAATGCTGGTAACCAGCATTTTCTCCTTTTCACACAATGTTTTCTACCCTTCACAAAACAAATTTCAAATTTTCAGTCGCTTTTATTTTGTCGTCTGCAAATGCTTTCGATTTGGACAAGTCTAAAATTTTGTCGTTTGGCAATGAGTTAATATTGCTATTTCAAAGTTTCGTTTCATCTCCTTATCGGACAGCGTAGATCCAAGACCAAATTCCCCGTTGATTGCAGTCTGATCTTGATCTACACTTTCCGCAAAAGGTCAGTGAGTAGCGCTTAGCAGCCTAAGGGTTCAGAGTGGTTGCTACAGATCAACAAATACTAATACTTGTATTTATTTCGATTTGGTGGTTTATCTATTTGCCACAATGTTGTTGTTGTTTTTTAAATACAGTACATTTATCATATTCTAGCATTTTCTAAACGCAACAATCACCAACCACATAATACCGCTGAGATAAAAAGAAATACACTGAAACGAACTTCTAAACGGCCACCTTTTGTTTCAGGATGAAATTCTGAGTATAGTTTAAGGTGTTTTGATTTTATATGAATATTATTAAATAAGCTGTTTGCATTCACATTATACCTGTAAAAAAGCATGTCGCATTGTCTACTTATGATATGACGTCATATGGCACGAATCTTAAGAAATGCACGAGCGCAATATAAAATGCATGATAGACATCGAATCTTCATTGTGTGTTTATCCATGTAGGTGGCCAAATAAAAAAAAACATAAACGATGGCGAGAATGAGTATTGAAGAAAGAGACAGAGCCGTCGGCAGAGACTCCAATTAGACAGGTGAGTTGTAATTCTCTCCTTTTCTGACAACGTAACATTGAAAATATAAAACAATCCACATTTTGGGTGTTCGAAACTCATTTCCTGTATCGGTCTAGGTAGCTCGACTCTTAAATAGGCGTCATTCAACGATCCAACACCTTTGGGCCAAGTACAGGCGTACCGGAAGTGTAAATGACATCCAACGACGGCCAAGGTCACGGGTTACTACCCCTCAGCAAGACAGACAAATTTACTTGATACACTTAAGAGATCGATTCCTACCTGCAGCAAGAACGGCAACGGTAACTTTTGGTAATTATCACCGTCCGATCCACCAACAAACGGTATGGAACTGCTTAAAAGAACATGGTCTACAAACGCGTCCTGTACGCAATGTCCCAATCTTAACCGCTAGACATAGACGGGAAAGACTTGAATGGGCGAGACGACATGTAAGGTTCACGAGGGCAGACTGGGCTAATATCTTATTTGTAGATGAGGTGCGCTTCAACCTCCGAGGATCTGATGGTCGAGCAGGCGTTTACCGACGTCAGGGCGAGCGTGACGCAGATGTTTGTTTGCAAGAAGTTGATCAATATGGGGGAGGATCTGTTGTGATGTGGTCCGGAATTTCATTGCTCACAAAAACTCCTATCGTGCCTATCCAAGGTAACCTAAATGCCGACCGAGATTGTAATTTAGTTGCTCAACCTGTTCTTGCCCAGAACTTTCAGAATAACCGTCGCGTGACATTGGCACAAGACAATGCCCCTTGCCATGTTGCTAGGGCAACTCGGGCCATGCTTGCAGCACATAACATCCGATTGATACCTTGGCCAGCAAAATGTACCGACTTAAATCCAATTGAACACGTCTGGGATTTGGTGAAGAGAAGAGTTCGGGCACGGCCACAACGAATCAATTTAGCAGGCCTTACCAGGGATATCCAGCAAATTTGGAATGATCTTCCACAGCAGTACCTTCATCGTTACATAGCTTCCATGAGAGCAAGTTGTAGAGCAGTGACAAATACACATGGAGGCCACACAAGATATTAGGTGCACCTACATGTATATGAAATAATTTTGACTTTTTGTTCTCAGGGTTGTCACTTTCTAAACGCTCGTTATTTGTTTTCTTTTGTCAGATTACAATGAAAGTTTGTCATTAAATTGAAAAATACACAATATTTGGATATAATTTGGCTTGAGTAAAGTTTTATCACACAACTTCATTTTATCGCAAGAATAAACAGGTGGCCGTTTAGAACTTCGTTTCAGTGTACATCGAGTTTCTTAACTTTCCTAAGATCTATACCATTTTTAAAATACTCATAGAAAAAGTTTTAAAAAGTAAATTAGATTAATTTAACAATAAAGAGTCATGCTCTGTGAAAAGGGGGTTTAATACATTTGCAAGAAAAGTATCGACTCAGCTCAGGTCTGCGTAGGCTGATCTGGGTCGAAACTTTTTGTTTTTGGTCAATTTTCTGCATGTCTAGTGGGCATGCTACCTCAGGAGTAAGTCGCGTGTACGACAAAATGTTTTTTTTTTATCCATGGCTATGTGATAATTTACTTAACCCATTACCACACAATCCCTTCTTTTGACGCCCCTGAGAAAGAAGCCTTTTGAAAACACTGTAGGAAAAGGAGAAAATGCTGGTAACCAGCATTTTCTCCTTTTCCCACCGTATTTTCTACCCTTCCCAGAACAAATTTCAATTTTTTTTCAGTCACCTTTATTTTGTCGTCTGCAAATGCTTTCAATTTGAATCAGTCTAAGATTTTGTCGTGTGGTAAATATAATCGTTAATATAGTGCATCACAGAGACGCATTAACCCTTTCCCAAACGACAAATTTTGGATTCAGCATCCGAACCAAAACAGTTTGCAGAGGACAATTTTAGATTTGGAGAAAATGGCAGAGAGTTTTTCAAAAAGGATAAAAAACACTGTGGGAAAAAGGAGAAATTGCTCGTTATGAGCAATTTCTCCTTTTCCCACAGTGTTTTCAAAAGACATTTACTGCAGACACGTAAAAACCAGGGCTTGTTTGGGAGAGGGTTAAACATCCATTTTGCCAGAGCAACGCATAAATGGCTTGCAACAGGCAAAAAGGGGCATTCAGACATTTGAGAAAAGTGTCATCTCGGATCAGTCTGCGCAGTCCCAGCAGGCTAATCTGAAACCACGATTTCCGTTTTTTTATGTAATTTTCTGTTTTGAGCAAGTCTACTGTAACACAAAATCCAATGTAGCCGTAACATGCCGTCTCGGATCAGCCAGCGCGGAGTGCGCTGGCTGATCCGAGAAGACACTTTACGCAAGTGTCCGAATGTTTCTTTTTTCGTCTTGCAAGCCAAAATAATGATTGTACTTTTTAACACCATGAAAACTTATCAGCAGAAAATAACAGATTGAAAACGCAAACAATACACTTGTAGAATAAGTTAGTAGATATATGTATATATTTTTACACTTTCTAGAGTTTTATCGAATCCTGGTGGGGGGAATGGCTGGTAAAATAATGTGTAAAAAAGAGAAAAATACTAATTACCAACAGATTTTTCCCCACGATGCTGTCTTCTCTTTTAACCAATTTACCAAACAATCTATGGTTTTTACGACCGTGAGAAAAAAGCCTTTTGAAAACATTGTGGGAAAATGAGAAACAGTTTTCTCCTTTCCCCATATGTTTTCTATCCTGCTGGAAACAAATTTCAATTTTTGAGTTAGATTTTTTTGTCGTCTGTACGTGGTTTCAATCTGGACCAGTGTAAATTTTTGTCGCGTGGTAAAGGGTTAATGACATGTCCAATCAGTTTAGTTATATTCACTTTTCGGGCCAAAAATGCTTTCAATTTAGACATGTCTAAAATTTTACGTTTGAAAAAATGAGATTTTCATGTCAATGAAAAATCATATTTTTTTTCAGGAATGGTAATCGTTTGTTATCTATAGCACTGTAGTATTTTTCTTTTTGTAAAATGCAAGCGTTTCTCCTCCGGAATATTATCTGTATGGACATTTAAAGGTCGGAAAATGCATGTAAATAGAATAGAACCGATTTGAATTTGGATTGTAGTGCAGTTATGATAGTGCCACGTGACTAGAAAAAAAAAATACATATATGACTCAACATCGACTTGATGACGGTGTAACCCGCAAATTTAACGGAACACAACAGTTACCGTCTTCACAACTGGCTGTACTGTCACACGCACTGTGAGTAACTGTGGATTCAGTTTTATGAAAAACTCTTTCAGGCGGATGCTGCGCACCAGTATGCGCGCTTGTAATCGTTTCTTTATCCCTAAACATAGACCCAGTAGTTCGAGGGACAAATAGCGGGTAGTTAGCTAGTTTATCTTCATCATAATGATCGTCTGTGACGTCAATGTCTGTCCCGCTATCATCGGTAGTATCAACATCAATATCTACACATTTGTCATCCAAACTATCTACATCCACACAAGAGGTTTCAGTCGTGTCAGGACTTTGATGCGGATTTCCGGAAAAGTCCGTACAACCGAAGAAAGTGCCGTCGTCACCAAGCTTAAGACGTTCATGTATCCGCTTGTGCCTTTCTAAATTGCTCTTATGGCTTGTAGCATAGTCGCAGTTTGGACAAGTATAATCTTTTTGACCGCTATGAACAGATAGATGGCGCTTGAGTAGAGCCTTCCGACAGAAACGGCGCCCGCAGTACGGACACGAATACCCGTTGTGGTGAAATATCATGATATGTTCTCGTAGCGAGGCTTTCGTGCTGAAACTGACCCCACAGCATTCGAGTATTTTATCACAAGCTTGGTGCATTGTAGAAATATGCCGTTTCAGGTTGTTTCTCCTGTCAGTAACGTAACGACAGTGAGGACATGGGAAAAGCTTTCCCCGGAACGTGTTACAAACAAGCATGGCTAATTCTAAATAGTTCCGGTTGATTGGGGTTTTGATCTTATTTGCGTCCAGAGCTGCAACTTGCGGTCTTGTTAGACTATTGCACAAATTCACATTCCGAAGATCTCCAGGCGTCGAGCCAAATGCTATCGGTGGAAAAGGTACCCCAGGATAAGGTAGTATCGGTGTTGGTACAGCGACACCAGTTGCTTGGTTGTGAACGGGAGCCATTGGTATCGCAGGGAAAGGCTGGAACCCTGCAGCCATAGCGCTGAGAGAGAAACTAGAGAGGGCTGTCCGCATATCGGCACCATGTGTATGTGCAGGCTGCGGATGCCGTATTGTGTGTGCTTGTGGAACTCCATTCTTCAGGAACGCAGTGGACATTCTTGGCTGGTTTGTGTCAACGAGCCCTGGGTTCCTGCAATTTTAAAGAAATGTTATATTATAGCTGTAAATCAAACTTAGAATAATTTTTAACTCTTGGCAAGGAAAGGTAGTACAGTGAACATTTTTGGTGAAATACCACACAAAAATATTGTAACTCAAGTGCATTTTTGTTCTAGCAAGTTGCACAATATCGCCAAGTGCAGAATCAAGCCTGGATCTATATTAATCAACCATTCTTAAGAAAGTCTCATTCTTCAGAATATTCTGAAAATTGAAAGAAACACAAATTCTTTCAGTTTTCAGAAAATCTGGTCTGGCTAATCAGAATTTGAAGCTATGTTACTTTCAAATTTAGAAAAATTTAGAGAACGGACGGTAGCTCAGGCGGTCGCGTGTAGAACTTGAGAACAGATGGTCACGGTCTCGATCCCTGGCTCGGCAAATTTCCCTCAGAGGATTGATGTTGGTCTTAGCGAAAAGGTTCATTCCTCCCCCTCAGCTTACCATTGTTTCGACAATGATTATTTGGGAAAGCAGCCAGTGGCTTGGAAAGAATATTTTGCTGAGTGCTGGTAAAAGAGACTCCGGGAAAGCGTGGATAGGTGCATTTGCAGCCACGAAATAACTGAAATAATGTTGAAAACGGCTTTTAAACACCATACCATCAATGGGAAATGCGGACCCCACATTCATATTATTTAAGTTTTTGTTTGCTACGATAGAGGTAAAGGATTTGTTCATATAACTTACTAATTTATGTTAACTATTTACCCTTAAACCAAACCAACAAATTGACAAAATACAGTAATCATCCTGTTGTTTGTGCTGTTAAACCGCAATTTACATCATTTCCCAAAACCCTGGATTTCAAGTCCTTGGTCAATGAATGATCCATTTCCCTAAAAGAAAAGAGGTCAATTCGGCTTGTCCAAGTTTAGAGAAAAGATCCAAATATAATGCTTTTTCTACGCACATTTGGTGGGATATCTTATAAACAAAATCGGACAGTGTAGATCTAAGATCAGACTGCACCAAATTCTGAGATATACACTGTCAGCAAAAGACTCCTCATTTTAAGCCCAGCGTGCCAAAAACAAGTTTAAGTTTAATTTATTCGACACTTTTGTACCGTACAATTGATTCTGATATCGCTTTTCAAACTTGTCAGATCGGTCCATTGTTGATACGGTGGAGGAAAGCCCACGACTTCCCTTCGAAAACAACCCACATTTCACTGGGCTCCTGACATGCGAATCCTATACCCAAACGCCCATGGGCTCTCAGCGTGAGCCCCAGACAGAATAAATACGTATGGAAACGAGGTGTAATAGATATCATGATTGCTCGTCTTTCTTTTCACAAAACGTGTGGATGAAATGTTTATCCATTCATTTTAAAGGTAAAAAAGTGTACCTCAGTTGCTTGTCAAAAGTAATTTAGTGCACTTTTCCGTTGATTTTTTAGTACAATTTAAAACCCTATTCCGTTCATGCTTTCTTCAATTTTTCAATTGCTTTCATAATAATGAAATAAAATATGGAAAAAATTAAGAAATTTTAGGATTTTGCATACAATATTTGAAATAAAAAGGTTAGAAAAACAAAGACACCATAGTCCAAATCGAAACTATCATCTGTGAATAATAAATAATATTTTAAAAGAAACTGAACCTCAAGTAGCACCATCGAAAAACAGCAATGAAAGAAAATCTGGGTAAACTGTAATTTATTTAGAAGTTTGTGGAAAGTGTAGATTTTAAAATTTAAAAAAGGAAATTGCTGAGTGACATGGCATCTTAAAAAAACAAATACTACAAAAGCACAGTATTATATATTCATTTATTTAATTCATCGCAAGGTGTTCGCGAAATCTTTCTTTTACAGACAACAATTAATACTGTTTATCTAATTCAATCGTTTTTATTATTAATGAAATTCTGAAATACGTGTTGGAAAAAGAATTTGAGTCACATTACTAGCAAATCTTTTGGCTTCTATTACAAAACTTCTTAATAGAGAGCATCTGGTGCAGAATTTGAAACATTTTAGGACGAAAGGGTTCGAATACGATCGACACTGTTTGTCGCCAATTGGCGCCTACAACTCGTCCCTCGTCACAGCAGTGCATCGCGATCTATAAATGGTTATATTTTTTCCTGTCCATTACCACAGCGGTTCGGATTTAGACGGTACCAAAAAGTCTGACACAAATGAAACATACATAAGAATCTAAAGAAAAAACTATCTTTTCTACCGAGATGGAAAATAATGTGCGAAAAGGAGCAATTGCTTGTAACAAGCAACTGCTTCTTTTCCCACATTATTTTCTGAAGCTTTCTGCAACAGGCATGTACAGAAAAGGTTGAGTTTTTATGGCTAAGCGTTAAAACCACATAATTTTCTCTATATACCTACATCATAATCTTGAATGATTTACATATTAATTAGCTTATACAGTGGATTTTTTGCGAATTCAATTTTGTGATCATTTTGTTAGCATCTTTCTCGATTGACAACAGTTTTCGCAAACTTTTAGTCCGTTCAGATCCAGAGTTTGGTCAGAAACTGAAACCATGCATGCAGGAACCGTATGCTCAATTTGTCGGACTATCGGCTTGATAGTTTTATTTTAACTCTTTACCACACGAGAAAATTTTAGACCGATCCAAATTGAAAGCATTTGCAGGTGACAAAGTAAAGGTGACTAACGATTAGAAATTTGTTCTGGGAAGGGTAGAAAACACTGTGGGAAAAGGAGAAAATGCTGGTTGCCAGCATTTTCTCCTTTTCCCATAGTGTTTTCAAAAGGCTTCTTTCTCAGGGGCGTCAAAAGTAGGGATTGTGTGGTAATGGGTTAACTCATTAGCACGATAAAAGTATAGATAAAACAAAAAAAAATACACGCAGTTCCGCTGAGAATTACAGATTAACGTAATACAATACATTTACGAGAGTTTTTACTGTTTAACTCTTTACCAAACGACAAAATTTTACATTGGTCCAAACTGACAGCATTTGCAGACGACAAAATAAATGTGCGTTAAGAATTAGAATTTGTTTTAGGAAGGGAAGAAATCACATAATTTTCAAATGGCTTCTTTAACAGAGGTGTTAAAAGTCCAGATTGTGTGGTAAAAAATTAGGGTTTCCGTGACGGAATCAGCAAAAACTTGTTTCGTAATCCATGTAAACTAAGAAAAATTAAACTATAGTTTAAAAGCAAACAACAAAATTAGGTATGCTCTGTGAAAAAAGGGGATAAGTGCATTTGCAATAAGTACCGACCAAGGTCAGTCCAAGCAAGCTGATCTGGGCCGGAACCGTTTGCTTCTGGCAGATTTCCTTCATGTCCAGATAAGAGTAGGAGTTTACAAACTACGTAAATCATTCTGCTACAGTGATTTACAATATGGCACCATCAGCAGTTGTCTATACATAAACATGTTACGAGCATATTGTACAATATTGGACGATTTCTGAGAGCTTCCAAGCGTGCTCCGTAAGCTAATAGTACCATTATATTTTTACGGTTCACTGTACATAAGCATCTTGTCCGAGGTTAATCCTAATCCGATTCAACAACAGAAGGTAATACCAGGTCAAAGATTAACTCTCACAAAATAAAACCAACTTCAGTGGACAATGTAGGGGTGAAATCACATTGCAAAAGATGTTTGTGTGTTTTTCCTTTTTCTTAACACTTTTTCTGCCAAGACTAACTCACTGACCTTTTGCGTACAGTGCAGATCAAGATCAGACTGCACAGAACGTGCAGTCTGATCTTGGATCTACACTGTCCGATAAGAAGATATATATCTCCAAAACGTAATTTTCAAATAGAATTGTACGTGCTATCGGTTTGAACGTTTTTAAAGACTTTTTTGGCAGGTTAAGGATTAACGGCCGGGTGCAGGAATGGATGCTTTATTTCAGCCATATAGGCGATTTCCTCATCATGAGTTCTTCAAATGTAAACTGTGATTATTTCAAAATGTTGATATTGATACTTTTTTTTTCACACATATGAATTATAATATAATATATAATAATTGTAGAATCTTAAGGATAAACTAGAAAGGGAAATACAATTGCAATGATCAGAAGAAGATTTTCATTAAAAGAAAATCACAATTTATTGATTTCGAAAAAACAAATCATTTTGTACCATGAAATCTATAGCGTAGATATGTAGACAGGCAGTAAAGAGAGAACTTATTAAAACAAAGATGAGAAAAATCAAAATAAACATTACAGTTTTCACATCGCTACGTCACAAAAAGATAAGTGTAGAATAACGTCAAAAAATCCAAGTGTGCAAACAAATACAATATATGTATGCAGGTTCCAATTTAACATGTTTTTCTGTGAACTCTGTACCAAACGACAAAATTTTATCCCTGGCCAAATTGAATGCATTTTCAGACGAGAAATTTAAATGGTTATCTTACTCTGTTCTTTTTTCTGTGGAAATGATTTACAAACAATTTCACCTTTCTTTGATCAGCAGTGGCGCACTGTGGTCAAAAGAAGCCAAATGGATCCTAGCTCTGTACACAGGTGGAGTAATTACTTAGAGTGTGAAATTTGTCTCTTTTGGGGGGGGGGAAAAACATGGTTACCAGTATTTTCTCCTTTTACCACAATATTTTCAAAAGGCTTTTATTTTTCATTATTGTTTTTCTATAGTGTGGTAATAGGTTAAAAAGACTTTTGAAAGCAAGAATTAGTCTTTTCTGTTGGCACCAAAATGACATGTTTTTTTATGGAAATACAGTGTTTGTTTTCGCGTAAAATTTTCTTGTTGAAAATATTTACCAAATTTTACTTTTTTTTTATTTATTCAATCATTCATCGTGTTTTTGTTTGTCTGTTTTCTTTTTAACTTCACTGTATTCAAGCTTTTTCTTTTAAATCTTTACATGTAAGGACGTAATCTTACCCCGTATTGTGTGCTCTGAATCAGGACATATTAATAAAAAATATAGTTCATCATTAATATATTATTAAAAAAAGAATAGTAATAACAACATTTTCTTCACGTGCTCTGAATCAGGACATATTGATAGAAAGTGTAATTCGTCATCAATACATTATTTTAAAAAAATATGATAGTAACAACAACATTTTCTTTATGTGCTCTGAATTAGGACATATTAATAGAAAGCGTAATTCGTCATCAATATCTTATTTAAAAAAGATAGTAACAACAATATTTTCTTTATGTGCTCTGAATTAGGATATATTAATAGAAAGTGTAATTTGTCATCAATGTCTTATCAAAAATAGTAACAAGAACATTTTCTTTATGTGGTTTGAATTAGGACATATTAAAAGAAAGTGAAATTTGTCATCAATATATTATTTTAAAAAAATGATAGTAGCAACAGCATTTTTTTATGTGCTCTGAATTAGGACATATTAATAGAGAGTGTAATTCGTCATCAGTATCTTAGTTAAAAAAGATAGTAACAACAACATTTTCTTTATGTGCTCTGAATTGGGACACATTAATAGAAAGTGTAATTCGTCATCAATATCTTATTTCAAAAAATAGTAACAAGAACATTTTCTTAATCTGCTTTGAATCAGGACATATTAATAGAAAGTGTAATTCGTCATCAATATATCATTTTGACAAAATGATAGTAACAACAGCATTTTCTTTATGTGCTCTGCATTTCATCAGTATATTATAGAAATAGTAACGACAACATTTTATTTATGTGCTCTGAATTAGGACATATTAACCGAAAGTGTAAACAACATTTTCTTTATGTGCCCTGCATTTCATCAGTATCTTATTTAAAAAAGATAGTAACAACAACGTTTTCTTTATGTGCTCTGAATTAGGACATTTTTATAAAAAGTGTAATTCGTCATCAATATCTTATTTAAGAAAATAGTAACAACGACATCTTCTTTATGTGCTCTGAATTAGGACATATTAATAGAAAGTGTAATTCGTCATCAATATATTATCTAAAAAATAGTAACAACAACATTTTCTTTATGTGCTTTGAATTAGGACATATTGATAGAAAGTGTAATTCGTCATCAATATCATATTTCAAAAAAATATTAATAACATTTTCTTTTCGGCATTCGCAATTGGACAAAAGTTAATCACACGTGTAATCTTTCTCAGAATGATAAGCTTGTTTGCGACAAATGATTAATGACCCTATGACATATGGCTTAGACCTTTAAGAACTTGTGGTCAAAAGATGCTTCTGACGATAGTATAGAGTACATAAAAAATGCCGATGTTATTTTTACCGTATTCACTCCGTTCGTAAAGATGGACCCCTAAGCTGTTTAGCGTGACTTATGAACTTTTTGCTGACAATGTAGATCGGGATCAGACTGAACAGAACGTGCAGTCTGATCTCGGATCAACGCTGTCCGATACGGAGATATTTTGAGTCCAAACAGTTATAGTGGCATTATTCTGGCCTGTAATATCGCCTTGATGATTTAACTTACTTAGCAGGAAAATGGCTAAGATCATTTAGCACCGAATGATACCAGTCGTACTGTAAATCTTTCCCTACCACGGATGATACAAGAAGCTTTAATGCAATCTGGGCTCGTATTCACCAACCATTCTCAAGAACATTCTTTGTCCTATTCTTTAGAACTGTCTATATTTGGAAGGTCACACAACTTCTGATTGGCTAAACCAGCCAATCAGAAATTGTGTTACTTACAAATTAAGACAGTCTGGGAGATTAAGACTAAGAATATTCTCAAGAATAGTTGGTGAATACAGGCTCTGATCTTGATGTACACTGCCCGCTACTTTATCCAACATTAATCCATTACCACACAATCCCTACTTTTGACACCCCTGAGAAAGAAGCCTTTTGAAAACACTGTAGGAAAAGGAGAAAATGCTGGTAACCAGCATTTTCTCCTTTTCCCACAATGTTTTCTACCCTTCCCAGAACAAATTTAATTTTTCAGTCACATTTATTTTGTCGTCTGCAAATGCTTTAAATTTGAACCAGTCTAAAATTTTGTGGTGTGGTACAGAGTTAAGACTAAAGTGTCTTCTCATTTTACATTGGAACTCTATTTGTATAACCATAGAAACAAATGTAATCCAGTTATTTCTCAACGGCCAGATGACTTAAGCCATATTCTGGTAAAAGGGGGTTTAACTCTTTACCAAACGACAAAATTTTAGAGTTGTCCAAATTGGAAGCACATGCAGACGACAAAATAAAAGTGACTTAAAAACTGAAATTTATTTCAAGCCGGTAGAAAACATTGCGGTTACCAGCATTTTCTCCTTTTCCCACAATGTTTTCTACCCGTTCCAAATCAAATTTCAAATTCTTTTGTCACATTTATTTTGTCGTCTGCAAATGCTCTCAATTTGGATTAGTTCAAAGTTTTGTCGTTTGGTAAAGAGTTAAATCCAGTTTTTTACAGAGAACGGCTAATTTACAGCCCATATTAAAGAAAAAAAGATTTTTTTGGTGGCTAAAAATATTCTGTTGCGAATGACACTATCTTTGGGTCATGTTTTTGAGCGCATCCACGAAGTCTGATCTGAAATTAAAATCGTCAACGAGTTTGTTATATGCTACGGCCTAAACTGCCCTGAAAGAGTTTGATTTTTTACCCTCTGTCTGAAACGATCTATAGTTCTTTACTCTGACTCTTTCAGGAGTATAAAAATATGTAAAATGATCTCAAATATATAAAATAATACTATTTATTTCATGCTTTCCGGTAGGTTATCGAGACATGTAGGTGAAATATTTTTCGATATTTCATGGTTACGACTGATCCGAGACGACACTTTACGCAGATGCCCGAATGCCCCTTTTCGCGTGTTGCAAGCCATATAGACACCGACTTAATTTGTGCCCACCCATCTTTCTGAACTGCACTTTTCTTAAAATTTTCCTTAGTCTCATCCTCGAAGATTTTCTGAATTTGAGAGAATAATACGATTTCTGGTTGGCTAAACCATATGGTGTAACTAACCAGATATTGTGTTACTTTCAACTTAGGAAACCCTAGAAAATAAGACTAAGAACGTTCTTAAGAATGGTTGGTGATTTCTGGGCATGGTCCTTGTTCTAAAGAATTGTTTTGATGCCAAAGTACTGCAATTTCAGTTTTGTGATCCTTAAAATTTAGAATTCAGTTAAGAAAGCAGTTTAAAACGGTTTGTTATTATAAGCCTTGCCTGTTGTCCTTTTTTTTTAATTTAGAAGAAAAGTAAAAAATATTTTGCAATCATAGCAACACATTACAAAGAAAACATAATTTTATCTCATACATACCCGATATGGGCCTGAAACATCTCTTGTTTGTTGTTTGTGATTGCTTAGTATCTAAAGCCCGTCTTTGGAAACACCCGTTTTATCATAGTATAAGAGATGTCTTTGTTTTTGATCGTACATTAATTTTGATCACTAAATGTTCACGTAGATGTCATTTACTTGCGAACTGGAATACACGCTCAACATTCTTAAAAAAATGGTCATTTGACATTAATAAATGGTAATTTTGAGGGTTTTTTTTTTTCATTCGTTCTCCCATCAATTGTATTCAAAATTTAACCCGAAAATAGATATTATTGAATCACAACCAACGTTCTGGGCGCCCGTCAGATGTTCCTCTTTTGTTTCTTTAATACACAGAAAACACAGTTTTGCACGTTTTAATATCCGTGACGTCTAAAATTTAAATGAAAGAGCATTTTCTGACCCTGACAAAAAATCGGTGAAAAAATTCTACCTGGGTTCCAAAAGTGATATCTATTTTATTTCACGGTGGGCGGTGCGAAGTAAGCACGTGACTTACTGCGGAGCTTCAATTTGTGCATCACGTGACCCGTGACGATCTATACGAAATCGTTCCACTATGAGATCTGCGTTAAATAATTCAATAAAACTCACATTATAGCGCGATTTGTGATTGGTTTATTAGTATCTGTAAACAAGCCCCGCCTTTTTTACGCCTATCGACAAATCCAATTACTGTTGCCTTTGATGGAGATACTTCACCGCTTCATTATCTGTGTCTTTATATTGCTAAATAAGAGTCTGGCCGTGAACCTGAATGAAATGATCGTATGGGTAGTACGGTGTACCATATTCTTATTCATTTTAGTTCTGGTCTGCTTACAAGGGCCTTTAGCGGACAGTGTAGATCAAGATCAGACTGCACGTTCTGTGCAGTCTGATCTTGAATCTATTCTGTCCGACAAAGACATTTTGGCCAGAAACGAAATTACCTCTGAAATAGCAAAAATCTTGTTTTTACTATACCAGTTTAAACGTTTCATTTCATTTATCTAAAACGATATGTAGGGGTTAAACATTTCTTCTTCTTCTCAAGGATCTTATGTATTTTATATATAAGACCCCTCTTCTTCATCTTGTTGTTGTTGTTGTTGTTGTTCTTCTTCTTCTTCTTCTTCTTCCTTTTTTCCCATTGGTTGATAGGAAAGTAGCTCATTTTGTAGCAGTTGATTTAGATTTTCAAGATAAGAAATTATTTATTAGCAGTAAATGCCATTTAAAACTTTTTCAGTTTCAGTACATTTTGTCTGTGATTCCTGTCTCATCTACTAGAACCTGTTTTTCGGGTTTTTTTTTTTTTTTTTGCAAGAATTGATGCAAGCAGTTGTAACTTTATTCTCAAGAAAGAATTTTCTGAAATTGACAACAACTCAATTTCAGTGTGGCCAAACCAATTGGTTTGGTTAACTCTTTACCAAAACGACAATATTTTAGACTGGTCCAAATTCAAAGCAATTGCAGAACTCAAAAGATGAAATTTGTTTTGGGGAAGGGTTGAAAACATAGTGGGAATAGCAGAAAATGCTGTTTTTTTTCTCCCGGTTTTCCCATAATGTTTTCTATAGGCTTTTATCTCAAGGTCGTAAAAACCTGAAATTGTTTGGTAAAGGGTTAATGAGACCATGCGTTACACTCTTGGATTAGACTACCAGTGTTTAAAATTTGATACAAGAATGCTTTGTAAATATGAGTTAAACAAAAACGTTCGTCAAAAATACCCTTCCGATGGATACTTCAACCATGAAAGACTTGAGCAGGATTCAAACTCGGGTAAAAATAGACTTTTAGCGATATACTGAATCAAGCGCAAATGTTACTGGCGATCTGCAGATTCAAGGACAAATGTTACTGGCGATTTGCAGAATCAAGGGCAAAGGTTACTGGCGATACGCAGAATTAAAGGCAAATGTAACTGGCGATATGCAGAATCAAGGGCAAATGTTTTTGGCGATTTGCAGAGTCAAGGACAAATGTTACTGGCGATATGCAGAGTCAAGGGCAAATGTTACTCGCGATTTGCAGACTCAAGGGCAAAGGTTACTGGCGATACCCAGAATTAAAGGCAAATGTAACTGGCGATATGCAGAATTAAGGGCAAATGTTACTGACGATATGCACAGTTAAGGGCAAATGTTACTGGCGATATGCAGAATCAAGGGCAAATGTTACTGGCGATATGCAGAATCAAGGGCAAATGTTACTGGCGATATGCAGAATCAAAGGCAAATATCATTGGCGATATGCAGAATTAAAGGTAAATGTCATTGGCGATATGCAAAGTCAAGGGCAAATGTTACTGGCGATATGCAGAATCAAGGGCAAATGTTACTGGCGATATGCAGAATTAAAGGCAAATGTTATTGGCGATATGCAAAGTCAAGGGCAAATGTTACTGGCGATATGCAGAATCAAGGGCAAATGTTACTGGCGATATGCAGAATCAAGGGCAAATGTTAATGGCGATATGCAGAATTAAAGGCAAATGTTACTGGCGATATGCAGAGTCAAGGGCAAATGTTACTGGCGATGTGCAGTGTAAACTGCAACGACCTGGTCACCCATCCAGGCACTAACCTGATGCACTCTGCTTAACTATCCTGGAGTGCAATACACCAAACTGCATCGCTGTAAAAGCTAGCTGAACAGCAAGGCAGGTTTAACGTTCTTATATCTCTCTCTTCGTGACAGCAGAGTCAAAGGCAGATGTTATTGGCGATATGCAGAGTCAAGAGCAAATGCTTCTTCCGATATGCAGAATAGAGGGCAAATGTTACTGGCGACATGCAGAATCAAGGGCAAATATTACTGGCGATATGCAGAATCAAGGACAAAATTTATATTAATGGCGATATGCAGAATCAAGGGCAAATGTTATCGGGATATGCATAATCAAGGGCAAATGTTACTGGCGATATGCAGAATCAAGGGCAAATATTGCTGGCGACATGCAGAATCAAGGGCAAATGTTACTGGGGATATGCAGAATAAAGGACAAAATTAATGTTAATGGCGATATGCAGAATCAAGGGCAAATGCTACTGAAGATATGCAGAATCAAAGGCAAATGTTACTTGGGTTATGCAGAATCAAGGACAAAATTAATGCTAAAGGCGATATGCAGAATCAAAGGCAAATGTTACTGGGGATATGCAGAATTAAGGGCAAAATTAATGTTAATGGCGATATGCAGAATCAAGGCAAATGTTACTGAAGATACGCAAAAGAGAAGTCAAATGTTACTGGCGACATGCAGAATCAAGGGCAAATTTTTCTGGTGATATGCAGAATCAAGAGCAAAATGTTACTTGCGATATGCAGAATCAAGGGACAATGTTATTGGCGATATGCAGAGTCAAGAGCAAAATTGTTTCTGCAGATATGCATAGTCAAGGGCAAATGTTACTGGCGACATGCAGAATCAAGGGCAAATAATACTGGCGATATGCAGATTCAAGAGCAAAAGCTTCTGGTGACATGCAGAATCAAGGGCAAATATTACTGACGATATGCAGAATCAAAGGCAAGGAAGGATATTTTAGCCACGCTCTGGTAAAGGGACTTTAAAGCATTTCCGTAATTTATTATACATACAAGTCATCACATAGTTATGGACTCATATAATCACTCTTGCCCGGTAGTAAAGGGAATCAAATCCTTTAGCAGGTAAGAAATTGACCAGTTTCAAATAGTTTTGACTCGAGTCAGCCTGGGTGGACTGCGCATACCTTTCGCGACTGCATACAACCCCCTTTTTACCCTATTAGCGGCTCACTTTTGTTGGTAAAGGCTTACATACCCTTTTTGAAGGCACTACCGAAGTTGAACAACAGTAAACTTTTGTTCATTTGTTTGTTTTGGTATTTATGGCCGTAATCAGTTATAGTGATTTTATCATGTCAAGACTGTAAGTCCACCTTTCCACACGTTTGTGCAGCTTGTTTACCCGTACCACGTACCGTGAGCAACTATCTGTCATGGCTTTCCGACACACAAAAGACAGAATGTGTCACTATGAAATAGTGATTCGATGAATCTTGGGCAGTTTAGTTCGAGCATATGTTTGTCCTAACAACCCATGGATTATTAGTAAGCTGTGCGTGTTTTGCTGACCATCGCCGAGTCCCAGTAGCACAGTTGGTAACAAACGTGACTTTAAAATAAGAGTTCCCTGGTTCGAATTCTCCACTCGGAACCTTTATTTCCGAGGACTGATGATAGTCATTTAGTCTCAATTTGTTCAGTGATAGAGCAAAAAATAAGATTTCCGATTCACATTTCTATTCTGTTCAATGTTAAGTAAGTATACCTTACAACTCAGAACAACACATGTCGACGGTTTACACACACAAAAAAAACTCGTAACTACAGCGTGTAATCAGCTGTAGTTACGAGGCTTTTGAAGGAGTAAACAGAGAATATCTCAAAGATAAAAAAAATATTTAAAAAAAAAACTATTTTAGTTGATTTATTTGGTGCAAGATAATGTCATAAGTGTCACTAGTTATCGTCTTCCGTTTAAATATTTTTCCCAACACTTAATGGTCATAATTTGCAATGTCTTACTGAAGGACACTGCTGCATGGCTCATAACATATTATTATACTGCATAGAAATTGCTGGTGATCTGATTGGATAATATGCCCCGAACATATATATCATGTATACTGGTAAAACCATCGTAAAAGCAGTTTTCCTTCCGGGAGCCCCGTATATATGACTACACTATCAACACAACATTCAAAATGGCAGCATCGTGTAAGATTAACATCAAGATTATGCGCCAAGTTGTACGTTTTAGCACGTATTACCAAGGTTTAAGTGACGTCAGTTCCCAGTGACGTCAGTTTGAATTGGGCATTAAGAAGGGAAATTTTACTTCGTCAGCGTATTCAGGCTGGAATTCCCATATCTGTTCACTTATTTCAACTGACTTAAAATGTACACTTGAAATCCAATCAGTTTGGTATTTTTTCTTTTCATTGAAAATATGAATGTCTTTTTTTTCGATGTTAAACTAAAACACTAACTCTAAATCAGACGACAAAATATTAGACTCGACTAAATTGAAAGTGGTTCGAATGAATGGAGTTGTTTTCGAAAGTTTACAAAACATAGTGGGTAAAGAAGAAAGTGCTGATTTACAGTAATGTTTTTTGAGGTTTCTTCTTCAGGGCTATTGAAATAATGGATTGTTTTCTAAATGGATAATATGCTTGGTTTTATTATGTCAAAGCCATATTTTGCGCGTGTGATAGATTGAGTTTAAACATTCAAAGGTGAATCCTGTATTTATACGCTATACCCCCAATTTGTCATATGGAAGAAATTTATATCCCCCAAGTACATTGAAAGTGTAATATTTTAATCTAATTATAATTCTTTTGTTCGGGACCAAACGTCTTCAAACCTCAACATTTATTCACAGCTATGAATCGTGTCAGGCCTGCACATGTTTCGAACTCTGTAGGGGACGAATCTGATCCAGCAGCTTCGGACATATATGAATAATAATGGCATACAAAATTCTGACATCGCCCCGAATTATTAGTCAAATTGAACATAAAATTAGTACACGGAGCAGAATCGAGCGAGCCTCTTCGTGATATGATATCGGGAGTGTTCGTTCGGAGGACCTTTTGCCTTTCTCTAGATGTTTGAATATTGTTCATTGGAACAATTTGTCAAATAAAGATTTCTATGGACCCCTACACGGCGTTTAAATCGAGCCCATAGCGTACAATTTATTCTCCGTTACAGTGGTGATTATCGCTGTGGGTGGGGTATCAAAGCAATTTCGCCCTCTAGAAATGCTTGTATCGAAACATAGAATTATCGCCCAATATATGGCAAAGGATGTTGCCTCGTTCGGCTTGTTTTGTCAAAGAAAGCGGTGAAAAGACACAAGTTTTAAAATGCCGGTGTTTATTTAATTTAATTAACTGCCAATTATTGTAGCCTGCTGGGATGACAACAAACCGGCCAGGATTGAATATCACAATCTGCGATATGTCCTTGTTTGAAACTGTACTTCACCAAAACTTGTATTTTATTTCCAATCTGCTACCTACTCTCTATGTATCAAATTTAATGTAAAATCTGATGTAAAATAAGAGTTATCATTTTAGCAACTTTTTCTTCTTTCTTTTTTTCAAAGGGAATAATGTCATGATATTTGATATACGTTGGCATTTGAGATTGAATGAGTTCAGAAAAATGTTTTATAGCGAGTTTCTTGAGATCCTTATAACACTTTTATAGACGAGTGTAATAAAATTTCATTTAAAAAAAACCATCGAAATGAGGGATTCTTTTTTTATCACAACAGCATCTCAAGAAAATAGAAAAACATGCATGCAAGCATGGGATGTTCCATGAATAAAACTGTTTACTTTTCTTAAAGTACATGTAGTATAAAATTATGCCGTCAGGCAACTCTTTGTGAAAAAAAAATAAAGTAATAAAGAATGTGGCCTAAAATGGTAGTATATGACCAATGAAAAGTAACCGTAGGCAATACTGCATAGGAACTCGCAGAAATTACACAACCTTACCTGAGCTGTAAAACATCTTGCCTTAACTCTTTACCAAACGATAATATTTAAGGCTTGTCCAAATCGAAAGCATTTGCAGACGACAGAATAAAAGTGACTGAAAATTTTAAATTTGTTTTGTTATGGGTAGAAAACATTGTGGGAAAAGGAGAAAATGCTGGTTACCAGCATTTTCTCCTTTTCCCACAATGTTTTCTAAAGGCTTCTTTCTTAGGGGAGTCAAAAGTAGGGATTGTGTGGTAATGGGTTAAAAGTTAAAACGGAAAGATAGAGTAAAGGTAAGGTGAGCTGATCTCTCAAAGTAATGATGTCTGTCTGCTTTAAGTAATGATATATATCCGGGCAGAAATAGTGATATTAAACACACAAAAGTAATGATATCTATCCAAAAAATAGAAATGACATCTAATTTCGAGAAAGTAATGATATTTGACCTCTAAAAGTAATGATATTGACCTCTCAAAGTAATGATATAAACCTGTCAAAGCAAGGATAATGACCACGGGAAAGTAATGATTAGTGAACGAGTAATAACGGAGCAAAAGTAATAATATCCTATCTCTAAAAGTAATCATTTCTTACTTTTCAAAGAAAAGATGTACTGTGTCTAACCACGCAAAAATTATGATATCTACCGAGGCTAAAGCAATGGTATCTTACCTCCGAAAGCAATAATATTTTACCAGTCAAAAATAATGATATTTCATCGTGCAAAGTGTTTTGTCCTATTGTCAAAGTAATGATATCTTATCAAGTAAAACTATACATAAATTACCTCGCAGGTGTAAGTATTTCTAAGCGCGGAGGTTGGCAGGGCATTATCCGGCGAAATTTAACTTATCATTTAAAACAACAATTTAGTTTAGGTCCATTTATCATTATTTCAAATGGGTATACATCAGGTTCTTTGACCATTTACTTCACAGATATAGATTTAACGAAATTGAGGAAATTTTCCTTCTGGTAAGGAGTTACAAAGATCGAAATGGCGTATAATACAAAAGAGTAAGACAAGTCTGAAGCAACGCGTAGTTTGACTTGGATCTACTCACTTTAATATAAACATTGGACACCAAAATTTAGTACTTGGAATGTGCACTGTCAAATTACATCCCTTTTTAAAATGGAACTTAATTTTTAGCCGAAACACTGCAGACTATGTGGAGGGAAGAAGAGCGAAATTTTTCTCATTAATAATTAGAAATTTCATTCACGTGATGAATATTTCATGATCTTTACAATATTACATTAAAGCGAATGATTATTTCGATCCAGGTTCTTCAGACGCTTGCATCGCTCCCAGATCAGCGCCTGGACGTCCTGGATGTCATTTAAAACAGCAGGAAGTCTCGCAAAATCCCGCCCAATCACATCTGTCTCGTTTAAAACGTGAAATAAAAGAAGCCGGGTCACAGAATAATTTCTTAATTTGAGAATTATTTCCCCGATCGGACAACTCACGAGCGGCGGCCCTGTTTGCCTGCTTCAGTCTTTTGGTGACAGAAAAAACGTTCCTGCGCTGTGTAAGAACTCCAATTAATGACGTATTGAAATTAATTGTTTTTGTAATAAAGTGCAATAAACTCATAATCACCGTTTACAGGCTCCACATGAGGTCCTTCAGGACAAAGACCATCAGTGCGCATGTCTGTTCGACGCCCTCTAGAACTGCTCGCTTAAAAACCGGATGAAAAAAAGGCGCGGTCACTCTTGTTACCTAGATTGAATATTTTTTGTTAGCAATCGTTTCACCCTATATCTAATAACACAGTTTAAAAGTGAATTATACAAATGAAAAGTATTCTGGGAAAACAGGGTATAATACATATCTGTGGTGCATTATATCAAGAAAATCATCAAATGATTATGGATACATAAAAACCAATTTCGTCTAACGTGACTAAATAATGAGGTGGAATGGGTCTTAAACGTACAAAATAATTGTCATACTCTGTGAAAAAGGGGCTTATTGCATCTGCGATATATATCGATCCAGGTCAGCCTGCGTAGACTCACCGAAACTTTTCGCAATTGATCAATTTTCTGTATGTCAAAGGACCAGTCTATCCCATGATTCAGTTGGTTGTCAGATAAAATTGATTTTGGCGGATCCATAAATACGTGGTGTCTTACTTGGTATTATGCATCAAATAGAAAAAAACAAATCTGGTTCCGTGTCACCTTGTGCGGTCTTCGCAGGCGAACACGGGTCGATACATTTTACAGATGCCTGAAACCCCATTTTTACAGAGCTTGATTCAAATGATGGCATAATATTGGAAGTATAAACAGTAACGTGGTCATGTGTACTACGTCATAACACAAATGAGATGCAGTGTTATCACGTGACATTCTCGAAGAACTAATTCGAACATACACGAACGATTACGAAGGTTGTCTCGATCAATGGCGACGGGCTTCTCCCTGCATTTTCGCACACGTATATCATGGCAACCTACGCAGTAACTGACACGTTCAGTTTTTCTCCGATCTTATACATGTGTGTTGTGATTGGTAATCTGCTATATTCTCGAAACTGTGTCAGTATATTACGAGTAATAGTAGTTCCAGCAGTACATCTACCTACAGCGGAACATGAATGATCACAATTGCTCAGAGCCTCAGTAAAGCCAACGAATAGGTATAATTCGAGAATTTCTCAGGTTTTTTCTACGAAACAGACTGCTTCATTCAGCTTTTGAGAGACAGACTTCTTTGTTCACAGGGTTTTTTATATGAGATAGACTACTTTGCTCAGTTTTTTTACGAGACAGACTGTTTCATTCAGTTTTTGAGAAACAGACTTCTTTGTTCACAGGTGTTTGATGAAACAGATTGGTTTGGTGAGTTTTTTCTACGAGACAGACTGCTTCATTCAGCTTTTGAGAGCCAAACTTCTTTATTCACATGTTTCTTGATGAGACAGACTGGTTTGCTCAGTTTTTTCTACGAGAAACACTGCTTCATTCAGCTTCTGAGAGCCAGACTTCTTTATTCAAAGGTTTCTTGATGAGACAGACTGCTTTTATCAGTTTCTACGAGACAGAAGTACTGCCTTATTCATTTTTTTTTTTTTAAAGACTCCATTATTCACAGGTTTTTTGATGAGACAGACTACTTTGCTCAGTTTTTCTACGAGGCAGACTGCTTCTTTCAGTTTTTGAAAGACAAACTTCTTTATTCACAGGTTTTGATGAGACAGACTGCTTTGCTCAGTTTTTACAACTAGACAGCCTGCTTCATTCAGATTTTGAGAGATAAACTTATTTGTTCACAGGTTTTTGATGAGACAGACTGCTTTGCTCAGTTTTTTCTACGCGACAGACTGCTTTATTCAGTTTTTTTTTTTATCTGGACAGACTTCTTTATTCACAGATTCGCAGGTGTTTGATAAGACAAGACTGCCTTGCTCAGTTTTTCTACGAGAAAGACTGCTTTATGCTTTTTTTTTTTTTTGGGGGGGGGGGGCAGACTTCTTTATTCACACTTTTTTGATGAGACAAACTTCTTTGCTCAGTTTTTTTCTATGATACAGACTGCTTCATTAAGCTTTTGAGAAACAGACTTCTTTGTTCACAGGTGTTTGATGAGACAGACTGCTTTGTTCAGATTTTTTCTACGAGATATATTGCTTTACTGAGCTTTTGAGAGGCAGACTTCTTTGTTCGCAGGTTTTCGATCTCACCAGTCTCATCTCTTTTTGATGAGACAGACTACTTTGCTCACTTTTTGCTACGAGACAGACTGCTTCATTCAGCTTTTGAGAGATAGACTTCTTTGTTCACAGGTGTTTAATGAAACAGACTGCTTTGCTCAGTTTTTTCTAAGAGACACACTGTTTCATTCAGGTTTTGACAGACAAACTTCTTTGTTCACAGGTGTTTGATGAGACAGACAGCTTTCCTCGAATTTTTATACGAGACACATTGCTTCATTCGAGTTTTGAGAGACAAAATTCTTCGTTCATAGGTGTTTAATGAGATTGCTTTGCTAATTTTTTCTACGAGACAGACTGGTTCATTCAGTTTCGTTTTGTTTTTTGTTTTTTTACAGACTTCTTTATTCACGGATTTTTTGATGAGACAGACTGCTTTGCTCAGTTTTTCTTACGAGACAGACTGCTTTATTCAGTTTTTGAGCCACAGATTTCTTTATTCACAAGTGTTTAATGAGACAGTCTGCTTTGCTCGGTTTTTTCTACGAGACAGACTGATTCATTCAGTTTTGGGTTTTTTTTTTTACAGACTTCATTATTCACATGTGACAGACTGCTTTGCTCAGTTTTTTTTCTACGAAACTATTCAAGTTTTGAGAGAAAGGCTTCTTTATTCACATGTTTTTGATGTGGCAGACTGCTTCATTCGTTTTTTTTTTTTTGAGACTGGCTTCTTTCTTCAGAGGTTTTTGATGAGACGGACTGCTTTGCTCTGTTTTTTTTTTTCTAGAAAACAGACTGCTTCATTCAGTTTTTGAGAGACAGACTTCTTTGTTCGCAGGTTTTTGATGAGACAGACTCTTTTGCATAGTCTTTTCTACGAAACAGACTGCTTCATTCAGTTTTTTTTTTTTTTTTTTTTTGAGAGACAAACATCTTTATTCACAGGTTTTTGATGAGACAGACTGCTTTGCACACTCTTTTCTACAAGATAGACAAAATAGACTGCTTCATTCAGTTTTGAGAGACCGACTTCTTTGTTCACAGGTTTTTGATGAGACAGACTGCTTTGCTCAGTTTTTTCTACGAGACGGACTGCTTTGCTCAGTTTTTACTACGAGACAGACTGCTTCGTTCAGTTTTTGAGAGACAGACTTCTTTGTTCACAAGTGTTTAATGAGACAGTCTGCTTTGCTCCAAACTATAGATGAGACAGACTGTTTTGTTCACCAAGGGCCCAATAGCTCTTTTATACAAACGTTCTTTGACCATAGACTCGACATACAATGGTCCTAGTAGGACTGTATATATTTATCATATAAAATATTACATTGTGTATTTGAGGGAGTTAATATTTTGTATATCTTTGGTAGACAACTAACATATTGAATTTAACTCAAATCATGAAATTTGAATGCAAAGAAAGTAATGAGGGACAGCTTGATTATCTTTTTTTTTTTCCCTTTGTCCCAATTATTTACATTCGAATGATTTCTATTGGCTTACAAACTTCTCAAAGATGTTTCCTATGACTAGGTTTTCTCTTGTTTCTGATTTAATATAAAACAGATAGAGTATTTAGGACTTAGTGCCTTTAAAAGATTCACTGGCTTGGTCTATGTTCATTACTTATATCTCGTCTCACCTTGACACTCATTGCTTATCAGTTTTTGAAATATTTTGAATGCTAGCATAAATTCCATTTCTTTCAAACCCTATTGAAGATTTGCCTAAAGCTCTGATTAAGTGTTCACCTCGAGGACAGTGAACACATTTTATGAATGTTGTAATTGTATACTTTATTTCTTTGTACTGAAGAGATTGTATTCAATTTTTAACCATCGTGATAAAGTTTGACGTTTGAAGTTATAGGTAGATGTATGGAATAATTATCCCCCATGAGGGATACAGTTTTAGCGTTGTCCGTCCGTCCATGTGCCTATCAGGGGGAATATCTCTAATACCATTGTGCGGAATTTCGTGAAACTTTATACATGTGTACAATAATTCATTCAGCCCAGACGTTTTTGTTTTTGATTCGATGAAAAATGGCCGAATCGCAGAGATGTGAAATTACACGGTCATGTAGATTTTCCGTCAGGGATATCATTTCAACAAAATTGATTGTAGCAATCTTTGTATTGTTCTAATTTTTCCAAGCTGTACCATTTATTTCAAAGATATATATATTTTTTAATTTGTCATCCAAATCATTGTAAATGTGATATCACATGATAGTTACCTGTCTACATAAAGTCTTTATTAAACTTTTGTCACACAACCCAAAGTTCGGGCTCTAGACATTGACTGACAAGAATAGATTTTGAAAATATTTTTGAAAAGAAGAGAAAATGCTGGCAATCAGTAATTCCCCTTTTCCCTCATTACTTTCTTTGCATTCACATTTCATGATTTGAGTTAGATTCAATATGTTGTCTACCAAAGACATACAAAATACTGGCTCCCTCAAATACACAATGTAAATTTTATATGATAAATATATACGGTCCTACTAGGACCATTGTATGTCGAGTCTATGGTCAAAGAACGTTTGTCTAAAAGAGCTATTGGACCCTTGGCACGTGACAAAACGTTAGAAGGAAACAACTGTTTTGCATTACTAGTAATTAGACGGAGCGCAAAAACAGATTTACAGTCTATTCATTTGTTTTACAATGACAGGGATCCCGTCCAGTAGTCTCGCGTGACTCCGCGAGACTAGCATTAGCATCTCGGGGCCGCCATAATTGGATAAGCGCCAATGACAAAGAAGGCATTGTTTTGGAAATTATTCCCTTGAGGAACGTTTGGTGCCCCAGACAAATATTATGCATGACAATCATCATTAATTGCGAAGACAAGTATTTCTTGAATCGAACTGACCATCAAGCAAGTTCCAACTTATGAGATATGTGTATACCTCCGCGATGAAAATTTTGGAAGTAAACACAATAACATTTGTAAATTTTAATTTTTTTTCCGACCATGATGTCCTGAGAAAAGGAATTTATACAGAAAAAAGTGAGCTGTTAGGATGAGAAAAAATCGTCGGAAGTTTTTAAAATTGACGAAAATGAGCCATCTGTAGAAAAAAGGGGGTTAACGCATCAGCAAAAAGTATCGACATAGTCGTCCTGGGTCCGTATTCACCAAACATTCTTAAGAACGTTCTTGGTCTCGGTCTCCAGAATTGTCTAAATTTGAAAATAACATAACTTCCGATTGGCTAAACAAAATAGTTTAGCCAATCAGAAGTTGTGTTACTTTCAAATTTAGAAAATCTTTGAGAATAAGACTGGGAATATTCTTAAGAATGGTTGGTGAATACTTGTCCTGAGCAGTCTGCAAAGGCTCATCTTCGCGAGCCAAGTTTACGATCACCTCGTGGATCTTACCTTGGCTGATCGAGCCCGATTTCGAGATTCCTGCGATGCGCCCTCTATTGGATGCTGGTTATCAACCCCCCCCCCTTTACATCATATTTCTAAAAGCAAATGAAATATCGTTTTACAAACCGCTTACGAATACACATGAAACGATAAGCAGTCATCAACGTGGGTTTCCATGTTTTACCTTCTATTCGAAAGGTAGATACCTTGTTCTATTTTTATCAAAGATGAAATGCTACGAGCGATTTCATTCGTTGCAGCTAGAGCTGGTCGCATCAAATGAAAAAGAGTATCGGGTGAATGTAAAAATCAAGCTCGATCCGCCAAGGGTAGAGTAGCGTAGTGAATCGCCGGCCTTGGCTTGCGAAGATGTGACTGACTTGGTATAATAAATCACAGAGATCTACTAAACCCTTTTTAGCCAGGGCGTGGCTCAGGCCTACATCATGCGAAAAGGGGCATCTGGACGTTTGCGTAAAGTATCGTCTCGGATCAGCCTGCGCAATCACGACAGGCTAATTCGAAACAACACTTTCCGTTTTCATGCAATTTCCTGTTTTGCGGAGTCTACAGTTGCACAAAATCTAATGTAGTCGTGAAACTGCCGTCTCGGATTATCCCAAGGGGACTACACAGTCTTGTCCGAGACGACAATTTACGCCAATGTCCATTTTCGCGTATTGCAAGCCATATACAGTCACCAGGGGCCGTAATTACAACCTTTCTTAATATGCTTTCTAATTTCAAATCTGAAGAATTTTTTATTCTTCAAACGAGTGCATTCTTTTAGTTAATCGCACAGCACTACTTGCCATACCAATAAATGGCAATTAACATCCTTATCAAATCGTTAATAGAAGCTCTAATTGTCTGGAAATTAAATGTCACCAAAAACCTCTGTCAAGTACCAAGGGTGCTTCATGTTGATAGTATTTAAGTATTTCACTGAACCGAAGAGGTTCAGTAATTATAAAGGTGTCCGTGGTTACGAGTAAGAGCGTCGGCCACGTAACCATAAGGTCCCGAGTTCAAAACCCGGGAGCGGACGTGAACGTTGGGATTATTCATTGGTCCACACATTCGGCGCAAGCACTGGTGTTGTTCCCAGGAGCAGAATTTAGAAAGATTAGTGTAAGAATATACATGTAAGCTGTAAGAACTTGTTTTTCAATCGATATATAATAAATATGTGACCCATAAAGCGAAAAGTGTAAAAACGCTGGTCAGCATGCGCAATTCGCGCAGTCTGACTAGGGTTGACACTTTTCGCAGTTCCCTGAGAGTCCCTCTTTGCGTGACGGGTCCCATCTACACAAAAATCGTGTCAGCTTACGGTACATTTTAAGACAGTAATTTTCGAGGTTTATTGAGAGCCACTGAAACTAATGAAAATTTTACATCATTTTTCAGTTTTCTATCGACTTCAATAAAGAAAGAGCAAGAGAATATTCAACGCTATATAATGGTTAAGGATCGACGAAATATGCATATTGAAACTTGAGACGTAGAACTCCCAGTAAGTAGTGCCATATTCATACATAAAAACGATCGCAATAAATTAGAACAAGATGTCACGAACGACGCCATTATGGGAGTCTATCCCAGCATGCAATGCGGTGTGTCATTATTCAAAACGAGGCATCTATTTTGTGACATCAAATTTCATTTTTCATTTTCTTTCCCTTTTCGCTCGAGGAATTTATATACATAAGACCCTATCAACTTTTGGAAAATCTGTAGCTAAAAAAGACTTTTTTTTTAAATCAATCTTTGGTTTATTGTTTGACAGATTTCAAACCCATGGGCTGCTAAGCGCGACTATAGGACTTTTTTTCCGGACAGTGTAGATCAAGATCAGACTCCACAGAGTATGCAGTCTGATCTTGAATCCACACTGTCCGATGAGGAGATATCTCGCTCCCCTCCAAATATGCCTTTAACCCTTTCCCAAACAGTCCCTGGTTTTTACGTGTCAGGAATAGAAGCCTTTTGAAAACATTGTGGGAAAAGGAGAAAATGCTGGTTACCAGCATTTTCTCCTTTTCCCACAATGTTTTGTACGCTACCATATAGAAAAATCATCTTTTTAGCAACTGTTAATTTGTCATTTGCAAAATGCTTTCAATTTGGTCTGGTACAAAATTTGCTGTTTGGGAAAGGGTTTAAATGGCAAAATTTGAGACTTTACCTTTGTCATCTGAATGTTTCATTTCACATATTTAGGAGTATAAGGGTTAATTAACAGAACTTCTTTTCCGGCAAATCGATTTATAGAGCTGTTCATCAAACTATAACAAGTTTTGGGGAACTTGAGATAGATTTCATTACATGGATAGTCGGCATTAAAAAAAATGGAAAAGGAAAAATGGATGCCGGTAACCTCACTCCACTATGAATTTTATCCTTTTTTATAATGTTTCATCTTCTTGGCCACGTTAAATTTGCCGTCAGCAAATGCTCTCAGTTTGTAATATTATTATATTACTGAACTACTTTCATCGATTCATTTTTTGCTATTTTTTTTTTTCCTTCTTTGATTTTATCATTTATAAGTCTAAAACCACTATCTTCTCAATTCAAAAAGAGATAATAATTACCTCCCTTTTCAGAAAACTAACAAAATTATCAAAAAATAATTTCAAGATAGACATGAACGGAATTTCTGATCTGTTAGAAATGTGCAAAAATAATATTTCTGCATAAATCCTTATTTATCCTTATTTATCAACCAATTAGAATTTTCACCGGAAGTGCATTACACATGTCTTACCTTAAAATGTAGACGAAGTTATTTTAGAAATAGACAGCCAATGTAACAACTCTGCTAAAGCTCAGATCTACATTATGGGCGTCCGAGTTATAGATCTATCAAGAAAGCTGGCTGTCAACCTTATGTGCCATGCTCTGTAAAAGGACCGGGTGGGGTGGGGGATAGTTTCTATGCATCTAGATGATACCTTATACCAAGCAAGATACAACATAACTACGGATGCTTAAAATCATTTCTGTCTAACAACCGACCGAATCACAAGGTATAATGGTCCTTAGACATACAAAAAATGACTAATAGCAAAAAGTATCCAATCATGTCAGACTGCGCAGACTGACATGATTGGATATTTTTTTTGTGGGGGAAATGCATTAAGCCCCCCCTTTTCAAGGAGCATGGCTCATATTTATGCTGTATTCACTGAAGTTCCTGAATTCAATTCTAATTTTCAATTGGAAGAATTGTCATCTGATTGGCTGAGACGAAACATCCCAGCCAATCCTACAATTTAAGATTAAGACAGCAATGTCTTTGGACTATCGGTCCTCGGACGCCTTTCTCTTTCATACCGCAGTATCGGAAAAGTCATTAACTAGATAATCAACATTTCCCTTTAAAGATGTAAACTTAGACCCCAACAAAGGACTTCCACAGGTACCAGTGATTAACCTTTTGGACCGAATTAACAGGTCATAGATTGTCTCGGAAAATTTGGCAATTTTCATCTTTTCTCCTAGCTGTCGTCTGCACTGACAGCTAACATCGACCCTGAATACGCAACGCGTCAACAACATAATAAGACATTAAGCGGAGGCCGTCAAATTGACTCGATTAATCTTTATTCGAACTCCGAAACGTCATGGGTGTACAAATCGAGTGCAGATTGATTTATCGGAAGCTGCGGTTCTTTTCATTCGTTTTTGTCTCCTACAGGACAGGTAACAAGGTGATTCCGCTTTCCACGAGTATCGAATTTACACGGGAATGAACGGAATTACCCGAACATTATGTTTCGACGGAATTTTACACTTTTTGGTGACAATGAGGAATTTGTCTTTCATTTATCATTAATGAACGGAATGATTTATTTTCAGATTGTTTTTGTCTTTAGAAATCATCACCATGTGTCATTCACTTAACCCATAACCACACAATCCCTACTTTTGACGCCCCTGAGAAAGAGGCCTTTTGAAAACACTGTGGGAAAAGGAGAAAATGCTGGTAACCAGCATTTTCTCCTTTTCTAACAGTGTTTTCTACTCTTCCCAGAAAAAATTTCAATTTTTCAGTCACCTTTATTTTGTCGTCTGCAAATGCTTTCAATTTGGACGAGCCTAAAGTATTGTTGTTTGATAATGGGTTAACTCCTTTTTCCCGATTTGAAGTCTCGAGAAAGTTTGACATTTTTTCTTTTAATTGTTTATAAACCCTTGTCTTGTAAGAAAGTTGTACGAAATTATTTTAAATATTGTTGATCAATATACTCAAACAACATAAAATAAGACTAAATGCATGAAGAAGGCTGATTTCTTTTTTTTAGCACGATACTGGTATGTTGATCCAGTGATGTTATTTTGGCTGATATCAAATTTACCATGTACCACAAATCCGTCAATTTTAACAATCCACCGGGAAAATGCTTTCGAAAAGAAAGTATAAAGAGAAGAACATTTTTTTTTTCCTATTCCCACAATCTTTTCAACCTGTAACCCTTTCCCAAACGACAAACTTTTGGACTAGACCAAATTGAAAGCACTTGCAGACAAGAAAATATAAGGTAACTCAAAACTTGAAATTTGTTTCAAGTAGGGTAGAAAACACTGTGGGAAAAGGAGAAAATGCTGGTTACCAGCATTTTCTCCTTTTCCCACAATGTTTTCAAAAGGCTTCTATCTCTGGGTCGTAAAAACCAGGGATTGTTTGGGAAAGGGTTAAAAAACATATCTAACAATTTGCGTTATTTTTTATTTGTTGCCTATTTTTCACTTTTCCGAAGGCAAAACCCGAATTTTACGCCGGTTATAACTTGTTGCCTGCAAGAGTTTTCACTTTGGAAGTCGTGTATGTCGTTTCGTTCTCAAGAATGAACCACAAAACTTCGAAATTCGAAAGGAAAAAATGACGGGAAAGGTACATCATTTTTAGTTCTTGATAATATAAATAATAGATGACCATCTTATATTTTTGTCTAAATGATTTAATAGTGTTATCCACACGTACTGAATGGGAAACTCTGTATCAGATCTGGACTCACGAGTATCGAATTAAACTAATTACAGGAAACCCTTTCCGCGGAAGGAACTTAGGCCTATGTTTCGTTCATCGGAACGAAACATAGGCCTAAGTTCCTTCCTCGGAAAGTGTAGATCCAAGGCCTAAGTTCCTTCCGCGGAAAGTGTAGATCCAAGGCCTAAGTTCCTTCCGCGGAAAGTGTAGATCCAAGGCCTAAGTTCCTTCTGCGGAAAGTGTAGATCCAAGATGAGACTGTACAGGATTCACAGTCTGATTTTATAATTCAAGATCATGGTCCAGATTTGTTTATGTTTTGGTCTTGTTGCAAACACAATCTGACCTGATCTGCACTCATATTTGTCAAATTTTGTTCCTTACAGAACGACGAAAACTTACATCCGTCCAGAATAGATCGTTTGCAGACGACAAACGGAATTTCGCACAAATTTTGAAAGAAAAAAGTGCCTGAAAGACTAGAAGGCATTGTGTGGAAAAGGAGAAAATGCTGCTTACCAGCATTTTGTCCTTTTCCCACAACGTTTTCGAAAGTCTTTGTTCGAAGGATATTTATTTAAAGCCCTGGATTATTTGGTAATTGATATCAAATTAACGCTTGAAACGCAAAGCGTTATCAAAGTTCCTTTCTGAACTCTATAGATCTCTGTAGATCAAGATCAGACTGCTCAGAATTCCGCAATCTGATCTTGGATCTACACATGATGTCCATTATATTTACAATGTCAAAGCAGGTTGGACCCCTGAATTCGAGAGTATTCAATTAACCAATCAAATCATAGACCACTGATACTCAGTTGGTCTATCACATAGCACTAAACTTTTCATTGCTCGATCATCGGACACCGTTATTAAAAATAGCAGAATGGTGCCTCTCTATCGTATATAACTGAGTCACGCTTTGGCTGAAGATGGTTTAATGCATCTTCGAGATGCATGATTAATTCATCACATTTTTTAACCTTTAGGCTACCAAGCGCTACTTAAGGCATCTTTACGGCCAGTGTAAATCAAGATCATACCGCACAGCATGTGTAACCTGGTCTTAATGTACATTATCGAACAATGAGACTTTTTGTCTCCTTCCCCCCCCCCCCCCCCCCAAAAAAAAAGAAAAAAGTGAAATTGCAATATCTGATTTTTTACTACTTACTGGAAAATTTTATTTCACTCATATGAACAAATCATGAGGTAACCTAGTCTCCTTGAACAAACCTGTAAATGACCAATGGCGAAAAGTTTCGTCCCAGGTCAGCCTTGGTAGATACTTTTCACGGATGCATTAAGCCCCTTTTTCACAGAACATTGCTCAAAAACAATACACGATAAACGGGCGACGAACAAAGGTGCTATAAAAGTAACGGTGTCCGATAATTGACCAATGAAAAGGTTTGGTGTTACTTGATACACAAATGGAACTCCAGAGACCTGTGATCCAACTTTAAAGCGTGTAGTTTTAAATTTTTTAAAACCAGTTTTTTAAAGACATTTTATTGCAGAATACATCATTTAAGTGTGAGAAGGTTTGCTTTATGGAGGTGTACGCAACCCACATTTGCCAGAGCTAGGCTCATTTAAAATCAAAGCGTTGAAAACACTGAAGTGGTATTTGTCAAGGAAACCCATTGTGTGGAATTAATAGCTTGAAAGAAACAGAGACATATAGTTCAAATATTAGCTTAAACTTCAACCCACTAAGCAAATGAATTCCTTTTCGGTTGAAGGGAGAGTACTCATGACAAAGTTTGGTTAATTTGTAGAAGTGGTCTCCCTTTGATCCTTAGGAGGAAGCATGAGTAACGCCCCTTGACAGTAGGATGCATGACGAATAGAGAGAAAAATCCTGTTGATATATCGAACAAAATTAAGGTTGTTCCTGAAAACTATAATTTTGAAATATCTCTAGCATTTTACATTTAATTTCCAACATTACAATCAATTACCTCGATCTATAAATATTCATGAGCAATCAAAGGGAGTAGCGCGCAATTATAGGACGAACAAGCCATGGAACGAATTTGTTTTGGAACGAAAAAGCCCAGGGTCAGTTGGCACATTTGTATCATTGCGCCAATAAAAGGCTATGAGCGAGAGAAGCTATTTTCAATCAAAAATAAATATCTCAACGATCGATGGCCTCGCCCAATGTATTTTAGCATGTTATTTCAAATTACATATCTAAGTGCCACCGCAAAACTCATCTGCATGAGAAAAAATGAGTTTAACTGGGTTTATTTCCTTCTACTTTGCTCAAAATAAGATACATGGTTATCAAAATTTAATGTTGAACTCATAGTGGTGTTGTCTTCGACAAATACAATAAAAACTTCAGTAAGTCAATCATTTAGAAAAGACTTTTGATTAAATTTATGCCGTTTTCAGTTTCTATCATAGGCAATTGGCGGTCATAGAACAATTATCTATCTGTACAAGGGTTAAGAAATCCTTTGCCGAAGGACATTTCTTCTGTTTTAAGTTCAAATACTGATCACTTTTTACACTACCAGGGTTCATGTCTTACACTTAACCCTTTACCAAAGAATCCCTGTTTTTTACACCTCTAAGAAAGAAGCCTTTTGAAAACATCTTTGGAAAAGGAAAAAATGCTGGTAACCAGCATTTTCTCTTTTTCCCACAATGTTTCCTTCCATTCCTAAGACAAATTACAGTTTTTGAGCTGCATTAATTTTATCATCTGCAAATGCATTCAATTTGGATGAGTTCAAAATTTTTGTCGTCCGGTAAAAGTCAAAGTCTAAGGCCATGCATATTTGATGCCGTCCAGTTAAAAAAAAGAAACCTTTTTAAAACTTTGCCTTGCATCCGCACACCAGTCCAAGACATTGCGATTAATTACCCGATAAGTTTTTTTTAAATAGGGAGCGCAGTTCTTTATCAAAATCCAATAAAAAACGATACTGAATATTCTAACAAATTATTAATTACTGTTCCTACAATAACAGAACGCCATTTTAATAATCGAAAACATATGTCGCAAAAAAATTATAATAACCCTCTCGCGTAAAATTAATAAAGCAATAAATTGTGCTCATAACGTTATAGTCATACTCGAATTCAACCGTAGTTAACTTTGTCACCCGACCTTTGAACTTGACAAAAACTGTCCATGTTGTTCATAAGCATCCCTAGTTAGAACGCTTAAAAGCTTCGGTTTTGTAATGTCAAAAATACTCTCTCTGTATTGCTTAGATTATATACCTACACCCTTATGGTTCTAAATACGAGTATTAGTAATACATTTATATGTATGTTTTTTTTTTCTGTCACCAACTCGAAACAGCCTAGTGCTTAACCCTTTCTCAAACGATAAATTTTGGACCCTTCAAACCCCAAGAGTTTGCAGACGACGATTTTAGATTTGGAGAAAATGACAGAAAGTTCTCAAAAAGGGGTAGAAAACAGGGCTTGTTTGGGAAAGAGTTAACGTAACCTTGGATGCATTCAAATGATTTCTGAGAGAAAATAAAATGTGGAATAGGGAAAAATGATGGTAACCAGAAGAAGGCTTTTAATTAACAATACACTGTTTATACTGTATTTCCAACCCCTTCATTTGAGAAACATTCCTTTTGTTTCCTTTAAATGACTTCAAATTTGGAAAATGTATGTTCTGTACATAATTGAATTGTCTGGTAAAGATATTTTCTTTTTTCACTATGTTTCACTTTGTTACGTCTTGCTTTTTATGGGAAGTCAATTGACACACAAGTGTTTATCGACAGTTACAGTAGCGATCTAAGTTAGATAACTCTTTGATGATTGGTTGATATAAAGGAAGATAACTCTTAGATGAATTGCAAAGATAATGGTTCAGATTTATACCAGATAACTTTGATGTGTGACGAGAGAGAACTGTGATAAAAATGCTCAATTCTTTACCAAATGACAAAATTTTATACTGGTCCAAATTGGAAGCGTTTGCAGACGACAAAATGGATCGTTGTTTGCGCATTTCATATTCTTCGAAGATTCGACCTATCTTATATGACGCATCACTCTTCCCGACATCGGGGGAGACTGTAATAATACGTGCTATAAAGTAGCAATGGAGAAAATGGCTTTTATCTATACATTTGGGCAAAGATCAGGCCTGTTTAAGATCCAGATTTCTCTAAACTGCTGATCATAGCTGAGTGAATTGCACGAGGTAGCGTTTTGTTGAGTATACGATTTTTTTTACTTTGAAATTCAAAGTAACAGTTGTCGCGTAGAAATGTGGTCCGGTCCTGTGTACCCAGGATGTTCAAATTAGATAGATGAGTATTTGTAGAATGCCATCTTGCGGGAGATAATGCAAAATGAATGTGATTAAAGAATTAGAATTTGTCTTAGGAAGGGAAGAAAACATAGAGGGAAAATGCTGGTTACCAGTATTTTCTACTTTTCCCACAATGTTCTTAAAAAGCCTCTTCCTCACGGGTGTCAAAAGTCATCATTGTGTGGTAAAAGATAATTCAAAACTTTGCTGATAAAAAAGTAACGGGTGAAAATTAGTTATACTGAAATGTTTGTGGAGAAATCAAACCTCTTTGTCGCTCCAAATTTATTGAATAATTTTTATCCCATTACCACACAATCCCTTCTTTTAACGACCCTAAGAGAGAAGCCTTTGCAAAACATTGTGGGAAAAGGACAAAATGCTGTTAACCAGCATTTCGTCCTTTTCCCACAATGTTTTCTACCTTTCACAAAATAAACCTTAAATTTCAGTCACTTTTATTTTTTCGTCAGGAAATGCTTTTGATTTGGGCATACCTGAAATTTCGTCGTTTGGTAATGAGATAATAAAAAAATTCATATGGGAGAAATAATTTCTGAAAATCATGATCGATTACTGCTAATTTTTGTATACATTTTTCAGTATAGAGAAAACCCGTCTAAAATGCTATCTTATACATGCATAATGAAATAATTGATATTCACACATGACAAAAATGCCACAGCAAAATCATTTTCACTTAAAAATTAACCTAAATTGTTTGAAAAGTACTGAAATAAAGATTCATGAATAGTACCAATTAGTGTTGTTCTGAATAACTTATATTAAACTTTGAAATTCGCTGCATCGATTGCCATCTTGAACTGTAGTCCGGTTCTGAACCCAGGATGCTCAAATAAGACAGGTATGAATTTAAAATATGCCACCTTACGAAGGATATGGTGTTGATGTCCGTGCTAGAATTTCCTAAAAGTGCTTACCAGCCGATATAGCTCAGTAGGTAGAGCGTAGGACTCGTGAACATAATGTTTCGGGTCACTACAGGGTGTGGGTTTGAATCCCCGGCTGGCCAACTAAAATAAGTACTCGTAATAGTCTTTCGGATGAGACATTAAACCGAAGTTTCGTGTGACGGTGCTATATGCTGAGCACGTTAAAGAACCAGGTGAAGGTCTCAATAGTTTCGATCTGCATCCTTGCACTATCCCCCGCAACAACTAACTGTCTTCTGGGGGCGTCGCTCAGATGGACAACCGGTAGCGACGATAAATAAACTCAAATAACCAACCAACTAAAAGTGCTTTGACATTATCTCTTTATAGAGACTCCGAAGGAGGAAGCAATATCAGTAAGAGATATTTGATAAATTAGGCTCAAGAAAGGCCGTTTCACTGAAAACTAGCTGTGTCGAGTGATGCAGTTGTTTTGTCCATCCTTGGAAGTCGAAGCAAGGCTGTGAGCAGACAACGCTGAAAAACATTGTCACGCTTACGAAAATAATTTCTCCTATTGCAACAATGTTTTCTCTTGGTAATCGCGGGAATTATGGATCATTAATAAGCTTTTTTTTCTGACGATGTTTTCTATCACAGATAAATTCCATCATTTGAGTCTTAGTTAACCCATTACTAAACGACCGTGAAAATTTCAGGTTTGTCCAAATCGAAAGCATTTGCAGACAGCAAAATAAACGCGACTGAAAATTTGAAATTTGTTGTGTGAAAACTTTGTGGGAAAAGGAGAAAATGCTGGCTACCACAATGTTTTCTAAAGGCTTCTTTCTCAGGATCATCAAAGTAGGGATTGTGTGGTAATGGGTTAATATGCTGTCTGCCAATGTTTTGTTAAGGTCTAGACTTTTGCCGTTTTGCAAAGAGTTAACAAAAACAAACAAATTAACCCTTTCCCAAACAATCCCTGGTTTTTACGACCCTGAAAGAGGGGGCTTTTGAAAACTTTGTGGGAAAAGGAGAAAATGCTGGTAACCAGCATTTTCTACTTTCCCACAATATTTTCTATCCTGCTAGAAACAAATTTCAATTTTTGAGTTGCATTTATCTTGTCTTCTGCAAATGCTTTAAATTTGGACCAGTCTAAAATTTTGTTGTTTGGGAAAAGGTTAAAGAAAGAGAATATTCCAGTTCTTTTACTTAGCATTATCAAAGGGTTATATAGCGGAGAAAGTATCGTACTTAACCCCAAAAGAGAAATCAAGCGTCAGGGCGACTACGTATAACAAGTGATGAATATTTAATTACCAGATTGTCTTTTCATTACCTGGAAATACCTGGTTGGTTGTAATAAAGCCCTTCCAGAAATGGGCGCCAAAATATGGTGCGGTTTCCAGTCATCTGCGGTGATTCCTCGATAACAAACTGTCCGCGTATTACTTTTACACTTTCACCGTTTTCTAAAATTGACACCTGCAGCGGACGACCTTTTGATTTGCTTTTTGGCTTTGCTATGTCGATGTCTAACGCCATTTTCAACATTCTTACGTTGTTACCATGATACCAAGACGATTAGTGCACCTGTCTAAGCATTCCATAGGTTTTTTTTATTATTATTATTTTCTTTATCAATTGATCTTCTTCGCAAAAACGCATCCCAGGCTACTTTGTCGAAACAATGTTCAAAGGTTAGAAATGAATCCTACTGCTGACTACCATTAACTCATTTTCAAACGACAAAATTTTAGGTTTGACCAAATCGAAAGCATTTGCAGACGACAAAAAATAAGTGACTGAAAAATTGAAAATTGTTTTTGTGAAGGGTAGAAAACATTATGGGAAAAGGAGAAAATGCTGGTTACCAGCATTTTCTCCTTTTCCCACAATGTTTTCTACAGGCTTCTTTCTCAGGGGCGTCAAAAGTAGGGATTGTGTGATAATGGGTTAATTCAACCTCTCTGTCTCTGTCTATTTGATTTGATTTGATTTAGGCTAGTAATAGGCTTTATATTCATGAAGTTTCGCCATTCTGCACTTAATTATGTATTATTGAGGGTATGCAGAGAAAGTGATAAACACAAAGTCATTAGAATGTACTATGGTCTAGCCCCTTTCCTAGGATGTTGAAAATTTCAATTCCCGGACATAATTTTGCCGTGCTGCATTTCAGTTTAATGACCCTGGATCCCATTCCGTTCCTATAACCCCTTCGAATACTCTCTTGCTTTGATTATACAATAAAATTAATCTTATTTTCATAATGGGGCACTGGGTTACAGTGTTTCTTTAGAGCTCTTGTTTTACCTAACAATTCTCTATTTAACTCATTACCAAACGGCAAAGTTTTAGGTTAGTCCAAATCGAAAGCATTTGAAGATGACAGAATTAAATTGACTGAAAATTTGAAATTTGTTTTGTGAAGGATAGAAAACATCGTGGGAAAAAGGAGAAAATGCTGGTTACCAGCATTTTCTCCTTTTCCCACAATGTTTTCTAAAGGCTTCTATCTCAGGGGCGTCAAAAGCGGGGATTGTGTGGTAATGGGTTAACTCTTTACCAGATGACAAAATTTTAGACTTGTCCAAATTGAAAACAATAGTGCAGACGACAAAATTAAAGTGACTCAAAATTTGAGATTTGTTTTCGGACGGGTAGAAACATAGTGAGAAAATGAGAAAATGCTGATTTTGATAACCAGCATTTTCTCCTTTTCCTACAATGTTTTCAAAAATCTTCTTTAGCAGGGTCGTGAGTACTGGGGATTGTTTGGTAAAGGGTTAAGAGGTAAAAACATGCTAGATTTTTAAAAACATTTTTAGATTAGTGAAAATATTAGGAACCCACATTTTCTGCTTTTCCCACAATATTTTTTCACCCTTTCGTAGGCAAATCTTATTATCCGAACAACATTTAAATTATCGTCTCCAAATTATTTAAGTTCAAATGGGTCTAAATTTTTTATGTTTGATAAAGATTGAAATCGTTTAGATTGTAGGAAGAACATTATCGTCAGTTTACTTTCAAAAAAACTCGTAACTACAGCTTGTTTCGAGCTGTAGTTGCGAGGTTTTTGAAGTAAATAGACGATATGAGATATGTAAACGTACCAATCTTGATTTATAAGGCAAAACGTTTTCTGTCGTATACTTGATTAATTTAGAAGCAGTTGGAACTTTCTATGGAAGCGTTAAATTTCAACCATGGAGACGGAGACGAAGTTCACCTCCGTAGTCATAAACGCACCAGGTACATTCAAGTTTCAATTTTTATGTTCCTTTCACAAGTTAAACTCAATCTAGTAGAGATGTATCCCGTATTTAACTTCAGCCCAGCTATTTATATTTTTTAGAAAAGAATAATTTATAAATGTTTAAAATTCTATCAGTTGAATGCGCTATATTTACGTTTAAGGACGCCCCCTGCCGGTTGCTCTACAGCGATGCGCCAGTGACTCGGCAATATCGTCCAGCGTCCATTCGATACAGGCGCCAGAATTGTAACGTTAACATATACGAAAATAGTGTGAAAATAATATTCATGCCGGTTTGTCCATGATTTATATGTTTAGACGGAATGGTGTCGGAAAAATTTATTACTGTCGTCTATCGAGCGAGTTTTAATGTTTTTGTTTTCATTTCAGAGCGATCCATGCAAGTCGTCTGCTATAGGCCGCCATTAAAATGGCGGTTTGAAATTTGAAAACCTCTGCTCGTGCGGGAGTCATAAATCAGACTGTTTAAGTATTTTAGGGTTCAGTTTCCAATCGCTCGAGCCAATATGGGGTCTGGGAGAGAAGGGGGTCACTAATAAATTTGAAATTGATACGATTAAAAATCATCTGAGATCCAATTTCGACATTTTAGCTTTTTAAGTGATTCTCGTCTGTAACAAGAGGCTTATAGTACATTCAGCTCTATCTTTTGAATATGCTTTATCCCTTTCCCAAACGACAAAATTTTAGACTGGTCCAAATTGAAAGCACTTGCAGACGACAAAAATAATGTTACTCAAAAAGCAAAATTTGTTTCTAGCAGGAAAGAAAACATTGTGGGAAAAGGAGAAAATGCTGGTTACCAGCATTTTCTCCTTTTCCCATGATGTTTTAAAAAGGCTTATCTCTCAGAGCCGTTAAAACCAGGGATTGGTTTGGTAAAGGGTTAAAAAAACAAACGCTTTCAAGCCGGTAATAAACACTCGAATATTGTTGTTTTTTTAAAGAAAATACCTCCTTTGAGGAGAGTGTGGATCCAAGATTAGACAGCACGCTGTCTGCAACCAGGGTCCGTATTTACCAATCATTGTTAAGAACATTCATAGTCTTACTCTTCAAGATTTTCTGAATGTGAAAGTAACAGAACTTCTGATTGGCTAAACCATTTGGTTTAGCCAATCAGAAGTTCTGTTACTTTCATATTGACAAACTTGATTGTGAAGAATAAGAATGTTCTTAAGAATCGTTGGTGAATACTGACATAGGACCAGTATTCACCAATTATTTTTAAGAATATTCTCAGTCTTATTCTCCAAGCTTTTCTAAATTTGAATGGTTTAGCCAATCAGAAGTTGTGTAATTTTCAAATTTAGAAAATTCTGGTGAACGTTTTCAAGAGTGGTTGCTGAATACGGACTCTGATCTTGATCTACACTGTCCGCCAAAGACCAGTGAGTCGCACTTGGCAGTTTAATCGACTTTTAGGGGCTTCGAGAAAGAAGCCTAATGAAAACATTTTGAGAAAAGGAGAAAATGCTGATAACCAGCATTTTCTCCTTTTCCCAAAATGTTTTCTACCCTCTGAAAGAAAAAAAGCCGCATTGAAATTGGCGTCTGCAAATGCTTTGAATTTAGACAAGGCTAAAATTATGTCGTCTGTAATTAAAGAGTTAAAGGTTAGTATTAACTCTTTACCAAAAATTTTAGACTGGTCTAAATTCAAAGCACTCGCAGACCACAAATTAAACGTATCTCAAAAATTGAAATCTGTTTCCAGTAGGGTAGAAAGCATTGTGGAAAAAGGATATAGTGATGGTTACCAGCATTTTCTCCTTTTTCCACTATGTTTTCCAAATCCAAATTTTAGACTCGTCCGAAATTTTTAACAGATGAAACCCCAGTTATATGATGACTTGCTTGTAAAATTTATCTTTGAGATTCATTAACCCTTTACCACACAATGACACCTTTTAACGCCCCTGAGGAAGAAGCCGTTTGAAAACATTGTGGGAAAAGGAGAAAATGCTGGTAACCAGCATTTTCTCCTTTTCCCACAAAGTGTTCTACCCTATCAAAACAAAACTGCACCATTTGAGCCACTTTGAAATTGTCGTCTGCAAATGCTTTCAATTTGGATAGGTCTAAATTTTTAATGTGTGGTAACGGGTTAAACCGATTTTAGCCAGATCGCCTCTAAAATACTAGTAATATCAAAGTTCCAGATAGAGGGAGTGATTTTGATTTCAGGATTGCTAATGTTAATTATTGTCCACCAAACCCTATGTTGTGGGTTCTCATCAGAATTGTCTCATCGAGACGATTCTAATGAGTACCCACAATATAGGATTTTGAAGGGAAATAATGGATTTAGAATACCATCACTCCTTCTTGTTTAGATTTCAGTTTAAGTTATATTTTCGTTTGTTTGTATGATGTTAAACGCCACTTAGAACATTGTTTCACTTATATCGCGACGACCAGTGCACCTATAGATGCTTTTCTCGAGTACAGAACTTTACTTTTTTACTGTTATAACCGAAACGAAGAAAAAAGGTGTAATTAATAGCGTGTCTTTTCAATTAACATTGCTGGGTGTATTTTGATTGCGTTCAAATCGGGAAAAGAGATAATAAATACGTTGCCATTTGCGTGATCCATAGAATTCTATCACGATTCTGATTGGCTCAATGAATGATTAATTAAGCTTATAGGGACCAATCAGACAGTTCGTGTCAATTTGTGATTGCTACCGATTTTTATAGCTTCACTGTGCACAATCAGTCATGAACAAATACCCGGCGCTTATTTCACTGTTTTCAATATAGATCTTGCTTTTTTTCCTACTGAATATTGTTTTTAGGTGCATTTGTGCAATGAGCCAAAATTTCAGATGGACGGATGGTTGGGCGAATGGGTTGGTGGTTGCATGATAGATAGGTATTTTGGTGGATGGATAGACGGACAGGTGGAGGAGAGAGAAAGAGAGACAGAGAGACAGAGAGACAGACAGAGAGAGAGAGAGAGAGAGAGAGAGAGAGAGAGAGAGAGAGAAATGGTAATTAGGTGTTTTCAGATGCAAAATTGGTAATACAACAGCTGTCATAAGTTCTTGATAATTCTTTAATCAACAAATAAAATTTACCCTTGACATACTGAATTATCACAGTCACCATATCTTAAACGTTAAATACTTTGAAGTCGCACATTTTCAAAACGGGTTTTTGAATGATAAAAGTGGGACCACGCTCTAAGTGCTTAATTCTGGTACCTGATATTAATTAATTCTGGTATCTCTGTAACATTTACATTAGGCCGTCGGTCGAACGACTAAGTTATACACTTGTCCAAATTAAAAGTATTTGAGAATACAAAATAAACATGCTTGGAAACATTGTAGGAAAAGGAAAAGTGATGGTTATCAGCATTTTTCCTTTTCCCACAATGTTTTCAAAAGGTTTCTTCCTCTGGGTCGTAAAACAAGGGATTGTTTGGTAAAGGGATAAGCAAGACAGAAATCGACGTAAGTTGGTTCACCCGAGACACAAAGAATCTTTAGCTGATGCATGTAGCCGCATAGTGGACTGTCACGGAGAAAGTATCGCAAAAATGGGTGTATCAGTCCTCCAATCAGCGTGCGTTGGCTCACTGGTTCGTAATCGGAAAATGTTCTTGTAAATGTTGTTATTCTGTTGATGAGCACCGTAACACATCTTAAATCGTTCCAACACTTCATCTTAGGATGTCGCACTGTTCATTGGAAAGGTCATCAGACCCCTCCACAATAGTGAGTTTAAAAGGCAGACGGTCACAAAACTTACTATCTAAATCCATTTTTCTAGCGAAGTTATGCTGATACACAGTCTGTTTCGTCATGGTTTTGTAAATAAAGTGAAACCAAAAAACCGAAACAAGAATTAGACGTATTCTACTTTGTATTGCTAATTGCAGGAAATATTTTGTTATATTAGTTTGCCAAGCCTGCAAATAACCTCTCAAATAATTGTAACTTTTCATTAGGCAAACAAATCTATACCGAAGAAAAAATAAGGAGAATTTCGTTGAAAAAGAGAAAGAATACCGCTGGACAAGATCGTGCAACTTGAACACGCGACAAGAAGGTCAAATGACCGTCATGTACAGCATATGAGGTTCCTAAGTGGCGGCTGTTTTCCTTGTTTACCAAAATATATTATAATTAAAAGCCAATGGACTATTTGAAAACATTGATGATGACCTCTGATGGCTTCTTTTGTAAAGAAGCCAACTTGTTCTTGTTATACACCTAAAAATACCAACTTGTGCTATGCGTGACAGTGAAGTTAAGATACAGTTTTTAACCAACAAATTGTTTCATTGTATCACAATAATTAACGTCTGATGGTTCGATTTTATACCGTGTAAAAACGATAAGGTTCTCGAGATCAATTAGAACGATAATCAACCTGTCGAATGGACCCTTTTCTGTCAGTCATTGTATCACGACCTTATGTTCTTTTTTTTTATCTAGTCGGCAATCATATCGAGGACTGTCAGGTAAAAGTTAAAAACAGTGTATGCATTTAAAGCTATGGTCACACCTTATGTAGTTGACCGTAGTTGGGAATGACCGTAGATGACCGTAGTTAAACGTAGCGAACGTAGTTAACCGTAGTTCAACGTAGTAATGAACGTAGTTTGAACTTACGGTTTGCCTGTACTAAGCACAAAATGTTCAAACATGTTAAAAAATATGTTACGGTTAACTACGTTGTTTTAACCATACTGTGGCCGTAGTTTGAACGTAGTTAACCGTACTTACACGTAGTTCAACGTACTTACACTTTATATATCGCCAAGTTTGAACCTTCTTTGAACGTACTTTCAACGTAGTTGACCGTAGCAGTACGGTAGACTACGTTTGCAATTAAAAGTATGATCACACCTTACAAAGTTGACCGTAGTGGGGATTGACCGTAGATGGCCGTAGTTAAACGTATCGAACGTAGCTGAACGTAGTTATACATAGTTAACCATAATTCAACGTAGTAATAAACTTAGTTTGTTACGGTTAACTACGTTGTGGTGACTGTACTGTAACCGTACTGTTCTGTAGCCGTAGTTTGAACGTAGTTAACCATAGTTAACTGTAATGTGTTAAATACGTTCAACTACGGTCAACTACGGTAATTTCCTAATATGGTCATATGGTAATATGTGACAGTAGTTTAAAGTACAATGACTGCAGTCTACCCGTGCTGGCCAACACAAGCTCAACGTTTTACTGTAGCTTTACACAGCTGACCTTACATTGTGTGTACTTAGTTCATGCGTAGTTCAGCGTAGTGTAGTTAATCGTAGTTAGACGAAGTAATACCCTAGATAGCCCAGCCACTTTGCACGTAGTTGAATGTAGTTAACCGTACTTACACCTAGTTCAACCTACCTAGACATTCTGTATCGCCAAGTTTGAATCTACTTTGAACCTACTTGACCGTAGTAGCAGTACGGCAGACTACGTTTGAAATTAACTACGGACAACTACCTGTATTGACCGTAAATGTGACCATAGCTTTAAACCTGTACTGAAAGTGCATAGGTTTATATTTGCCTGTGACCAGGCGCCGGAAAATACAAAAAGGGAAAAAGGCCGTAAACTGAACCAAAGCTCTCTGACACCATGTGGCTTTATGGTTCTCTCTCTGTGGCTTTATGGTTCTCTCTCTCTCTCTCTCTCTCTCTCTCTCTCTCTTCTCTCTCTCTCTTAGGCTATCTAGCTATCTCTGTATATATTTTTCTGTCTTTCTATGGCTATCTCTACGTCTCTCTGGCTCCATATGACTCTCTGTGTGGCTCCCTCACTGACTCTTTTTGGCTCTCTCCACCTGTCTTTGGTTCTCCCTGTCTCTCGATGCCTATCTTTCTCCGTTTGTCTTTCTATTCCCTGTCTTGTAACACTTTGTACGTCTCTCTCACCCTGTCTATCCATAACCGTCTCTCTATCTCTCTGGCTATCTTTCTCAGTCTACGGCGCACTGGCTATTTCTTTAACTTTACTGATTTCTCTTCCTATTACTCTTTGGCTATCTTTCTCGCCGACCTTCTGTTCATATCTCTTTCTGACCCCGCCTGGGTCTCTATGGTTTTCTCAGCGAGTCTGTCGATCACTAAATTGCTACCTTTTCCACTATTTTTCCTTCACTATGGCTTTCCTACAACCTCTCCCTCCCTCACTCTCTTTCGGGCTGTCCAATACTCTTCTGACTCTCCATTCCATTTTCTCCCCGACTATCTTTCTCTCTCAAGCTGTTCTGTAGTGTTATGTACAATTATTGGGTACAAATAAATTACCTTATGCATCATGTTCCATCAAAATCTCGCAGTGCGTCACACTAATTCTATCATAATATATACTTCTTTTGCATATTTCTGTTGTAGTGACCATGCACAGCTTTGTAATCATCTATCAATAAACTAAACAAGAGCACCATCATGTGGGTGCCAACGCTAGGCTGCAGTTGCTTTCACTTTTTACCAAACGACAAAGATATAGACTGGTCAAAATTCAAAGCAGTTGCAGACGACAGAATAAATGGGACTGAAAATTTGAAATTTGGTTAGGGAAAGGTAGAAAACATTGTGGTAAAAGGAGCCACAATTTTTTCAAAATGCTCCTTTCTCAGGGTCGTTGAAAGTCGCGATTGTGTGGTAAAGTCTAAAGAAATGGATCGATTCTCAGTGAAAATTCAAAGTTGGAAAAGGGCATAACTGTATAAAAGGTTTTCATGGTTACCTGTCCTTGTTGCATACATTTCCCTTTAGATAGTTGACAACTAGTCGGAATGCAAAGAAATAGCTTCAGCTTTGACAGAAGTATTATAAATGTCAAAGTTGTTGCACACCATAGCAGAAAACGAGGCAGATGAGAGAGCTATAAAAATACCTTGACATCTAAAACAGCTTAGAGATATTCTATTCTGTTCTGGTGTCCTCGACAAAGATGGTAGGCTGATTTTGGTATGTTCCCTGCGACACTTTATTACATGTTAAATATAGGAACTGCCTGTGTCAATTTACTGATTATTCAATAACCACCATTTTCTGTTTCCCACGATGGATTTTTTTTCTTTAATATAAACACGGGATTACCTTTTTTTAACCCTTAACCACACAATCTAGAGTTTTAATGACACTGAGAAAGAGACCCTGTAAAAAACATGAAGGGAAAAAGGAAAAATGCTCGTCGCCAGGATTTTCTCTATCTCTAAAATGATTTCTATGCATTCAGAGACAAATCCCATAATTTCAGCCAAATTAAAATAATTTGTACGCAAATGGTTTAAGATTGGACAAGTCCAAAACTGTATTGTTTGGAAAAGAGTTAAAAAAAAAGCAACGTAAATTAAAGTTTATTCATATCAATCTATTTTACATATATCTGACAAGTACACTTCATAAAGTTACTGGGAGCTAGCAACAACTGTTCATATTTACTGCTGTAAGGAACGTCTAACTTTTGAATGGTGGATCTGTCATCAAATGGACCCCTGAAAAGAAAGAAAAAGTCCTCACTGAAATTTCTCTTTGTCAATATGATTAGATATGCCATGCGATGGTCCAATGAAGCTGTTATTATGTCATGCAGGATAGCGCAAGGACAAAACCTGTCCTAAATTGAACACAACCAGCATTTTCTCCTTTTCCCACAATATTTTCAAAAGGCTACTATTCCAGACCCGTAAAAACCAGAGATTGTTTGGGAAAGGGTTAAACAACCAAGAATCAGAGCTCCAGATAGAGGGTGTGATTTTGATTTCAAAATTGAAAACATTAATCATTTTACTCTAAATTCCTATGAGTACCCACAACATAGTTCGAAGAGAGATAATTGATTTAGAATACAAATAACTATCACTCCCTCTTGTCTGGAGCTCTGAAGAATGAAAAGGTTTTTGATTTTGAAAACCAGCATTTTCTGTTTTTTACCAAAACGTTTTCTGCCATATTAAGGACAGAAATCACTAATAAATAATATATGATTTGTCATCAGCAAACGCTTTCAATTTGGTCCAGTCCAAAATTTCTCTGCTTGGTAAATAGTTAAAGAAAAGAAATTAATATAGCCATAACACATTTAATACTACAAAAATGATTTTACTCTTTACCAAACAAAACTCTCTAGAGCTGTATGCATTGGAAGTTTTTGCACATGACAAATCAAATGTGGCTCAAATTATAAGATTCATAGGGTAGAAAAACATTGTGGCAAAAGGAGAAAATGCTGGTTATCAACATTTTATCCTTTTCCCACATTGTTTTCAAAATTCTTCGTCCTCAGGCTCATTTAATCCAGGGAATGAGGTTAAGGGCTTGCCCAAGTTGAAAAAGTTATGCAGAGAGAAATCATACACAACTTTTTACTCCTATTGTTAAAAGCATATGTTCAGATATGATCAGTGTTCTGAAAGTCAAAGTGCTTCTTTCTTATTAGCAATTTCTCACAATTCCTCTCTGTTTCTACCATAAAGCTATCCATTGCAATGGTTTTTTGGTGATAATTTGACTTTTTCTTAAACATCAAAGTTTTAAAACTTCTCACTACTGAAGTCATATTTAGACAACAAATTGTGACACAAGTGATTAAAGTTGTCCTTGAAACAGCCCAAAAAACGCATTATAGGAAAACGAAAAATACTGATTACCAGCATTTTCCTCTTTTTCTCATAATGTTTTCAAAATTCTTCCCCATAGTAATAAAACCAATTGATCATTTTGTTAACAATAAATTAACTAACCTGTTTTTCGTAGCAGCATCACTTTCACCTAAAGGTAAAGCAGGACCAAGATCACCAGAAGAATAAGACTTGTAGGCCAATGAAAATTTGTCATCAATCTCGGGAAAATTCCAAAATCGTGATTCACTGAATGACGAGCCACTTCCACTTCGTGATCGCCACAAGTCCTCTGCTGCTATGCACAGTAAATCCTCTGAAATGCAACAGACTTTGATTGATTTAGAGTTGAATGCCATTTGTGACAGCTTAAGCCATATCATAGCAGTCAGTGCACCTATGCATGTTTCCTGGATTTCTCACACCAGTACTAATACAACTTGCTCTCCAAGTCACTGATACTTTTTTCACATGCAACGAAGTTGTGAAGTAAAATTCTGCTAGAAGAAATGTTTGCCTTAACCAGGGCTTGTATTCACCAACCATTGTTAGGAAAATTCTTTGTCTTCTTATCCAAGATTTTTTTAATTTGAAAGTAACATCACTTCTGATTGGCTAAACCGAATGGTTTAGCCAATCAGAAGTGATCTTACTTTTAAATTTAGACAATTCTAGAGAATAAGACTGAGAATGATCTTATGCATGGCTGGTGAATATAAGCCTTGGTATCAAACTTACAACCATAAGGTCACAAGTCTGTTACCCTAAGCACTGAGCTATTTGGGTGGAAATAACATGAATGACAAATAGATTGTTAATCCTTTGAAAGACAATCCTGTTTTCTTTACCAATCAACAAAGTTTTAGACTCGACAGAACTGACAGCATTTGCAGACAACAAATCTCATGTAGCTTAGCTCATTAATGGTGATTTTAATCTTTGATAGGATAGAAAACATTGTGGGGAAAAGGAGAAAGTGCTGGCTACCAGTTACATGTTTTCAGAAGGCTTCTCTCTCTGAATCATTAAAACTCTTGTTTTGAAGTAAAGGGTTAATAGCCCTGAGGAAAGTAGGTTTCGAAAACAGTGTTACGAAAGGACATTTTTTTAATTTCCTTTTTTCACAATTTCTGCCCTTTCAAAGACAAATTCCATCACTTCAGCTACACCAAGTATGTATCTGTAAGTGCTTAAACTTTGTGCAAGTTTAACTCTTTTACCAAATGACAAAGCTTTAGACTTGTCAAAATTGAAAGCATTTCAAGACAACACAAAATAAATGTGACTCAAAAATTGAACCTTGACTTTAGAAGAGTAGAAAACATTGTAGGGAAAGGAGAAAATGCTGGTTACCAGCATTTTCTCCTTTTCCCGCAATGTTTTCAAATGGCTTCTTCCTCTGGATCGACTGTTAGCAAATGACAATTTATGTCTCTAATTTGGAAGGGTAGAAAACAATGCAGTAAAAGGGGGAAAATGCTGGCTAGAAATATTTTCTCCCTAACCAGCAGTATTTTTGGAGGCCCTCTTCTAAAAGGTCTTCAAATCTTGGGATTGTGAGGTAACTGAAGAAGCATACTCAATGACTATCGACTCTGACCTGACTCCTTTGTCATCTGACATTTTATAACAGAACTAATATATCTAGCCGTAAGTCTGTAAGAATGCACTACATACCTGATGTCTGACTACAAGGACTGCCTAGAGATACGGTCTCAGAACTCGGTATCAGGTATCTCAAGTTGATCTTCATATGCTTGCATACCTGTAACAGGAAATAGCATTTACATGTATAGCTTTGGTGAAAAAGTACAATCATATCCTATGCTGCATTGCGCAACCAGTCGTTAGATTATTGCAGGAAGGTATTGGCAGGATTTTGCTCAAGACAGAAACTTTCTTTGTGTGTGCGAACTGAAATATCTGCCTTCTAGAGCAGACTGATTACTTATTAGAGAGGCCACTTTGTAAGGTTGAATGATAATAACAAGTCCTCAACAGCCAACAAATTAGGGCACTGCATGTAATTTGGTTCCCTGAATGGCCTACGGTTTCATGGTAGACGAGTTCTGAAAATATTGTCCAAAATGGAGAATATGCTGGTAACCAGTATTTTCCCCTTTTCTAACAATATTTTTAAAATCTGTCTTCCTCAGGACTCTTAGGGAAAAAACATTTATTAACTACAGAGTTACACTTTCAATGACATAAAATTTACTTACAAGCAAAATCATTCTTCCATAAAACATACCTCATACACTCCAGCTGACAATGCCTGGAATCTGACATTTGCTTGTAATGTTGATCCAAATGAACACGGTCTGAAAAATATGAAACTTCCATTGTAGTTGAGTAGAACCTATATAAATTGATCATGTTTTACCCGGGAAGACTAAAAAAGGAAAAGAAATGGACCATGCTCTGTGAAAAGGGGGCTTGATGGATCTGTTAAAAAGTATCGAGTCAGGTCAGCCTGCACAGTCTGTACAGGCTGATCTTTGCCAAAACTTTTCGCTATTGGTCAATTTTCTGTATGTCAAAGGACCAGTCTACCTCATGAATAAGTCAGTTGTTTAAAAAAAGTGGCCGTTTTGAATCCGTAAGTATGTAGGTATGTGATGGCTTGATTGATATGATGAATTACCGAGATGCATTAACCCATTACCACTCAATCCCTACTTTTGACGCCCCTGAGAAAGAAGCCTTTTGAAAACACTGTGGGAAAAGGAGAAAATGCTGGTAACCAGCATTTTCTCCTTTTCCCACAGTGTTTTCTACCCTTTCCAGAACAAATTTCTATTTTTCAGTCACCTTTATTTTGTCGTCTGCAAATGCTTTCGATTTGGACCAGTCCAAAATTTTCTCGTGTGGTAATGAGTTAAGCCCCTTTATGCCACTGAAAAAAGGCTCTAATATCAAATTGACTTGCAAAAATTAAAGATAATGTCGAAAGAGTCAAAATAACAACAAAGACAAGTTCTAAAATATTTAGGTCATGCTCAGTGAAAAAGGGTTTAACTCTTTACCAAACGACAAAATTTTGGAATTATCCAAATTGAAATGTAAGGTAAATGAAGTCATATTTCCATCTGGTTGTGAGGCCCGTGCAATTAGCCTAGGCACCAAGAACATGAAAATCGGTATTCTCACTGATGGTACTGGTGTAAGATCGAAAAATATTTTCACTGCTATTTCTTGATATCCTACCAGAAAGCATGAAATAAATGGTTGGTATTTCACATCTTGGAAATGTTTAGCTTATTATGATAGCGAAGGGGACCACTACTTGTGTCCCATATGATTGGACTGTTTTCTAAATCACTTGTACAGTGTCTACAAACCTTTACTTTAGCAATGGCTTTAACACATTACCAAACGACAAAATTTTAGGTTTGTCCAAATCGAAAATCGAAAGTATTTGCAGACGACAAAATGAAAGTGACTGAAAATTTGAAATTTGTTTTGTGAAGGGCAGAAAGCATTGTGGGAAAAGGAGAAAATTCTGGTTACCAGCATTTTCTCCTTTTCCCACAATGTTTTCAAAAGGTTTCTTTCTCAGGGGTGGTCAAAAGTAGGGATTGTGTGGTAATGGGTTAAACGCTTTCATTATTATTTTAGTTATGTCACAGCTGCCAGTGCACCTGTCTAAGCTTTCAGGATTTCCTTTTATCAGCACTCTTTCTCACACTTCCAGCACTTCCGTCTTTTAATACGAGAGTCTGGGGAAGTAGACTCACAACTTATTGGTAAATATCATGCATCATTGACATTTATCTAAAGGCTATTCAGCCACTCTGGACAGCTTCCATATTTTAATATGTGAGTAAGGGGCCATAGACCCTCAGTGAACAAACTGTAAGATCTTACTATTGATCAAACTATTTGCCTGACATTGAAATTATAGACAATAAATCCAAATTCTGCACAAAAGACAAAGTTAATCTTTGAAATGGTAGATAATATTGTGTTGAAAGTTTGAAATGCTTGTTATGTAAAGAGCTTATATCAACCCTGAACTCATTACCACACGACAAAATTTTAGGCTAGTCCAAATCAAAAGTATTTGCAGACGATAAAATAAAGGGACTGAATATTTGAAATTTGTTCTGTGAAGTTTAGAAAACATTGTGGGAAAAGGAGAAAATGCTGGTAACAAGCATTTTCTCCTTTTCCACAATGTTTTATAAAGGCTTCTTTCTCAGGGTCGTCAAAAGTAGGGATTGTGTGGTAATGGGTTAAAGTGCCTTTCACAACCATAGTTGCCTTTGCAGGCAGTGTAGACAAAGATCAGACTACACACAATGTGCATTCTGATCTTTGATTTACACTGTCTGCTTTGTTGAGTCACCACAGACAAGAGCAACCTTGCATTTGTACAGGTTTTATTTTTTGACTGACGGTGTCTGCAGGTTTATTCAACTCATTACCAAACGACAATATTTTAGGCTTGTCCAAATCGAAAGCATTTGCAGACGACAAAATAAAAGTGACTGAAAATTTTAAATTTGTTTTCTGAAGGGTAGAAAACATTGTGGGAAAAGGAGAAAAATGCTGGTTACCAGCATTTTCTCCTTTTCCCACAATGTTTTCTAAAGGCTTTATACTTAGGGGCGTCAAAAGTAGGGATTGTGTGGTAATGGGTTAAAGCTGCTAGGGTTAAAATATTTTTCCGTACATTTTAGATCACCATCTGTACAGTCTGATAACTGATCTATTGTACCCATTACTTCATTTCAAACTTTGACATACCAACTTTTCATTTTTTTTCTCCTAGATAAAGTCCTTTTTGTGAATTCAGTTCCCTTAGGTTAGTAAAATTAAACACTAATACACCCTGCTGAGAACATAACATTCACTACAGATCAACACAAATAATATACACATATTATTTCATGCTTTCTGGTAGGATATCGAGAGTTGGCAGTGAAAATATTTTTCGATCTTACACTGATACCACCAGTGAAAATACCGATTTTCACGTTCTTGTTGCCTAGGTAAATTGCGCGTGCCTAACAACTAGATGGGAAATATGGCGTCATAAACCTTACATTTCACGCGCTTGACGTAACGTTGCTATGCGGGAGGGGTACGCCACGGGGAATAAGGGAAAAGAACTGTACTGAATTTTGATAAAGCTCCTCCCAGAAAGGGTTAAAAGCATAAAATAAATAGAATATTTGTTTTTTTCGGCGAAAGATTGAAATTTATTTCATCTCGTGAACACCATCGGTAATATACTCGTGGCTGCACCACTCGTGAAAATATTACCGATGGCGTCCACTCCATGAAATAAATTTCGATCTTACAACGAAAAAAACAAATATCCTCTATATCTTCTGTAAAAATGAAACAGGATGAACCTTATCAACTTTAGTTGAGAAATAATGCTCTTACTTTGTTAACTAATAAGAATATTATCTCTCAACTCTACAATTCTTCCTAAATGAAGCAGTGTTGTGCCTAGGACAAAATTTTTGGGGGACAACTACCTTATTTTCAAGGGGACATTGGGGTTTTTTTAACAGTCCTCTGCGATTCAATTTCTTCTGCAACCTTTCTATTTTTAACATTTTTCGACATAAAGTCGGTCAACCGCATCTTGCGTTTCGCCATACTGTTTTATTGGCAACAGTAAGACTGCTTTAAATATCGGATATCCCTAAGCGACTTTATCTCAGTAAATTCCGCGGTCACAGTCTACGGTGTGCAGGTGCCCTTTGTAATTAATGCAATGTATGTATAAAATACCGAAAGGACTCCGGATAAGGAAAATTCGTTGGATTTTCGTGAGAGCGCCCGACATCCTGCAATGGCTTAAATTTCAAGGGACATTGTTAAAAAAAATGCGGGAATCCCGCAATCCCGTGGCCTAGGCACAACACTGATGAAGGATCAAATTACAGGATTATATATGATAAAGCACGCTTTTTTTTATACACGTTTTATTCTTTAATTTAAGAAATATATCTTGACAAAAAATTTAAACATCAACCCTATAACTTTTTCAATGAATACATACTTATTTCTGATTGTTGTTATAAGCCAAGGGTGAATAGAGATATATAGTGATTGTCACCCATGTCTAGCAAAGATGAAGAAATCGGTATACTACAGAGTGAACTAAATTTGTAAATAAAAAGCAAAAACAAAATAAAAACTCACAACATCAAACATAACTGTACATGCTCAACAACAGTAAGGAGGTGTGAACCAAATGGAGGGTGGATGGTCTGTAAAAAGCAAGGGAGATCACTCCATTTACACCACACAAAGGGAGGTTACCCCAGCTCAATACAAGGATCTTGGCACACCAGACCATCCTGGAATTTCTGCAAGTGCAAGTCTCTGGTGTCTCTTTCATCTGCAACCCAAATAAAGAAAAACTTTGTATCTTTACTCCAACAAGATGTGGATAGCTCTAAAACAACTTTCTTGTATTCTACTGTCTATTAACCCTTTCCCAAACAATCCCTGGTTTTTACCGGTCTAGAATAGTAGCCTTTTGAAAACATTGTGGGAAAAGGAGAAAATGCTGGTTAGCAGCATTTTCTCCTTTTCCCACAATGTTTTCTACCCTATCATAGACAGAAATCATCTTTTCGGCAAGAGTTGAATTATCGTCTGCAAATGCTTTCAATTTGGTGTAGTCCAAAAGTTTGTCGTTTGGGAAAGGGTTAACCCATTATCACAGAGCATAATTGTAGACCTATCCAACTGAAAGCATTTGCAAACAACAATTTCAAAGTGGCTAAAATGATTCAATTTTTCTTCGATAGGGTGATAAACTTTGTGGGAAAAGGAGAAAATGCTGGTTACCAGCATTTCTCCTTTTCCCACAATGTTTTCAAAAGGCATGCTTTCCATGGTCGTTAAAAGAAGTCATTGTGTGGTAAAAGCTTAAACATAAGGAGCAGTTCATACATGTAATCTGTCCATAGAATTAGAATTTTCCTAGCAAAAAGAAATTATTTCATGTACACTGGCAAAAATGAGGCCCATTCTGTAACTACATGTACATCTAACCTTATCCATACCAGTGATTGATTCTTAAGCACTATTAGTCACATGATTTTAAACATGTTGCTGACCTTGAAAATTAATAAGCAATGACATAATCAAACACGGTGAAGTTATTCATGTCATTGTCTGTGAAATCTGCTAGAAGCATGGATAATCCTTGTTAAAAACTGAATGTACAAACTGTTTGTGTTGGAAAGACTTCTTTGAAAAAGTTCTAAGTTGAGCAATATCATTTTAAGAACCAGAGATAGGTAGAATCAACATTAGCAGAACTGGATCTAAATTTTTACTACTGGTCAATTGTCTACAAAATGAAAAATCTACCTCAGGATTCAGTCAATTGTTAGACAAAATAGTACATTATTAGTTGTACAGTCAGGTGGTAAGGGACTTGGAAACTTGTTCACAGCTGTGGTGAATCCTGTTGCCGCAAGCCGAAGGCTAGGTGGCAACATGATATGACACAGCCTTGAACAACTTTCAAAGTCCCCTTCCACCTTACCGTACAATGAATTTATTATATTGCAAAGTTTTACCCTTTCAAAGCGTGTTAAGCAAAATTTTCCTGTATTATAATCTCACGAATCGAGTATGCTGACTAAATAGAAATTCCCTTCTGAGTGCCCCAATTCAATGAAAACTGACATCACTGGAAACTGATGTCACTAAAACATGCAGTTTGGTGCATAAAGGTGCAGTCTGATGATCAATGGACGCCACCATTTTGGATGTTGTGTTGCATGTGTGGTGATGTTTACCGGGGCACTCAAAAGGGAAACTAGCTTTACATGGTTTTTGCCAGGGAGCATGATATATATATGTTCCTGGTATGTTAACCAATCAGATCACAAGAAATTTCTTTGCAATAAGATAAGATGAGTTACTTGTTATAATGCATCATGGAGGTGTAATTAACTCATTACCAAACGACAATATTTTAGGCTTGCCTGAATCGAAAATATTTGCAGACAACAAAATAAAAGTGACTGAAAATTTGAAATTTGTTGGTTACCAGCATTTTCTCCTTTTCCAACAATGTTTTCTAAAGGCTTCTTTCACAGGGTCATCAGAAGTTGGGATTGTGTGGTAATGGATCACTGCTCATCTTGGTAAATATTGATGTAATTTACTGACCTGCTGGTTGTGGGTTCCAATTCAAAGTTATGGATAGAAAATCTTGCAGTCGGTTTGTAATGCTGTAGAGGACGGTAAAACTAGTGGAGAAAAGAGAATGAGATAATGAGACTATAAAATCAAAACCCATACTTTATTTTTTATCATATCACAATATTCTTGCAGATAACACTAAAGAAATGTGACTGAAATGATAGAATTTGTCTTTGGTGAAGTGGAAAACGTTGTGAGAAATGGCAAAAATGCTGGTTACCAGCACTGTCTCCTTTTTTGATAATGTTTTCAAAATCTTTGAAAGTCAGAGTCATTAAATTCGAGATTGTTTGGTAAAGGGTTAACCCTTTAACAGATGAAATGTTTTAGACCCTTCAAACTTTAAGGTATTTTCAAACACCAATTCCAAAATATAAAATGCTGGTAACTAGCATTTCTCCTTCCAAAATGTTTTCAAAATCCCTTTTCTTTCCAGTTGTGAAAACTTTGTATTATGCCGTATAAGATTAAACTTAGGCCCGATGAAATAATAGAATGAATGGTTTAATCATTAAACAAGGCAAATATTGCTCTCTAACCCTTGCTTAGAAAAGAACACATTGGTGAAAAGGCAATGATAAACAGTGTAAATTCAAATCAGGCTGCATATTTCTTTGCAATCTGATCTCAATGTACATTGTCTGCATAGTCACCCAATTCCTTCAAAAGTACAATCAAGATAATGCAATCAGCTAAATATATTCCTTTCAAAAGGAAGCACTCTGACCTTTAGGCTTTACACTTGTGAGGCAAATGCGATCCTGACTGAATCCTTTGCCCATAACTGAGTTGTCCTTTGCTCATTAAGAATACATACTGTTGTATAAACATGATAACATTTGTTATTTTACGTCAACGATAAAGGTCAGAAATTATTTTGGTAAAATTTTTAATTTTTCTAACAGTTTATTCAAAACCTCTTGTCCCAAGTTTGAAATGAATATCTTCAATAATGGCATAGTTGTTATTAACAACAATACAAAGGATGGCAGGGCTATAACAATTCTCAGTGTTTTCTTAGAAAACAGTCAAACTGAAAATACTCAATCAGAATGATCTAATACCTGTCTCCCTTTCTAACAACTGTCTCTTCCAATGAGGCATACATTACAAAAGGGGCCAGTTTAACTTTCATGGTAGGAAGCCTGCAATAGGTACAATTGTAAACATTTAGGAGATATTCTTGAAATTTACTCTTGCTTACCTTTATATTTAGATGCATCTAAAACCCTTTACCAAACAATCCCTCGTGTTTACAACCCTCAGATATAAGCCTTTTGAAAACATTGTGGAAAAAGGAGAAAATGCTGGTAACCTGAATTTTCTCTTTTTTTCCCACAATGTTTTCTATTCCTCTAAAGTCAAGTTTCAATTTTTGAGTCATGTTTATTTTGTTGTCTGCAAATTCTTTCAATTTTGACAAGTCTATAATTCTATTGTTTGGTAAACAGTTAATGCTAGAAAATGAAAAACAATTAGAATTAACAACAGTTCTGATCATAACACAATCATGTACATTTATTTTATACTCATGTATTTATCTTTCACACTGATCAAATACATCTGCATAGTATGTTATCCTTTTTCCATCAACTTACGTTTCTTAATTAACTCTTTACCACACAATCATGACTTTTAATGACCCTGGGAAAAAAGCCTTTTGAAAATACTGTAGGAAAAGGAGAAAATTTACCAGCATTTTCTCCTTTTCCCACAGTGTTTTCTACCCTTCCCAAACCAATTTTCAATTTTTTAGTCACATTTTGTCGTCTGCAAATGCTTTCAATTTGGACCAGTCTAACATTTTGTCGTTTGGTAAAGAGTTACAGAGCTATCTGCTGCGAACTTGGTCTTGTGATTCCTGTGTTGAAAAGCAATTGTCTTTTCCATTCAACCATTTCATAGTTGTAGATGTATATTGATTTTTCTCAGCTCAAACTCACAGATAAATATCTTTGATAATTTAATTTCAGTTTTTTTTTTTCATCTTATATGCATATGCTTATTCAATTACACATATACATATGTGTCAATGTAGCTCTTAACTATACAAAAATGCTTTGGCTAAGATTATTCACTGAAAAGGTAGAAAACATTGTTGGTAGAGGAGAAAATGCTGGTTACTTTCTATGCTTTCAGAAGTCCTTTCCTTGGGAATGTAAAATCAGCTGATCGATTTGAAAAGGATTAATTATGTGTGGTACCAAAAAATCTGTACAGGTATCTTACTTTAAAGCAGTTACACTAAAAACAAAGTCTAACAACAGATAGAAGACAGATACAAATACCTGTAAGTTGTCTGTACTGTGGACTGATCTCCATATTGCTGGTATGGAATGCTCCACTTTATATGTACTTCTAATGTCAGCTCCTGCATTAAAGCCGTGGGATATTAACCTATCTTATAAAAGGGAAATATTGATCTATCTTACAAAAGGGAGATATTAACCTATCTTATAAAAGGGAGATATTTATCTTACAAAAGGGAGATATTAACCTATCTTTTAAAAAGGAGATATTTATCTTACAAAAAGGAGATATTAACCTATCTTATAAAAGGGAGATATTAATCTATCTTGCAAAAGGGAGATATTAACCTATCTTCTAAGAGGGAGATATTTATCTTACAAAATGGAGATATTAACCTATCTTATAAAAAGGAGATATCTATCTTACAAAAGGGAGATATTAACCTTTCTTATAAAAGGAAGATATTAACCTTTCTTCCTACAGGTTGCTTTTACTCTTTCATGGCCATTGGCAACTGAACAGGTTTTACAGAGCATAGATCCAAGATCAGAATGCACAGAATATGTAGCCTGTTCTTTGATGTAAATTTCCTCTTGTACACGCTGAACCACAACCAAATTCATCATATCTAATACAAAGCCCCAAAAAATACTTGTTTCTAAGTATTAAATTTCTAATTCATTTAACAGGCAGCCAAAGTGTTTTTAACTCATTACCACATAATCCCTACTTTTAACAAACCTGAGAAAGAAGCCTTTTGAAAACATTGTAGGAAAAGGAGAAAATGCTGGTAACTAGAGAAGAGAGAGAGAAAATGCTGCATTTTCTTCATTTCTCACCAAAGAAGTTAGAAAATCATTCTATCTAACCAGTTCACCTCTTTTGAAAGATTCTCCAAACCGTCAGTTGTATTTAGAATATAGCAGAGTGTGTAACATTCACTTGGAAACAAGTTTTCCATCTTCTCTGCTGTTCCTGACACCATTTTGATCATATTCACATGCTGGCTACATCCCATCCTGCAAAATATGTTCATTCACTCCCTTCCTAAACAATTTTGTGTGTCTGTGACCTTCAGGAAAAAAGGCTTTAAAACCTTTGCCAAACAACAAAATTTTAGACAGGTCCAAATTGAAAACACTTGCAGACTACAAAATAAACGTAACTCAAAAATTGAAATATGTTTCCACCAGTGTAGAAAACATTATGGGAAGAGGAGAAAATGCTGGTTACCAGCATTTTCTCCTTTTCCCACAATGTTTTCAAAAGCTTTCTCTATCAGGGATGTTAAAAGTTGTCATTGTGTGGAAAAGGGTGGAAAACATTGTGGAAAAAAATCTTGTCTATCCTATTAGAGGACCTGCTACATACCATACTGAAAAAAATATCCGTTACTTTTTTACCAAACAACCCTGACTTTTAACAACTAGGTGAAAAAAACTTTTAAAAACATTATGGAAAATGGAGAAAATGCTGGCAACCAGCATTTTTCTCTATTTTCCACTGTTTTCTATCCTATAAGAGAAATTTTGCTGGATTTTTACATTTCAAGGTGGCAGTTGGCAATGCTTTCATTTTGGAATAGTCTTTTTTCTGTAATGTGGTTTGTGGTTAACCTTTTACGGAACAAAAAAGTTTTGACCTGTCCAAATTGAAGCATTCTCAATCAACAAATTGAATTAAGTTCATGTGATTTGATTTGTCTCAATCAGGTCAGACAACACCATGAGAAAAGGAGAAAGAAAATGCTTACACTTCCCACAATGATTTCAAAAGCTTTCTTTTTCAGGGTTTTTAAAAGCTGTTACTGTGTAGTATAGGGTTAATCCAAATTACAACAGTATACTTTTGAAAACATTACAGAGTAAGAAGAAAATGGTGGTAACCTGTGTTTTCTTCTTTTCCCGAAGTGCTTTTCCCCCTTTTTGTCCAATCCTTTCATTTGAGCCAAATTCAATTTGTTGTCTGGAGATGCTTTGACCTGTTATATTGGAATCACTCAACCCTTTAACACTTTACCACACAATCCCCACTGGAAAAGAAGCCTTTGGAAAACATTCTGGAAAAAAGAGAAAATGCTGGTTACCAGCATTTTCTATTTTTCCACACTGCTTTTCCCTTCTCAAAGAAAAATTGCATCATTTGAGCCACACTGATTCTGTCATCTGCAAATGCTTTCAATATGGACAAGGCTATAATTTTGTCGTCAGGTAAAGAGTTAACCAGAAGACAAAGTTTCAGACAGGTCAAAATTGAGAGCATTCAGGCTACAAAATAAATTGGGCTCAAGCATGTACTTGTATTTGTCCAAAAAAATTCTGGAAGACATCGTGGGAAAAGGACAAAAAGCAGGCTTTGAGTATTTTCTCCTTTACCCATGATGGTTTCAAAATAGTTTATCTTACTGGACGGTAAAAAACTAAGAGAGAAAACTCACAATTTTTTGTTGTGTTTGTTTCTACCATCCGTACATGTATGACTCTTGCTGGATTTTGTACAGGATTCTGGCAGTATCACACACTGATCTATCTTCATACAGTAATATGCAGATGTGTTTTTGACTGAAATTAAATATATATTATTACAAATGGGGTTTAACCCTTTACCAATCCACAAAATTTTAGACTGGTCCAAATTGAAAGCATTTGCAGACAACAAAATGAATATGAATAAAGAATTAAAATTTGTTTTAGGAAGGGAAGAAAACATTGTGGGAAAAGGAGAAAATGCTGGTTACCAGCATTTTTTCTTTTCCCCACAATGTTTTCAAAAGGCTACTTTCACAGGGATGTTAAAAGTTGGGATTGTTTGGTAAAGGGTTATCCTAGTAAGTGGAATAATCTAATTACCCTATCTACATTAGTAATACATAGCATGGTCACAAAACACAGAATTGACTTTAATAAATCATTTACTATATGTGTATGGGTTGTTTTTGTGGGGAAATAGGTCATTTTCAGGTATGCTGATACCTCGTTTGAACAATTTCACAGTATTATAAAGGTATCCAGAATTTGTGATGTCATGTTATAAACTGTGCTTCAAAATCTGTATGCAATAACAATTTTCAGTTTTCCCTATTGCACATATATTGTATACACTTTCACTCCATTATACAAAAAAATAACTCAAACTTTTACAATATGATGGAATTTTATGCTGATACAATTCCTTGGCATTTTCAGATGGAAAATTCAATAGGTGGCTCTATCACAAGACTTGTTTTTGAAAGAAATAACAGAATTTTCTCCTTTTTTACACCCGAAGGGTCATATATGGCCCCGGTCGTGCGATCATCTGTCTGTCCATCTGTGAGCAATTTTCTATGCATGCAACTCCTTCTACAGTTTTCATTGGTATAGATTCAAACTTACTACAACTAATCTCTATGATGTGTAGTGGTGCATTTGACTTTTAAAATTTGGATATCTGTAGGTATTCTAGATTTTCACCAATTTCATTCATAAGGCCTTAGAGCGAAGATGGGCTGCTTTGCATAGCTTTTGTTTCACAATATCACTGACAGCCCACCCCTAAGAGTTGTTTAAGGGCAGGCTTGGGTCGTCACAGGTTTAACCCTTTACCAAACAATCCCTGGTTTTTACGGCCCTGAAAAAGAAGCCTTTTGAAAACACTGTGGGAAAAGGAGAAAATGCTGGTAACCAGCATTTTCTCCTTTTCCCACAATGTTTTCTGCCTTACAGGAAACAAATTTTAATTTTTGACTTGCGTTTATTTTGTCATCTGCAACTGCTTTGATTTTGGACTAGTCTAAAATTTTGTTGTTTGGGAAAGGGTTAATACTCCTATGATAAATGTGCCAGCTTCAATTAGGTAACTTAACCCTTTATCAAACAACGAAATTTTAGACTTGTGCAAATTAAAAGCATTTGCAGACGACAAAATAGATGTGGCTCAAAAATTGAAATTTGTGTCGGGAGGGATAAAAAACATTGTGGGAAAATGCTGGTTACCAGTATTTCTCCTTTTCCCACATTATTTTGAAAAGGCTTTTTCTCAGGGTCATTAAAAGTCGGGACTGTATGGTAAAGAGTTAACCATTGGTAGAATTTTACATACTTTGCAACAGTATCATTTGTTTTCCTGCCACACTTTTCTGTTGAAACTTCAACTGCGGAGGGTGGATGATTCTTAAAGGCAAACTGACTGAAAAAGACAAAAAAAATTCATTTAACCAAATTCATGACTTGTGCTTTGAGACAATAGCATGTTTCAACTTAGTATTAACCCATTACCACTCAGTCCCTACTTTTGACGCCCCTGAGAAAGAAGCCTTTTGAAAACACTGTGGGAAAAGGAGAAAATGCTGGTAACCAGCATTTTCTCCTTTTCCCACAGTGTTTTCTACCCTTTCCAGAACAAATTTCTATTTTTCAGTCACCTTTATTTTGTCGTCTGCAAATGCTTTCAATTTGGACCAGTCCAAAATTATCTCGTGTGGTAATGAGTTAAAACCAAGTGACATAAAGAGGACTCATTCGTTTTTAGTATCCATTTATATATACATGTACATGTTCTTCATGCTAGTGTAACAGGTGGTGAAAAAATATCGCGGCCCGAACGGGATTCGAACCCAAAGCCTCAGGAATACCATTCCTGCACTCTAACCAACAGAGCTACTGAACCACATATTGATATTGCCGCACAATATATCACCGAATACCTGTACCCAGCTACATTATACCTTTACATCTATCTGTGGGATAGACCAGTACACTACATACTTTCCTGCCACATGAAGATTCGTCGACGAATCCCTCAATCACTGCTCCCCTATTTCTCTAATACACTACAGGTTATTTACGTTAGGCGCCAAATGTAACCAGCATTTTCTATTTTTCCACAATGCTTTTCCATTCTCAAAGAAAAATTGCATCATTTGAGCCACGCTGAAATTGTCGTCTGCAAATGCTTTCAATATGGTCAAGGCTATAATTTTGTCCTCTGGTAAAAGTTTGATTTTTCGATCTTTTAAAAGCCACCATAGGTTTGTAATTCTGAAATATTTCTCTTGTTCCTGGATTTTTAGAAAGGTTCAAAATATCCCAGTATTTATGAATCGTCTTACCGATTGATGGCAGGGATGGATTATAAACAATTGTAAAGGGTACAACGTTTTTAATGTTTTGCGTAGAAGGTTGTAGGCGTCTGATTGTGACATTTTGGAGACCTTGGAAAATGCAGGTTCTACAACTGATGAAGGGTATCCCCTGTCGGCAAAACGCCTTCGTAGATCATCGAGAGATAAATAAAATTTGTCATCATTCGATGTAATTCTACGATAGCGCTTTGCCAGACTGTAAGGGATACCATCCTTGCAATTTTTAGGGTGACATGATGTATAATGAACGTATTGGTGAATGTTTGTTTCTTTGACGAAAATTTCAGTTTCTATTCCCAGTAAATCACTTTTGGTAACTCCGACATCTAAAAAATTAACAGAATGTTCTGAGATACAACTTGAAAATTTAATGTTGGGGTGAAAATTGTTTATGTCTTTAATGAAAGATTTGAGTTCATCAAATGAATGGTCCCATATAAAATATATGTCATCGAGAAAACGGAGCCATAATGTAGGCTGAAGTGCCTGGGTGTTAAGAAAGTCTTGTTCGAATTTTCCCATCAATAAAGATGCTAACAAAACAGAAATACTTACTAATAAGCTTTATCCAAATCGAAGGCATTTTCACTGGACAACTTAACCCTTTGCCCAAACAATTCCCAGGGTTTTCAAAACACTGAGAAAAAGAAAGAAGCCTTCTGAAAACATTGTAGGAAAAGGAGAAAATGCTGGTAACCAGCATTTTCTTCTTTTCCCGCAACGATTTTTCCCCTTCTCAAAACAAATTTCAATGTCTTAGTCACTAGCCATTTACTAGTCTAGAATTATGTCATTTGGTAAAGATTAAAATGAGGCATAAGAATTGAGCCTCTTTGAAGGAGCTCTAACCATAGTTACCAGCATTTTCTCCTCTCCCACAATTTTTTCAAAAACCCTCCGTAAAGTGTCAATATTGTTTGATAAAAAGTTAAGTTCACATATAAGCTAGATCTTAACTCTTTACCACACACGGAAATTTTAGACCAGTCCAAATTGAAAGCATTTGCAGACGACAAAATAAATGTAGTTTAAATAATAATTTTTGTCTTTGATAGGGTAGAAAACATTGTGGGAAAAGGAGAAAATGCTGATACCAGCATTTTCTCCTTTTCCCACAATGTTTTCAAAAGGCTTCTCTCTCAGGGTCGTTAAAAGTCGGGAATGTGTGGTAATGGGTTAACTAGCCCTAGGGATTACATGGGAGATACAGGGATACAGAGGTTTGGCAATTTCCGCCTGAATTCACCTGTTTTTCCGATACTGAAGCCAAAATTGGTCTCTTCACCATATAAACTACTAGATTCATCCCTGGTTGGACTGCTAAGCCAGCATGGTGTGTGGCGACTGGCAGATTTTGCCTGTACCTCAAGTTGGATTGTACTGGACTGGGTAGGAACTGTTGGAACTCTTACTAGAAGAGGAATTTGGTAAGAGCTTTTATCTTTTGACAGGAATGGTTGTCCTTTCTGGAACAAAATCACAGAGATAATTAAAGCGTAACTAGAGCTGTCACAGAATTAACCCATTACCACACAATCCCTACTTTTGACGACCCCGAGAAAGAAGCCTATGGAAAACATTGTGGGAAAAGGAGAAATTGCTGGTAACAAGCATTTTCTCCTTTTTCCATAATGTTTTCTAGACTTCACAAAATGAATTTCAAATTTTCTCTCACTTTTATTTCGTTGTCTGCAAATGATTTCAGTTTGGACCAGTCCAAATTTTGTTGTTTGGTAAAGGGTTAGTCTCAATAATGAGACGCCCCGGTGATCTTTTTCATATTTGGACATTTACTGTACACCGTACCGACCAGTCAAAAAGTAACATTGCCTTTGGGGACAGTTATCTGTACTAGGTAAAGGTTAACCATTTTTTTCAAATGACACACTGTTTGATTCCTTAACCCATTACCACACAATCCCTACTTTTGATGCCCCTGAGAAAGCAGCCTTTTGAAAACACTGTGGGAAAAGGAGAAAATGCTGGTAACCAGCATTTTCTCCTTTACCCACAGTGTTTTCTACCCTTTCCAGAACAAATTTCAATTTTTCAGTCACATTTATTTAGTTGTCTGCAAATGCTTTCAATTTGAACCAGTCTAAAATTTTGTCATTTGGTAATGAGTTAAATCTGAAAGCATTTGATTATGACAAACTAAATTTGGTGCAAATTACTGGATTTAAATTCTGGGTGGACATCTAGTAAAGAAAAACTGCAGTTATAATCAGTAGTATGAACTGCGAGCAGTCTGGGTATCCCAGTAGTTAACCCTTTGCCAAACAACTAAATTTTAGACTGGTCCAAATTGAGAGCATTTGCAGACTACAAAATAAGTGTGACTAAAATTCAAATTTGTTTCATGAAGGGAAAAAACATTGTACAGGGTTGTTAAAAGTCGACATGGTGTGAACATTGTGTTCTAGGTTTGAACTCTTTTGGTAAACAAATGTTGACATCATTCCACTTTTAGTGAAGTTATCCAAAGGTATCGAAAATAGGTTTGTATCCAGGTAACATGTTAATCTTTGATACCCCTGACCTAGGACTGTGCCTGTCATTGGATCATACCCTCAAGCATTTCAGCAATACAAATGAATCACATAAGAAGATGATATAATACAGCAGGTTGCAGGCGTTCAACTTCCTTCAAGTTCAAGAAGCTACAGTACTGAAAATTCCATCAAAATGTGTTTTTGAAGAGGAAATACATGTCCCTGCTTAATTCAAGAAATGTTCCTAAAATAACATGATTTACTTACATTGTATTCTCATTTTTCAAATGCATTTACTGTCATAAAACACCTGAAATATTTTTCAAACATGCTTCTTACATGGCATTTCTTGATTTTTGTTACAGGTAATCCTTTTCATTTTTTTCAACAATAAGGCCAAAGTGATCATACCATGTTCCTTTAACATTCTCAGAACTGTGATAATGCAATTTTCAACAGTGACATAAAAACATGGCATTCTACTATGAAATAATTCCAAACTTATTTCTGAGTAAATCTGTATGTAAACCTTTCATTCCAAAGTTAACATAATAATAAAAGAAGACTGATATAAGGTTGGCCTGTTAACTCTTTACCAAACGACGAAATGCTGGACTGTTCCAAATTGAAATCATTTGCAGACGACAACATAAATGTGACTTAAATATTGAAATTTATTTTGGGAAGGGCAGAAAACACTTTGGGAAAAGGAGAAAATGCTGGTTACCAGCATTTTCTCCTTTTCCCACAGTGTTTTCAAAAGGCTTCTTTCTAAGGGTCGTTAAAAGTTGGGATTGTGTGGTAAAGACTTAAGGAAGTGAGTACGACATCATTCATCCAGGACACGATTCAAGGATGTTACCTCCAGGAATACATTTTAATTTAAATGTTAAAGCCCCAATAGCGCTCATATAGAGGTATTTTTGTGCGTGAAAATAGTCGGAATAAAGACACGAATCTGCTAATTATACTCTAATTTTGTCAACAAGAGGAAAGAAGCGTTCATTGCAACATCGGCTCCTGCTACAGAACCATTTGCATTTTTTCATTATCAACTCTCCCAACTCCAAAAAGACGTTGCTACATCTATTCGGAATGATTCTGATGTCCTATATTTGGGCATCACGTGATTGATAATGATGACGTATATCCACAGACGCTATGTGCTTACTCTACATGAAACCTACTGCGAAACCTCGGTAAGATTTTAATTTTCTTGAGATTAGGACTGCGTTCCTTGTATGTTGATTGGTAAATCGGAGTTGCGCTTTCATCATTCTGATCAGGACATGAATAAACACCGCTTTTTCTCTTGTCAGAGCTGTACTGGTAGAAACTTCGCGTCTCGGCCCATAAAACTTTCGGTCCATTACTATTTCGTCCAATAAGACATTCGGCGTTTATACATACAAAGTCGAATGTGTAGGGTACACAGGGTTGTAATATGGACCAGGGAAACCTAGTTAAACACATTGTGGTTGTTTTGTAGTGAAGATCGGACTTTATATTAGGTGCGTTCGGATCTTGGTCGTAGGTAGTGAATGAGTTTAGAAGTTTGTTTTGTGAAAAAATAATTGATGAATTTTGATCCGAGTTTAACATCAGGTGGTAGACGTTTTATATTAAATGTCAGAATTCTTACCAGGTATATTCTGGTCTTGACTAACGTTACAATGTCAAACCAGCATATTTTAAGTCTCAACTTTGAAGAGTTTGGTTTAACTCCTTACCAAATGACAATATTTAAAGCTTACAAGTCCAAATCGAAAGCGTTTGCAAACGACAAAATCGAAGTGACTGAAAATTTGAAATTTGTTTTGTGAAGGGTAGAAAACATTGTGTGAAATTGAGAAAATGCTGGTTACCACATTTTCTCCTTTTCTCACAATGTTTTCTAAAGGCTTCTTGCTCAGGGGCGTCAAAAGTAGGGATTGTGCGGTAATGGGTTAACTTGCAGTTTACAGATATCTTTTCAGTCAGTTTTTAAGAAAAAATTGGTGTTATTTCATCAATTAAGTCATTGCATACAGATGAACGCTACAGATGCAAGACAGTTGAAGACCATCAGCAGTAGTACACTTTACTCAAATAGATCTAAAGCATTGTGATTGAGAATCATGTTTTTCATGTCTTTTTTACTGATCACTTTCCTTTCTAATCTAACAACAATGTATCTTTTTAGGTAGGCAGAGAGACCAAGATGTTTTTAAACTGATGATTAGATACCCCAGTCTGGTGTTATATCCCATCTGAAAGGATTCCTTTTTTTACAGATTTCAACAACATGTCAACAGGTATTTCAATGATATTTATGTCTGGATCTAAAATACATTAATGTTAGAACTTGTGTCTTTTGTATTCAGAGCTTAAATACTTGACCAGACAAAGGTTCAGCTTTGTACATCCATACCATAGACTGCATGTGCACTAATTAATTTTTGGAAAGAATCAAGTTTTGGAAAGAAGCAATTGTATGTAACAAGCAAATATTCCTTTCTTTATTTATGACTCGAAGCCTTATTAGGCAGGAAGTCCGATTTTGGACAACAAATGGGATTAATGGCCAATCCCGGACGAGCCCCCATCTTACAAACAAAGAAACAAATGAATAAATGCATGGCAGATGTAAGGGACCGAGCGGGATTCGAACCCCGGAACTCCCGGACGCAAGGCCAATACCTTAACCACTGAGCCAGAGATATCTCCCTGACGCAGAAGCCAGGTATTGTATTTAAATCGGGAGAATGCCATGCAGGAAGGTGTGGTCTCTCGTAACATTATGGATCCATAAAACCCAATTTGTATAACAGTGGACTTGAACTGATGGTAGAATGGTACTTTGACATGCAGAAAATTTGTAAAGTGCAAAAAGAGTCATCCCATGTCAGCCTACACACACTTTTGACAGAGCATGGCTCCTATATTACAGTACAGTATTTAGCAAGAAACTTATAATCTTGTCATTTCAGTGTCTCCTTTTGCACAAAGCCGGCCCAGTAAAGCCAGGTTACAAGGACATGAATGAACTGGAGTCTGCGTTTGATGGGCCATCAACATTGGAAGTCGTGATTGGCACAAAGTTGGGAAATGGTAGTGTGATAACAAAATTAGAATTAAAAAGAGAAAATGAAAAAAAAGAGACTTTTTGAAAGAATTGTAATTTAGTTACGGTGAACAATGTAGGTACATGTAGCTTTAAATGTCAGATAACCATTTTAAAGGCAAACAGTATCAATGTAGTATATTGAAAAGAAAATCTTATTATTCACTCTTTATCATAAGACAAAAATGCAGACTTGTTAAAATTTAAAGCATTTGCAGTTGATTTTTAACCCTTTACCACACAATCTGGAGTATTCATGACCCCGAGAAAGGACCCTTTTGAAAATATTGTGGGAAAAGGAGAAAATGCTGGTAATCAGCATTTTTTCCTTTCCCACAATGTTTTCTACCCTTCCCAAGACAAATTTTAAATTTTCAGTCACTTTTATTTTGTTATCTTCAAATGTTTTTAATTGGGTCCAGTCTAAAATGTTTTCCTTTGGTAAAGAGTTAATTCTTTACCACACAATCCCTACTTTTGACGACCCTAAGAAAGAAAGCCTTTGAAAACACTGTGGGAAAAGGAGAAAATGCTTACCATACAATCCCTACTTTTGATGACCCTCAGAAAGGAAGCCTTTGAAAACATTGTGAGAAAAGGAGAAAATGCTGGTACCCAGCATTTTTTTTCTTTTCCCACAATGTTTTCTACCCTTTCCAAATCAATTAACAATTTTCGATTCACATTTATTTTACCTCCTTTTGACGACCCTAAGAAAGACAGCCTTTGAAAACATCGTGGGAATAGGAGAAAATGCTGGTACCCAGCATTTTCTTCTTTCCCACAATGTTTCCTACCCTTTCCAAATCAATTTACAATTTTCGATTCACATTTATTTTGTCGTCTGCTTTCAATTTGGGCAAGTCCAAAATTTAGTCGTTTGGTAAAGAGTTAACCCATTACCAGACAATCCCTACTTTTGACGCCCCTGAGAAAGAAGCCTTTAGAAAACATTGTGTGAAAAGGAGAAAATGCTGGTAACCAGCATTTTCTCCTTTTCCCACAATGTTTTCTACCCTTCACAAAACAAATTTCAAATTTTCAGTCACTTTTATTTTGTCGTCTGCAAATGCTCTCAATTTGGACAAGTCTAAATTTTTGTCGTTTGGTAATGGGTTAAACAAGAATCAAAGGATGAAATTTGTTTTTGAAGGTAAATTAATCTGTTCTAAGACATGTATTCTTTATCAGTTTTTTTTGGGGGGGTTTAATAATACTATTTGAGTTACTAGTATATCACACTGCCCATTGCAACTATCCCAACTGTCAGAGCTTGTTTGATCCGTGTTCCATACACACCATACACATTATTGCTAAGCCAAATAAGTTCAGACCATGTTTGGGAAGGGAGAAAAATGAATTTTGTTTCAGTGGCTATCATCAATCTGCAGAGAGAATTTGTATGGTTTATTGGCATCCTTTATGGTATTCAATAGCTTGAATCAGTTTGAAAAAGCATTAAGGTCTAAAGTATACAGGAGATCACTCGTTTATCCCAAGCTAGACTAATTTTTATCCAAGGATTGATGATAGTCATTGTGACAGGATTCATTTCTCTCTCACTGCTGACAATTTTTCAACAATGAGCAGCCAGTGGCTTGGAAAGAATATTGGTAAAAGTACTGGTAAAAGGAACTCCAGGAAAGCATGGATAGGTGCACTGGCCACAGTGATGATTAATTGATTTTATGGTTGGTGTTTTAAGCTGCTTTCACCATTTTCAACAGTCATATCACAGCAAAAGCCCACATATTCATATCTTTCTGGATTTTACCAGTACTAGGCTCTGAAGTGTGACTGTGTCGTGCCAAATGACACTCACGAAAAACAAAATAACTGAAAAAATGGTGTTACAATACCATACAATCCAATCATTAAGTAGCTTGTACCATAATATCAACATTGAACTCTTTACAGGCTACAAAATTTCAACTTTCCAAAACAAATTTCCATACTAAACATGTACTATTTTTCATCTGTAAATACTTTCAAGTCTAAAATTTTGTTGTATGTAAAGAGTTTATAAATCATAATACAGAAATAGGTTGAATAACAGATGACAGGTTTTGGATTTGTGTATGAAATGACAGAAAGCATACAGGGAAGAGAAAAAAATGCTAGTTATCAACATTTTCTACTCCTCCCACAAAGCTTCTAGAGCTTTCTTCTTCAGGGTCGTTGAAATACAGGATTGTTATCTACAGGGCTATAAAAAGCTTGAAAATGTTTATTAAAACAACTGCAGTTTGCTCAAACATGCTTTTTATTGGTCTTGAACTTTTTGTAAGATATGTTTTTGTTGCTAAATTCTAGAACTTTAAACTGGGTGTAGAGTTAGATATACATGAATAATTGTCACTTTTGTATCACACATAGTCATGCAAATATACGACACAATGATCATGTCTTATATCATTGTTCAGCCTTGTTGTCTATGGACTTTGGACTTTCCATCATTAAGCACCTAAGGTAGAAAGAGAAAGAGAAACAAGTAAATATATTCAATTGATTTGTGGTGCAATGCAATAACTCTATTTTCAACAGTATTTCAACTGTATAGGAGGAGCAGAACACTTACTCATGTTTACTTGGTCAGTTACAGATATTTTTGGCAAAAGAGTTAGAGGAGGTTACATATTCATTGAAACTACATGTACCTCTTTAGCTCCAGCTACAGTTTATATTTAGAACAATATTTAAAACATCAAATTAACCAAAAGGCTATGGCGGATGTACATGCACCGTCACATCCTCGGTTTTTTTCAATTTACTGCCAATGTATATTAAGTGTCATTGGAAAAGGAATCGACCCTCTGTAACTCTTGAACACAATTTGGATTTTGTTCATGGGGCAGGGTGGAAAAACCTGAAAATTTTAAAGACTTTGCAAAGGATACTAGTAAACGAAACAGATGTAAAAGAAACATCATTTTAACCCTTTTGAAAACAATATAAGTTTTAACAACCTGGAGAAAGACCCTCTATGCAAACATTGACAAAATGTTGGTCAAATGCAGCCTGTGGGAAAAGGAGAAAATGTTGGTAGCCAGCATTTTCGTCTTATTCCTTTCTACCCTTTTAAAGAGACTTTTATTATCTCAGTTACTTTTTCATCAGCAAAAAATTTCAATTTAGAAAAGACTTGACCCTTTCCCAAACAAGCCCTTATTTCTACATGTCTGCATTAAAAGTCTTATGAAAACACTGGGAATTCCGGAAAGGAGAAATTGCCCGTAACAAGCAATTTCTCCTTTTCCCAGAGTTTTCTACCCTTTTTGAGAATTTTCTGCCATTTTCTCCAAATCTAAAATTGTCGTCTGCAAACTCTTTTGGTTTGGAAGAGTCCAGACTCTGTCATTTGGGAAAGAGTTAATTGTTGTTCTCCAGTAAATATTTGATTTTTGTTTGTCGGAGCATTTTGTACCACTTGAAACATTATTAGTTCTACGGTCAGAGCATGTTTCCAAGTTCCCTACCACCTGACCGCAAAACAAATTTATTAGACTGCAAAGTTTTATCATTCTGACGTTTGTTAACTCTTTACCACATAAGCAAAATAATAGACTTGTCCAAATTGAAAGCATTTGCAGACGACAATTGAAAAATGGTTCAAATGATGAAATTTGTCATTAATAGAGTAGAAAATGTGGGAAAAGGTAAAAATGCTGGTTACCAGCATTTTCTCCTTTTTCCACAATGTTATCAAAAAGCTGTAAAAGTTCGGAATTGATAACATTTGCAGATGAAAAATTAGACATAGCTGAAATGATATGATTTTTTTTCTGAAAGAGATGTTAATGTTTTGAAAAAGGGAAAAGAAATATTGGTTACCAGCAATTCTTCCATTTGCAAAAATGCCTTGAAATCATTTTCATTATTAGAATTACTAAATAATTCTTAACATGGAAAACTTTGATGTTTGGGTTAAGAGCTGACAACAGGCAACACCCTTTAACATCGCTGTATGTATGAATGTATTTTATTTTTTGTCTACGAATTCTTATTGTGATTATATAATGTATTTAAAATTATAAACTAATATTTACACCTTATTGCCTTGCTTATTGCATGAAACATATCTGTCCTTGTATGAACTGTCATCTAAAGTGGCCAGTTATATATTGTAACAAGCATACGGAAGGCCAAATATTCCTATGCTACATATTCTTCAGCAACACCACAGAATAGGTCTTTGGAAATTTGATTGTTCTGCGGTATACCCTAAAAATAAAAAAAAAAAATCATAATCTCTTTTTCAATTCATCTCAATCTGAAAATCTGGGGAAGAAAAAAAATGGAATTATTGAAATGGGTGTTTTTATACTCCACTTCATTCCATTTGACGACAGAATAACCTCCAGCATAATATCCAGCATAATTATAATTGGACTGTTGGATTGTTGGTGCATCTCCAACCCTTTACTAATTTACTTCACATGTTGTTTGTACTAGCAAGGAGTTGGGGTATGTCATAGTGCCCCAATGGCAGCAAAAGTACACGAAGTAGGTCTTAAAATGCATCTAAATTTGAATAATAACAGAAGTACAGAAATTATGGAAGGTGACAATCTGTTATTTTGCAGCCTGTGTAAGTGTTAGTTAATGGCAGAAAATGGAGTTTAAAAGTAGGTCAAAAGTTGCCATGTCCCTCAGTCCTTTGGTTTCTTTTACCTGATTTCAAAAAACGGGGGTTTTTTGCCATCAAATTGCACTTGCATTGATCATAAAACCAACATATTGTCATCTTCACAATACTTTCCATACATTATTTAACCCTTTCCCAAACAAGCCCTGGTTTTTACATGTCTGCAGTAAAAGTCTTTAAAAAACTGTGGGAAAAGGAGAAATTGCTCGTAACGAGCAATTTCTCTTTTTCCACAGTGTTTTCTACCCTTTTTGAGAACTTTCTGCCATTTTCTCAAAATCTAAAATTGTCGTCTGCAAACTCTTTCAGTTTGGAAGAGTCCAAAATTTGTCGTTTGGAACAGGGTTAAAGTCAAAACTGGCTTTGTTCAACCCATTACCACACACTCCCTACTTTTGACAACCCTGAGACAGATGCCTTTAGAAAACACTGTGGGAAAAGGAGAAAATGCTGGTAACCAGCATTTTCTCCTTTTCCCACCATGTTTTCTACCCTATAAAGGACAATTTTCATAGTCTGAGCTACCTTTAATTAACAATGTAATGCATCATCTTTCACTAAAATCGACGACACTTTTGTAAATGAAGCCAGGCTTGACTGAATGAGTGATGCATTTGTGTAACTTTCAACATGATATCAGTCATACCAATTTGATAAACTATAATATTCTTAATTTCTGGAGTTTTTACTTTTACCAATATCTGAAGTAACATGCACATGGACATCCCAACAAAACCCAGAGAGAACTGATTTGTAGTCATGGATTACTTGTATTATGCATTAAATTAACCACTGAGTCATGAAGTAATCCTGAAGCCCTTTATAGCTGTTCAGCTGAATAAAAATCAGGACATTACTAATGTCACATGGTATAGAAGGACTGTATAGCCCTAGGTGACAATACCAAATTCAGTCACACAAGAACAGCAGTACTTATCTCAATTGTCTACTTTGTCCTACAGAACATTTTTAAGAATTCCACTCCATTTTTAACCCAGTCTATAATGATGGGTTCATTCAAGATCAAGATGAGACAGCAAAATCTTTTTACAGTATACCAGTAATCTTGTATCTACAATGGTTCTCTGGGTAGATGGCTTGTGAGTTTGGGTAGAGGTGAACCACTGAAACGGTAATACATACATTCAATTTTCACTAACCAGTCACGTAAATAAAAATATGGCTTTTGAAATAAAATCTGTTTTACCTAATCAAAGCTGTCGATGCGCCATAAAACAACATTCATTCATTCATTCATTCATTATGTTTTACCTAATTAAGTTACCTGAAAGCAGATGGCCAAATTCTGTGTCTACTGGAATGGAATGATGAAAGAGTCAGAAACCAAGGCTAATCTGCATCTTCATAGTATGATTCTGTTTGTGTATCACTCTGTCGGAGGATCCATTCGCATTGGCCAGAGAATTGCAAAATAGTTCCCTCTGTACTCTGAAATATCAATTACAAAACAAGTGAGAGCTCCAAATATTGTTTAACCCTTTACCAAACGACAAAAATTTTAGACTGGTTCAAACTGAAAGCACTTGCAGATGACAAAGTAAACGCTTCTCAAGAATTGAAATTTGCTTCCATCAGGTTAGAAAACATTGCAGGAAAAGGAGAAAATGCTGGTTACCAGCATTTTCTCCTTTTCCAGCAATGTTTTCAAAATTTTTCTTTCTCAGGGTCGTTAAAAGTAGGGTTTGTATGGTAAAGGGTTAAACATTTTATGAAGGTTAAACTCTTTGGTTACATGAAAATGACTGGGGAAATGAAAGTGACCTACACATCAGTTTTTAGAGGTGTTTCTTAAGAGTTCTTCCACATTAGAAGAGGCCCGCCCGGGTGGCTCGGTGGTGTGACCTGGTGGTTGTGAGTTCGATACCCGGTTGAGGCAAACTTTCTTTCTGGCGTACTTTCGCCTCTCACCTCTGCTGAAGCATGTGAGAAAAGTAGTCAGTGGCTTTGGAAAGAAAGTAGTGTTAGTAGTGGTATGAGAAAGCCAGGAAACACATGTGCATCACCGACCGCCATGATATGACCTTAGCTGTTAAAGTGGTGTTAAACTCCAATACAACCAACCAACATTAGAGGAAGTATAGACTTTACATTTCATTAAAATTAGATACATGTAGGTCTACAACCTCCAACACAATCAAACAGTGGCTGTATCTCTGGTTCAGATGAAAAATAAAATCATAAGGGCCATACTACATGTACCACATGTATTAAGGAGTCCTTCAGTAGTCCCACCTAACGTTATGTGTACAAATCGTTATGAAAATTACATACATACATTATTTCTGCAAGGACAATAGTTGAAAATTGTCCAAGAAGAGCCCTTAACAAATCTGAGAGTAATTATGGACAAACCAGCAACCTGATTCTAGTCTTTCCCCTTGTCATTATCATGGGTATGCCTAGTGACTTAGTAATATACAGTGCTAAAAGCTTGGAAGTGTTTCTGTTCCATCAAACCGACCCACAGTAGCTTAGTCAGTAGCATGCAGCACTTAAGAAAGAGCGGGTCGTGGGTTCAATCCCAAGCTCAGAAAATTTCTTTCGGTGGATTGATGATAGTCCCTTGTGACAGGATTCATTCTTCTCCCACCTCTGACCATAGTCTTGACAATGGCTATATGGGATAACAGCCAGTGGCCTGGAAAGAAAATTGTGCAGACAACTTGTAAAAGAGACTCCTGGAAAGCATGGACAAGTGCACTGGCTGTCACAATATAACTGAAATAATGTTGGAAAAAGTGTTAAATAGCATACAATCAATCAATCTTTTCCCTCAATTTTCATCTATAAAATTTGCATTGGTATGTATCCCATAGCTTACTAGAAGTAATGTATGCAATGTACATAAGAATATAATCCTGCTCAAAATTTTCCAAAGCCATTTCTCAGTGGCGTTAGAACTAGGCATTAGACTAGATTTAGATCTATAATTAACCCATTACCACTCAATCACTACTTTTGACGCCCCTGGAAAAGAAGCCTTTTAAAAACATTGCATAAAAAGTGAAAATGCTGGTAACCAGCATTTTCTCATTCTCCCACAATGTTTTCTACCTAATCAATTGAGCCACACTGAAATTGTTGTTTGCAAATGCTTTAAATTTGGACAGAGCTCAAATTTTGTCGTCTGGTAAAGAGTTCAACCCTCAATAAACATGTTTTGAGTATAACCGCACCCTCTGAACTCAGGTTTAAGCATTACGTTACTATCTATGCATTAGAATCAATCGAAACTGGGTCAACGAGGCTGGAATATCCGAGGATCAGACATAATTATGCACATTTAATCTTTGCAATACCTGCACAGTAAATGGGTCAATCGAGTGCTGAATAATGCATAAAAATGATCATTTTTATCAAACTATCCCATATTCATGGATCGAAAAGTTCTTCATGTTCTATAACAATAGTAAATGGAGCCTTGGAGGTGACTTACCGATCGTGAACAGGTTTCCGTGCGAACTGAAATCCGCATCTGTTTTCCGGCTTTTCGCTCATTCTTTTTATTTGCATGGGGTTTTTAGTCGAAAGCAATTTCTAAAATAGACGCCCGTTTGTTCTGCTGTATTGCCCTTTGCAAGACTTCAGCGAATTCGGTTAATAAACTTGCTCCCCTGTCGAATTTGAACCTTCACGGTCCTCCATTTTGTATTTTCGTTTACCTTAGTTTCAGGCTGTCACGTGATCTTTACGTCATGGTCATCGATGTAAACAAAAATTTAGTCGGCTTGGTTGGACTTGGACTAGATTTAAATTTAATTCTTCTGTCAGCGAATGGAACTTTGACCAATCGCACATTTAAAGAGTGTCAACCTCATATTAATTTACATACTTTTATATGGTGTAATATGAATTCACTGCTTTTTGAACGGCTCCCACTGTTTACATTTGGACGCTATTGTTACTTTAAAATTATTGAAAGCAATGAGAAATAAAACAATAATGCATTCAAAGTACACCCAGTAAGTTTCCTTGAAGAATTATTTCATCATTAATGATATCTCCACAGATTGACATCAGATTACTTGCTTAAGGGCACGAATCATGAACAATCAAGGATACTTGAATATTGTCGAATCATCTAATATCGTGATTTATGGAAATTACCAATAATTTTGTTTTTCTTCAAGTCACATATTATTGTGTCAAATCTAGGTTGATCATGCCATACCATTTATTAACAATGTTTATAATCATCTGCGAAAATTGCAGGAAAATGATATTCAGATTATGAGTTAGGCATTTTGGCAACTTGAAAAACTCATTTTCAACACATGTCATTCCACTAAGGCATAAAAACCCTCACCACAAAAATGATGAATTATCTCAATGAAACGGCATTTGAAAGATTAGAAGTTACACCTCCACCAGAATTTGCTGTCAATAGCTGTCATATGACCTTGTCAGTGAGGGATATTGCAGGTCAGCCTATTTCTAAAATAGAGGTTTATTTTCATTCTTTGTCTCTATACCTGCGTAACAAAATGGCTGCTCTCTGTTGGAGGTGTTATGCTCACCAAAATATTTTTTGTAAATAGATCTATTTGAAAATATGGACATGTCATGTATCTGTGAAGGGCACTGTTTAACCCTTTCCTCCATAGATACTCATTTTGACGTATCGACAACAGACAGCTTTTGAAAACATTGTGGGAAAAGGAGAAATTGCTCGTAACAAGCAATTTCTCCTTTTCCCACAATATTTTCCACTCAATCAGACATTCGTTAGTGATTATTCTAGACCAGGCAAAAGGGCAGGGAGGCAGGAGAAAGGGGCAGGGAGGCAGGAGAGGGGCAGGGAGGCAGGAAAAAGGGGCAGGGAGGACCATTGCCTTGTTGAATAACTTCTCATATCAGATAAAGGCAAATCAGTGTCCTTCACTCTTTTCGAAACAAGTTCTAACTATAACTTTGGATATGAATTGCATATTAAAGAAAAGAATAAGAAAAGATTCTTATCAACTCACAGACTCGAAACAACACAATCTGACTATACAGGTTTTTATTGCCATGTAATTTATGATCCCATGATGCACTGTCACACATAGTTTTAATGCAGTAGACCCTTAACACTTCTGGTGTAGCATGGAATAAAAGTTGTAGATAGTTGATAAAATTTATACGGATTTATACAGATAAAATACTTGTGTATATTTTTGACCAACTAGAAATGCCTTTGATGTCTCATAAAAACAATTGTTGATACATTTGTTAGTTTTCAGAAAAAGGGAGGTACATGTAATTATTAATTTGCTTTTTAATGAGAATACAATGGTTTTGGATTTATATACAATAATTCTAGGAAGGGAAAAAAGGAAAAATTGGCTCGGTTAAAGTAGTACAATAATACTCATTTTAGCAAATTTTGTAGGATAATAATATTGTGGAAATAGCTGTTTTCTATTACAGGTCCACTACGTAACTTCTCGTCAGATAACAAAAAATGTCAAGAGTAATTATCAAAAAACCCCTTCTTCTCAGCTGTTTTAAGAAATGACAATAATTTTGATTAAAAAAATAAAAAAAACTTAATTATTACATAGAAAGAATTACGAAATGTATAGGCAGGCCTACTAATGAGTGTACTACTGCATAGCCATTCTATAAATAGACTGCTTAAAATAGAACACTGCAATGCAGATTTTGCTTTAAAAAAATTGCCTATGCTTGAATAGCAAACATCGAGTATTTTCAAGATAGTTGGCAACTTTGGTTTACCATCCATACTTGTAATTTATGCAAAAAATATACGAAATGATAATCTCCAGCTGCAATAAGAGTTAATAAAGAGCTTTATTTAAAACTATTCAAGTATTGATAAATTTCACTGATTGTGTGACGTCATTTAAAGATATTAGCAGACATTAAAGTACCTGTGGAGGAAAAAAGTCAGGGTTTAGAGGGATAAAGGGATGGTTTAGCAAGTTAATGACAGAGAAGGATTATAACACCCTGCTGTCCTGTCTTTAACTGACAAAGTTGATAAAGGATAATTAGTGTCACCCTTAGTCTTAGATCGGCTGTATTTCATGAATATAATAGTCAGGTCGGAAGAAATTTATGGCGACTTTTTGTGACTGTGCAAGCTTGACGAGACAGAGCCGAGACACTGAAGATGAGTTTTTTGCCCATGTAGCCCGGAGGTTTGTTCTGAAACCAGAACAATACACAGACAAGTTTTGTATGTATTTGAAAAGGGCAACAGGGCGGGTGTTCTCAGATTCGAGGGCAGAAGGGCGGAGTGAAAAAGGGGCAGGGCGGCGCGCCCTGCTATTCCGCTCTAGAATAAACACTATTCGTATCCTCATTTGTCCATATTTGTGACATCATATCTTTATTTGCTGCTGAAATGGAAGAGCCTCAAATTGGCATAACAGGCATAGGGTTAACATGTACAGGTTAAATGGGATTTCATTTTTTCCTGTAATTAAATGTGTCAAACACTGAAGCTTAGCATTGCTAATATCAGTATTTCAAGAGTTACACTTGAGTGACAGATGTTTCGGTAACAGACGAGTTCGGTAACATGGACTTATAGAGTAAATTGATTGGATGTTTCGATAACAAAGCAATTATATTGTTTTTGTGTTTTGTGATGTTCTTAACACAGGTCTAATGTATGGCTTTGTTTCATTCGAACCATTTAATTTTACACTTTCCACCCATTTATCCCTTAATGGATACGTTCAAACCTTTTATTTTTTTCACTTTCCACCCTTTTTCGCTTGATAGATAGGAACTGCACAAAGTCAATACATACAGCATGAAATGAGGTACATAACAAAAAATTATTTATGAAACATAGTGGCAATTACAAATTACGGTTTTAAATAAGGAAGGTTTGAACAAAATAAAACCATGCATTGGGTGTAAAGAATGTCACGCTACATAAACACTATATAATTGCTTTGTTACCGAAACATCCAATCGATTTACTCTATAAGTCTATGTTACCAAACTCGTCTGTTACTAAAACATCCGTAAATCTTACACTTCACCTTGTCAGGACAACATAGAGCCTCGTGAAAGCTTGATATAAGCATACATTCCATCCACTGATGTCGCTCTGGAGCCAAAGTCTTTGAGGATTCATTCACAAACGGTTTAAATGAATACTTAATCTCGATTGAAGTGGAGAGCTGTCGCATAAATGCCAACAGCAGATTTTGCGCAACAGGGCTCTTCTCCGAGTGGCTTGTAATTAATTTTTTCAGTCCTGCTTCAGTAAGTGGAAGACTTATTTGAAGCGCTATCGGTTGTCCGACGTAAAATCTACGGGTTCCATCATTTAAACCGTTATACTTTCCATTACAACCAGATTTGTCGTCAAAATTTACACGAAGTCCATTAAATTCAATAACATTGTCAGCCATCTTGGATTGTTGTTGTTTTTAATGTTGTTGTTGTGGATGTGACTAAAACGCGGACGCGTTAAGCGGACCACATAGACAAAGAGGAAAAAAGCGGACGATATGAAATATAGAGGGAAAAAGCGGACGCCACCCTGCACCTCAATCGGTGTCTTATATTAGCTTTATAAGAGCAACTAGCCTTTTTTCAGATTGATCTACTTGATAAATTTGATAATTAATGATATATATATTTCAATTAAGTTAGAGCTCTAGTTTTTTTTTTTTTTTTTTTGTTTTTTTTTTGTTTTTACACAAATAAACAGAATAGTTTAATTTCACTTTCCTACATGCATTGATCGTTAGGGACATGTACGTTTTGTCGTTGCTATCAGATGGAAAGATAATTTAAAAGTTAGAATCATAATTAAATAAATTAGAAATAGCTGACGATTTGAAACATTGAGGGAAAACTCGTTTTACGTACTTATTTGGCCATATGATTAGTATTTTTTAATTACTTGATTAACTTTTTTTTTGTTTAAGATATATCAAGAAATGAATGGATAATTAAATAATTTACTGCACATTAATCATTAAGCTTTAAAAGAAGATCAACTAAAATCAATGAAGAGGAAAAAAAGCGGACGATATGAAACAAAGAAGGAAATCGCGGACGATATGAAATATATAGAGGGAAAACGCAGACGCCTTCTTGCACATTTAATTGGATTTATTACTTTTTTTTATCATTTGCTCGATCATCTCACAAATGTTTGCATTTTTGTGTTATCTATAGCTTGGCTAAAGGAAATTATGATCAATGTTTGTTTCGTGGGTGATTTTGGGTGGGAAAGGCTGTCCTGTGCTGGCGCCGGCAATCGAGACGTTGCATTCTTTGTGTTTTTTGTCATATTTGATGATTTATTTTGGTTATAGAATGTCAAATTCCTGTGATTTTTTCCAAAATAAAACTCCTTTGAAATAGCAAATATTGGGTTTCAAAATCGGCTTCAAACTCCCATTTTACTTATTTAGCAGAATAAGTGTTTACATAGGGTCAGGGTTTTCGATGGATCGTATTCATGAGTATAAATTAATCCAGCACCGGTTCTTAAAGTTTTGGTGTGACTGTAATATTTTGAAAATAAGACTATTCAGAGGGAAAGAGGGAGGAGGGAGGAAGGGTAACAATAAAGGGAGAGTACTCTTTATAACTAATGAATACCAGTTTGTTCGAGTTTTTTCCCTTTGACTATAAAATCACGATGGAATCTGAAGGGGAATGTATATGACAGACCCGAGACCGTTCCGCAGCCGTATTTAGGAGCTTTCTCTAGTTTTCAACTCTACGTCTGCATGCATGTCTGTCTTTCTATCTGTCTGTCCGTCTCTGTCCATCTTTCCATCCGTTAAACTTTTTTCTTGTTTATGCTATAAAGTCTGAATTTCTCATCAGATTTTAGGGAAACTTACACACTTGGTTTATCTCATCAATAGCTTGAAACCTATCGATTTTGACAAAATTCCAGCAAAAAGTATGGGAAGAGTAGCCATTTCAAGTTTGAAATTTCCATTTATTGTTTATGCCGTAAAGTCTACATTAATTTGTAGTCAAATTTCAGTGAAACTTGCACGTTTTTCTTTTTTTTACCTTACCAATAGCTTCAGCCTCATTGATTTTGGGGAAAAAATCCAACCAACAATATGGGAAAAGTAGCCACTTCAAGCTGAAAATTTCCATTTCTTGTTAATGTGATAAAGTTTGCATTTGTTATCAGATTTTTGTAAAACTTGCACAGTTTGTTAATTTCATAAATAGCTTGAACCCTATTGGATTTTCAGAAAAAATGAAACAAACAGTATGGGAAAAGTAGCCTTTAGCCGATTAAAATTTCCATTTCTTCAGTTTATGCCATAAATTCAGCATTTGACGTCGGATTTTCATGAAACCTACACGTGCGGTTTCTTTGTCTTATCAACAGCTTAAACCTTATCAATTTTGAAAAAAAATCTTACAATTAGGATTGGAAAAGTAGCAATTTAATCATCGATGTCTTGTTAATGCGATGAAGTCCATGGGCTGAAATTGTATAAGTCGAAATTGTTATGGGCCGAACGTGTAATGGACCGAAATTTTCAGTCATCTATTTGGTGTCAGGAGAATTCGGCCCCTGGAGAAATCGGCCCCGGGAGAAATCGGCCTCAAAACGCTTGGGGCCGATTTCTCCGGAGAAATCGGCCCCTGGGGACGATTTCTCTGGAGAAATCGGCCCCGACAGAAATTTTGGAGAAATCGTCCCCAATGCCAAATTTTATATATGTAGATATTGCTTTTTCAGAAAATGTAATTTCCATTTAGGTTTTATTTAACACATTCACTGTGTAAGCCATGTCTTGTTTCAAGTTGTATTTGATTACACCTTCTTTGTTGTTTTTATGGCAATTTTCATAGTTTTTCACACTGATTGTTCTTTTTCTCACACCTTCACACAGGTAGCCTACACCTGAAAGATTGTTGAATGTTTGTGTTCGTTTGAAATTGATATTGAACGAATTATGAATTATAAATGCTCACGATGCATATATGTGTATTTGTTATATCATTAAAACCTTTTTTTTTTTTTTTTTTTGCACCTTTCTCTCTCGATCTCTCTCCCTTTTTGCATGTTCGGCATAGGTAATTGTTATCAATTTCATATTGTTGTTCTTCGTCGGATCAGATCTTACCCCCCCCCCCTCTCTCTCTCTCTCTCTCTCTCTCTCTCTGTTAATGAATATTGTTCATGTTACAGAATGGTTTTTAGAACCATCAGTTGTCTTTCTTCAACCTTTTCACATTTACTCCTTTTCCCACAATATTTTCAAAAGCCCTTTCCTACAAGTTTTTTAAAACACTGGGTTGTGCGGTAATGGGTTAAGTTAATCGATCATTGGTTCGATCAACGAAAGAGTTCTCCAACGAGAGTATGAATCATTGTAACGCTGTATATAAAAGAGTGATATAACTGATAATTAGGCCATTGTGGACTCTATTTTATTTCATCGAAAAAAAAAGGATGCATTTGAAAAATCCTGTAAGAGAGGGCTTTTAATAACATAGTGGGAAAAGGAGTAAATGTCAGCACTTTTGCACTTTCTCCTTTTCCCACAATTTTTCCCACCCAAAAACAAAAACGATTTTTCCAGTTATATTTAATTTGTTGTCTGCAATTCCTTGAATTTTGACCCGTCTAAATTTTTGTCGTTTGGTAAAGAGCTAATTACACAAAATAACCGGGTCACTTGTAGTACAATGAAAAATGATAGAAAGAGAGAGTCAGAAAATGCAGCGGAAGTATACAGTTTGAGAGATCGAGTATTTATAATACCCGATCAAGATAGAGAGAGAGAGACAGAGAGAGAGAGAGAGAGAGGGGGAGGGGAAACAGACATAGAAAGACACAATAGGTTGGAGAAAGACATCTGATGGTTCTAAAAACCATTCTGTGACATGAACAATATTTATAAACAGAGAGAGAGAGAGAGAGAGAGAGAGAGAGAGAGATGTGATCCGACTAAGAACAATAATATGAAATCTAACAGGTGTAGGCTACCCGTGTGAAGGTGAGAAAAAAGAACTATCAGTGTGAAAAACTGTGAAAATTGCCATAAAAACAACAAAGAAGGTGCGATCAAATACAACTTGAAACATACCTGGGAGTGGGTGTCAATTTTGGGATTTTTCATTCGGCGCGAGTACTGGTGTAGTTCCCAGGAAGCAGAATCGAGAGAGATTGGTATAAGTTGTAAGAACTTGTTTCTCAATCGACGTAAAATAAATGTGTTTAAACTAACTTGAAACAAGACATGGCTTACACAGTGTAAGTGTTAAATAAAACCTGAAAGGAAATTACATTTTCTGAAATAGCAGTATCTATATATATAAAATTTGACATTGGGGACGATTTCTCCAAAATTTCTATTGGGGCCGATTTCTCTGGAGAAATCGGCCCCAAGCGTTTTGGGGCTGATTTCTCCAAGGGCCGATTTCTCCAGGGGCCGATTTCTCCAGCATTCATTTATTACAGTCATTTAAAGGTAAATCTGCTACTTTTATGCAACATAATCTAAAAATCTAATATCAGCATTTGAGCATAATCTAAAGTTGGGTCCGGATCTACTTCTCACTTTGTCCGAATCTCCGCTTGTGTGGGCCGAATCATCTTTGGTCCGAATCTTCTCGACTTTTCTTAGGGTCGAATCTTCATAGGTCCGAAGCTTCCTTCACCCGAAATTTTGATGGGCTGGAGCAGTGGAGGCAAACTCATTTCACAGAACTTTAACTCATTACCAAATTACCAGACCACAAAATTTTAGATTTGTCTGACTAAATTGAAAGCATTTGCAGATGATAAAAGTGACTGAATATATGAAATTTGTTTTGTAAAGGACAGAAAACTGTTATACCAGCATTTTCTCCTTTTCCTACAATGTTTTCTATAGGCTTCTTTCTCTAGGTCGTCAAAAGTAGGGATTGTCTGGTAATGTATTAACGTAACCTGCTAAATAAGGGAAATCATTTTTTAGCCAATATTAAAACCCCAAAAGTTGCTGTCAAAGGTCGCTTTTTGAGGGAACATGTGTCTTTAATATTGGACAGTAGCTATAAACCAAAGATTGCACATTCTAAGTACACTGTCTGCAAAAGGTGAAGGAGTCAAGTTTGGCAGCCCTACTGTAGAGTTAAGTTTTAAGATAAGCTGTCTGACTGACATAAAGGGGTGGGGGCCTTTTTTCCTAAATGAAAAATTGAAATGCAGAAAACTGACCAAATTCAAAGGTGTCAACCTATTTCTGACTGTGTAGGGCAGGGGTTGATACTGGTTGCAAATGCATTTAGTCCCCTTTTCACAGGGCAAAGTTAGAATGTATGTGCAGTTTTTATTCTAAGTCTACCCTGATCTGGATCCGAAGGGGAGCTCTAAGGTAATTTTCTTCATTGTTTCTTCACTCTCATGAGGAAACAAAATAAAGAAAATAACAGTGGAGCAAGCCTCTTCATCGAAAGCATCATTAGGCCTTTCGGAAAAATATCTGTTCAGTCTTTGAGGAAGAAAACATTGTAGGAAAGGGCTAAAAGTTTGGTTACAAGCATTTCCTCCTGTTCTAACAATGTTTTGTAAAGTTCTGTACAAAGATAAAATTTGGCCATTTCAGATATATTTGTTTCTTGGTCTGAGAATATTGTCAATTTGGACATGTCAAAGACTTTTTTGTCCTCTTAGGCTATACAGATTAGGCGGCTAGCCTTACAAAAAATATCTGTGTTTAGGGTTCTGGTCGAAGGTGCTGTAGGAAGGGTAGAAAGGGATTTTTTTCCAGGATGTTTTACACGGATCATTTACCGAAATTGCACCCAACAGATTTTTTTTTTTCAACAGAAGCATAAAAAGTTAGGGCTGGCAGCACTTTTTAAGTAGGATCAGACACGCTAAACACCAATGTTATTTTGATAGGACTATCTCTCTATCAGTCGAATAAATGATCCTCAAATCGTGCATTTGTTATTGAACGTATGGTTTGTATTTTATCCTGTTCATGCTTTGTTTTCAAAAGTTTCTTCCTCAGAATGGATATAACACAGTATTGTTTGGTAAAAGGTCTGTTCTTTACAAGACTATGAAATTTGCACTGAAAATGTTTTTCAAAATTCTTCTGTCTCAAGTTTTTTAATAGATTGTATCAAAAATATACTGATTAATATTTTGTCAACTATTATGGTTTAACTCACAATTAATATTGAAAATTCTGCCAAAAAGATTAACCTATTCTCACAAAATGCCAATTTTTAACAATCTTGAGAAAGAAGACATTTGAAAACTTTGTGGGAAAAGAAGAAAATGCTGGATACCAGCATTTTCTCCTTTTCCAATAATGTTTTCAAAAGCCTTCTTTCTTAGGGTCATGAAAGCCGGGGATTGTTTGGTAAAAGGTTAAGATAGTTGATGAATATGTACTCTGATAGTTTTCTTCTTGTTTTAGGTATTATATTCTAGGAGAACAACATGAGGCTTTCACGGATATTATCCAAGTGCATTCTGGGATTTCCTCGATACCTCAAGACATGTGCAATAGTTGTTATTATAATATTCATCATTGAAAGTGTGATTTTAAATACCGTTATTCTTGTATCTATGTGGCACCTAGGTAGTGCTGTGTCTAAGGTTCTTCAGGCCCGAGGGGGTAATTTTGTTGACAAACTAGCTGTAGACCCAGTTTTTCAGCAGTTAATCTATTCTGGGAAAGATGGAGGGTTTAAATCTCTTATTGAACAAACATTAGGACGGTTGCACATAGTTGATGATTCTTGTCAGGCAGGAGCCACGAACAAAGACGGACATTGCAATGATTATCCAAGAATTCAAACCCTTGGGATTGATGTATCGGGGGCGGGAGAAGTGACATATATTTACAGAAGAATGCAGAAATATCCCCATAAACCATGGACAAAGTTGATAGTAGATATTGGTGCTAATGATGGTTTGATGTCCAGTAATTCATTTAACTTTATACAATGGGGCTGGAGTGCAATTTTGGTGGAACCTCAGGCTTCACAGCTCAACATAGCAACAAGAAATTTACATAAGTATTACACTATTTTCTGTTTTCCCAATTATAAGTTCTGTCACCATTACATTTTTTCTTTTGTTTCATTTTTGCTCTGCTGTTTTCAAATAAAACGTTTAGGTATCGTCATTAAGTCTTCATATTGCTGTCTGCTGCATTAGTCATTACTAAAATGTTATTTCAACATGGACTGTTGTTGGTAACTATCAAAACAAGAACCTATACAGTAGGACAGATAACCAAAATATTTTTGTTGTACATGTATATCCCTTTTGTTATAAAGCTTAGAATGGTCATTAAGCATTGGCATCCACATCTGGTGTCCTTGTTTAACTCTTTACCACACGGCAAAATTTCAGAATGGTTCAAATTGAAAGCATTTGCAGATGACAAATTAAAGGCGACTGAAAAATTGAACATTGATCTGGGAAGGGTAGAAAACACTGTAGGAAATGGAGAAAATGCTGGTTACCAGCATTTTCTCCTTTTCCTACAGTGTTTTCAAAAGGCTTCTTTCTCAGGGGCGTCAAAAGTAGGGCTTGTGTGGTATCAATGGGTTAATCCAAGTTTCTTTTTCTATTATTTTAACTTTAATCCCAGCTTTTCTTGTATATTTCTTATTCTTCAACATAGAGAGGGGAATTTTCATAATTTTCTCATAATTTGTTTATGCTCTTTCAAGGACAAATCTGATCATTAGAGCGTCATTAAATGTGTCATCAGCGAACAGTTTTTGAAACGGTTTTGTCGAAATTTTTTGTCAAGTACTAAGCAGCAATGGTTGAAAAAGGATGAATTATACATTATATTATATTGTAGTTACTTTCCCTAAGCTTGGACTTCATTCAAACAGTATGAGAAAATTTGATATTGCACAAGACTAAAGGCCTAGAAAGATGTCAACATTTTCTTAGGCAGGAAGAAGCAAATATAATACCAGGACATACTACAATGTTATACGTAATAATGTACATGTATTCCTTATACTATATATTTATAACCACAAGTTTCATGTCAAGATTTTGCAATTATTGTTATTTTATTCAAAATCAGTAAATAAAGTGAGACAAAATTTTTGACTGGTCCAAATTGGAAGCACTTGCAGACAACAAAATAAACGTAACCCAAAAATTGAAATTTGCTTATGACACTTGTATTTGAGCCGTAAAATTTCAGGCATAAAATTAAAGGTTAAAGTAAAAACTCTATACAATCCCTGGTTATATGGCCCTGACCTAGAAGCTTTTTGAAAACGTTATGGGAAAAGGAGAAAATGCTGGTTACCAGCATTTTTCTCCTTTTTCCACAATGTTTTCTACCCAGCTGGAAACCAAATTTTAATATTTGAGTTGTGTTTAATTTGTTGTCTGCAATTACATTCAATTTGTACCAGTCTAAGATTTTGTTGTTTGGTACAGAGTTAAACTCGTTGAAAATGAAGGCACATAAAAAGTGGGAAAGATAAAATATCATTTTTTTTACATTGTAGCTTACGTAGATATCCAGACCAATCTGTGGACTTTGTTCAAGCAGTTATAGGTGATACAGATGGTCATGTGAGATTCAAACTGTCGAAGGATATAGTTTCTATGGAGAGTCACATCATTCCGGATTATCGTAAAGTTCGTAGCAGTGAACAAGTTATACAAGTAGACAGTTACACTGTGGAATCATTTGCAAGGAAATATGAAGTGCCTAAAAACTTTGGAATTCTGTCCATAGATGCTGAGGGAGCAGGCAGCAAGGTAAGCCTGCATGGCCTTGTAGCTCAGTGGTATTATCTGCATCATTTAACCTGACCCAGGTCAAAATCATTTGCATAAATTAATAATCTATTTCTAGCTCCACTGGCCGAAGGCCTGCGTGCTTATGTCATGGCTCATTGTCCGTCGTGCGTCCGTCCATCCATCCATCTGTGTGTTAACTTTTTCTTTAAACATCTTCTTCTCTGAAACTACCCATCTAATTTTGATGAAACTTCACAGAAATGGTCCTGCCATGGTCCTCTTCAGAATTTCTTGAAAGAATTTAATTCCTTCAAAAACTCTGGTCGCCATGGCAACAAAACTGAAAAATTTTGAAAATCTTTGAAAATCTTCTTGTCTGAAACCGTAAGGCCTAGGGCTACCAAATTTGGCATGTAGCTTTATCTAGTGGACCTCTACCAAGTTTCTTCAAATAATAGCCCTGGGGTCAAAATTGGCCCCGCCCCGGGGGTCACAAGTTTTACATGGGCTTATTTAGGGAGAACTTTAAAATTCCTCTTCTACCTAGGCATAGGGCCTAGGACTACCAGATTTGGTTGTACTTTTATCTAGTGGACCTCTACCAACAGTGTCCAAATTATAGCCCTGGGGTCAAAATTGGCCCCGCCCCAGGGGTAACAAGTTTTACATGGGCTTATATAGGGAGAACTTTAAAATTCTTCTTACACCTAGCCATAGGGCCTAGGGCTACCAAATTTGGCATGTAGCTTTATCTAGTGGACCTCTACCAAGGGTGTCCAAATTATACCCCGGGGGTCAAATTTGGCCCCGCCCCGGGGGATAACAAATTTTACATGGGCTTATATAGGGAAAACTTTCAAAATCTTCTCACACCTATAAGGGCTAGGGCTATAAAATTTTGCATGTAGCTTTATCTAGGGGGTCTCTACCAAAGGGTACCCAAATTATAGCCCTGGGGTCAAATTTAGCCCCGTCCCTGGAGGTCACAAGTTTTACATGGACTTATATAGGGAAACTTTAATAATCTACTCGTACATAGCCATAAGGCCTAGGGCTACCAAATTTTGCGTGTAGCTTTATCTTATGGGCCTCTACCAAGAGTGCCCAAATTTTAATTTTGGGGTTCAAGTTTGATCCCACCCCAGGGGTCACAAGTTTTACTTTGGCTTTTATAGTGAAAACTTGATAAACCTGTCTCATGGGTCACATATTTTAGAGGGCCTTTTATTGAGCAAACTTGTTTTACAGGGCTTTTTATTGGGCAAGATTAAAAAATCTTGTTGTTTATAACCACACATTCTAGTTTCAAATTGTAGGTCTGGGGTCAAAATAGGCTCCATTCCAGGGATCACAAGTTTAACATGGGCTTCAAAATGTAGTCACTTAAATTTAAACAGTAATCAAGGGAAATAACTCTTTTAATGAAAGATAAAGTTTGGTACTATTTACTTCCCTTGATTATCAAACTCCATTGATACATGATTGGTGCTAGACATTAAGTTTTTTTATGGAAAATATTCTGTTTTCAAGGAGTGTGGTTCATTTTGATACTAATAGTTATGCTCACATGAGGTGAATAATAAATTCAGAGTAAGGTTTCTATCATTCAGCTTATTTTTCCAAGGATTTTACCTTTCATGCCAATGAATTAATCTACTTGCATTACCTGACAGTGTTCATTGATTTTGAAGGCCCTCTTTTTCATGGTCATGAACACTTCAATTTCTGTGGTAAAGGGTTAAAAAGCCAGTGGAGCGATACAGGGCCATCATGGCCCTCTTGTTACCCTCGGCATCGCCCAACAATCCTGCAGAATGCTCTCGGAATTATTTCGTGCGGTTTACTCCAGTCAATCTTTAATTAACTAGATAAGCTAATTGAAACTTTACTGTCAATAGTAATAAAAGTAATTATTTCACACCTACAACTTAATGTCCAATGAAATCTCTCTAATACACTACCATGTGAGTACAAAATATCTTAGCCCATATTGGATGCTGTAGAGTCCAATACAGATTTTTCAGAACGAGGCAAGAGTCCAATATGGATTTTTCAGAACAAGGCAATAGTCCAATACGGATTTTTCAGAACGAGGCTTTAGTCCAATACAGATTTTTCAAAATGAGGCTTAAGTCCAATACGGATTTTTCAAAACAAGGCAAGAGTCCCGAATATCGATATTGGACCGGAAGAGCACTTTACCGAAAGTTATTTTTTGGGGGAAATATCTCTTTGTCAGATACTGTATATCCAGGAACAGCCGGCCCGGGTGGCTCAGTGGTGAGTGTGTCAGACTCATGACTTGGTGGTTGTGAGTTCGATACCCGGTTTGAGTCGAACTTTCTTTCCGTTGTTTTTTTGCCTCTGACCTCTGCTGAAGCATGTGAGAAAAGTAGTTGGTGGTTTTGGAAAGAAAGTTGTGTTAGTACTGGTGTGAGAAAGCCAGGAAACACATGTGCATCACCTTAGCTATTAAAGTGGCGTTAAACCCCAATACAACCAACAGCCAATATCCAAGATCAGGCTGCAAGTTTTGTGCAGTCTGATCTTGGATATTCACTGTCTGCAAAAGTGCCTTGAGTCAGGCTTTTTAGGCTAATGGTTTGTTCAATTGCTTAAACCTTTCCCAAACAATCCCTGGTTTTTACGGGTCTGGAATAGTAGCCTTTTGAAAACATTGTGGGAAAAGGAGAAAATGCTGGTAACCAGTATATTAGTACCTTCCCACGTATATAAACCTTTCCAAATAATAGTCGGAGTTCCATTTTTATGCCTACTTATATATTCAGCATAAATGTCAGGGTCAGGTTAAATGAAGTAGACAATTACCAACAAAGCTTCTAAACTAGGGGTCTCGGTTTCAAATCGTATTTTTTCAAAGCTATTTTAAAGGACTGATGATAGTTATTGCTGCTGGATACATTATTTTTTCCGTCCTTGTTCTACATACACCAACCATTCTTAAGAAAAATTTTAGTCTTATTCTATAAAATATTCCAAATTTGAAAGAAACACAATTTATGAATTTAAATTTGTGGTTGTGTTGTGAAATCTTAACTTTTTACCAGATGACATAATTTTAGCCTTGGAAGCATTTGCAACCTAGGGTTTTAATGTGGCTCAAATGTTGCAATTATTCTTTGATAGGGTGGAAAACATTGTGAAAAAGGGAAAAAATACTGGTAACCAGCATTTTCACCTTTTCCCACATTGTTTTCAATAGCCAACTTTCTCAAGGTTGTTAATAGTCAGGATTGTATGGTAAAGGGTTCAATAGTGTAGGTGTCCAAATTCATAGCCACTAGGGGACAGGGATATAGCCCAGATGTAAACTTTCCTTACCTATGAATTCCAGTCCTTTCCTCTTCTTGTTTCTTATTTCAGTTAGTCTATTATCCCTTTACTCCATAGATGCTCATTTCTAGGCATTGCTTGTAGGAGCCTTTGGAGAACATTGTGGCAAAAGGTGAAATTGCTCGTGACGAGCAATTTCACCTTTTGTCACAATGCTTTCTATGCTATCAAAAGGTGTTATATGCACATAAGAAACTGCTTCATCCTTGCTGTTATTTAGGGTCAGTAAGAGATGCCATAGAAATGCCTAATGGGGTAAAGGGTTATGTTATTTATTTTACAGATTCTTCACCAATGGATACATCTTGGTTTCAGACCAGCTTATATAATTTATGAGGCACTACACGATCCAGAGAGTATACAGGCTACGATAAACAGTCTAGAAAAAGTTAATTATGTATACCTTACTAAATTAGGGTGGAATAGTATATTTGAATATGATTTCACAAAGTACAATTCATCTAAAACCAATTACTAATTGAATTGGGTCTGTCAATTTTGTCCCTTTTTTCATTTAACTCATTACCAAACGACAATATTTTAGGCTTGTCCAAATCGAAAGCATTTGCAGACGACAAAATAAAAGTGACTGAAAATTTGTTTTGTGAAGGGTAGAAAACATTGTGGAAAAAGGAAAAAATGCTGGTTACCAGCATTTTCTCCTTTTCCCACAATGTTTTCTTAAGGCTTTTTTTTCAGGGGTGTCAAAAATAGGGATTGTGTGGTAATGGGTTAAGTAGTAGTGAAAGAAGGTTTAGTTACATTCCCAAGCTACATTAAACCAAGCTTCTCATCATGAACTTTGCCTGGCAACAAACTTTATCATGAGGTAGACTGGTCCTTTATCGCATGGAAAATTGAAAAATTAAATTTTTAACCCTGACCAATACATTTTGCAGATGCATGAACCCTTTACCACACAATAATGACTTTTGACGACCGTTGGAAAGAAGCCTTTTGAAAACATTGTGGGAAAGGGAGAAAATGCAGGTAACCAGCATTTTCGCCTTTTCCCACAATGTTTTCTACCCTTTCACTAAACAATCGCACCGTTTGAGCCACAATGAAATTGTCGTCTGCAAATGCTTTCAATTTGGACAGAGCTAAAATTTTGTCATCTGGTAAAGGGTTAAGCACCCATTTCACAGGGTAAATAGTTCATTTGTTTTTTAACTCTCTACCAAACAACTGGTTCAAATTGAAAGCACTTACAGACAACAAAATAAATATCACTCAGAAACTGAAACTTGACTTTAGAAGAGTAAAAAACATTGTTGGAAAGGGAGAAAATGCTGGTTACCAGCATTTTGTCCTTTTCTGACAATGTTTTCAGAAGGCCTCTTCTTCTGGGTCATAAAAACCAGGGATATTTTGGTAAAGGGTTAAGAAAATTTCGAGGTAACAACAAAGCCTCATCCTTGTCTTCAGACACAGTATTGTCTGCAAAAATCTTGACATTCTTCGGTATATCTGTCATGGCTTACTTGTTCTTGGAAGAAAAATAACTTCATCATTGTGTAAATAGTCCATTTTTTCAGCAAAAACCTCGATATTCTTCAATACCTCTGTCATTTGTGACAAAATTTACTTCAAACTATGGCTAATTGTCAACTTTCAAAAGAAGAACCCATACAAGAAGGGAAAGAAACCCTTAGAGTACTTTTGATATAGTTAAGCTGGGGTAAACGGTCAAAAGCCCCTCCGGTCATTATCCCCTACCCCCAAAACAGGTAAGGCGGTCAAAAGCCCCTTCACAAATTTGCAAGAGCAGTCATTATCCCCTTCATCAAATTTTAAAGGCGGTCAAAAGCCCCTTCGCAATTTCGCAAGGGCGGTCATTATCCCCTTCATCAAATTTTGATGGTGGTCAATGGCCCCTTTATCAGAAACAGACAAAAGTCCCTATGAATGGTAACCATGCCAACATTACCCCCTCCGTAGACATGAAGTCTGATAATCGCTTTGAAATAGAACACTTGTAAAATATACACTAATGTGTGAAATTATCGGATGTGGATCTAGAATTGATGATTGTTGATTGATTGTAATGTTCAACGCCGTTTTAAACATTGTTTGATTTATATCGTGGCTGCCAATGTACCTATCAATGCTTTTCCAGGGTGCTTTTTTTCCATTAGTCGGCAATTTTTTCCCAGGCCACTGGCTGCTTACTTACTCACATAACCATTTAAATGCCAATGGTCAACGGGTGGCTCAGTTGTGAGCGTGTCAGACTCATGACCTAGTGGTTATGATTTCGATACCCGGTTGAGGCGAACTTTCTTTTAGGCCTAATTTCGCCTCTCATCTCTGCTGAAGCATTTGAGAAAAGTAGTTGGTGGCTTTGGAAAGAAAGTTGTGTTATTACTGGTGTGAGAAAGCCAGGAAACACATGTGCGTCACCAAATGCCATGATATGACCTTAGCTGTTAAAGTGGCGTAAACCCCCAATACACGGCACAGGTACGACACTGAAATTATTTTATTTCTTTGTTAGAAATCACAAAGGGAAACGCTAGCCCATGTAAAGGGGCTGTTGTCCGCCCGAAAGATTGGATCAAGTGGATAATGACCACCCTTGTGAAATCGCAAAGGGGCTTTTGACCGCCTTTAAAATTTGATGAAGAGGATAATGACTGCCCTTGCAAAATTGTGAAGAGGCTTTTGACCGCCATACCTGTTTTAGGGGAAGGGGATTATGACCGGAGGGGCTTTTGACCACCATTCAGTTAGGCTCCTTTAGTGACTGAATTTTTTTTTTTCTTTAAAAGAATCTGTTGCAGAGTATTGGAGCCTGCATGGCGTGCTCTTGTTGTTTCATCACTACAAAATTTTTGTCCATACATTTATGTAGGATTTTGTAAACAGTTTTGATAAACCCTTTACCATATGAAAAAAAAATTCAAGACTCGTCCATATTTAAAGCAGTTTGTGGAAGCTCAACTTCACACAAGTCATTTTTATGATGACATTTGCTTCTAAACGGGAAGAAAACATTGTGGGAAAAGGAATTAATGCTAGTTACCAGCATTTTCTCCCTTTCCCTCAAAGTATTCAAAATCGTCTTCAGGATCATTAAAACCTGGGATTGTGTGGTAAAGGATTAATCCAGAGCTGGATTTTTTTCCCTTTTTGTTATCTTAGATCTGTTACCTCTTTACCAGACAATCATTATTTTATTGTCACAGAGAACGGCTAGATAAATATAAGCAATCAATATGTGCCTTGTTGTTGAACTACATGTAGCTGTTATAGCGATATGGTTTCGTATATTTCTGTCTTTCAAAGTTAACTCTTTACCACACAATCCTGACTTTTGATGACCTGAGAAAGAAAGCTTTTGAAAATATAACGGGAAAAGTAGGAAATGCTGGTAACCAGCATTTTCTCCTTTTCCCACAATGCCTTCTACCCTTCCAAAATCAAATTTCAAATATTGATTCAGATTTATTTTGTCATCTGCAAATGTTTTCAATTTGGACCAATCCAAAATTTAGTGCTTGGATGGGTGACTAGGCCTTTACAAGTTACATTTGGTGGCTGAGGTGGGATTGTGGCATGTTGTGAACTCTTTACCAAATGACAAAACTTTAGACTGGTCTAAATTAAAGCATTTGCAAACAACAAAATGAATGCAGCTAAAGAATTCAAATTTGTTTTAGGATGGGAAGAAAACATTGTTGGAAAAGGAGAAAATGCTGGTTACCAGCATTTTCTCCTTTTCCCACAATCTTTTCCAAAGGCTTCTTTACAGGGGTGTTAAAAGTCGGGATTGTGTGGTAAAGGGTTAAGTGGGTTTTAACTCTTTACCAAAAAACAACAAAATGTTAGACTTCTCCAGATTGAAAGCATTTGCAGACAAAGTAAATGCGACTTGAATACTACAGGTACCCAAATAATTGCAATATCATTTTTTTTTGTCTGAAGTATTTCAGCAAAATAGACAGTGTTTATCAATGACTGAGCTGCACATTTTGTGCAGCCTGATCTTGATCTACACTGGCTGAAAAGAAAACAGAAGTTGTTAAGGGTTTTTTTAACTCTTTACCAAAAAAACGACAAAATGTTAGACTTCTCCAAATTGAAAGCATTTGCAACTTGAAAATTGAAATTTGTATTGGGAAGGGTAGAAAACATTGTGCAAAAGGAGAAAATGCCGGTCACCAGCATTTTCTCCTTTTCCAACAGTGGTTTCAAAAGGCCTTTTTTGCAGGGTCCTTATAAGTCAGGATTGTGTGGTAAAGAGTCAACGGTTGACCCATTCAGAGAAGGCTTTTGAAAACTAGCATTTTCTCCTTTTTCCATATTCTTTTCCACTCTTTCCCAGGCAAATTCTATAGTATGAGCCATATTTCATTGGTCATCTGACCATGCTTTTGATACAAACTGGTCTAAAAAGCTTTGCCATATTATGGTATTAACTCATTACCAAACAACAAAATTTTAGGCTCGTCCAAATCGAAAATATTTGTACACGACAAAATAAAAATGACTGAAAATTTGAAATTTGTTTTGTAAAGGGAGGAAAGCATTGTAGGAAAAGCAAAAAATGCTGGTTACCAGCATTTTCTCCTTTTCCCACAAGGTTTTCTGAAGGCGTCTTTCTCAGGGGCGTCAAAAGTAGGGATTATTGTGTGGTAATGGGTTAACTCTTTGCCACACAATCCCAACTTTTCTTGACCCTGACACAGAAGCCTTTTGAAAACAAAACCAGCATTTTCTCCTTTTCCCACAATGCTTTTCTACCTTCCCAAAACAAATTTCAATTTTTGAGCCACATTTATTTTGTCATCTGCAAATGCTTTCAACTTGGACACATCTACAATTTTGTCGTTTGGTAAAGAGTTAAGAGTTAAGGCAAAGGGTTAAACTTGTTGGAAAAGAAATACCGGTATGAGAAAATAGAATTTTGTCTTTTTTCTGCATTCTATACTCTATCATAGACTAATTCCATTCTATGACGGTCATCTATGGCAAATGTTTTTAGTATATCCTTGTCTACAATTTTTACCTTGGGTATGGAGCTAGACTCTAGTTTTTTTCTGAGTGTCCTGAATTGATCTACGGCAAATGTTTTTTGTATAGCCTAGTATACAATTTTTACCTAAGGTAAGCAGTTCGACTCTTTTTTTCTCAGTTAAATTTATAGCCTCAATATTGGCCAAAAAGTAAACAATGCAGGTGTTAAATGTATCCAAATTTGGATCATATCTTTTCAGAGTATTGGCATTGTTTTGAAAATGGAAATCTGTCATTGTCTGCCCAAGTGTAAGTTGCTGGCATAAAAATGAATTTTAAAAGTAGTTCAAAAGTTGCAAGATCACTCTTTCTTGATTACTGTTTACCAAGTTTTAAAATTCGATAATAGATTTTCATTTCACAATAATTTCTACACTTTTAAAAGGCATGTCTTAAATTCATTTGCATTTTAACGCACCCTTTGTTTACTTTTGGCTGCTTTCGGGCCTTAAAGTCATACTTTATCTGTGGTCTGCAAAGCCTCTCAACGTAGGAGAGGTCTAATATGGCCTGCAACACGCCAAAAGGGACATTTGGACATTGGCGTAAAGTGTCGTTTAGGATCAGCCTGCGCATTCCAAAGTTCCGAAGTAACTCTTATTATAAAGGATAACATTTGTTACTTTTTATCTCTATTGATTATCAAACTCCAATGATAAATGAATGATGCCTAATATTTCAGTTTTTTGATAGGAAATATCCTGTTTTCGGGGAGAGTGATTCATTTTGATGCTAATGGTTATGCTCAAATGACTGGAATATTAAATTCAAAGTAAGTTTTCTGTCATTCAGGGTTTTTGCCAAGAAGTTTATCTTTCATGCCAGTGAATAAACCTGCATGTATTTGCTCGACAGTGTTCATTATTTTCAAAAGCCTTCTTTTTCAGGGTCATGAACACATAAAATTGTGTGGTAACAGGGTAAAAAGCCAGTGGAGCGATACTGGGCCATCATGGCCCTCTTGTTTTTGTTATCTAGGTTTTTATTGTTTGCTGATTTTGTCAATTTTGTTATGTATGAGAGGCTAACATCAAAGATGGGTTTTCCATTGGTGTAGCCTCTATAAATAAAAATATCATCATCATTTATAGCAGTTGTAAATGTATTGTAATTATTATTATTTGTAGTAATTATTGGTCCAAATTACACTTTAACCCTTTACCACACAATCCTGACTTTTAACACCCCTGTGAAAGAAGCCTTTTTAAAACATTTTGGGAAAAGGAGAAAATGCTGGTAACCAGCATTTTCTCCTTTTCCCATAATGTTTTCTATGCTTCACACAACAATTTTCAATTTTTCAGTCACTTTTATTTGTCGTCTGCAAATGCTTTCGATTTGGACAAGTCTAAAATAATGTTGTTTGGTAATGAGTTAACAAAAGAGAAAATGATGGTAACCAGTATTTTCTTGATATGTATTCAACCCTCTTGAAGTTAAATTCTGTCATTTAAATGATATTTAATTGATGTTGGCACATGATTTCAATTTGAACAAGTTTACATTTTTTGCTTACTAATTGATGTTGGCACATGATTTCAAATTGAACAAGTTTACATTTTTTTTTTGACAAGTTTACATTTTTTTTTTTTACTTACTTAAATGACGTTGGCACATGATTTCAAATTGAACAAGTTTACATTTTTTACTTACTAATTGATGTTGGCACATGATTTCAAATTGAACAAGTTTACATTTTTTTTTGAACAGGTTTACAATTTTCTTACTTACTTAATTGATGTTGGCACATGATTTCAAATTGAACAAGTTACTTGTCTTTTTATTTATGTCTGGTAAAAAAAACTTATGGTAAGATCAAATGATCTTTGGTAAAAAACTTTTACCTACAAATATATTTTCAAGCACTGATATTGTATAAGTATTGAACTTTCTTTTTAGCCATGTGAATGCTCTATGTCATGCAATGTTTTAATATGATATTAAAATGTACACTTATCTTTACATTTGCTTCATTTTTTATTCCTGAGTGACCCCAAGTCTCTTACAGACCCTCTCCATACCTCTTTTCAGCAATATGCTCATGGAAAATTTTGCGAGAATTTATCACCAACCATGATAAATACCCCAAAACAATTTTTATTGGTCACAATTTAAAATGTTACTTTGTGAGATATTATGAACCATATAGCATTAACCCATTACCACACAATCCCTACTTCTGATGTCCCTGAGAAAGAAGCCTTTAGAAAACATTGTGGGAAAAGGAGAAAATGCTGGTAACCAGCATTTTCTCCTTTTCCCACAATGTTTTCTACCCTTCACAAAACAAATTTCAAAGTTTCAGTCACTTTTATTTTGTCATCTGCAAATGCTTTCGATTTGGACAAACCTAAAATATTGTCGTTTGGTAATGGGTTAACCTTGCGATAAAATGGTCCTCCCCTAAACCCTCACCACTTGTTCTTCAGTTTTTAGCTCCACTGCCCGAAGGCCAGCGAGCTACTGTCATGGCGTTGTGCCCGTTGTGCGTCCGTCCGTTCATCCGTGTGTGCATCCGTAAACTTTTTCTTTAAAAAACTTCTTCTCAGAAACTACTGACTGGAGTTTTACCAAATTTCACAGGAATGTTCCTTAGGTGGTCCTCTTTCAAATTTCTTCCAGTAATTGTATTCCATGAATAATTCTGGTTGCCATGGCAACCAAAGTAAAAAACCTTTAAAAATCTTCTCCCAAACCACTAATTTGATAGCATTATTATTTTGCTGGAATGTTCCTTAGATAGAGGTCGACAGAATTCCTTAATAAAAAGAAGATCCGTCAAAAAACATGGCTTTTATGGGAGACTCATGTTCCTGTTCGATTAGCTACTATTCAAGGAACATCAGATTTACTTTGTTTTTGTTTTCTTTGAATGGCGAATATGGCATATTATTATCAATGCGTACAATAATGAATTATGACATTCGTCTTTTAAATACCAGCACGTTATTGCATAGATTCTAGATACTGGTCAACAAATTGAAAATTTCCGACGTAAAGAAAAGAAATAGTCACGTGATATATTTAGATGGAGGTTTCTGGCGAAACAGAAATCACATGATACAAATGAGAACTGAGCGGAGAACGAATCAAATTCTTCTGTGTGTATCACATGATTGATTACCGACGCTTTTAAGTCCACTACAGTCGTCATTTTGAAGAAGGTTGCAGAGAGAGAGAGAGCATCTCAGAGATAATAAGATAAAGTCTAAATGAGAAGCAAAAACAAATGAAATTTAAGTTTTCATGTAATTCTTGTATCTGGATCGACTCCTTTGAATTTTTAAGAGACAGAACTTGTACACTTTGGGCTAGCTTTGCATTCCCATGGATCGTTTTCATTTATGCTGTATCCCCGCTCTACTATTTTTAGAAGGCGAGATTTTCATTCTCGCCTCTATATGTCAGTGCTCGGCAGCTTGCTGCAAATGCCTCTGAACAGCATTATCAAAATGCCTTTCAAATAGTTCGATACTTCTCGAGTACATTGGAACAAAATAATGTCGAGACCATTGTACATTTAATCAGAACAGCATGAAGAAACTTCAAGTTTCTTGAAGGAATGAAATCGAATTCGTAAAAAGCATCGTTTTTGACAAATGCAAAATACTTTGGATCAATTCATTGATACAATCACGTTGCTACAGCAACAAATAAACCGTAGCTATTGTAAGCCAATCGAAAGCTACTAACATGACGTCATTCGGACCTACTTCCACTTCACAACGCATAAACAACTAACCTGTGGGATCGTATATGTAAATTTAAGATCCCTGAACTAACCAGTCGGATAGCTTCTTTGAACAACGTATCGCTGATAGACCTTTTTTGTGATTGGTACTATCAGATCTCAAGCTAGGATTTCAAGTTCAATACCCATGGCAAGAACAATCCCAAATAAAACTTGAAGCCTCAAATGTGGATCAAACCCAAGACTCCTGGCTTACCAACCCTTCTCTTTCCTCATAGATTGGCAAGACCGTACACAATATGAATTTCTCCTTTTCCCAAAATGTTTTCTACCCTGCTTTGAAACAAATTTTTAATGTTTGATTTACTTTTGTCATCTTCATGTGCTTTCAATTTGGACCAGTCTAAAATTTTGTTTACCAAACAATAAAATTTTAGACTGGTCCAAATTCGAAGAAGTTGCAGACGACAAAATAATTGTGACTGAAAAATTGAAATTTGGTTTGGGAAGGGTAGAAAATATTGTGGCAAAAGGAAATAATGCTGGTTACCAGCACTTTCTCCTTTTCTCACAATGTTTTTAAAAGTCTTCTTTTTAAGGTTCATTAAAAGTGAGCATTGTGTGGTAAAGGGTTAAGACAAATGGTTTCATGTATTTACTCAGTGTCCAAAGCATGCAAGGCTGGGGATTTGTTGTTATTGTCAACCCTCGAATTTTGTACCCCCACTTCAAAATTTTAGACTTGCCTCAATTTGAAAGCAAATGCAGACGACAATTTAATTGTTACACAAATTAGAGACTTTTCTTTGAAAGGGTTAAAACATTGTGGGGAAAAGTGGAAAATGTTGGTCTCCAGCATTTCCTCCTTTTTCAACATTGTTTTTAAATCCTTTTTCATGGGTACGGACATCATAAAAAAGAAGTATTGTATAATGTGGTTAAGGGTTAACTGCACGAAATTCTCACTGTTCCCCCCCCCCCTTTTGTGTCCAGTGTGATGGCGGTGGGCTTATCTGGATGAATCTATTTATGTTGAATGGGTTTAACACTTTCAGTACATTTGACCCTTTACCTTACAACAACAAAAAATAAAACTTGTCCAAATTAAAAGTATTTGCAGAAAAATAACTCAAATGTTTCTCAAATTATGGAAGTTTGCTTTCATAGAATAGAAAACAATGTGGGAAAAGGAGAAAATGCTGGTTACCAGCATTTTCTCCTTTTCTCACAATGTTTTCAAAAGATTCTTTGTGTAGACTGATAGAATTTATTATTGTAATGTAAAGGAGCATTTTCTCCTTTTTCTCACAATGTTTCAAAAAGGCGTCATTCTCATGATTTATAAGATTTACTTTAAAATTTGTGAGGATTAAGAAGTCAGTCCATTTAACTTGGAAGGTTCCATTTATTATTTTGCAATGCCTGTATATTCATATTAAATTCTACCCCTGGAACAGTTCACTTTATTCAATAAATCTTTTTCCAACTTCTGAAATGTGGAAGAGTTCATTTATTGTTTACCCTTTCAGACTACAAAAAACTTGGACTTGGCCAAATTCTAAGCTTTTGACATAAAAAAATTGGAAGAGTCCAATAATTAAACTGAAGTTGGAAGAGTCCATTCTTTCAAAGTTTATAGCTTACTTTTCATTGAATTTGGAAGAGTCCATTATATTCATTTATAGTTTTTTTTTTTAAAGATGGAAGAGTCCATTTTACTTTTTGTCTGGTCTCACTATCCACAGAAATTGGAAGAGTCTATTATTTATTTTCAGGGTTTTTTTTTAAAAATGGAAGAGTCCATTCTACATATTTTTTGGGGTCTCATTAGTCATTCAATTTGGAAGAGTCGATTTCATTTTGAATAAGTTTTAGTATAGTAAATTATTGAAATTGGAAGAGTCCATTCTAGCTTTTTTCAATTCCATTGCTTATCATTGAATTTGGAATAGTCCATTATATCAGAGACATAAAATAAGAGGGTATTCATTTATAATTTTTTTTAAAGATGGAAGAGTCCATTTTACTTTTTATCTGGTCTCTCTATCAACTGAAATTGGAAGAGTTTATTATTTAGATTCAGGGTTTTCTTTTTAAATATGGAAGAGTCCATTCTACTAATTTTTTGGGGTCTCATTATTCATACAATTCGGAAGAGTCGATTTCATTTTGAACAAGTTTTAGTATTGAAATTATTGAAATTGGAAGAGTCCATTCCAGCTTTTGTCAATTCCATTGCATATCATTGAATTTGGAAGAGTCTATTCCATTTAAATGCAGTTTCACATCATTCTTTGATTTTGGACAAGTCCGTTCCATTGAAAAAATGTTTTTCTTAACATTTCTTAATTTAGAAGATTCCATTATTAACTTTTGGGTTATTTTTTTTTTCACCATTCAAGTTGGAAGTGTCCATTTTAAATTTATTCCATTGACTTGGAATTCAATGAATTTGGAAGGGTCCACTTAATTATATCTGATATTTTCTTTGAAAATCAAATATTGTGGAAGAGTCCATTTAATATATTTCTAGATCTTATACAACTCATTGAATTTTGGAAAGTCCATTTCATTACCAAGTGAATGAATTTGGATAAGTCCATTCAATCATGTTTAATTCACTCTACAATTCACTGAAATTGGAAGAGTCCATTTATCTTCCTATTTTTGTAAATACCATCCCAGTTGCCTTTTTTTCCTCCTTGAAAAAATGATGTTTCAATTTCTTAGATTTAGATGAGTCTACTTATTCTGGATTTATTTTACTCTCTCTCTGAACCCTTCTCGTGGTAGCTTGTAAACGTCTGATATTTGGACAAACCACTTACTACACTGTAAAATCTTAGACTTGCCCACTTGGAAAGCATGTGCTTATGACAATTAACCCTTTACCACACAATGACTTTTAATACCCCTTTTAATACCCCTGAAAGAGAAGGCTTCTGAAAACATTGTGAGAAAAAGAGAAAATGCTGGTTGCAAGCATTTTCTCTTTTCCAAAAATGTTTTCTATCCTATGAAAAAAAAATCTTTTTATATGAGCCACATTGAAACTTTCAGCAGCAAATGCTTCCAATTGGGACTGGTCTAAAATTCGGTTGTGTGGTAAAGGGTTAAAAATATGCTCCAAAGATGGAAAGCTTTTTGGAAATGATGGAAAACATTGTGGGCCAAGGAGAAAATGCTGTATAACAGATCTCCTTTTCCATCAATGATTTTTAAAACCTTTCATCATGGTTGGAAAAACACTATGGTTGTAATGGGTTAGTTCATTTTGGAAAAATAAGACATAGATTTATTTAGGATTTGTATATACAGTACCTCACCATGACAATACAACAGTGACATACATTTCATTGTTTTCTTTGCATGTGTTTATCTTAGAAAGTGAGTGAATGTCGAATGTTTGTTGGGCCAGTCCAAATATTTTCCCTTTATACCTTCACCACACAAAACCAGGTTTTAACAATTTCGAAAAAGAAGACTTTGGAAAATATTGTCGGAAAAGGAGAAAATGCTGCATATTCTCCATTTTCCCAAAATATTTTTCCCCGTCAGCGACTGAATTTCAATGTTTGATTCATGTTAATTTTGTTACTGCAAGTGCTTTGAGTTTGGACAGGTCCATAACGTTGTCTTCTAAGAGTGATATAACTGTGTATACATGTATTGGATGGGTCCATTTGATGATTGTGTGCCTGACAAAATATTGCGACATGCTTGCAGTTTGCATTTTTCATATTCCCACAATGTTTTCAAAAGAATTGAAAAAAAAATTACGTCTCCACCTCTCACAATATTTTCTTTCTCTCAGTGACAAAATTTCAGTGTCAGATTCATGTTCACTTTGTCATGTGGAAGCAATTTGAGTTTGGGCAGGTCCATAATTTTGTTGTCTGGTAGTGATATAATTTTAACCCTTTACCAAACGACAAAATTTTAGACTGGTCAAAATTGAAAGCACTTTCAGACAAGAAAATAAACATAACTCAAAAATTGAAATTTGTTTCCAGCAGGATAGAAAACATTGCAGGTAAAGGAGAAAAAGCTGGTTACCAGCATTTTCTCCTTTTCCCACCATGTTTTTAAAAGGATTCTATCAAAAGGGTCGCAAAAGCCAGGGATTGTTTCAGAAAGGGTTAAAATATTGGATAGGCTGGTGACCCACATTTTTCCCTTTTCCCTCTATGTTTTAACCCTTTATCACACAATGACGACTTTAAACGACACTGAGGAAGCAGCCTTTCGAAAATATTGTGGGAAAAGGAGAAATGCTGGTAACCAGCATTTCTCCTTTTCCTACAAAATTTTCTTCTGTATCAAAGCAAAATTACTCCATTTAAGCCACTGTGAAATTATCATCTGCAAATTCTTTCAGTAACACAACCCCCGCCCCCCCCCCCCCCCCCCCTTGCATTACCACCTTTTATAGACCTTTCCAAATTAAAAGCATTTGTAGATGATCATTTCAATGTGGCTCAAATGGTGCAATTGTGCGTTGATAGGGTAGAAAACTTTGTGGGAAAAGGAGAAAGTGCTGGTTACCAGCATTTCCTCATTTTCCCTCAATGTTTTCAAAAGGCTTCTTCCTCAGGGTCGTTAATAATCGTCATTGTGTGGTAAAGGGTTAAATAACAGAATTTGTCTTTGATAGGATAGTAAACATTGTGGGAAAAGGAGAAAATGCTGGTTACCAGCATTTTCTCCTTGTACCACGTTTTCAAAAGGCCTTTTTCTAAGGGTTGTTAAAAGTCGGGTTTGTGTGGTAAGGAATTTATTAACCTATATCACACAAAACCTCACCCGGCAGTGTATTAACCCATTACCACACAAGCCCTGCTGTTGAGGACCCTAAGAAAGAAGTATTTAGAAAATATTGTGGGAAAAGGAGAAAATGCTTGTAACCAGCATTTTCTCCTTTTCCCGCAATTTTTCTACCCTTCAGAAAACAAATTTAAAATGTTCAGTCACTTTTATTTTGTCGTCTGCAAATGCATTTGATTTGGACAAGCAAAAAGTTTTGTCCTTTGGAAAAGAGTTAAGGTAAGACCTGTGTAATGCACTTCCGGTGAACATGGGGCACACATTCGAATTGGTTGATAAATAATGATAAATAAAGATTTAAGCAGAAATATGTTTTATGTGATATAGAATCTCACATTCTTGTTTATGTGTTACCATTTCTATCAAACTGGTTGGCTAAAATGTATTTGACACTTGCCAAGGCTTACATCATTCAATTTCAGTAAACTCGTTTAATAATCAAAGCGTTGAAAACACTGAAGTGGTATTGGTCGAGGATGCCATTGGGTGGCATTGATAATTTGAAAGAAGAAAGCGACATGTTATTCAAATATTGGCTTGAAAGTCAACCTACTAAGCAAAAGGATACCTTTTTTTTTTTGGTTGAAGGGACAAAATTCGGGTTCTCTTTGAACACAAGTCAGGGGTAACTTCTCTTGACAGTTGTATGCATGATGGATAGAGAGAGAAACCATGTAAATATCGAATAAAATTAAGTTTGTTCCTATTGCTTTCAGAAATCAACTGACTTTCAATGAAAAATCAATTAGAAGAAGGAGGATGAGGAAACTATCAAAAGTGGTTTGATGGTTATCTGCCCCTGTTGTAACAAATAAACATGTATTCCCCTTTCAATATAATACTGGTAGTTAACCCTCTCCCAAACAAGCCCTGGTTTTTACGTCTCTGCAGTAAAAGACTTTTGAAAACACTGTGGGAAAATGAGTAATTGCTCGTAACGAGCAATTTCTCCTTTTCCCACAGTGTTTTCTACCCTTTTGGAGACCTTTCTTCCACTTTCTCCAAATCTAAAATTGTCGTCTGCAAACTCTTTTGGTTTGGAAGAGTCTAAAATTTGTCGTTTGGGAAAGCGTTAACTCTTTATCAAACATCAAAATTTTAGATCTGTCCAAATTGAAAGCATTTGGTGACCAGCATTTTCTCCTTTTCCCACAATGTTTTCAGAAGGCTTCTTCAGGAACAAGGGATTGTTTGGTTAAGAGTTCACAACTAGTCAGATAATTAAGTCAATGTCGCCTGTTACTACAATGATATTGTAAGATGTCAAAAAAATTTGCAAGGCGACCACACAGACAATGCAGACAATATCCAAGCTATGACAATACCTAGCTGTTTCAACCTAGCTGTTTCTAACAAAACAGCTGAGCTATAAATGTAATATACAAGTATAAGTTATTGATCATATATTTCATTTGTATGAAATTAAATCGGAGGGAGGCGAAGCAGACCGACGATTTAGTTTCATACAAATGAAATATATCGATCAATAACTAACTTACAGTTTGCCCTACTTTCTAATTGACTGACGGCTATGGATGGGTTGAAAAAAACATACAATAACGACAGAAACTTCAGTTTGCTACGCCTCTTTTGATTGACAGTTGTACATACGTGTGTTTTGATTCGTACGGCGTTAACTCATATTTATGTCGTCCTTGAACTAGCTTCAGGACAATTGTCTGCAGTTAGGCTGAATCGGCATATCACGGGTGATGGTAGCCATCATATTCCTCGTCTGTATTTAGTGGATTGATATGCAGCAGATCGGCACATTCATCGCCCGGAAATACGTCGGTTTACCCGTTCTGAAAATTGTCAGGCTCCTCTTACAAAAGAAAACTTGGGTTTTAATTTTCTATCGAAATCTTTCGAACCATATTTCAGATGACAAACATTTCGTACATTAATTTTTTATCAATTCCAATTGAAGTTTTAACAGACAGATAGACAGATGTAAAAAACTTCATCCAGGTCGTTTATGTCGTTGCTAAACGAATCACAGTGGCCCGCCTCTGTATAAGATCATGTGACTCACAGTTCAAATGTAAACGAGGTTAGATCCTGAATTTCATGCTCTTTGAAGCGATAGATTCAGCAATGGATGCATGCTTTGAGCTGATTGACAACGAGGAATTTTATAAAGAATTTATTTTCCCCAACACAGGCAACGTCTCGCTAAAACAACTGTGTACAATAAACACCCATGTCCCTCTAAAGTGGCTCACTGTCCAGGTTCCGTTTCATTTTTAACACCATACTAGATAAGTCCTCTTTTTTGCTGCCCTGAGGCAGAAGGCGTGTGAAAACATTGTGGGTAGAGGAGAAATTGCTTGCAAGTAGCATTTTCTCTTATCCTGGTATGTTTCTTTTTTTTTTTCTACAGACAAATCCTATAATTTGAGCAAGTACAAAATTGTTGTCTGCGAACGGTTTCAAATTGGACCCAAGCCAAATTTCCTAGCCTGGTAAAAACTTCTTTACCAGGGTCGTGAAAACCAGAGGTTGTTTGGTAAAGGTTTAAATACCACATGGTCAAGCACGTGTTGTTTAGTCCCGATATTCACAAGGAAATAACGTCAGATTTTTGGCGATGATGCAATTAGTTGGAATAGTCCCCACCCCTTCTACAAAAGTGTATGAATTAGATTGGTATTTACTCTAAAAGGACCAGCTAAAATACTGTGGGCGGAGCTTCTCGTTAACCGGGATACAACTGTATATAGGTCAACCATTTAATGATTAAGTGGTCACATACTGCAACATATTGAGTCTGTATGGAATTAAATCAAGCAATTTTGAACGAAATCCGGCGTTTTCATTGGTTTAGAAAGTAGGGCAAACTGTAAGTTTGGATCTACAGCATACTGTGAGCTCCCAAAATATTGACCATTTGGATCAGACAAGTTGACACTAGCCAGATTTTGAAGTAAGAAATTTCTAGTAATCACAGAAATATAAAATGTCAACAGTTTTTTGCACAATGACCACACAGAACACGAAAAGCTTGATGTTTTCTTTCACACAGCTGCTAAGCGATTAATGTAACATCTAAGTTCAGATCCACGGCTTATTGGAACACCCTAAATATTGCTTGGTCAAGGCTGTTTGTTATCGTTTTGTATAGAAAAGCTCCTTTGGAACACCCTAAATATTGCTTGGTCAACACTGTTTGAATCGGAATATCTAGTATTGTAAGGCAAAGAAGCAAAGGCTCCTTTTCCCCCTTTGTTTTCTATAGGTATCGATATAAAATGTCATAACCAGAAAATAACTATTCTAAGTATTGCTTCTGTTCTCCTTCTCACACACAAGTTTACAGCCTTAACGCTTCACCTAACAACAAGATTTTGGCATTGACCCTATTGCCAGCATTTGTGGATGACATCTGTTGCTTAAATGATGATTATTGTCTTTGATAAGGTGGAAAGCATTGTGAGGAAGGGAGAAACTGCTGGTTACAAGTATTTTCTTCGTTTTCTCATGTTTTCAAAAGCTTTCTCCTTGAGGATCATTAAAACTCAGGATTGTAAAGTAATCCAAAGGGTAATCTAAACTGGACAATTCACGTACAGTGAGAGACACTGCTAAAAAAGGAAAATGTCTACATGAATATATGGAAAAAATAAAGAGAAAAGGAGCAATTGTTTGAGACAAGCAACCACTGCTTTTTCCTTTATGTTTTCAAAAGCAGTCAACTACAAGGATATAATACTTGCATCTGTATGATAATGAGTTAACCCTTTCCCAAACAAGCCCTGGTTTTTATGTGTCTGCAGTAAAAGTCTTTTGAAAACACTGGGAAAAGGAGAAATTGCTCGTAACGAGCAATTTCTCCTTTTCCCACAATGTTTTCCATCCTTTTTGAGAACTTTCTGCCATTTTCTCCAAATCTAAAATTGTCGTCTGCAAACTCTTTTGGTTTGGAAGAGTCCGAAATTTGTCGATTGGGAAAGGGTTAACTCTATGTATGTCTATTTTCATGATTACATTCAAAATGATGATTTATCCCCTACGTGTTGTAAATCTTTGTCGAATACAGACTTGACATCGACTTATTCTCATACGTAAATTGCCAGCTTTAAGAGTGTCTGATAAAGGTAGCCTAAACTGTGCACTACTTTCAATTGTGGCAAGCCAAAAACTTGTGGATGTGGTATAATGATTACAGGTGCCACGTCCATGGCATTCTATAAATGGTGTTGCTCTAAAGTCTTCCATACAAGACCCAGGAGACTGTAAGTTCATTCCAGCACCTTGTCCACCTGCTCCAGTACCCTGTAAAGTGAAACAAGTTATGGCAACTGCTTCATTTCTCAAAACTTTTCTTCTTTTCTGCCTGTTTACAAGAAATTGCTAACAGTTCAGCCACTTTTAATTTGCTGTTTGTAAATAATTTCAATTTAGAAAAGACTAAGCTTTATATTTTTTCTTATTTGGTAACGAGAAAAAAAGGGTGAGCTTGGACTTTTGTCAAAGCTTTCAGTATTCCAAATTGTGCCTGTTCCATTTTGTATAGGACCCTCGGACAAAAACTTCTATGGATAAAAGTTCTATGCTTTAACTCGTTACCACACAGCAAAATTTTAGACCTATCCAGATTAAAAGCATTTGCAGACAACAATTTCAAAGTGGCTCAAAATTAATGGTGCAGTTTTGCTGTGATAGGGAAAAGGTGAAAATGCTGGTTACCTGCATTTTCTCCTTTTCTCACAATGTTTTCAAAAGGCTTCTTCCTCAGGGGCACTAAAAGTTGTCATTGTGTGGTTAAGGGTTAACATTTCACAACAGCAACTTTTAAAAAACCCTACGAAAGAAGCCTAGTGCTAAGTATCACTTCATGATCTTCAAACACTCCATGCATGTTTAAAAATTTCAGCCAATTTCATGCAAAAAAGTTCAGAAATTTTGGTCTATGAATGGACTGACGGGTAACCTGAGTCCACTTTGGTTTCCCCCAAACTTTGTAATTAAAAGACATTTATTCTACACTGATTATGACAAAGGTTCATAAAATTAAAAATAATCCTTTACCAAACAATCCCAGATTGTAACCACCCTGAGATAAAGGCCTGTTAAAAGCATTCTGGGATAGAAGGAAAATGCTGGTAACCATTATTTTCTCCTTTTCAACAATGATATCTACCTTTTTAACCCTTTACCCCATAAGGCATTTCTATGGTATCTCTAATTGACCCTAAATAACAGCAAGGATGAAGCAGTTTCTTATGTGTATATGACACCTTTTCATAGCATAGAAAACATTGTGACAATAGGTGAAATTGCTCGTCACGAGCAATTTCACCTTTTGCCACAATGTTTTCAAAGGGCTCGTACAAGCAGTGAGTAGAAATAAGTATCTATGGAGTAAAGGGTAAAGGGTTAAGACACATATTCTACCATATTAGTCATATCTTTCTCATTGTCTACAAATGCTTTCAATTTGGGTGAAGGTAAAGTTTAGTCATATGGTGAGGGTAACTTGTACTTGTGCCGAGACATGGGTAGTTCCAAAGTTTGACCACTCTAATCTCCTGGAACTTTAATGTGAGAGCTAAAACAGTGTGTTCCAAGAAACTAAATATCAGTATTTATTTCATGTTTTCAGGAAGGATATCGAGAAATAGCAGTGAAAATATTTTTTGATCTTACACTGGTACCACCAGTGAAAATACCGATTTTCACGTTTTTGTTGCCTAGGTTAATTGCGCGTGCCAAACAACCGGATGGGAAATATGACGTCATACACCTTACATTTCTCGCGCTTGACGTAATATTGCTATGCGGGAGGGGTAAGGCACGGGGAATAATGGAAAAGAACTGTACTGGATTTTGATAAAGCTCCTCCTAGAAAGGGTTAAAAGCATGAAATAAATAGAATATTTGTATTTTTTAGTGAAAGATCGAAATTTATTTCAACTCGTGAACACCATCGGTAATATTTTCACTTGTGGCTCTGCCACTTGTGAAAATATTACCGATGGTGTGCACTCAATGAAATAAATTTCGATCTTTCACCGAAAAAAGCAAATATCCTCTATGTAAAGTCCTACCATAAGAAAACTGTAGCCAATCCACAGACTTTTCCATCCATTTGGACACTCTGGTATTCTCATTGTCTGACTGTGGAATGCTGCAACCTGGAGCAAGGGTAACACACATTTAATCATTTGCAACACACTCCTGATTAAACGGCCTTAAGAAAGAAGCCTTTTGAAAAGATTGAGACAAAAAGGAAAAAATGCCGATAACCGGCATCTTCTCCTTTTCTCACAATATTTTCAACCATATCAATGGCAAATCCCATCATTTGAGCAAATTTCAATTGTCCTTTGGAAATGCTTTCAATTACAATAAATTTACATTTTTCCTGTTAGAGAAAAGAAACAAATCTGGAGAAAACTTGCTGAAATTCATTCTATGTAAAAAAGCCAGAGCTCAGTGTAAGGATAGAACACAAGGCATCTGGATTACTTACCCTATACCATAACCCTGTTCAAAACAATCCCATGTTTTGCTCGCCCTGAAAAGCGGGCTTTGAAAACATTGCAGAAAGAGAAGAAAACTCATTTGGAAAACTACAGATCACTGGTATCAATTTCAAATTGTCTCCTTCAGTTACCATCAGTTTTGACAAGCCAACTAATTGTTGTTTGAGAAAGGGTTAACTCTTTACCAAGTGAAAAAATTTTAGACTGGTCCAAATGGAAAGCCTTTGCAAACGAGTAAATGAATGTGACTAAAGAATTGAAATTTGTTTTAGAAAGGGGAGAAAACATTGTCGGAAAAGGAGAAAATACTGGTTACCAGCATTTTCTCCTTTTCCCACATTGTTTTCAAAAGACCTCTTTCACAGGGGTGTTAAAAGTTGGGATTGTGTGGTAAAGGCTTAAATCTGATTTGAACCTAGAAGCCACTGTGCATTAAAAACCTGGCTATCAGGTTTAGATCTTGATTGCCATTTCACCAAATATTCCTATTTAGTTTAAACATATTTATTTCAAATCGAATGAGAAACAAGTTCTTACAACTTATACTAAACTCTCTCGATTTTGCTTCCTGGGAACTACACCAGTACTCGGGCCGAATGTGTGGGCCAATGAAAAATCCCAAAGTTGACACCTGCTCCCGGGTATCGAACTCGGGACCTTTAGGTTATGAGGCCGATGCTTTACCTCACGACCATGGACACCACATATTCCTGTGGTTTAATGACCCATTAGTAAAAGGCTTTTGAAAGCATTGAGAGAAAAGGAAACATGTTGGTAACTAGGTTTTTCTCTTTTCCAAACAATGGTTTCTGTTCTTCCTGAGACAATTTCTTTTCTCAAAAGCCATATTCAATTGGTCATCAATAATTGCTGACTGCTATCAATACAGAGCTGAGAAAAAAAATTATAATTTGATTAATGCCAAATCCAAATAAATGAAAAACTGAGGCCCTGCCACATCAAAATAGACCCATACTATAAGGATTAAACCTTTTAACTGTATTCTCATAATTTCTAGGAAGATGGCTTTTAACCCATTACCACACTTTCCCTACTTTTGACGACCCTGAAAAAGAAGCCTGTAGAAAACAATGTTTTCTAACAATCACAAAACAAATTTCAAATTTTCAATCACTTTTATTTTGTCATCTGCAAATGCTTTCGATTTGGACAAAGCTAAAATTTTGTCGTTTGGTAATGAGTTAAATACTTTTTGTGTATAGAAAGAAAGGATGGTAACCAATGCTTCCTTTTCCCACCATGCTTCCTACTCTTTCTTGGCAGATCCAATCATTTCCTAGACATCTAATTTATCATAATGAGTCTTTTCAATATCATTTCTAAAATTTCGCCATTGGGTACGGGGTAAACATGTGTTACGAAAATAATTGAAAGGACTAACATCTGATGGGGCTTCACACACAGCACATCTACCAATGTAGGGCTCAATCTGGGCTCCCTCTACAGGGTTCATCATTGCTGTCATGGGCTCCTTTGTAGACAGCCAATAGCTGTAGTCACTTCTCCATGCCACATTGCAGACATTGTCAATGGTACAGAACATAAATGGCATTGTACTGAACATTCTCATACAACTGCCTGGTGAACCTATAGTAAATTGTAAGAATATCAATGTATCTGCAGTGTTTTGCAGCATTGTTGCTGAAGCACGAAAATCAGTGGGTAAGAATTACTCCCATGGAACAATTGTTGCCTGTTAAAAATTATTCAGAGCAATTTTTTTTTTAATTCCTGATTGATTGAAATGAAGTGTTGACCAAAGATACCTGTAGTGCATGTTCATGTACCAATATGGTACCTCTCTGTGTTTCACCCTTTACCAAACAATCCCTGGTTTTTAAGACCCTGAGATAGAAGCCTTTTGAAAACATTGTGGGAAAAGGTGAAAATGCTGGTGACCAGCATTTTCTCCTTTTCCAACAATGTTTTCTATCCTCCTGAAAAAAAAAATCAATTTTTGAGTTGTGTTTATTTTGTTGTCTGCAAGTGCTTTCAGTTTGGACCAGTCAAAAATTTTGTCGTTTGGTAAAGAGTTATGGTCTTTATGATAAATGAAAATTTACCTAACAATTTGTTGTAAAGAAAGTTTATGTTGAATCATTCATCACTAACATTTTGCCATGGCTTACGACAAAAGCCATGTTTTTCTTCAAAACATCTGTTGATTAAAAATATTGTAAGTTGGAATAAACAAAAAAAATAAATACTGCAAACATATGACAACTTAAGGAGAGGAAAATACCTAAATCTTGACCATGGGCCCTGCCATTGCCCATTACAAAACTAAGTGAGTAACCATCCCACATTTTGGTGGTTCCTGGAGGGCACTGTGGAATATCTTTGGTCTGGCTATGCCTGTAATAAATAAACCCTGTGGTATTATCATGAATTTTTTATTCCAAATGAATGGAAAACATCATGGAAAAAAGAGCAATCTTTTCTATTTTTCCTATAGCTCTGACCATTAAAAGTTGTATGGTAATCTGCAAATGCTTTAAATTTGAACACGTCTAAACTTTTGTAGTTTGGTAATGAGTAGATAACATTCCTGATTTAATTTTCTAAATGTGAAAGTAAAGCATATAATTAACTACTTTCTGAAATATAGAATTACATTAAGAATGAAGTTTAGATTAGGCAGTGATTACAGTCCTTGTGTCAACATACTTGTTCCATTTCTTGAACTATTTATTTGTCATCAATTTGTTGCTTTTTTTGTGAAATTTCAGATTTTTATATGGTTTGAATCATCTTAAAGAAATCAGGTTTGCATTATAAGGCCAGATTAGGAAGTTTTCAGTATGAACTTGTTCTAACTCCACCACTGATTCTACTACCCTCTCACTTGCAGCTTATTTCCTTGAAAGCATACAAAATTAATGGCGGTTAGACAACTATAGTGATAAAGTGACAAATTGTGAAACAAGTTCCCCAACTTCAATTAACTCTTGGCCACATGACACAATTTTGGACCTGACCATATCCAAAACACTGGCTGCAAAAGAGAAAATGCTGGTTACCAGTATTTTTCTTTTTGAAACAATGTTTTCAAAAGCCTTCTGTCTTAACCCATTACCACACAATCCCTACTTTTGACGCCCCTGAGAAAGAAGCCTTTTGAAAACACTGTGGGAAAAGGAGAAAATGCAGGTAACCAGCATTTTCTCCTTTTCCCACAGTGTTTTCTACCCTTTCCAGAACAAATTTCAATTTTTCAGTCACCTTTATTTTGTCGTCTGCAAATGCTTTTAATTTGGACCAGTCTAAATTTTTCTTGTGTGGTAATGGGTTAAGGTCAATAAGAACATCTGATTGTGTTGAAGAAGGGTTAAGAACTTGTGATTATTGCTACCTAAAGTGCAAACCAATTCTCACTTCATGACATCAGCAGTTCCAATGGTTGTCTGCATTCAAAACTCATCACTAGATTTGAACCAAAATCCCTGTGAACTAACCTTGCAAAGGAGATGCCTGGTCCAAAGCTATCCAACCCGTCTGATCCCCTCTCTCCTTCCCGACCGGGTGGACCCCTCAGACCTGCCTGTCCATCTCGTCCTGGAAGCCCAAATGTTCCTGGTTCCCCTTTCACTCCATTCAACCCTAAAAATCCTGAATACCCTGCGAGACCTTTTTCACCCACATTGCCATTAATCCCAGGGGATCCTGAAGGCAAGAACAAAATTAATATTACTATCAGCTAATCCTCATCCTTTACTATACAATCCCAAGTTTGAACAACACTGCGGAAAATAGCTTCAGAATACATTATAGGAAAAGGAGAAAATGCTGTCAACCAGCATTTTCTCCTTTTCCTACAATGTTTTCTTTCCTTTCTAAGACAAATCTCACTATCTGACTAACATTTGATATGTTGTCTTGTCTGCAAACGTTTTTAATTTAGAGCCTAAAACTTAATAATTTGGTAAGGAGTAAAGGTACCTTACATACCCTTGGTTGACTCTGTAGCTGGTCTAGAGCAAGATCATACTTCAGAGAGAATACACAGCATTATTCTCTCTTCAGGCTTTTATTCAAAAGGTAAAAAAAAAATACAAATGTGAGTTTAAAAAAAAACTCTCTGAATTAACTCTTTACCACACAACAAGATTTTAGACCTGTTGGAATTGAAAGCATTGGCTGATGACAGTTTCAATGCAGCTTATATGAAATGATTTCGAAAGGGTAGAAAACATTGTGGGAAAAGGAGAAAATGCTGGTTACCAGCATTTTCTCCTTTTCTCACAATGCTTTCAAAAGGCCTCTTCTTCAGGTTTGTTTAAAGTCGTTATTGTGTAAAAAAGGGTTAATGTATTCATTTAGTAAACACTTTCTGTTGAGTTTCAAAACAATATGACACAAACCTGAAATCCCCTGCTCTCCTCTTTCACCTTTGATCCCTGTAAAACCATAGCTTCCAGGGTCACCTTTTGTCAGTATGATATTACCCAAAGGTCCTGGGTCACCTCTCTCTCCTTGAAAACCTAGGATGGAACAAATCCATTGATATACCAATACTGTTAGCTCATGAAACATAACTCTAGAGAAGTAAAATCCAGCAACTTTTTCCGTTTCATCTTATTGTAGAAGTAAATTATGGGAACATAATAGTAATAGGAATTTACCTTTTTGTCCCTGGAAACCTTCTAATCCCTGTAAACCATTGAAGCCTGGTTCCCCAATTTCTCCTTTTATTCCAATTTCACCTCTAAATCCTTGTTCTCCCTGATTCCCTTTTTCTCCTCTCAGACCTTCAAATCCTGGATCTCCCTGGAAGGCAAAAAGCCTTTATCAACCCTTTACCATACAACCAAAGCTTTTTCATAACTCGGAGACAAACAGTTTCTGAAACACTGTGGAAAAAAGAGAAAATGCTTGTTACCAGCATTTTCTTCTTTTTCCTCACTGTTTTCTATCCTTCCTAAAACAATCTTTTTTATAGTAAAGTTTACTTCTTTATTTGAAAATGATTTTGAAAAAAAAAATTGTTCAATGGTAAACAATTAAACTATTACAATGCGAGTTTGCTTAACAGCAAAGTTAAAAGTTTTAGAAACCAATTTGGAAAGTGCTAAATACAAAGAAATCAATGAGAATAAAATCTTGTTTATTCTTCTAGGCCCATTTGCATAACAGCAAAATAAAGTTGAGCCATGAGTTTATCATGGCTTAACCTAGGTTTAACTTTAAACCACCATTATGCAACTGACTTTTAGCATTTATTCCTTAATAAATCTGGTATCTCACATTTTCTCCTTTTCAAACAATCTTTTCTACCCTTCCTAAAAGAAATTTTGGTTTTACAGTCACATTTACTTTGTTGCATGCCAATCCTTTCAATTTGGAGAAGTCTAAGTTTTTTGTAATGTGTTAAAGGTTGATAAATATGACACAAGGAAAACAAATTTTCAATGGAAAGAACAGGGTTATTTCCTGAATGCTACGGAAAGCACAGAGGGGAGAGGAATATGTTAATGTCACAAGCGACATTGCTTCTTTTCCAGCACATATGTACTGTAAAGGTTTAAAACTTTACCAAAAATCCCGAGTTTTAAAAAACTTGAGGAAATAGCCAATTGAAAACATTGTGGAAAAAGGAGAAAAAGCTAGTGACCAGCATTTTCTATTTTTCACACATTTTCTACCATTCCAATGAATGAAATTAAAATTGTGATCTGCAAACACCTTCAATGAAAATCATTCTGAAGTTCTGTTAAGTTGTAAATGGGGCATAATACATCTTAAAAAAGTATGGTCAGCCTTGGCAGTCCTAGCATGCTGACATAGTTTGAAAACTTGATGCTTTGGAAAATGTTCTGCAATTCAAAGGACAATTTAACCTTATAATTCAGCTGGATGGTAACATGCTCCACAGATATGCATTATTAACTCTTTATCAAATAAAAATTTTTTGCAGTGGTCCAAATTGAAAGCATTTGCACATGACAAAATACTGTAAAATGTGACTGAAATTTTTAAATTTGATTTGAGAATGGTAGATAACATTGTGAGAAAAGGAGAAAATGCTGTTTGCCAGCATTTCCTCCTTTTCCCACAATGTTTTCAAAAGGTTTCTACCACAGGGTCATCAAAAGTCTTCATTGTATAGTAAAGAGTTAAACTCCCTTTTGCTAGAGCATGGCTTATTAGAGATGTAAAGGGTTTAAAAAAAAAACACTCCAGAATACTAACTGTTTGCCCTTTAGCTCCAAAGGGTCCATCTCGTCCCCTGGACCCTGGTATCCCATCAACACCTGGTTCACCTTGCATACCAGTGAGACCAAATAGCCCATTAAGTCCTAGACGTCCTTTTTCTCCTCTGAGGCCTTTAAAGAAATACATAAGATTTAACCCTTAGAACACAAAGCAAAACTTCTGGGTCCGTAATCACCAACCATTCTGAGAATATTTTTAGTCTTATTCTCCAAGGTTTTCTAAATTTGTTAGTAACACAACTTCTGATTGGTTAAACCAAATGGTTTAGCCAATCAGAAGTTGTGTTCTTACAAATGTAGAAAATTCTTGAGAACAAGACAAAGAACGTTCTTAAGAATCATTGGTGAATACGGGCCCTGTTTTTTTTTTATAGACAGTGACAATCAAGATCAACTGCACAGGATATGCCATCTCATCTTTGTTCTTCATTGTCCGCTACTTTGTAACATATTGTGATGAAACCAATGATGAAATTACAATTCTTTTGTTGTATACATAACTCAAGTTTAACACTATGGAAAATGAAAAGTTAATGGTAACCAGAAGGTTCTTACATCTGCAATTGCATTTTAACTTATTTGCTGCATAAAAAACACGAGTACCCAGCATTTTTGCCTTTTCTCACACAGTTTTCAACACAAACAAAGTCGAATTATATCATTTGAGTCACAACAAATTTTGTCATCAATAATTTCTACGATATACTTGATTCCAAAATTTTGCCTTGTGGTGCAGATTTGACTCTTTACCACACAATCCCGACTTTTGATGACCCTGAAAAAGAAGCCTTCTGAAAACACTGTGGGAAAAGGAGAAAATGCTGGTAACCAGCATTTTTTCCTTTTTCCCACAATGTTTTCTACCCTTTCAGAACAATCCTCAGAATTTAAGTCACATTAAATTTGTTGTCTGCAAATGCCTTAAACTTGAACTAGTCTTAAATTTTTTTCATTTAGTATAGCGTTAATGTACCTGATAATCCTGGAAGTCCATTGTCTCCTGGCTCCCCTTTCAGTCCAGGAAAGGCAAAGCCCTGGTCCCCTCTGGGTCCTGTAAGCCCTGGAAACCCTGGAAGCCCTTCCTCACCCAGCTCTCCTTTAGGCCCCGGTAAACCTGGGAGTCCTGGGAACCCAGATTCTCCTTTCTGACCTTGCAGCCCTGAAATAATTATTCAACTCTTTACCACACAATCCTGGCTTTTAACACCCCTGAGAAAGAAGCCTCTCGAAAATACTGGTGACCAGCATTTTCACCTTTTCCATCAGTGTTTTCTACTTTTCCCTAACCGAATTTCAATTTTTTAGTCACCTTTTTTTTGTTGTCTGCAAATGCTTTGAATTTGGACCAGTCTAAAATTTTCTCATGTGGTAAAGAGTTAGGCCTTTACAAAATAATCCTATTTTAATAGCCTAGCAAAAGTAACCAGCATTTCCTCCTTTCTTTTCAACCCTATGAAATATTCAATTTATTGTCTGAAAAGGCTTTTAAATTGAACCAATCTAAAAGTTTGTCTGGTAAAGGTTTACAAGAGTTTACTGAATATCTACTGTAAAAGATGACTTTTGCACAGACCACTCTTTGAAAAAACTGCAAAATTGTGCAACAATGTTTTCACAGGAATCTATGCACTAAACCTTGATTCATGTTGATTACCCAAGTTCTAAATATTTTTTAAAGTTACAGGCCATAAGTTTGTTTCAGATGAGGAGAAGTTGATCTTTAGAATGTCTATGATAATATCAGATGACAAGTTTAGAATGCAGTGAAATGTAACTCAAGATCCTACTGCACAAAACCGAGCAGAGTAAATAAACAATCAGATACTTATTGAGATACCTAGCAGGCAAATAAGTTTGTTTCAGATGAGGAGAAGTTGATCTTTAGAATGTCTATGATAATATCAGATGACAAGTTTAGAATGCAGTGAAATGTAACTCAAGATCCTACTGCACAAAACCGAGCAGAGTAAATAAACAATCAGATACTTATTGAGATACCTAGCAGGCTAACAGACAATCCTGAGTTTTCACGGCCACGAGGATAAAGGCTTTTTATAAACATTATGGGAAAAGGAGAAAAACTGGTAAACAGCATTTTCTCCTTTACCCCCATGTTTTCTTCTCGTTCGCAGGTAAATTCCATCATTTTGATTATTTTTATTTGTTTGCAAATGTTTTCAATTAGGACAAGACTTACACTTGCTATTTAGTAAAAAGTTAAAAGTCTCATTCTACCAAACAAAAAATTGTTAACTGCTGATAGTTTTCATAGTGATGAAAGCAGAAATAAGAAACATCAACATGTTAAAGGGTATTCCACATTTTACAAAGATATTTTCAAAATCAGCACTGGCAAATCTAGATGTTTTACAAAGAAATAACTTAAACTGTTTACCTGGCAAGGCATCATCTCCTTTTTCACCTGGTAGACCATCAAAACCACTCTCACCTATATAAAAACAAATATTTTCAAGAAATTATAAAGTACATTTTTCTGCTTACATAGCTTTGCAAGGAACAATTCCAAACTGGTCGAAGGCCACTAAACTGAAAAATAACCTAGCTGATTTATGTCAAACATTAGCCACGCCCTGCAAAGGCAATTCTTACAGCCTATAATACACAAAAAAATCAAAACTACTGCTTATATCTACTTTGCAATGATACAGTTTATCAGTTTTAAGATTTATTTAGTTTCATTAAATTTTGTTAAGCTGCTACTGAAAAACAATTTGGTTTAACCCATACAAAAATGTATGTCATACTATTCTTTTATACTACTATAGTTAACCCACCACCTAACACAACCTTTTGACCCCTTTGCACTAGAATGCTTCTGAAGGAATCCTGATAACAGAACTTATTACCTACTTAAACCTTTACCAGATAACAAAATTTTAGCCTTGTCAAAACCAAAAGCATTTGCAGAGAAAAATTTCAATGTAACAAACAATTTCTCTTTGATTGGGTTGAAAACATTGTGAGAAAAGATGAAAATGCTGGTTACTAGCATTTTCTCCTTTTCCCACAATGTTTTCCTGAAAGTTTCATTTAACTTATTTAGCAGTACGAAGGTTAACCCTTTACCAAGCAATCTCTGATTTTTATGACCCTGACAAAGAAGCCTTTTGAAAACATTGTGGGAAATGGAGAAAATGCTGGTAACCAGCATTTTCTCCATTTCCCACAATGTTTTCTAGCTTGCTGGGAACAAATTTTAACTTTAAAGTTACGCTTATTTTGTTGTCTGCAAGTGATTTTAGTTCAGACCAGTCTAAAATCTTGGCGTTTGGTAAATAGTCATGGATAAAAAATAATGATACATGTACCTATTATGCCAGTAATTCCAGGAAGTCCTGGGAGCCCCGGTAAGCCCGGAAATCCATCTAGCCCTTTTTGTCCATCAATGCCTGGAAGGCCTGACAATCCCTCTTCCCCCTTGGGTCCTGTAAATCCGGGAGAGCCAGGATCTCCTTGTTCCCCCTTCAGACCAGAAATGCCAACAAGTCCCTGTCGCCCTGGAATGCCTTGTTCTCCTCTAATGCCCGTGAACCCTGAATCACCAGGAATACCATCAACACCAGGGACCCCTTTTGTCCCCTTAGCCCCTGGGAAACCTGTCCTAGCATCTTCACCCTGAAATTTTCAGATAAATTTTGTCATTATAGATAGAAAACATTTATACACATGCTATCAAACAGTCACACATTTTAACATTCCACGAAAGCAGGTTTTGAAAAATCTGTGAGAAAAAAAAATGCCGATTTTCTCCATTTCCTACAATGTTTTCTACCTTTTAGGGGCAAAATCACATCATTTGAGCCATATTTACATGTATCACTGTATGCCGTCCGTAAAATTTACGCTTTAAATACAAACAAGTCTAAAATCGTGTCATCCACTGAAAGGTTAGCATTAATCTTTTACCAAACAATCCCTGATTTTTACGACCATGAAAGCAGTCTTTTGAAAACATGGTGGGAAAAGGAGAAAATGCTGGTAACCAGCATTTTCTCCTTTTCCCACAATGTTTTCTACCCTGTTGGAAACGAATTTTAATTTTTGAAATACATCAATTTGTCGTCAGCAAGTGCTTTCAATTTAGGCCAGTTTTAAATTTCATTGTTTGGTAAACAAAATCAATGAGCCAGGCTCCGTGAAAAGGGGGCTAAATGCTGTGAGGCATGATACCAAGCAAGTCATCGAGTATAATAGATCTATTAATCCTTTTTGAATAATAACCTACTGAAAATTTAACAAAAGCAAAAACTTTCATCCAAGTTCAGCATGGATGGACTGTATGGGCTGACATAGGTCAATAATTTTTTGGAAATGTTTTCACACCCCTTTTTCACAGAGCAATGGATATCTTTCTTCTAGAATGAGACCTAATCATTGAAATTTGAATATTTTATAAAATATTACTGGGCTGCAGATATTCAAGAAGCACCTTTTGTAGTCTGATCTTGATGTACAACTTCTACAAAAGCAGCTAAGGTTGCGTTCTACAGATTTTATATGCCTATATCTTGAACTCTTTACCAAACAATCCCGACTTTTAACCACCCTGAGATAGATGCCTTTTGAAAACATTGTGGGAAAAGGAGAAAATGCTGGTAACCAGCATTTTCTCCTTTTCCCACAATGTTTTCTACCCTTCACAAAACAATTTTCAAGTTTTAGTCATTTTTATTTTGTTGTCTGCAAATGCTTTCAATCTGGACCAGTCTAAAACATTGTCGTTTGGTAATGGGTTAACCCTTTCCCAAACAATCCCTGGTTTTTACGACCCTGAGATAGAAGCCTTTTGAAAACATTGTAGGAAAAGGAGAAAATGCTGGTAACCAGCATTTTCTCCCTTTCCCACAATGTTTTCTACTCTGCTGGAAACATATTTCAATTTTTGAGTTACATTTATTTTGTCGTCTGCAAGTGCTTTCAATTTGGATCTGTCTGAAATTCTGTCATTTGGTAAGGGTTAATTCTAAACAACTTTCACTTTTGGAAAAGAATCACTTTAAGTTAGGTCAAAATATAATATGAACCCATACATTGCTGAATAAACCAGCTGGGCATTTCTAGTCTTGAATAAGACCTGGCTTATTGTTGACACATAGTGATACAAAACTTCGATTTCTAAGTTTGCTTTTAAAATCTGAAAAAGCCATTTATATCTAAGTTTTCAACATTTTCTTTTTTCTTTTTATTAAATTAAAGAAAGTTCTTTACCCTTTGACCTTTGGTACCCTTAAATCCTGGATACCCAGTATTTCCCCTGGTTCCCTTAATTCCAGGTCTTCCAACAACACCTGGTACCCCAGGTATGCCATCATCTCCAGGTAGACCATTACGACCATCAATACCTATCATTAACGAAAAAAATCACCTATAATGTCTTAGCACTTCACCATGCAACAAAACAAAGCATTACCAAATGACATACTAGTGTTAGCTGTGGATCATACTTCTCTTTCAAAAGATAAGAAAACATTCTGAGAGAAGGGGAAAATACTGGTTACCAGGGTTTTCTCATTTTTTCCCACAAAGTTTTTCAAAGGCTTTGGGGTCATTAAAACATCATTGTTGAAAAACCTAAGTTATTTAAATCACCCTGTGTTGAGAAGGAGAACATTTTGGTACCCAGCATTTTCTCCTATTTCCCATATTGTTTTCAAAGGTCTTTTTCCCTTAAAATCTTAAAAAAACATGGTATTTGCTGGTAAAGGGTTAAGGCTGAGTATATGAATAAGTAAGTATGATTATGGTTATGATTATCTATCACATAACTCTCCTTGTTTTCAATGTGATACAGACATTACCAATTTTCTTGTCTCACACCATGTGTGAGATAAGAAAATAGTGCTGTATTTGGTCAACACTCTGTAGTTATACGCTTCATTTCTAAAACACTGCTAACCTAGGTTTCTGAAGGAAATTAGCGGTAGGTAGCAAAAAAAAAAGTTGTTTATTTAATCAATGTTAGACTCAAACAAAAATCAATATTATGCAAGTTTCTTCGGAATTATTTGCGTTCGTAATGTACCTGTCAAAGTAAGTGCACAGGCTTCACGTAAATTTCACTTCACATGATACATGTATGCTTCTGGTTTAACACATTTTGGACTAGTCTATAATTCTTGTTAAACAGTAATGTAATAAAAAGAATCTGAGACTCATTGGTTTTTTAGGTCAAAAATTATTAAACTCATCCTTAAAAAACGTTATTAAGCTTGCCAAAGGCTCGCTTAACGCATTACCACACAATCCCTACTTTTGACGCCCCCGAGAAAGAAGCCTTTTGAATACACTGTGGGAAAAGGAGAAAATGCTGGTAACCAGCATTTTCTCCTTTTCCTACAGTGTTTTCTACCCTTCCCTGAACAAATTACAATTTTAAAGTTACCTTTGTTTTGTCGAATGCAAATGCTTTCAATTTGGACGAATCTAAAATTTTCAGGTGTGTAAAGAGTTAATAACATTTTTGTAGACTCATTTAATAAATATTTATCTCAAAAACCAACGAATGTCAGATCCTATATTTCTCCTTTGTCAAAATATTTTCCAACTTGGTCAGCTGTAAGGAAAAGCAGCCCATATGGGGATATCTGCCACATGAACATTGTAATATTTCTGAGGTTTTATATTTTAGGGAAGAAATAACATTACCTGGAAAGCCCATGTCCCCTGATTCTCCTTTCCGTCCATCTGGCCCTGGTAAACCTTCTCTCCCAGGAAAACCTGTGACACCTTTTGAGCCTGCATCAAGACAAGATTTTGTCAATAGTTTAACCCTTTACCAAACTAAAAAATTTTTGACTAGTTCAAAATGAAAGCCTTTGCAGATGTCAAAATAAATGTGACAAAGAATTAAAGTTTGTTTTAGGAAGGGAAGAAAACATTGTGGGAAAAAGAGAAAATGCTGGTTACCAGCACTTTTCTCCTTTTTCCTCAATGCTTTCAAAAGGCTTCTTTCACAGGGGTGTCAAAAAGGGAATTGTGTAGTAAAGGGTTAAATGTACCATATAGGGTAGTCTAATGAACATAAAGTTTGAAAAAAAAAAAAACACATCTGTCAAGATTCGAACCTGTGCAGGAAGTATCATTGTTTTTTGAGATTCAAAACACCAATACAGTAACCATGGAGCTAAAAAGAATTTACCCAAATGCAACTGTACTCAACCACTTTAAAAACGCAACACTTTGTCATGAAGCATATTGCATTTCGTTTTTAGTTACTCATGTTTTTGTAATAAGGCATGGCTTATCAACCACATTTTAAATAAAGAATTTAAGCAAATCACTTGCTCAGTGAAGCGTGACGCCAAATGCACAAAAAAATGAGCAAAAAAAGGCTTGTGTTTATGAGACGCACACAAAATTCGGCTGATTTTTTTTCCATTGTTTGTCGAACGATAGCCCATCTGATAAAACATTTTAACGTTTTCGAATCGACTGTTACAAGTTGCCTAGACTTAGCGAGAATGAAAGGAATCTGGCATTAGGAATGGTGGAAGCCAACGTCAGCATCCGCCGTGTGGCTAGACACTTCCGCTGTCATCCATCAACCATTACCAGACTCTTGGTCCACTTTTTCCGCATCAATCACGTGAATGTTATGGACTGGCCATCGCTCTCTCCGGATCTTGCTCCGATAGAGCATCTTTGGGACGAACTTGGACGTCGAGTGTATGTACCCCATCCCCCAACAGCTAACGTTTATCAGTTGCAACGTGCACTCGCTCAGGAATGGCAACGCATACCTGAACAAGAAATTCGGACTGTCATCCTGTCAATGCGAAGGCGGTGCCAGGCTTGCATTAACGCACATGGAGGACATACTGAGAAATTTGAAAACTTGTTGCATTTAAGACAATCTCGCACATGCGCAAAGGCTTCGTGAAAAACAGGCTAAATTGAATCGCTCTGAACACCTCATTTGTGTACGAGTTTATTCTTTGAAATAAATTGATATTGCTCAATAAATGGACTACAATATGCTTCATGAAACAGTGTTGCATTTTTAAAGTGGTTGAGTATATATGGCACTGGTCTTATATGGCAAGAAGCTATGCAGTATATGTAGTAAACTGGTCTATCCCACAGATATATGTAAAGGTATAATGTAGCTGGGTACAGGTATTTGGTGATCTATCATGTGGCCAAATCGACATGTGTTTCGATAGCTCAGTTGGTTAGAGTACAGGAATGGTATTCCTGAGGCCCTGGGTTCGAATCCCAGTTAAGCCACGATATTTCTTCACCACCTGTTACATTTGGCGCCCTAGAGAGATAGGGTAGTAGTGATTGAGGGATTCGTGGGCAAATCTACATGTGGCGGGGAAGTATGTAGTATACTGGTCTATCCCACAGATAGATGTAAAGGTATAATGTAGCTGGGTACAGGTATTTGGTGATATATTGTGCGGTCAAATCGACATGTGTTTCGATAGCTCAGTTGGTTAGAGTGCAGGAACGGTATTCCTGAGGCCCTGGGTTCGAATCCCGGTCGAGCTGCAATATTTCTTCACCACCTGTTACATATACAGGAGTGATCTCCCGTAACATTAATTATACAAAAAGCAGTGCTTTTCTTCTTTTAGACGAAAAAGGCAAAACCTATTTAGTTTTAGACATACAAAAAATAGTACATGTACTACATATTTTCTACCTTTAGACATATTTAGTACATATACTTGCATACCATAAGGAAACAAAAGGCTGAAATTGACAGAGGTCCATATTCACCAACCATTCTCAAGAACATTCTTAGTCTTGTTCTTCAGAATTTCGTAAACATGAAAGTAACAGAATTTCTGATTGGCTAAACCATTTGGTTTAGCCAATTATAAGTTCTGTTACTTAAATTGTCAGAAAATCTTGAAGAATAAGACAGAAAATATTGTATGTATCATGTAGCCTGAGCTTCTAACTCTACAAAACAACAAAACTGAAGGCATCTGCAGACGACAAAATAAATGGGAATTAAAAACCTGAAATTTGATGTGAAAGAGAAGAAAACATTCTGGGAAAAGGAGAAAAGGCTGTATACCAGCATTTTCTCCTTTTCCAAAAAAGTTTTCAAAGACTTTCTATCTCAGAGTCATTAAAAGTCAGCACTGTGCGATAGATTTTCAACTTTCAACATCCGTATTTTTGACAGATATATTTCATTTTCTCCTTTTTTTAGGTTTGAATTGAAAAGAAAATATAATTGGTAAGAACTTAAGATGCATTTACTCTTTACCACACAATCCCTAATTTTAAGAATCACCAGAGAGAAGCCTATAGAAAACATTGTAGGAAAAAGAGAAAATGCTGGTAACCAGCATTTTCTCCTCTTACCACAATGTTTTCTACCCTGATGGAAACAAATTTCGATTTTTGAGTTACACTTATTCTGTCGTCTATGAGTGCTTTCAATTTGGACCAGTCTACAATTTTGTTTTTTGGTAAAGAGTTAAGGTGCATTGACCAATTACCAGATGACAAAATTTTAGCCCTGCAGACAACAATTTCGAACTGGCTTATATGGTGCAATTTTGCTTTGATAGAGAAAAAAACTTTCTGGGAAAAGGAGAAAATGCTGATTACCAGCATTTTCTCCTTTTCAAACAATGTTTTCAAAAGCTTCTTCCTCTGGGTTGTTAAAAGTCGTCATTGTGTGGTAAAGGGTTAATTAGTTCTGCTGGTGTGAGAAAGCAGCAAATGTTGCATCTTTCACGAACATATTTTACATAGCCTCTTTCCTCTTCAATTGCTCAATTTTTTAGCATGTGCAAAACCACGATATTTGGTAGAGAGTTAAAGCATCTTTACAAACCTGTTGCACCAACAAAAGACAGACCCAAATCTCCTACTTCCCCTTTTTCACCAGATACACCAATTAATCCAGGCTGACCTTGGGCCCCTTCTGCACCAGTGAGTCCTGGATTCCCTTTCTGTCCTTTAACTCCGTCAAATCCTTGTCTACCCTTGAGACCCAGATTTCCGGGAAAACCTGGTTGACCTTTTTGTCCATTGAAACCTCTTTGCCCATTAAGACCTGTATCACCCCTGGAGCCTATGAGTCCAGGATTTCCTGCATTTAATATATAATGTTCATTTGATCTGTGAATATCTTTTAATCCTTAGGCTGCTATGTGCTACTTACCTTTAGTGGAAAGTGTGCGTTACCAGCATTTTCTCCTTTTCCAACACTGTTTTCAAAAGTCCTCCTCCTATTGGTTAACCCTTTTCCCATAGAAAGAATTCTTAACACTATTAACTCTTTACCAAATGACAGCTTTTGAGACTTGTCCAATTTGAAAGCAGTTGCAGTTGACAAAACCAGTGTGACTTGGAAATTGAAATTTTGTTTATGGAAGGATAGAAAACATTGTGGGAAAAGGAGAAAATGCTTGTTACCAGCCTTTTCTCCTTTTCCCGTAATGTTTTCAAAAGGCCACCTTGGTAGAGTCGTTAAAAGTCGGGACTGTGTGGTAAAGGGTTAAGTCTGAAATCACTGCAGACAATAAACCTGAAATTGTATCATCTATATTTCTCTGATGTGGGAAAAAACTTTTGTTTTACCGGACTTGACCCATACTCTTCATGAAACCTTTAATCATCTAGCTAAGTATACAAGTTGTGATCAGAATGTTCTCAGCCTGATACGCTTCGAGGCATTTCATTGGACAAAAATCTTGTTCAGTCTGTCATTCTATCTAATTGAAAGTCATTGAAATTGAAGTTCTGCTCTTCCAGGACAATGCACCTGCTCACACGTCGCAAGTTGCCATGACTGCTGCGACTGAATGCGGATTCGAAGTCCTTCCTCACCCCCCATATTCTCCTGATATGGCCCCTTCTGACTTCTATCTGTTCCCAAAATTGAAATCCAACCTGCGTGGAACACAGTATGGAAGCACTGAAGGAGTCACAGAGGCAGTGAAGGAGTACTTGGGGGACCAGGAAAAAGACTTCTATTTGGAAGGGATAAGCAAGCTCAAACAGAGATGGACTCAGTGCATTGCCTTGAAGGGGGTTTATATTGAAAAGTAATGACCAGATTTTCATTCCCTGGTAACCGGAAGCACTTGGGGCCGAGAACTTTTTTATCACACCTCATACATACAAATATACAAATGAAATATTAGAACAGGTAAAATCTGATGCACACTTCTTCACACACACAATAAAACCTGATCTAACTACACAAAAATGCATGTTTTAGTAATGTTCCTTTTACTATAAACTTTGTCAAAATGGTTTTAGAAAAACCAGATGACATAATAACAGATCATGTATTAATACAAGGAGTAAAATGGGTTTTTAATGCATTAATTAACTCTTAATAAAATGACAAAATTTTGGACATGTTAAAACTGAAAGCCTTTGTAGACCACAAACTAGTGCGACTTAAACATAAAAATTTTGAATGGGAAGGGTAAAAACAATTGTGGGAAAAGGAGAAAATGCTGGTTACCTGCATTTTCTCCTTTATCAACAATGTTTTCAAATGGCTTCTTTCTCAGATCTGTATTTTTTGGTGAACAAGCCCAAAATATTGTCATTTTGGTAATGAGTTAAAGGTATATGATAAATATACTGTACAAAAATATGTACATGTATATGAGGACAGATGTACTTACCTTTGGGGCCTCTAAGTCCCTCTGCCCCATTCACACCTGGTCTTCCAGGAGCCCCTATCACACCCATCTCCCCTTTGATTCCTTTAAAACCTGTCAAATATAAAAATATGAATATCACACCCTTTCCATATTCACGTAATAATGATATAGTATCATTTACCCTTTTCCACTAATTTCTTTTTTCTTTCTCTGGTTGCCTATACATAATGCATCTGTGTAGTATGGTACATTTTGCAGCATTTCAGAATTTATATAATCAATGGGCCTAGCCCTGTAGAGCATTCTCTAGTTTACATGACTTGAATCCAGAGGGTCAGTGGTTCGAGTCTCAAGTTTGGCAAATTTGCCCATGTTGCCCTGCAGTGTTCAGCTAATTTATGCAATGATGATAAAAATTAAGTACCACTACTTTCTTTTTTCAATCCCCAGCTGCATATATGGCGTGCAACACTTGAAAAGGGACAGTTCGAGCAGGCAAATCTGTAATGAAACTTTCTGTTTTTGTGTAATTTCCTTTTTGTGCAAGTCTACTGTAGCACAAAATCTAATGTAGTTGTAAATTGCCCTCTTGGATCAGCCTGCTAGGGCTGCGCACAAATGTCCGAATGCCCCTTTTTGCCTGTTGCAAGCCATGTGTGCAGTATGGTATTTATGAAATTTGGAACATATCACAGCATTTCAGTATCTACATAATCAATTGGCTGAACCCGATAGCACATTTAGTACTCTACAGGACTTGAAACCAGAAGGTCACTGGTTTGAGTCTTAAGCTTGGCGAATTTCTTTCCTAGAATTGATGGTATTGTGTGCTACATATATCATTCCTCTCTCTCAACTAATCATTATTTTGACGATGGTTTTGTGGCAAAGCAATCAGTGCACTAGGAAGATTATTGTGTCAAGTACTGGTAAAAGAAACTCCCGGACAACATGAATCGACAACATCAATTTGGATGAGTCCAATATCTTGTCGTTTGGTAAAGGGTTAAACCTGTTTGAGTTAGAGCATTTGGTAATACCTGTAATTCCTGGGCGACCTGGAAAACCTTTTGGACCTGGAGTACCTGGAATACCCTCCTGTCCAATACGCCCAGGAAGCCCATCTTCTCCAGCTTGACCTTTGAATCCTGTAGAACCAGGATAACCAGGCAATCCTGGCTCTCCTGGTGCACCCTGTAACCCAAACAGTCCTGGCTCTCCTATCGCTCCTAGCTCTCCCTTGTAACCTTCCCGACCTTGAATGTAGATCCCAGGCTCTCCTTTTTGACCTTGAAAACCTTGACGCCCGTTTCTACCTTCCTCATCTTTAAAAGATAATAATAACATATATGTGTTGATGCTTCATGCAGGGTTAAATGTTCAATGATTTTACATTTTATTTTCATATCATGCTTTTGAGAACAATTGTAAACATTGTGGAAAAAGAAGAAACTGATGATCATCATCTTTAATACAGTAAATCAATTTAAACAATGTTAAACTCCTTCCCACACAATCCCGACTTTTTACGACCCTGAGAAAAAGGCTTTATGAAAACATTGCGGGAAAAGGAGAAAATGCTTGTTTTTCTATAGTTCCCAAGACAAATTTCAGTATCTGGGTCAAATTTGTTCTGTCGTCTGCAAATGCTTTCATTTCGGGACAGTCCAAGATTTTGTAATTTGGTAAAAAGTTAAAATTGCACAAAAAAGCTTCTATAAGAGTAAGTCATATTTTACCTCTTTCTCCCTTTTGCCCAATATTTCCAGGAAGTCCTGGTTCCCCTGTAAAACCTGGGCGCCCATCCAAACCTCTCAATCCTGGGAGACCCTCCTCTCCTTGAGGACCCAACAATAATGGTCCCACAAATCTTCCAGGCTCTCCAGGTAATCCCTTGATGAACATGAAAATAAGAGAAACTCATCTTCTGTTCTTCTCTATTACTATTAAAAAAAATAAGATATTCAGATGGCGACATCAAATCTGTCCATGTTATTAGAATTCCTCCCCCTCCCAGGCCAAGTTGTCTGTAAAGTACAGTACAGGGTTTGTAATTAAGAAAAGAATAACTACTGTTACACCCTTTATCAAAGCCAGTTTCTGAGGGATGCTGAGGAAAAAGGCTTTGAAAACATTACGGGAAATGCAAACACTTTCTTTTATTTTCTTCTATTCCTACATTTTCTACCCCTTCAAAGACAATATTTCCTCCCCATGAGTTATATTTAATCCTTCATCAAACAATCCCCTTTTTTTAACGACCCTTGGAATGAAGCCATTTGAGAACAATCTGGAAAAAGGAGAAAATAGTGGTAACCAGCAAATTCTCCTTTTCCCATGATGTTTTCTACTCTATGAAGGACAAATTCCAGGATCTGAACCATCTTTAATTTGCTGTGTGCAAATGCTTTGAATTTGGACCAGTCTATAATTTTGTTGTTTGGTAGAAAGTTAACTTGCGGTTAGATGCTTAAATTCAGACAAGTCTAAAATCTTCTTTCATAAAGAGTTAATTCCATGCTAAAAGACAAAATTTGAAGCTGTTCCAAATCGAAGGCATTTGCAGAGGCCAATTCAAATATAGCATACATGATAGAACTTGTATCAAGAAAAGAAAAAATTATTTTCAATCTATTCACAACCTTTTTGCCCTGGGTCATCCAAATTTTGTTTCTATGGCCAAAGCTTAACCCATTACCACACAATCCCTACTTTTGACGACCCTGAGAAAGAAGCCTTTAGAAACATTGTGGGAAAAATATAAAATGCTGGTAATCAGCATTTTCTCCTTTTCCCATAACGTTTTCTACCCTTCCAAAATCAAATTCAGATTTTACAGTCACATTTATCTTGTCGTCTGCAAATGCTTTCAATTTGGATCAATCTATTTATTTGTTTTTTGGTAAAGAGTTTAAGATACAGGTAGTTTTCAGTCAGTTTTTAATCCATTTCATCCGTATTTTTTGAAACTATAATAACTCTTGTGCCTTCATGCCAAAGGTTGTCACCAATGGCTGCAGGCATACGACAGATAGCAAGCAAATGCATTTCATGATTTGGAGGCACTCTCAACAATTGCTATTGTCTTTCCAGCTTAGAATGTGGAAAAATCCTTTGTGTTTTTCTATCTCTTACACCATATATACTGGTAATTTATAGGGGTGAAACAATACGGTAAAAAGCATATAGCAATATAGTGCAATACGGCTGACCCGTATTGCAATACATGTACATATTACAATATGCTGTATATGCTGACCACTTGCATATCTGACCACTTGCAGTCACTGTTAGGGTAGCATATGCTAAAAAAATTGACGAGTCTTTAACACAGACGAGACTGAAATGACAAAGAAATTAAGAACTAGAGCTATCACTCAACGTGATCATACCCCCTATCAGCTCCTTACCACCAAACAGGTGTTTGTCACAGAATGAATGCAGAATGGTTGAGTACAAAAGTAAGAGTTGAACATGAGCGGCAAATTGTCGCAAGATACGCCCATCTTACCCCAAGTTGTTAATCGTTAAGCTGGGGCATACACCGGACCAAAAACGACAAAGGGCAATAACTCAAAAATTAAGCGAGCAAGAGTTATGATTCCTGTGCACTGCACTCCCTCTTGATGAGATCTATCCATCCATGAAATTTCATAACCCTAGCTAGTATAGTTTGGGAGATACGCTCCGGACAAAATTCAAGTATGAAAAACAACAAAGGGCAATAACTCAAAAATTAAGGAAGCAGGAGTTATGATTCCTATGCACTGCAACCCCCTTTGATGAGATCTATCCAGCCATGAATTTTCATAACCCTAGCTAGAATAGTTATGGAGATATTCACCGGACCAAATTCAAGTATTAAAAACGACAAAGGGCAATAACTCAAAAATTAAGCGAGCAAGAGTTATGATTCCTGTGCACTGCACTCTCGCTTGGTGAGATCTATCCACCCATGAAATTTCATAACCCTAGCTAGTATAGTTTTAAAGATACACTCCGGACAAAATTCAAGTATAAAAAAACAACAAAGGGCAATAACTCGAAAATTAAGCTAGCAAGAGTTATGATTCCTGTGCACTGCACTCCCCCTCGATAAGATCTATCCACCCATGAGATTTCATAACCCTAGCTTGTATAGTTTTGGAGATATGCTCCGGACAAAATTCAAGTATGAAAAAGAAATTTGTCCAGAATCATCAAAGGGCCATAACTCCATGAAACCTATATAAACCATAACCAAAATAGGATATGCACATCTCTGCTTTATACAGAGTCTATTTGTGTAGTTTGAACCAAATCTGTCCAATAGTTGATGAGAAAAAGAGCGGACAAGAAATTTCATGAAAGGGCCATAACTCAGTGAAAAATCAATGAACCAAAACCAACATTTCATATGCACATCTCTGCTTGATACTGAGTTTTCCTGTGAAGTTTGAATAAAATTCGTCCTGTAGTTTATGAGAAATAGAGCGGACAAAAAGCTACAGACCGACTGACCAACGGACGGACCGATGGACCAACCAACAAGCTGACTCCTATATACCCATCAAACAGAGTTTTGGGGGGTATAATTATCCATAGAAACAAGTAAATGACTCAGTGACATTTCAAGTCAGGTTCTTTTTCAAAAATTTAGCATATCAACCACGTCAGCACCCGGAGAAGCCCTCTATGCTGACAAAAAGTCACCAGTCACTAGTAATTTATGTGTGTTCTCACAGCTGAGCGATTTCACACACTTCAGAATTTAACAGCATTTTTTCTTCCTAGCTATAAGGATGTATCTTTAACCCTTTACCACACAATGATGACTTTTGATGACCTTTGGAAAGAAGCCTTTGGAAAACATTGTAGCAAAAGGAGAAAATGCTGGTAACCAGCATTTTCTCCATTTCCCGCAACTTTTCCTTCCCTATCAATTAACAATTGTACCATTTGAGCCACACTGAAATTGTCGTCTGCGAATGCTTTCAATTTGTACACAGCTAAAATTTTGTCTTCTGGTAAAGGGTTAAAAGACAACAGTTGTACTAGAAAAAAACTCTGACACCTATTTGAACAAAAATATGTTTTACTTACAGGATAACCAGTTATGCCTGGAAGTCCAGGATCTCCCTCTGCACCTTGTTTTCCAGATAAGCCCCTGTATCCGTTTTCACCTTTTAAACCTGGATATCCCTTGCTCCCTGTTACACCCCTCAGTCCTGGTGCACCATTAAATCCTGGCTTACCTGATTCCCCATCTATCCCTTTTGATCCTGGTATCCCACTAAAACCTGGGTCACCCTGAAATCCTTGAAAAAGAAATTTGAAATTCAAAAATTTTAAGCTCTGATACTCAGTGCATAAGATTTTATAACCTGGTGTTAGCACAAAGTATGAAAAAAACTATGTATTATCTCTTTACCACATAATGTCTAGTTTGACGACCCTGAGAAAAAAAAGTTCTTGAAAATATTGAGGGAAAAGGAGAGAATGGTAAGCAGTATGTTCTTCTTCAAAGCACTAGCAGACGACAAAATATACACAACTCTAAAATTAAAATTTGTTTCCAGCAGGGTAGAAAACATTGGGGGAAAAGGAGAAAATGCTGGTTACCAGCATTTTCTCCTTTTCCCACAATGTTTTCAAAAGGCCACTATCTCAGGGTCGTAAAAACCAGGCATTGTTTGGTATAGGGTTAAATATTGCGGTGACATGATATTCAATCTGCACAGATAAAATAGAGAGTAAAACACAGAAGAGACAATTTACCCTAGCTCTTCAACATTTTACATTTTTCTGTGCAGGGTATCCAAACTTAATCATTTTATCAACATTTTAGGGTGTTTTTAATCTGCTTTTGATGTTATTTGAGTTATTTTGAGGCAGCCAGTGCACCTATACATGTTTTTCTTAAGTTTTTTTTACCTGTACCCAACTATAATATTATTTTCCAGCCACTTGCTACTTTCCTAGATAACCATTATCAAAACAATGGCCAGCAAGCAATGAGAAGGGAATGAGCATTGTATCAAAACAAATAAAAACAAATGAAAATTATGTTGTTCCCCTAAGGCACCATGCATAACACTGTGTCACGCCACTTGCTGATTTTCCACATAAACAAAACTTAAATAATGTTACAGACAGCAATTAATTCTGGTTAAATGACTTCTATCAGTTGGTTGGTTATATTGTGGTTTAACGCTACTTTAAAAGCTAAGGTCATATCATGGCGGTCGGTGGGGCACATGTGTTTCCTGGCTTTCTCACACCAGTATTTACACAACTTTATTTCCAAAGCCACCAACTACTTTTCACACATTCTTCAGCAAAGGAGAGAGGCGAAAATACAACAGAAAGAAAGTTTGCCTCAACCGGGTATCGAACTCACAAGCACCAGGCCACGAGTCTGACACATTCACCACTGAGCCACCGGGCAGGGTAACTTCTGTCAGTCTTTGAGAAAAATGTGAGTGAGTTTTATTTTTCAGTGTACCATTATTTGAAGCTGTGATACATTTCTTCGGAACGAAAAATAAATATGTCGTATGACCAAAGCACAAAAACACCCTACCTTGATTGCCTGGAAGCCCGTCCATTCCGGGTAACCCAGATATTCCCCTTTCCCCTGGATCGCCTTGATCACCCTCAATGATCCAATTTGGTCCAGGCAGACCTCTGTCACCTTAAATATTTGTATTAATTCTTTACCAAACGACAAAATTTTAGACTGGTCCAAACTTAAAGCACTTGCAGACGACAAATTGAATGTAACTCAAATAGTGATTTATGTCTTTGGTAGGGCAGAAAACATTGTGGGAAAAGGAGAAAATGCTGGTTACCACCATTTTCTCCTTTTCCCACAATGTTTTCAGAAAGCTACTTCCTTGCGGGTTGTTGAAAGTCTGGATTGTATGGTAAAGAGTTAATTAGTTTGAATAATATTGAAAATATAACCCTTTACCACATAAAAGAAACTTTTACAGTCTTGTCCAAACGGAGGGCATTTGCAGAGAACAAATGTAGCAGAAATGATATGGGAAAAGGGGGAAAATGCTGGTAACGCAAGTTTTCTAAAGCATTTTTCCAGAAGGAAGTTTAAACAACAGACCGTTTGGTAATGGATTAAAATATTTGGTTTATTTAACTCTTTACCAAAAAAAAATTGTATTAGACTGGACAAAATTCAAAACATCTGCAGACATCAAATTAAATCTTCTTAATATGATGATTTCTGACTTTGATAGGGTAGAAAACTATGTGGGAAAGGGAGTAAATGCTGGTTACCAGCATTTTCTCCCTTTCACAATACATTTTCTACCCACTTCTTTCTCAGGGTTGTTCAAAGTCAGGATTGTGTGGTTAACAGTTTAAGCTTTTTAACACAAAATTATTTCGGTCATTGTTTCTAACATATACATAAATTGTTTCTTTTGATAAAATGGTAAATATAAGAAATATTACGTTGTTTCAGTAATAAAAACTTTTTCTTTCAACATAAAAAACTTCCAGAATAAAAAACATTAATTCAATAGGTGCATTATCAAGTTATTTTTATAAGGTCAACATGTTACTTTCAAAGAATTTCCTACAACCATACAAACTCACCTTTTATGCCCTTAATTCCAAATGTACCCTCAAATCCATCAAATCCAATTTCTCCTTTCAAACCTGGCCTTCCATCTACAGAATCCCCTATCTGACCCTTTGGACCCGCAGCACCACGGCGACCTATACGGCCAGTAAATCCTTCTATTCCTGGAACACCTGGGTTACCCTTTCAATGCAAATGTCTTTTCTTTTTACATTCTTTATCTTTTACAGCAGACTTTAGCCATGTCCAAGTTAAAAGCATTTGCAGGTGATAAATTCAGTTATATTCAAAATCATGCAATTTACCTTTGAAAGGGAAGAAAGCATTGTGGGGAAAAGGATAAAATGCTGGTTACCAACATTTTCTCCTTTTCCTGCTATGTTTTCAAAAGCTTTCTTGCTAAGGGTCCATCAGACTAAGTACTGTGTTGTTACTGTCAGTTTTAATCACGCTTTAACTGATTACCCTGAGAAACAGCAGATAAATTTGAAAGCATTCATGTAAATTGTGAATAACCAGAACCTTACAATCTAGTGTTCTTACAACACTGGGTGAAAAGAATTTTTGAAAAAATCAGGGACAGGAGAAAATGCTGGTAACAGTAGTTCTTCCCCCATTTTCCATAAATGTTTTCTATCAACTCAACTATTTACCAAATTGCAAAATAATACACTGTTCCTTAGTAAAAGCTTTGTCAGACAACAAATTATACCTAGCTTAAGGCCTCTTTTTCAGGCTCGTGAAAACCAGGGATTGTTTAGGAAAGGATTAAGTCTTAGCCTTGGACATGATACATGTTTCATTTATTCCATATCACGATATTACACAAAACTAGGAAGTTTGGAAGTTCTTCAAAAACAGCATAACTAAACATGATCTTACAATTTTTCAATGTAGAAACCTTGGATAAAGAAGAAAATACTCGGTTTCCAGCATTTACTTTTTTAAAAATGTTTTCAGAAGTCTTTTTCCTATGGATCGTCAGACATTGTATTTGTTTTATAACCCTTTACCACACAATGACAACCTTTAACACCCCTGAGGAGAAAGCTTTTGAAAACATTGTGAGAAAAGGAGAAAATGCTGGTAACCAGCCTTTTCTCCTTTTCCCACAATGTTTTCAATCCTGCTGGAAACAAATTTCAATTTTTTTTAGTTACCTTTGTTTTGCCTTCTGTAAGTGCTTTCTGGACCTGCATATAATTCTGTTGCTTGGTAAAGAGTTTTTAACATATGATTTATTCACTATAAGCTACAGTTTCTCCATTTTCAAAGATATTTCAAACTTAAGAGATTGCAAAGGGAAGTTATGAATAAAAGAGATCAAGCTTACTTTTGAACCAGGAGGTCCCATTGAGCCTTCCTCTCCCCTTGGCCCTGGAAACCCCTGTGATCCTGGAACACCCTGTCGACCTTGCAGCCCCGGTTCTCCTTTCAAATCATCTCTGTTCTCCAGTGGAGGAACCTCAGGAAAGATTACACGACCCTTTTCACCCTGTGGACCTTGAAATCCAGGATCTCCTCTTTCACCTTTAAAACCCTACAGTAGAATTCCATATACATGTGAGTTATGCTCTATAGAAAGAGTGTCTAATGCATCTGCAAAAAGTATCAACCCAGATCAACCTGTGCAGGCTGACCTGGGCTGATACCTTTTGCTATAAGTCAGTTACCTGCATCTCAAAGGACCAGACTACCATGTGATTCAGTCTGATTTTAGACAGAATGGATTTTATAGATCTATAATTAAGTGACAACTTGCTATACTGTATTATGTATGGTTAAGCATTAACTCTTTACCACACAATCCCGACTTTTAGCAACCCTGAGAAAGAAAGCTTTTGAAAACATTATAGGAAAAGGAGAAAATGCTGGTAACCAGCATTTTCTCCTTTTCCCACAATGTATTCTACCCTTCCAGAATCAGATTTCAATTTTTGAGTCACATCTATTGTGTCCTCTGCAAATGCTTTCAATTTGACCTATACCTAAATTCTTTTGTTTGGCACAGAGTTAAACCCCCTTTTCTACAGTCTTTCCGAGGATTGATTTTAATCCTTACCATAGAATTCACTCCTCTCTCACCATTGATCACAATTTTGGCAATAGTTATGTAGGAAAGCAGCGGATTGGACACAAAGAATATTGTGCAAAGTACTGGTAAAAGAAATTCTAGGGAAGCATGGATAAGTGCAGCGGCCAAAGTGATTCTTAAAACAGGGTTTAACTCTCTACCACACAATCCTGACGTTTAACGACCCTGAGAAAAAAGCCTGTAGAAAACATTGTGGGAAAAGCAGAATGTTTTCTACCCTGCTGGAAAAAAAATTAAGTTTTGGAGTTACATTTTTTTTGTCATCTGCAAGTGCTTTCAATTAGGGCCAGTCAAGAATTTTGTCATTTGGTAAATGGTTAGCAAGATTTAACTGTCCAGTCCAAATATTTGTCGTTTGGTAGAAAGTTAACACCATACAAACAAGCCACATACTGTAGGACCAGTTAGACCTATGTCACCATCTCTACCAGGCTCTCCAAAAGCTCCTTTCTGTCCAGTTTTTCCAGGAAAACCAATGTAGCCTGGTGAACCTACAAGTCATTTAGAACAACTTTACCATAAGTTTAACCCTTTACCACACAATCCCTTGTTTCAATTTCCCTAGGTAAAAATGGCCCAGGAAAACATTAAAAGTACCGACGAATTACTGGTAACCAGATTTTTCTCCTTTTCCTGAAATATTTTCTATCCTATCAAGGACAAATCCTTCATCCCAGTTACGTTAATTCAATGTTAAATATGGAAGTTACTGACATGTAATGTAGCTGAGATTTAAACAAATAAAATCATGTGAAATGAAACACAGAGAATTAATCGACAAAACATATCTTGAATTAAATTTTACAGTGTTTACATTCAAAGAAAATATTTTGTAAAAGTTTATTCGGATTAAGTGTGGAATATACTCATGAAAATATCAACCCATAATTAATTCAATTCATTTTACAACCTTAAGAAGGCTTTTGAAACAATATGGGAAAGGAACTATAATTTTTCTTGCTTTCCTTTTCCAGTAAAGTTTTCTACCTTGCAAAGACAAACCAAAATATTAACTTCTGTTTTCTGACAATCCATTCAATACAGACAAGGCTAACAATTTGTTGGCTAGTACAGAGATCAGCTTGGTACACATACCAGGAATTCCATCGATACCAAACTCTCCTTTAACACCAGGTATACCATCTGGACAAAATGGACAGGGCTCCCCTTTCTGCCCTTTGAACCCCTGGATTCCTGGTTCACCATTCAAACCATCGAAGCCATATCCTCCTGGGTCCCCACTGAATCCCTGCACTCCCTGAGGGCCAGTGATATTGAACCCTATTCCTGGTTGCCCAGGAAACCCTGTTGGCCCAGCATCTCCAAGGAGACCTCTGAAGCCTGGGCGTCCAGACATTCCAGGTACACCTGTAAACCCTTCAGGGCCATAAATATTTTCACCATTTTCTCCTTTTTCACCCAGGATTCCATCCAAACCATTGGGACCTTCACTACCTGGTATACCATCTAGACCTGGTAAACCTGAAAGTGTGTAAGACATATAGGATCTGACATGAGTTGATGATGAAATGAAATTTAAACGAGTCTAAGTAAAATGTTATTAAGCAAGCCTTTTGCGAGCTTAATAACCTTTTCTCTTTACGAATTTAATAAAATTTTTATCTCATATGCCAAAGAATGTCAGATTCTTTTTTTCACATAACATAATTTCACAAATCATAGATCAGATGATGCAAAACCATCTCCATGTATAGATGCACATGCATTAATATCCATCATGAATCCATTCACTTCTATGATATATGTACAAAATGACATCATACAATAGAGATTTCAAATGTGCATGAGATGAAAAAAAAAAATCATAATGGGTATATTATAACACTGCAAAAAGGGAGGTTGTGTGATAAATACAGGTGACCTACACTCTTACAGCAGAAGTTTTAACTCTTTAAACTTTTAGACTGGTCCAAATTGAAAACACTAAGTCTTGCAGACGACAAAATAAACGTAACTTAAAAATTGAAATTTGTTTCCAGCAGCGTAGAAAACATTGTGGGAAAAAGAAGAAAATGCTGAATACCGGCATTTTCTCCTTTTTCAAAATTGTTTTCAAAAAGCTTTCATCTCAGGGTCTTAAAAACCAGGATTGTTTGGTAAAAGATTAATGCATCTCGGTGATGCATTATACTTTCAGGTAATCACATACTTTTAGATCTATAAAATCCTTTTTTTCCAACAACTGGCTGAATTCTGAGGTAAACTGGCCCTTTGACATGCAGAAGATTAACCAATTGCAAAAAGTTTTGACTCAGTGTAGCCTGCAGAGACTGTGCAGGCTGACCTGGGTTGACACTTTTTGCAGATACACTCAGTCCCTTTTACATGGAGCAGAGCTCAGATGTTTACCTCTGTTCTCGATAATTCCTTGCTTTTATGGCTGTGAGACAGAAAAAAAGACATCAAAAAACAATGCAGGAAAAAGGAGAAAATGCTGAATATCTGCATTTTCTCCTTTCTACAACAAATATTTTCTACACCATGAAAGACAAAACACAAGTACTATATTCAACCCCTTAACAAGCAATCACAAGTTTATTATGAGCCTGAACGAAGAGGGCTTTTGAAAACATAGTGGGAAAAAAGGGCTGACCCGAGTCTTTTTTTTTTGATACATTAATTAACCTGGTTCATATTGATTTAGACATAATTTACAAGCCACTTACCATCATCACCAAAGTCCCCTTTTGAAGTCTCTCCAGGCTCGCCTCTTGCTCCTGAGAAACCATTGGCCCCTGGGGGCCCTTCTGGCCCTGGAAAACCTACCTCACCCTTCAGACCTATCAATCCTTGAGGATAGAAAAGTATAAAATATGTTAAGTACTGAGTGTTAATCATACAATGAAATATTGAGCATACAATTGCAAGTTTTAAAAGACCTCAAGAAAGACAGCTTTTGAAAACAATCTAACCAGCATTTTTTCCTGTTTTCTCCTGTATGCTTAAAGACAAATTCCATCATTTGATCAAACACCTTCAAAACAGACAAGTCTAAAATTTTGTTTTTTGGTAAGTAATTGGAAATAACATGATAAGCATCTTGACCCTCAATCATACCAGCTAATTTTAAAACTAGTTCAAGGATTTAAAGGGTGTTTTATGCTGCTTAAACAGTATTCCAGTTATACTGCCGCAACAACTCCCTTTTTCATATGTGTAGCCTGTTTAACCCTTTCCCAAACAAGCCCTTGTATTTTCGTGTTTGCAGTATAAGTCTATTGAAAACACTGTGGGAAAAGGAGAAATTGCTCGTAACAAGCGACTTCTCCTTTTTCCAGTGTTTTCTACCCATTTAGAGAACTTTCTGCCATTTTTATCAAATTTGAAACTGTCGTCTGCAAACTCTTCAGGAGTTTGGAAGAGTCTAAAATTTATCATCTGGGAAAGGGTTAACATATAGCTTTCAACACACGAAAAGGGGCTTTCAGATTTTGCTTTAAGTGTTGTTTCTGATCAGCCTGCTTTAGAACTTTGGATTTTGTCTGAAAGTAGACTTGTGTGAAATAGAATATTACACATGACCAAAAAGATTTGTATTGGATCAACCTGTGCAGACTGTGAAGGCTGATCTGAGATAACACTTTACGCAAATGACTAAATGCTCTTTTCAAGTGCTGCACGCTGCAAGCTATATTATGGACTTGTCCTCCAGAGAAGCTTGCCAAAAGATGCTCTATGCAGACAGGAAAAAAAAAACAAATCATAAGCATCTGAAGAAGATAAAAGTATTACTCTATCTACAGTACTTCTGGCGATGTACATCAATGATCAAACTGCATGTTCTGTGCACCCTGAAACATGCACTTTGATGTTAATCTTGATTGTCTGCAAAAGCAACTCCTGTTACCTTTGGCAAACTTTGTATTTACAAAAGAATCTATTATGCTCTTACCTGGAAGGCCCTCCAATCCCCTGGGCCCTTCATCACCAGAGGGGCCTCGTAAACCCACCAACCCTCGTCCTCCTCCTTCTCGACCTTTTCTGCCCTAAAAGAGTACATGAAAATTCCTTCATAAACTAAATATTTTCAAACCTACGCTGTGTAATTAACATCCTGTTAAATAATGCTTTAGGAAAAACATAGAGGTAAAAAAAGCAGAATTCCTAGAAACAATATATCCCAAATATGTTTTGTATCCTTTGCGACTCAAATTCCATAATTTGAAGCACACATAGTTTTGGTTTGCAAACAATATAATCACGGACAAGCCCGAATGTTTAGTCTTCGGTGTTAATCAAAAAGTGTCAGATTTGAAGTGTAGAAAAAATATTGTGAAAATTACTATCTTTGTCTCTTAGCTGCTTTTCCTTTACTTTTACTATAGCGTGTTCCATGGCCTGCACAAAAACATGAAGAAAATGCATCATATGAGATGAAAATTTTCCTATTCCTCTTCAAACACAAATACTTAAAAAATATTACCAAACAATCCCAGGTTTTCACAAGCCTGTAGAAGAGGCCTTTTAAAAACATTGGAGGAAAAGTAGAAAATGCCGGTAACCAGCATTTTCTCCTTTTTCCACAATGTTTTCTACCTTATCAAGGCAAGATTGCACCATTTGAACCATAATTGTTTTCTGCATATGCTTTCAATTCGGACAAGGCTAACATTTTGTCAACTTACTGGATGTAGGCTATGTTTCTTGATGTGGTCACAAGAACTAAACAGTTCCCTACAATATACAGAGACTAATCATACATTCTTCAGGAATCAACAAGCACACAATAAGACACATTTTAGACCTGTGCTTTCAGGTTTCCTGACAAAATAGTGTAGAATAAGCACAATAAAATTTCCAAAATAATTCACCACAGAACCCCTGTCCCCAACAGGTCCCTTGAAACCCTTGTCACCAAGTTGACCTTTGTATCCTGGAACCCCGGGAATTCCTAACTGCCCATCATCCCCTATCTGACCTTTTTGTCCATATGGTCCCTGTGGCCCCTCCTTTCCTCTTTTACCCTGGAAGAATTAAGGTTTGAAATTATTTTTGGAATGTATTTTTAACCTGTAATCTCTTGATCCCTAACCCCTGGTAGAAGGCTTTTGAAAACATTTGGATAGGACAAAATACTTGTAAACAGCATTTTCTCCTTTACCCACAATGTTTTCAACAATGTTAAAAATGTCGATTTTAAAACATCTTAACAATGTTTCAGGTATATCACTGAAATCAGTGCATCTATCCATGCTGTCATTTATTTCTTGTACCAGTACTGCCCTCTGCATTCTTTCAATAGTTTCAACCCTATTAACCCTTTACCACACAGTTCTGACTTTTACAGATGCTGTGAAAGAACCCTTTTGAAAACATGGTGGGATAAGGAGAAAATGCTGGTGACCAGCATTTTCCCCTTTTCAGACAATGTTTTCTATCCTACCCAAAACAAATTTCATTTCTTCAGTCAATTTTGTTTTGTCGTCTGCGAATGCTTTCAATTTGGACTAGTCTAAAAATTTGTCATTTGGTAAGGAGTTAAAACCAAATCCAATTATATAAGCCCTAACTATTTTGTCGGCTGCAAATGCTTATAATTTGGTACAATCTCAAATATTGATGTGTGGCACATGGTTCATAAAAGACTACTTACAAGCATTCCAGGTAAACCCTGCTCTCCTTTTAGTCCAGTGACCCCAGCAGAACCTCTCTCACCCTGAAAAACAACAAAATATCTTTAAAATTCACAGACAACAAATCAGATGCGGCTCAACTGATGAATTTCTTGAAAAGCTTGAAAGCATAATTGATGAAAAAGAAAATGCATGTAACAAACATTTTCCAGAGCACCAGATAGAGGGAGTGATTTCGATTTCAAAATCAAAATTATTACTTATTCTCCATTAAACCCTATGTTGTGGGTACTTATTAGAAACGCTTCATCGAGACAATTATATTGAGTACCCACAACATAGGGTTTTGAAGAGAAATAATGGATTTAGGATACCACCACTCCCTTAAATCTGGAGCTCTGATTTTCTTCTATTCCCATGTTTCCAAAGGAGGTATTCCTCAAGGTCATTAAAATGCAAGATTGTTTAGTAAATGATGGGCAACTTTGTTTTCAAAATTGTTATACTGGTAAATGCTTCCATGAAATTCATCTGATAAATTTGTTTGCATTTTATTTGTTGTTGTATCTCCATTATTTCAGTCATATTGCAGCAGCTAGTGCACCTATCTACATGTATGCATTCCAGGAATTTCTTTTAACCTTTAACCACACAATTATGACTTTTAACAACCCTTTCAAAGACGCTTCTTGAAAACATTGTGGGAAAAGGAGAAAATGCTGGTACTCAGCATTTTCTCCTTTTCCCACAACGTTTTCTGCCCTTCCGAAAACAAATGCAAAATTTTAAGTAACATCTATTTTGTCATCTGCTAATTGGTTTGGGTCTGGACAAATCTACAATCTTGTTGTTTGTTAAAGAATTAACCAGCACTTCTTATAAATTCCACCTAAAAACTACTGGCTGCTTACCTACACTAAGATCACCCAAACAATGCTATTCACTGAAAGAGGAATGAATCCTGCTGCAAGCACTACCATCCACACTTTGGAAAAAGCTTCCCCAAGCAGTGATGGGAACTCAAAATGTCTTGAGGAAACATCACGACTAAGGTTCCCACTAAGTGACAAAGCATAGACTCTGATAAATAAAATCAAGGCTCAGATACTTACATTGGCCCCATCAGGTCCTCTAATACCCTCCCCACCTTCTTCTCCTGGCTCTCCTTTACGTCCTTGATCCCCACGTTGACCCTTGAGGACCTTGAAAGGGTTTCCACCTCCAGAAAGGGAACCAGGAGGCCCTGGCTCCCCCTGGCGTCCAACATCACCAGTGTCACCCTATAGAGAAAACTAGATTATCAACTCTTAACTACTGGTAAACAGTTCAATTTTAGATGTATCAAAGAACAACATCCTTTAGAGCACTGATTAATAAAATGGACTTTTTCAATCAGGAACAACAATCAAAATGTCATTTCTAGATTGTACTGACTAAATTATGTTACAAAAGTGGCATACAGGCTAGATCCAAGATCACAATACACATTCTGTGCAGTTTCATTTTGATTGATACTGTCCAAAAATACTGATAAAACCTAACTTGGTTCCAGCACTTAATGAGATTTCAGCCATATAAATACTGGATTTTTTGGAATGGGTTAACACTTTACCAAACAATCCTGGTTTTGACAACTCCAAAGGAGAAGCCTTCTGAAAACACTGCGGAAAAAGGAGAAAATGCTGGAAACCAGAATTTTCTCCTTTCCCAAGGTGTTTTGACTCTTCAAAAGTCAAGTTTCAATTTTTGAGCCGTATCTTATTTTGCTGCCTGCAAATGCTTTCAGTTAGGACCGGCCTAAGATTTTATTGTTTGGATAAGAGTTAAAGGTAACTCTAGATGACAACATTTTAGATTAGATCGAATGGAAAGCATTTGCAGATGACAAATCAAATGTAATGCAAATTACAGTTTCTGTCTTTTGAAAGGTTAGAAAACATTGTAGGAAAAGGAGAAAATGCTGGTTACCAACATTTTCTCCTTTTTCTACAATGTTTTCTACTCTTCTAAAGTCAAGTTTCAATGTTTGAGTCTCATTTATCTTGTCTTCTGCAAATACTTTCAATTTTGACAAGTCTAAAATTTTGTCATATGGTAAAGAGTTAATTGATTTGGACCTTTCCAATCTAGAAAAAAAAAGCCATTTGCTGTTTCAATTTTTTTTTCTACAAGAATATGTAACAAAGTAGTGGACAGTACAGAGATTTTCTTTATCAACATAATCTTCATCTACACTGTTCACAACAACAACTCAAGTAGGATCCATAGCTTTGTGAGCTATTAGACTAGAAAACATTACAGTGTTGACTAACAGACTGATCAGATGATGTTTTTATATCACTGTTATTTCAGTCATTTCAGAGCAAATGTTAAACATATTTATTCACTCTCTTTATTCAGTCTCTTGAAGCTGTATGGCAAAGTAAGGGTAAAATATGTTTCTAATTATGCTGGCATCCAATCTGGCAAAATATTGCCAGATGAAACTGTCAGTTTGACCTCGGCTGAAGAACTATGAAATAGATATCTAGCAGGGTAAACTTACATGTATAACTACATGCGGAAGAAACCTGTTGGATTTTATTTGTTCTATTCCCAGACTGTTTTCCAAAGTTGTGGAATGCAATCATTACAAAGTTTGTTAAGTGCTTGATGAGTTAAACTATCATAATAATGGGATGATGGGAGTTACTTGAAAAAGTGTAAGAAAAATTGTCTTACCTTGGACCCTTTAGGAGACACAGCAGCTGGTGTGGCCCCATCTGGCCCCTTGAGCCCATCTTCACCATCAACTCCACGCTCTCCAGGGAGACCTTTAGCTCCGGGTCTTCCAGGAAATCCTGGTCGACCCTTTTGACCTTTAAAGCCCTTGAAAATTTATGTATCAACTAAGTTTACTTTATGAACAAGCTTGACATTACAGTAATCAGTTCTAATGACAAATAAAAATCATAAATTCTTTAACTCTTTACCAAACGACAAAACTGTGGACTAGTCCATATTGAAAGCATTTGCAGACAACAAAATAAATGTGAATCAAATATTGAATTTTGAATGGTAGAAAACGCTGTGGGAAAAGGAGAAAATGCTGGTTACCAGCATTTTCTCCTTTTCCTACTATGTGTTCTAAAGGCATCTTTTTCAGGGTCATCAAAAGTCGGGGTTATGTGATAAACGGTTAACCCATCACCACACAATCCTAACTTTTAACGACCCTATGCAAGAAGCCTTTTGAAAACATTGTGGGAAAAGGAGAAAATGCTGGTGACCAGCATTTTCTCCTTTTCCCACAATGTTTTCAAACTTTCCAACAGAAAATTGCAAATTTTTCAACCACATTAATTTTAGTTTGTCATCTGCAAATGCCTTCAGTTTTGACTTGTCTAAAATTTGTTCGTTTGGTGACTTTTCCCAGAAGGCAAGTCTTTTTTCAATTGGTAAAAAGTCTTACTTTTCACCTATTAACCAAATATCCATGCAATAACATATACAATATTAATTCTTGACATACCACAGCTACTTATAGAACAGCACATGGAGCAGGAACTACTTTTGGCCAGGGGTGATATACATGTACGTACATACAATATATACCTTTCCTGTTTCCATCTAAAACATGACCTTTTGTTGAATCCTGTATGCAGTAGTTAGAAGTAATAGGAATAAACAAATCAGATGTTAAAGGATAATTGTAATGTATAAAGGATATTTGTTTTTTACTTCAGTATCATTTTCACAAGTAGTACGGCCATGAGTGAAAATATTATGTTCTATTTTGTCTCAACAATTAAACAAAAGAATCAAATAAAAGAAGAGGTCTGTAAAACAAACTGTTTTCCTTTTCTGCATTTTTTTCAACATCTTTATTCCCCAGGAACACTAAAACATGAAGCTGTTTGCTAGAGGATTAAATGGTATAAGGATATGAATGAAGTAAACATTTTCAGTCAGGAAAGTTGTTGACACACAGAAAAGTAGAAAAAAAGTTGAAACCTTCAATCCATCCAGCCCATCTTCCCCTCTGTCTCCTTTAGAACCAAACCTAATAGGACCTGCTACCCCTGGCTCTCCCTGAAATATGGTACAATAGTTTCTGGTCAGATATTACACAACATTGCCAATGTCTATTTAAAATATTATCAACTCTAATTTGATTTAAATATGTGTATTTTCTACATCGAATGAGAAACAAGTTCTTACAACGTAAACTAATCTCTCTTGATCCTGCTTCCTGGAAACTACACCAGTACTCACTCTGAGCGTGTATACCAATGATAATATAAGTCCTGAATTTAACATCAGCTTCTGGGAACCAAACTCAGGACTTTATTGTTAATAGGTCCACACTCTACCTCACAACCATGGATACCAACCTAATACTCTTTAGTATTAACCCTTTACAACTGTGAAGAAAAATTTACAGTAGTCCATATTGAAAGCATTTGCAGCCAACAGATCAATATGACATAAGAATTTAAATTTGTTTCAGGACAGGCAGTCAACATTGTGTGAAGAGGAGACAATGCTGGTTACCAGCATTTTCTTTTTTTCCCACGATGTTTTCAAAAGCTTTCTTTCTCATATATATTAAAAGCCAAGACTGTGTAGTCAAAGGTAAATCATGTACATGAATCCACACGATATTAGGTTTAACCCTATACCACACAATCGCAAGTTTTTGTACGACCTTTAACCCTTTCCCAAACGACAAATTTTAGACTCTTCCAAACTGAAAGAATTTGCAGATGACAACTTTAAATTTTATAACAATGGCAGAAATGTATCCAAATGGGCAGAAAACACTGTGGGAAAAGGAGAAATTGCTCTTTACGAGCAATTTCTCCTTTTCCCATAGTGTTTTCAAAAGACTTGTACTGCAGACATGTAAAAACAAGGGATTGTTTGGGAGAGGGTTAAGGGAGAGGCTTCTGAAAATATTGAAATAAAAGAATAGCAGGTAATAGAGCTCCAGATAAGATGGAGTGATGGTATTCCAAAGTTATTATTATTCTTCAAAACCCTATGTTGTGGGTACTCATTAGAATCCTCTCGATGACAATTCTAATGAATACCCACAATGTAGGGTTTAGTGGAGAATAATTAATATTTTCAATTTTGAAATCAAAATCCCTCCCTCCATCTGAAGCTCTGCTGGTGACAAGCGTTTTCTCCATTTTCTGCAATGTTTTCTGCCCCTTCAGCGATAAATTTTATCATGAAAGCCACACTAAATTTGTTGTCTGCAACAGTTTAGAAGTTGGATGACAGGACAAGACTGAATTCTTGTTGTTTGGCAATGAGTAATGTCATGAATACATTGGGAGATATTGTGGCCAAAGGCACTATTGTCCATTACAAGCAATTTCTGCTTTTGCAACAATGTTTTCAAATTTATGTGTGATGCATGAAAAGAAAGTCATTCACATAAAGTATTTCATGTAACCATTTACCAAACGACAAAATTTTAGTTGGTTGGTTGTATTGGGGTTTAACTCCACTTTAACAGCTAATGTCATATCATGGCAGTCAGTGACGCACATTTGTTTCCTGGCTTTCTCACACCAGTACTAACACAACTTTCTTTCCAAAGCCACCAACTACTTTTCTCATATACTTCAGCAGAGGTGAGAGGCGAAAATATGCCGGAAAAAAGAGTTCATCTCAACCGGGTATCAACCTCACAACCACCAAGTCATGAGTCCGACACGCTCACCACTAACCCACCCGGGCAGGCAACATAATTTTAGACTTGACCAATTTAAAAGCATTTGCAGACATCAATCAAATGTAGCTCAAATGGTAAGAAATGTTGTGGGACAACGGAAACATGCTCCTTACCAGTATGTCCTCCTTTTCCCATAGTTTTTTTACAAAATTATTTTCCTAAGTTATTTCAAACATAATAGGATTTTTTGGTAAACAGTCCACCAATATAAAAGCAATGTATATACCTTGCGTCCTGGAAATCCTGAATAACCCCTAGGACCTGGCAAACCTGGCACACCATCCAATCCTGGGTGACCAGGTTCTCCCTGTAAATGTATGGAAAAGAAAATCAGTTCTGTAATAAAGAAAAAGTCTAAGACTCATCTGTACATTCATTGTAAAGCATGAATCAAATGAAAGAATTTATCACTGAAATGGTAGAAAAATTTGTTACACCACAGAAATCTGTTACTTTTATAAATTCTAAAAATGATGTTGGTACAGAGTCCCAGATAAGAGACAGTGATGGTATTCCAGTCATTATTTCTCTTCAAAACCCTATGTTGTGGGTACTCATTAGAGTTGTCTCGATGAGACCCACAACATAGGGTTTAGTGGAGAATAATTAATATTTTCAATTTTGAAATCAAAATCACTCCCTCTTTCTTGAGCTCTGTTGGTATGTAGATTAATCTTAAAGCCTTTCATCATAGGCAGGCAAAATTAAGGTTTAGTTGTGTATTTTTATCAAAATTTACTTTCTTTTTCAAGCATCTTTCTCGTATCATTTTTCTATCCTCAATTTAGATATTGACATTTTTTTTTTTTAAATTAAAGAGTTATTATACAAGTAACACACACGATTATAAGTCTTTACTACAGAGCAATACTTTAGACTGTTCCAAAGTTGAATGCATGTGCAGAAAGGCCAAACTAAATGCTGTCCAGATTGGTTTTATTATTGAAGAATAAGAAAAAGCTGTGGGAAAAGGTTCGAGAAAATGCTGGTTACCAGCACTTTTTGTTTTCCCGCAATGTTTTCAAAAGACTTCTTTCTACCAGTCGTTAAAAGTCAGGTAGTGTTGTAAAGGGGCAAGTGTATTTGAGAAGCTGACACTGAACTCTGTACCGATTGATAGAACTGTAAACTAGACCATATCAAAAGCAATTACACAACAAAGAAAGGTAAATCAACCTGATGATTTTTACTTTTGATGAGTCAGAAAACATTGTGGGTAAAGGAGAAAATGCTGGTTACCAGCATTTTCTCCTTTTCCCACAATGTTTTCAAAAGCTTCCTTATTCAGGGAAGTAAAAACTCGGCTTTGTGTGGTGAGGAGTTAATGTGATCATGCATACCATACTCAGTACACAACAAGATTATTATAAACTCATTATCAAACGACAATATTTTAGGCTTGTCCAAATCAAAAGCATTTGCAGACAACAAAATAAAAGTGACTGAAAATTTGAAATTAGTTTTGTGAAGAGTAGAAAACATTGTGGGAAAAGGAGGAAATGCTGGCTACCAGCATTTTCTCCTTTTCCCACAATGTTTTCAAAAGTTTCAGGGCCATGAAAACCAGGGATTGTTTGGGAAAAGGTTAAACACCTACCTTTGTTCCATTACATCCCTCATAACCTTTAGGCCCAACTGGTCCAGGAGGCCCATCTAGTCCCTGTAGAATGTAATGGCAAAAATGTTTGTGTAAATATCATTTATCTTGAAGAATAGCAATAAAGTTTTATAAAATCATAATATTCACCCTATTCCGAATGACAAAATTTCAGACTAGTCCAGATTGAAAGCATTTGCAGACAACAAACTAATTGTAACTTAAATATTGAAATTCATTTTTTTTAAAAGGTAGATAATGTCGTAAGAAAAAGATGAAATGCTGGTTACCAACATTTTCTCTTTTTCTAACAATGTTTTTAAATGGCCTCTTTTTCAGGCTGTTAAAAATCCAGACGGAGCAGTAAAGGCTAAGGATGGATTGTTACTGTAACATAAATATAAATGCTTCTTTTCAAGCAGTTATTCAAAAAATGTCAACTGAGGAAATGTAAAAGATTGTCTTTGCACAGTTTAGGGTCAAACTCAAGAAATATTTTAAAAGTTTCTATCTGAACTTTTCATTATGGTGCATTGAGAGCTTTAAAGGTCTATCTAACACACATGACAAGTAATGTTGGGGCAATACTATAACAAGTTTTTGTTTACACAAAACATTTCCTTACAGGTATGCCTGATACTCCAGTAAATCCTGGTACACCAGTTTTACCCTGAAATGAACAGAAAAAAAGGCATGTAGAAAAAGTGCAGCAAGTGATACACATCACATCTCAGAGGAAGACTTTGGGATATTATTCTGACCTGTATTCACCAACCAGTCTGAAATTCTAACAATAGATGACAAGTAAACCAATATAAACCCATTACCACACAATCCCTACTTTTGACAACCCTGATAAAGAAGCCTTTAGAAAACATTGTGGGAAAATGAGAAAATGCTGGCAACCAGCATTTTCTCCTTTTCCCACAATGTTTTCTACCCTTCACAAACTAAGTTTCAAATTTTCAGTTATTTTTATTTTGTCTTCTTCAAATGCTTTTGATTTGGACAAGCCTAAAATATTGTGATTTGGTAATGAGTTAAAACAAGTTGGCTCCTTTACAAAAGAAGCCAAGAGAGATCAGCATCAATGCCTTCGTATAGGTTATTGGCTTTTAATTTCAATATATTTTGGTACATATAAATAAAAAGTAAAAAAGCCACCACCTAGAAACCTTGTATGCTTTACATGATGGTCATTTGACCTTCTTGCGCCTTTTCATATCACATGATCTTGTCAAGCGGTCTTCTTTCTCTTTGTTAACAAAATTCTTCTGCTTAGATTTATTTGCTTAATGAAAACTTACAATTATTTGAGAGGTCATTAGCAACCATGGCAAATTAATATAACAAATCTTTTCTGAAATTTATCATATAAAAATATACCATGTCTATTTCCTGTTTCGATTTTTTTATTTTGCTTTATTTACAAAACAACGACAAAACAGACTGTGTATCAGAACATTTTTACAAGAAAAATGGCTCTAGACATCAAATTTTGTGGTAGTCTGCTTTTTAAACTCCCCTCTGTGGGAGAGGTCTGATCATCACAGATTTTGCATATAACTTACTCTGTCCCCTTTTGGTCCCTCTTCCCCTGGTTCACCCAAGTTCCCTGGATAACCTCTTTGACCTAGTCTTCCCTCTGGTCCTGGAAATCCTGGAAAGCCTTGAGAACCCTGGAGACCCCTGATACCTGGAGCTCCCTGCAAAGACATAATACAGTTCGAAATCAAGTAAGAACATCCTGAAAATTTTCTTAAGTATGCAGTTTTGACAATGTATTCTTTTAAAGAATTGATATTCAATTTAAATACATAATGCTTCATATAAAAAAATTGTGACACAAGAAAAAACACTTCTTCATACTTACAAAAGCTATCCATTTATATAAAAAAGAATTATTATAATCCACAGGAAATTTAGTCACATCTGTTTCCATAATCTAAAATCTCTACCACCTTAAACTTTTTCCAAACAATAAATTTTTGACACTTTTCAATTCACAACATCTGACACTTTTCAATTCAAAATATCTGCAGACAGCAAATTCAAACTTGGTACAAATGAGCTTAAGCTCTCTGATAGAGTAGAAAACATTATGAGAAAAGGAAAAAATGCTAGTTACCAGCATAATTTATTTTCCTTTCCCCAAAGAAGTTTCCAGCATTTTCTCCTTTCACTACAATGTTTTCAAAAGCGTTCTTCCTCAGGATCACAAAAACTTCAGAATGTCTGGTAAAAGGTTTAGGAAAGGGACTTTTGAAAACATGATTAGACTAGAGCTATCACTAAACGTGACTATACCCCCCACCAGCTCCTTGTCACGACAACAGGTCTTTGTTACAAAATGCAGAATGGTTTAGTACAATAGTAAGAGCTGAAAAAAGTTCCAGGGGAGATAATTCCATAACAAATCACACCAGGGTCATAAAAATTGCAAATGCACAACTTCATATCTATATATTTAAGCCCTGTGTGTAAATTTGAGTTCAGTACATGAAAAACTGCAGGAGTACTGCTCCGGACAAAATTGTGTCTACAGACAGACGGACGGATGGACTGATATGGCAATTCCAGTATACATCCCTCCACTACGTTGTGGGGGATAGAAAAATGGTAATATCAAGCTTTTCCTTTGTTTTTCAACAATGTAATCTCCCTTCCAAAATAAACACTTTGCACTGTACATAGTTTGATCTGCATTTAACATAATTATTATCTTCAAGTGACAGGTCCAAAATTGTGTGATTACTATCATCATTCTGTTATTCTTTACCCATTACAACACATCCCTACTTTTGACGCCCCTGAGAAAGAAGCGTCTGGAAAACATTGTGGGAAAAGGAGAAAATGCTGGTAACCAGCATTTTCTCCTTTTCCCGCAATGTTTTCTACTCTTCACTAAACAATTTCAAATTTTCAGTCACTTCTATTTTGTCGTCTGCAAATGCTTTTGATTTCGACTAGTCAAAAATATTGCCATTTGGTAATGAGTTAATCAGTTTCCTTGAGCAAGGCTTTACAGAGCTCCAGCTTCTAAGTCATTTAGCTCAGAAATAAATTACCACATCCACTTTTCTGGGGTACTTGTAAATTCTGACCCATGGTTTTCAAGGATTTGTTTTAAATCAAGACTTTAAACCATCTGCCTTAACGGCCCTAAGAATGAAGACCTTTGAAAACATAGTGGGAAGAGGAGAAAATGCTTGTAAAACAGCATTTTCTCCTTTTTCCACAATGTTTTCTATCGAATAAAAGACAAAATCCAGTGATAAGTTGTCGTCTGTAAATGCTTTCACTTCGGACAAGTCTGTATTTTTGTGGTGTGTCAAAGATTTAAATGGGTCAAGATGTTCCTTTAGCAAACCTCAAATGAAATATACCTGAAGTCCTTTTTGGCCTTCACAAATGCATACAGATGAAACACAGCCTTTACAAGCCTGCAAATAAAAAATATTTAAAAAATATTTAAGATCTAATAGCATCTTCCACAAATTAATGAACACTGTTACCAATAGAGTCATTACCAAACAATCCCAGGTTTTAACTTGCATTTTCTCCTTTTCCCACAATGTTTTATTAACTTTTAAAAATCACATCCTATCTTCTTAGGCACATTTATTATGCTGTCTACAAATGCTTTGACTTAAATCTTGAGCAAATGACAAAATTCAAGACTGATCCAAATTGAAAACATTTGCAGACCACGAAATTACATGACTCAAAAACTGGAATTTGTTTCCTGCAGTGCTGAAAACATTGTGGGAGAAGGAGAAAATGCTGGTAACCAGAATTTTCTCCTTTTCTCATGACATTTTCAAAAGACTTCTTGTTTCAGGACTGTAAAAACCAAGGATTGTTTGGGAAAGGGTTAAGATAAATAAAACCTTTTGTCTACATGTAGCTATTTAGATGTAATGCATCCAGATGACAACCTTAGAAAATACTTATGGAAAAGGAGCAGTTGCTTGTGAAAAGCAATCTCTTTTCCCACGAATAGGATGAGACTGGGCATTTTCGAACCATTAGGCGGTACCATTGTTTGGTAATACCCCGCAGACAAAGGTGCTTTTGTATTGTCATTCTATAAATCTAAATGTGCTCTTTCTTTTCTAGACTTTATCTATCTATAAACTGCAGTAATTACCTAGAAACATTGTGCTAACTATTATATTGAGGAGTTAGATCTAATTACGTATTTATGTTTTTTCTTCAATTGGCAATGAAACTGGTATAAAATGGTCGTTTAAAATTATGTGATTATTTAACATGATAATGTAACAACACATGCATTTTCCCAGATGGTTCCAAAACAACACATGCATTTACCCAACATGGTTCCAAAATGTGGAAATGATTTGGGAAAAGGGGGGGGGGGGGTCGGTATTACCCGACTTTGCTCTATACATGCACTGTATTCTTGTATTCTTATGATCGAAAACTGTGCTAAAAAGAACACTTTTTCTTATTCAAACAAGTTTAATTCTCAAATACCCTCGCATGTAACTTCAGTGAGGGCTTTTCGGACAAGAGAAAAGTCTTGTAACACATGAAAAGCACATTTTGAGGCCTCTCCTCTGCCTTTTTGCCTATCGCACTCGTCACAGCTAGTCCGATTTCATAACTACATGGTGTATTCTGTTTTTAATCTTTTTTTGTGTGTGTGTTGTTCGTCCATGGTGTCTTCTAAACTTCAGTAATTGTGTGAACAAAAAGAATAACGTTGGTCAAACATAACAGGAAGTAATTTAAGTGTCGTCTGCACATCCGGCGGAAGTACTTTTTAAAAGCTACAGGACGGGAAATCATCCGCAGATACGAATGGCGGACACATTTAAATTTGTCTGCGAATGAATTATATTTTGCGATTCGTAAAAATATGTGGACATGTAGATGTAGTCGGATCCTGGCTTGATAGCAGACATATTTATTGAAACACATATTTTGGCAGCACCTGCTGCTTTTTCAACGATGATTTGGATTAACATTTAGGCTTGACAAAAAAGAAACAATCACAAAAACGTATTGGAAATTTCACTTTTCAGCATTATACAAAACAATAAGAGGAAAGAAGCCTCCGAAAGCAATGTTATTGCTCATTTTTACTCACCAATTAACACATCATTACAAGAAAAAAAAAATCCAACTTGGTCGATTCTCCTGCTCTGGAAAAAAAATTATTTACCGATGAGCAGCTCTCGCTATGCATAGCTTAAGACATTTAGAATTTTAAATAATGCATCAATGATTTTTACGTCAAATAGCCAATGGTACCATCCATGTTTTGACAATTGGACTTAGGAAAGAACGATGAAGTAGAACAGGACGTGCTTCATGGTCATACCTGACAGGTTAGTACGAAATGATTTCAACTAACATATGAACTCCCTACATCCTGGTCTCCTTTCCCAGATTATATGAAGTAGACCTAGCCATGGAAACCAAATAAACATTCATGCCAACAGCGAATAGTAAACAAACTGATCATGATCTAATTAGGAAAATTGATTAGATAGGAATATCTAGATCTACATGTATCTGTTCATGGCGAAAGCCGACAAATTTAGAGATGCGTTCGTTTCTTTCACGTTTTTCATTCCTTTAAGCTAATATTTATTCCCAGCAAGGTTTGTTGTAAAAATTGTTACATCACAGAGAGATTTTGTGCATACCGTTGTATCATTCGATCATTTATAAAAGATGGATATATAACCTTACTAACCAGTCTGTTTAATGTTGACTTTAAACGGATCGAAGATTACAGATGAAAGCCTACCACGAAGCTCAGTTTTTTTTTTTCAATATAATACGATGTGAAAATACATTTCTGAAAATAAAAAGAGACCGCTTGCAACGTTTCAAAAATCTTTCACCTTGCTAGACACCCGGTCTTTGTCACGGCTCTGAAAACAATCGCTTTACATTCTTACCAGACAAACTGGCTCAAAAGTGTTATTGCTTGTTTCATTTTAAATGCTGATAAGCCATGTTAATAAGAAAATCAAGAAATTTGTTTTTCTTGTTCTTTTATTAAACAGCTCATATTTTTCCCAATATTTTGTTCATATTCTTGTCAGATCTAATGAAAGAAGAGAACGAGAAGAAACAATGACACCTCCGATTCTCTAAAAAGCCTGTGTGCCATACCAAATAGAGGGCCTTGACAGGAATACCCCATACATCTTTTGTACAAACCAAATTGTTTTGCCTGTTCTGAGATTTTACAGTCACTAGACTGAATGAACTTATGAACAGAAAACTATTTGCATTGTCCTGTACTGAAAAATTATCACGCGATTGAAGTCCAGGACATGTATATGATCCTTTTTTTTTTTAGCAGTGTATATTTGAACAGGTTGCATTCAGGCTGCCTTGAACGAGGAACTCTAAGCCGGCTAATGTGTATGATACGATCATACCAGTCCCGATACGATTCCGTCCATAAAGTTCATAAACACGCTTTGAAAACGTTGCTATAACGACCACTCTGCCGTTTGCACACAGTTTGAGCCCGTTTGATTTTTTTTCGAACGCAGTATAGATGAGTTCAGTGTAGAATATGTGTTAAAGACTTTTACATGAAAGTATTGATGCGTAACATCAATGGCGCCGCAAATCAGTTGTTTCTGAAATAAGGAACATTACATCATTCCAAAAATGACCAGTGCAAATTTATGCAGAACTCGAAGAGAAATGAACCCCTAGATAATCTGTAGAATGCATCTTAAAACTTCAGAAAGAAAGAACCAAAAATGATAAGACACAACCATAGCCATTCTTCGGCGAAATTTAACATAGTTTCAATTTGAGATGATGAGATGTGTACAAAAACAATTGTAGTAAAACTAGGTTCTAAATTACCGAATTGGTATTAAAAACAGGTTTTGAAATGATCAAAGTGGTTACGAAATTATCGACGTGAGTACAACATGATCAAAATAAAAAAGTAAACTTGGGTAGGAAATGGCTAAGGAACGAAAAGGCCTATTTACGAAATCGCTTGAAGCGAGGTTAACAATATGGCTGCCTCCATAGGTACTTTTCAAACGCGAATTAAAAGGCATTATAGTGCCGCCGCTCATGCGGCGCCTCAATAACGCACGGCATATAGCAAAGCTTTTTTTTTACAAACTAGTTCTAATGTAGAGTAATTGAGATGGTTTGTCTCTAAAAAGGTAGAAAAAAAATGTGAGAAAAGCATAACCTTTTTTTCCGCAGCCTTTTGGAAAGGCTTTGTCCTCGGCATATTCAAAACACAGAGATATGAGTTAACGGTTATGATATTCAGTACTTTTGCCGACTTAGCCTTGCATTTGTATAAACCGCTTGTAACATGTTCTTTTCTTTTCATCGGATGTTGCAGTTCTGAAGTCCTAATTAAGGGACAAAATATTGGAGTAGATCAAATTGAAAGTATTCGCAAAAGAAATAGTCAAATGCTGTTACATTTGTGATGTCTACGTTAGGATACAAAACATGACGGGAAAAGGAGAAAATGCTATAGTAACCATCATTTTCTCCTTTACCGAGAATGTTTCCAGAAGCCTTTTCAGACCTGATTATTAACCCTTTACCATCCAGAATTTTTATAACGCTGAAAAAGAAGGCCTTCAAAACATTGTTGGAAAAGGAGAAAATGCTAACCAGCATTTTCTCCTTTTCCCACAATGTTTTCGATCATATCACAAACAGAACTCAACATTTGAACTGCATCTATTTTGTCGTCTGCAAATGCTTACAATTTGGTCGATTCTAAGATTTTGTCATTTGGTAAAGAGTTAAAACGCAGAACAGTTTGGAACAGGGACTGCTTGGTAAGGATTATAGTGTAACAGTACTATATGAAGTAATTGCTTGATAAACAAAATAATCTTGTTGGCTGCAAATAATTTGGCCCCATCCTTTTTTTCTTCGATCGATTTCCCGAACCTCGATTAACAGAAATACTATTAACTCCCTTACGAAAAGTGTGGATCAAGATCAGAGTTCATAAACGCACAGTCTGATCTTGGATCTACTGCTACTGGGTCGATTGTTGTTAAATTATGGCCGGGTCATCTTCAGTTGTAATGGTATCTACTTTAACACCGCAAAAATAACTGATGACAGCGAAAGCATTAAAGCGGTGAATTAACGTTTCTTTTTAACTATTTACCGCCCAAATACCCTTTTAACCCTTTGCCAAACAGTCCCTGGTTTTTACGGGTATGGAATAGTAGCCTTTTGAAAACGTTGAGGGAAAAGGAGAAAATGCTGGTAACCAGCATTTTCTCCTTTTGCCACAATGTTTTCTACCCTATCATAGAGAGAAATCATCTTTTCAGCAAGAGTTGAATTGTCGTCTGCAAAAGCTTTCAATTTGGTCTAGTCCAAAAGTTTGTCGTTTGGGAAAGAGTTAAAGGAAATGGCTGCTTTCACACATGACCATCGTCGAAACAATGATCTGCGGTAAAAGAAGAGAATGAACCATTCCTGTCGCAACCACGAATCACTGAGTAAAGAAATTTGTGGAGCATGTGGGATTTGATTTAGAGACCCTACCCCACCCGCATCCCCTCATTGAAGCCTTGCACGTTACTGACTGAACAACGACGCTCGGCTAAAGAGATGAAATGTACTTTTCCATTAGGAAAGCTATCGAAACATTGTCATTTCAAGGCTGCTTGTCCCAGAATTTGTAGTGAAACACTTGACAGTGTAGATTCAAGATCAGACTGCCCCATAGAACTTGCAGTACGATCTTTATTGCACTCTCCGTGAAAGTAGTTCAAATAGTTTACTTCTAAAGATAATGTGACTTATGCAAGAATATCCTGGCAGAAAATATTGATCAAGATAGACTTTGCTCGACGTGCATTCAGATCAGGTAACGAAACGATTAAATTTTAGACCTATTCAAATTCATGGGAATTGTAGAAGACAATTAAATTTGATACTATTCAAATGGTGAAATTTGTCTGTTATCGAGTAGTAAAAAAATTGGGGAAAGGAGAAAATGTTGATTTTCAACAGCCTACCTTCCCGGGACCATTAACCCATTACCACACAATCCCTACTTTTGACGCCCCTGAGAAAGAAGCCTTTTGAAAACACTGTGGGAAAAGGAGAAAATGCTGGTAACCAGCATTTTCTCCTTTTCCCACAGTGTTTTCTAACCTTCCCAGAACAAATTTCAATTTTTCAGTCATCTTTATTTTGTCGTCTGCAAATGCTTTCAATTTGGACCAGTCTAAAATTTTCTCGTCTGGTAAAGAGTTAAAACTCGGGAAAATATGGAAAAGGGTCAACCAGTTAAAAAAAATAATAACCCCGGAAAAAAAGAGACTGGAGAACTGTGTTTGTAAAAAATTATATATAAAAAAAATAACTTACCGCTCCTTCGATAACTTCCAAAACAGAACAACAAATAATAAGAATGAGCAGATTTTGGAATGTAAAAACATCCATTTTTATTTGTTTTGTCAAATTAATAAAATTTCATTCCAAAAGACATCAAACAATTCCGTTGTACAAAGTGCACCCAAATATACAAAAATTCTTTAAAAAAGATTTTCTTCATTTATTTCTTTCTTTTTTTTTCGCAGAGTCATCAAATAAAGATCGTTTGGTATTTCTTAGTATGCCGACGTTACTTCAGAAGAAATATCCATCCGCCAAAAGTATGGCTACTCACAACTAGCCGAACTACTTTTTACGTAAGAGAGTCATGAAGCGGAGTGTGCGTTTACTAAAATTAAATTTGGTGTTGCAAAAATATTGTTGTTCGTGTGAAACATAAACAATAACGCATGCGCGTTTACTAAATGAAACAGGATTTATTGTCTAAAGTGTCTTTTGAAAATGTTATAGCATCACTAACAAAGAAGACTAGCATGCTGTCAGTTTTTTTTATTCGCCCAGAGTGAGGATCTGATTTGCAAATATAGTAAATTCGAAAAACCGAGTTATTTCTTTCAAAATGCTTATGACAGTATAAAAAGCTCTTTGCATACAGTGCAGATCAAGATCAGACTACATAATACGTGCACTCTGATCGTCGATCTCTTATATCCTATACTTTGAGTCAGGGATATATGTATACAATCCCTGTTTGAGTAAAACAGAATCGAAAGCGCTGGAAGTGGGTTTGTCTTTTGACTGAAAAAAGTATGTTTTATTTCCTGTTCGTCATGACAATTTTTACGGGCATTTCTCAGTAGAAATGCGCAGACTGAAAAAATGCGATCTGATATGTCGTGTTAGTGTTCAAGAAATTTTGCCAACTCATATTTATGCACCTGGTCCAGTGCACGACCAGTGGAAAATTTACAGTACTTTTTGTGCGTCAAGAAGCTCCACGGACAAAGAGTAAACTTTTGGGGGGAAAGATAAAGCGGTAAGTACATATATGGCAATATTTAACCCTATAATCCTGCTGAATAAGTTAGATAAAATTTTCTGGCTGATAGTAAAAACCTTAATAATGTTATTTCAAAATAGTTTCTTTGAAAAAAAAAATGTCCCGATCAGAGAGAGTAGATCCAAGATCAGACTGCACGTTCTGTGCAGTCTGATCCTGATCAACATTGTTCGCAAAAGATCAGTAAATCGCTCTTTGCTGCTTAACCCTTTCCCAAACAATCCCTGGTTTTTACGGGTCAGGAATAGAAGCCTTTTGAAAACATTGTGGGAAAAGGAGAAAATGCTGGTAACCAGCATTTTCTCCTTTTTCCCACAAAGTTTTCTACCCTGTCATATAGAAAAATCTTTTTAGCAACTATTAATTTGTCATCTGCAAAATGCTTTCAATTTGGTCTGGTCCAAAATTTGCCGTTTGGGAAAGGGTTAAAGCACCCTGGTTTTTACGTGTCTGCAATAAAAGTCTTTTGAAAACACTGTGGGAAAGGGAGAAATTGCTCGTAACGAGCAATTTCTCCTTTTCCCACAGCGTTTTCTTCCCTTTTTGAGAATTTTCTGCCATTTTCTCAAAATCTAAAATCATCTTCTGCAAAGTCTTTCAGTTTGGAAGAGTCTAAAATTTGTCGTTTGGGAAAGGGTTAAGGTCAAATATATAAACTTAACCTTTTCGATGAATGTTCTTTAAAAAATGCCATCCACTGAAACATAGATAAACGTTTTCATCGAACAGACTTAGTTGAACAAGCAGACAGCGTAGATCAAGATCAGACTGTGCACTCTGATCTTGACCTATGTTGTCTGGGAAAACCCGTCTTTAGACTTGACTAAACAAGAGGACTGTATCTAGATCCAGCAGTCTGATTTTGATCAATCCTTTCTCAGTGAGGACCTCATTAGCCTCGATTAAACAATAGGGCACCGTTTCACCAAGGCAGTTACGAACAAAATTTGCGCAAGTTTTACGTAACCATAATATATTGGCATTAATCTGCTTCGAGTTACATGATAACTATCATTGAATATTTTTTTGAAAACTATTGCGAAAAAAAAGTTTTACTGGAAATTTTATCTAAGTTAAGTTTCCAAGAAACTTTGAATTAATGCAATAGTTTTCTAAAATAATCGTGATAGTTATGTCGTATCGCGTAGCGGTTTTATGCCACTATACTATATATAGTTACGTAAAACTTACGCAAATTTTGTTCGTAACTACCTTGGTGAAACGGAGTCCAGGACCACCGTATATATTCAAGGACAGACAGCAGCCGGCAAAAGCCAGTGTTTTCATCTTTGGGACTGAAAGAGGAATTCATGAAGTAAGAAAAAAATAATTCCAAAAAAAATGCAGCAAAAAATTTCGAAAACATACGGGCAAAACTGTTGGATACTGTACATGGATTACTACTGTATGATATATAAAAACATTGTTGCAAAAGTCCGAATCGCTCTTAAAGTACAAATTCACCTTTATCATGATGTTTTCACAAGTGCCTAACCCTTATCCTAGCGAAATTGACATTAATCCTTACCAAAAGACAAAATTTTAGGCTTGTCCAAATTGAAAGCATTTGCAGACGACCAAAAAAAAAAACCCACGTGACTGGAAACTTGAAACTTTACTTTAGAAGAGTAGAAAACATTGTGGGAAAAAGGAGAAAATGCTGGTCTCCAGCATTTTCTCCTTTTCCCAGAATGTTTTCAGGAGTCTTTTTCTATTCATCTGGGTCGTAAAAACCAGGAATTGTTAAGTAAAGAGTTAATGTTATGCTCAATTTCACGGATGTTTCTTTTGTCATTTCTTTTACCCTTTACCAAACAATCCCTGGTTTTTAGGACCCAGAAGAAGAAGCCCCCTCTGAAAACATTGTGGGAAAAGGAGAAAATGCTGATAACCAGCATTTTCTCCTTATCCCACAATGTTTTTTTTTAATTCTTCTAGAGTCAAGTTTCATTTTTTGAGTCACGTTTAGTTTGTCGAATGTAACTGCTTTCGATTTGGATCAGTCTAAAATTGTGTTGTTTGGGGAGATAGTTAAACTTGAAATTCGCTGTTTATTGCTGTTGGTTGTTGTTGTTTGGCTCTTTATTTGGCGTTAACGCTTTTATCAACATAATTTAAGCCATATATCGGCGGCTGTTTGATTTTATAATGCTTTCATGGAGTTTCTTGTCAGCACTCTGTAGGCTACTGTATAATCTTGCACAACATTCTGTCCAAGACAATGAGTAAGCTTCTTAAAAATAGTTGTTGAAAAAGAAACTGCTGGTTACCAGCTTTTTTTTTTTTTTTTTCTGTTTTTTACAAAATGTTTTCATTGTTTTTAACCCTAATATTATTATTTTTCACATAAAAAAATAAACAACAACAAAGGAATAGATCTATCTACTGTATGTATTCATAAACGCATTCACCTTTATACGCATATATTTCTTTTTTAACCTTCATGTTGAAACTGAAATACGAGGAAAGAAAGAAATTAGTCTTTTATCATACAGTCTCATGCTTCAACGACGTCGAGGAAAAAAATCTCTTGTAGACAGTTTGGAAAAGGAGAAAATGCTGGTTACCAAGATCTTCTTCTTTTCCAACTATGTTTCTCCCCTTTAAAGATAAAATTCCTTAAAAGGGTAAATGAACTTGTCTCATCGGGTAACGAGGACACTAGAGGTCTGCATAAGGCTTCATTATGATATAGCCCAGTCGAAACTTTTGTCTACGTCTTTTTGGCCTACGAAAAGAATGCTACACTGAACATGGTAGGCCTACTAGTATCTAACGTTACCTTTAAATTTTCAGCAAAACAGCTGACGTCTGTAAAACGGGAAGGTAGGCGCCAAATATTAATTTTTGGTCCAGTTACCAAGCATTTCCGAATAAAAAAAGAAAACACTTATTCTTACAACTAAATATAACTTTGCTTTTTATTTTGGTGTTAGCCTATCGTCTAAAGTATATCTTAACCTCTCTTTTTGTTACCGATAGGGTCAATACAGAACGCCTGCAAATAACGTCCTTTTCAGCGCTTTGATTATTTGAATTATGGGATTGTTACTATTTAAGGCATGCATATTTCTGCTTCGCCCGGTTTTCACGTTCTGAATTTAAGACGACCCTGTTTCAAGCTTGAACCGTTTTTCAGATTCATGGTCATCTTGCATGTCTATTAAATCTACAGATAAGGCGAATGAAATTTCTTTATGGTTCTTAAATATTTAAGCAGGATGCTTGACAGGAAAACGAGAATTTTTTCTCTATTTACGTCAAAATTTGAGCAGACTTCCAATTTGTAATTTTTCGAAGTTCTCTTTTGCAGAGAGTATCCATGGTTTCTGGCTTGTATTTGCACTAGAGGTAAAACCGGACCCATTTTAATTAGACAGTTTATATCGCGGGCTTTTTAGATCTATTACGGGGAGCCAAAACGTTTATTGTCCCTAGCCCACCCCCCACGGAAGGGTTGCCTTGCGGTTTGTTGGTTGGTTCACAGTAGTTACGGGCCGATCAAGAATCAAAGCGTTGAGAAAGCTGAAGTGGTATTTGTCGAGGAAACTCATTGTGTGGATTTAATAGTTTGAAAGAAACAGATACATATTGTTCAAATATTGGCTTTTAAAAAAGTCAACCCACTAAGCAAATGAATACCTCTTCGGTTGAAGGGAGAGTACTCATGACAAAGTTTGGTGGTCTTCCTTTGATCATTAGGAGGAAGCAGGAGTAACACCCCTTGACAGTAGGATGCATGACGAATAGAGAGAAAAATCCTGTTGATATATCGAACAAATTTAAGTTTGTCCCTGAAACCTATAATTGTGAAATATATCTCTAGCCTTATACATTAAATTTCCAACATTACAATCAGTTACCTCGATCTATAGATATTCATGTGCAATCAAATTGAGTAGCGCGCAATCATAGGATGAACAAGCCATGGAACAAATTGGTTTTGGAATGAAAAAGCCCAGTAGGCAAATTTGCATCATTCCGCCGATAAAAGGCTATGAACGAGAGAAGCTATTTTCAATCAAAAATAAGTATCTCAACGATCGATGGTCTTGCTCAATGTATTTTAAAATGCCATTTCAAATTACAGATCTGAGTGCCACCGAAAAAATCATTTGCCCGAGAAAAAATGAGTTTTACTGGATTTATTTCCTTCGGCTTTGCATAAAATATGGAGATCAAAATTCAGTCTTGAACTCATAGTGGTATTGTCTTCGACAATTAAAACTAAAAATTTTAACAGAGTATATAGAATAAATCAGCAAATCATTTTCTAATTTCATCTTTTAGTTGGCGTCATAGAAAACATGATGCAGTTTAACTAAGCACTCAAAAGAAAATCAACCTTGACTTTCACCACTGTCCAGGTGCCATTCTGAAATTGATGCATGTTACTTCGATGGTTTTCATAAAAAATGAACACAACTTGATATATTACACACCAATTTGCAGTCACATGATCAGAAAATATTGCCACATGACCTAACAGATGATCTAAATACGTCTTCATGCATGTTTTGAAGTAAAACTGCTTGAAATGAAGGATTTTAGAGGGTGGGTAAATAGTGTTAAGTATGTAGATGCTGCAGACACCGTTTTCACTTCTGGTGAATTTTTCTCCCATTCTAATCTTTTATTTTGCATAATGAGGTAGGTTGAGGTACATAAATGTTAAGTCCAAGGTATTTACAATCAAAATAGAGACAGACAAGCCGCAAGTGGGCGCCGATTTTTGTTATAATGGAAAAATATTGATTACCAATAGCAATATGTATCGTGAACCAACATGTCGTGGCTATATAAAACATTATGCTGGTTACCAGCATTTTCCTACAATAATTTTCAAAGGCTTCCTATATAAGGTTGTTAAAATTCGGGTTGGTGTGGTAGAGGTTTAAGGTGTGCCTAATGTCGTCTTTTTTTTCATCTGTTCCTCATTCTTAAAAGAAAACATTATATATAGAAAAATGATTATTCAAGTTCTTGTCACAAACAATTTATGTCATGAAATTACCCATATTTTCAAAGGATGCCTGCTAAAGTCCTCTGCTAAACTTTAATGCAGGATGTAATAGGAAAAACTCATGACACTAAACAAAACATCATAGTGTTTTAACTCTTTACCAAACGACAAAATTATAGACCAGTCCAAATTTCAAGCATGTCGTGCAGACAACAAATTAAATGTGACTGAAAACATGAAACTTGGTTGGGAAGGGTAGAAAACATTGTTGGAGAAGGAGAAAATGGTGGTTACTAGCATTTTCTCTTTTTCCTACAAAGTTTTCAAAAGACTTTTTTTCCCAAGGTCATTAAAAATCTGGATTGTGTGGTGAAGAGTTAAGAATCTAAAGGAGAATAAGCTTTAAAAACTTTTTTGAGAAAAGGAGAAAATGCTAGCTAGCTACCAGCACTTTCTATTTTTCTCCAATGTCTTCTTCATTTTCAAAATCAGAAATCATCTTTCAAGTTTCCCTATCTTTGACGGCTGTATTTGCTTCCAAATTGGTTGTGTGTAAAATGTGGTCTGTACATATGAACGAGCCTGGAGAAAGCGGCTTTCAAAACGCATTGTTGGAAAAGGAGAAAATATCAGTATCAGCACTTTGTTTTATGCCACTATATTTCCATTCTTTCAAAGGGAACTCTTTCAGTTTGAGTCACATAGAATTTTTTCTTTACAACTGCTTTCAATTTGGATAGTTATGCAGTGCGGTAGTTTGGTACAAAGATTGGATATAAGGATTGAATTAAGCATTCCGGATGGAAACTATTTCTTTACATGTAGTACAGTTTATATAAACATAAAGTGACCATTGGGAGCTAATATGATTCTGGCACTGATTACTTCCCACTGAGATAGACTAATCAACCCTTCATGAAGAGCTCTTAGCACCAAGTTATGCTGCTTTTGTGGACAGTGTAGATCAAGATCAGACTGCACAAAATGTGCAGTCTGATCTTGGATCCACACTCTCCATTACTTTGTTACATGAAATATTTTTATTTTAAAATTCATACATAACCAAGTAAAAATGGAGAGACATAAAAAAGACTTGATAGTACAGACAGTCTAGCCAATAGTGGGACAAATTGAGATGATTTCGAGCCTCTATACCACTGGCCACAATATTTTTACCTACATCTTGACATAACCAACCTTCATTTCAAGACCATTACTGATTACTATAGGCTATTCATTTAAGTTTGTACATTTATTATAGATATCAATCTGTGCAGGTCAAGATTAGACAAAAAGAATATTGCAGAATGATCTGAATCTATAGTTTGCAAAAGACCTGATGGTTTTAATTTGTTGTAAATTGGTTAAAAAATGAACTGGATATTCCCAATTTTAATCAACCTTGATCAAGATGATTTTTGAAAACATTGTGGGACTGGATGAAAATGCTGTTAACCCTTAGGCTCCTTCTCGGATCTTTGACCAAAAGTGTCCCGATTTGGTAAGATCAATGCCAGTGAAAAGAAAGTTATACTCTAAAAATTAAAATCACAGTTTTGACCATTGGCTGGTTAAATTGTCTTATATAATCTATTTAATTCTTTACCATAAAAACCTGTTCTAACAATCCACACAGGAACAAGGGTTTGAAAACAGTGTTGGAAAAGGAGAATATTTTGGTTTTCAGCATTTTCTCCATTACCAACAATGTTTTCATATATCGAAGACATCATATGAGCTATTTTTCATTTGACATTTAAAAAATACTAATTCACAAGCCTGAACTTTTGTTGCTGGAAAAAGAGTTCAACGGTGCTAAGAATATGCTGGTAACCAGCATTTTCTCCTTCTCTAACAATGTTTTCAAAAACCCAATTCCTGAGGGTCATTAAAAATTGTGCTTGTTTGGTAAGGGGTTACTGGTTGCAGTGTAAAGGGATGGTAATTCCAGCCTTATCTAATTAGGTCCACTGATTGGTCAATCTGGCAAGTATGGGGTAACCTAACCGTTTTAATCACTGGGAGTTCGGATACTTCACTTGTTTCCAGGTGTGAATAAGAACCAGGATGACCTACCTACTGTTCTCTTGGTTGATAAGAGAGAATTTGAACAGTTTTTAATGAAATATCAGACTGCAAACACATCCTGTGAAATCTAAGATGGTATTTACCAACCATTCTTAAGAATATTCCTAGTCTTACGCTTCAACATTTTTCAAATTTAAAAGTAACACATCTTCTGATTGGCTAAACCAAAATGGTTTAGCCAGTCAGAAGTTGTGTTACTTTCAAATCAAGGAAATTCTGGAGAATAAGAAAATTCTTAAGAATGGTCGTCAAATACAGACTGATATAGTGAGATTTTTCCGTGACAAAAAGAAATTTGGAATCACAATATTTGGGCTTTTGAAATACTATGGAATTTCACAATAAGCTCTGTACCAAAGGACAAAATTTTAGACTGGACAATTTGAAAGAAACCCTTTGCAGGAGCAAAAGAAGAATTTGCTAAAATGATAATTGGTCTCTTTGATAAAGTAGAGAACATTGGGGGATAAGGAGAAAATCCTGGTTACCAGCAATTACATGTACCCCTGTTCTCACAATGTTTTCAGAAACCTTCTTCCTTAGGGTCATTAAGAGTCCAGATTGTTTGGTAAAAGATTAGTTCACATAGCAGTTCAAAAGCTACTGGACGATGTAGACTGACTCACAGCTTTGATGACCTTTAGATTTACTAAATATTGAGAGAGAGAGACAGAGATAAAAGGGAAAAATACAGACAGACAGACAGACAGACACAAAATTTCAGTTTTAAGTTCCACTGCTCAAGGCCAGTGAGCTTATTCCATGTCCATCTCTAGACTAAACACTGGCTGTTATTTTGTGTGCAAGTGAATGAACTAATATCCCTGTCCTTTTTAGCTCACCTGAGCATTAAGTGCTTTATCTGAGCTTTAATGATAGTGCTATGTCAATAGTGCTTTGTACTTTGTCCGTCATCCAAATATCAGCAGTTGCCTTGTATGCACGCTAGAAATCACATTTTCATTCAGTTACTCATAAACTAGGTCAGAGTGTTTGTTTTGATAGTATCTGGGACAAGTTGGAAATTGGGTCAAATTAGGTCAAAAAGTAGGTTACTGGGCAAAATCTTAGCTTGTGTGTACATAAAAGGCCACTTTTTCAGCCTGATACTCTTGAAATGTGGTCAGGACGTTGGTCTTCATAATAGGTCAGACAAGTTTGAAAAGGGTCATGTGAAGTCAAATATTAGGTCACTGGACTAAATCCTAGAAAAACATTGTGTACACCGTAGAGGCCACAATTTCAGCGTGAAATCTATAAACTTTGTCAGTATGTTTGTCCTAATGTTTCCCTGGGAATCTGGGTCACATTGAGTAAAAAAGTAGATAGTAGATCACAAGGCTAAATCTTACCAAAGCCTTGTGTGCACCTTAGAGGTCTCATTCTCAGCCTGTTGACAGTTGGTAAGAATGTTTTGTTTGAATGATAGTCGCACAAATTTAAAATTGGGTAACATTGAGTCAAAAAAATGTCACAGGGCTAAATATCAGAAAAAGCTTGCATGTTTTCTAGCGGCCACATTTTAGCCTGATACTGTTGAAACTTGGTCAGAATGTTTGTCTTGATGGTATCTCTGACAAGTTTGAAATTTGGTTGTGTCAGGTCAAAAGGTAGGCCACAGGGTCAAATCTTAGAAAAACTGTGTGTGCACTTTAAAAGGCCACATTTCCAGCCTTATATTAATTTAAGTTGGCCTGATTTTTGTCTTGATGATCCCTACGATAAGTTTGATATTGAGTCTTGCTATGTCAAAAAGTGGGTAACTGGGCTAAATTTTAGAAAAAACCTTGTTGTCTTAAGGCCACATTTTCATCCTGATACCCATTAAACTTGATCAAAATATTTGGCCTGATGATATTTTGGACGGGTTTGAAATTAGGTCATGTCAAAAATTACGTCACTTTGCCAAATCTGAGAAAAAAATTGTGTGCAGTCTAGAGACCAAAATTTAAGTCTGATACTCATGAAACCTTATCAGAATGTTTGTCTTCAAGATACATTCTGTCAAGTTCAAAAGTATGCCGAGAAGGTCAAAAAGTAGGTCACATATATGCATGTGTTTTTAGCTCACCTGAGCAGGAAGTGCTCAGTGTGAGCTATTGTGACCAATCATCGTCTGTCGGCTTCCATCGTCCGTCTGTCTGTCGTCCGACCGTTCACATTTTTTTGTTTACACTCTAGCATCTACAAATATAAACCAATCAGCACCAAACATGGTCAAAATATATGACCATAAGATCTCGGATGAGTTCGATTTTGGGTGTAATCAGACCTGAACATCTGGAGTTATTTGACCTTGAATAAGAAAAATTGCTGTATTTCACTTTGTTTACATTCTAGCATCTACAAATGTCAACTAATCTGCACCAAACTTAGTCAAAATAAACATGACCATAAGATCTCGGATGAGTTTGATTATGGGTCCAATCGGAACAGAATGACTGGAGATATTTGCCCTTGAAGTAGAAAAATTGCTATATTGCACTTTGTTTACTCTCTAGCATCTACAAATGTCAACCAATCAGCACCAAACTTGGTCAGAATATATATGACCATAAGATCTCGGATGAGTTCGATTATGAGTCTAATTGTACCAGAATGACTGGAGTTATTTGCCCTTGAATTAGAAAAATTGCTATATTTGACTTTGTTTACACTCTGCATGGCATCTACAATTATTAACCAATCAGCACCAAACTTGGTCAAAATATACATGATTATAAGATCTTGGATAAGTTTTATTATGGGTGTAATCAGGCTGGACAACTGGAGTTATTTGCCCTTGAATTAGAAAAATTATTATATTTGATTTTTTTTACACTCTAGCATCTACAAATGTCAAGCAATCAGTACCAAACTTATTCAAACAAGAGCTGTCGGAATGAGAGCAATGCCCCCAAAAGCCCTATTTCCAGAAACTGTGACCTGAAACCTGTTGCTGTGATCAGATGACCCTGATTATTGTAATTTCAAAATGGTCTCCAGCTGGCCACCTTGTATCCAATCCAAGGAAAAAAGAGATGTTTGTAAAACATGTATGCCCCCCCCCCCATGGCATCCAATTCTAAATATAACATGTGATATAAACTGTTAAGTTCAAAGTGTAAAAATGAACAAAAGGTAATTACTCTAAAATTATTAATGATAAATTAACAGTTCTTGAGCACTGCACTTCCCATTTATGTGAACTATCAACTTTTAAAGTTTCATAATTGTACCTCACATATTTTTTGAGTTATGCTCTGGAAAAAAATTAAGTACGAAAATCAACAAAGGGCAATAACTGCAAATATATAATGGGCAGAGTTATGATTCTTGTGCACTGCACATCTTCTTAATGAGATCTATCCATCTATGTAGTTTCAAGATGATACCTGAAATACTGTTTGAGTTATGCTCCGGACAAAAATGTGGTCTACGGACCGACCTACGGACTGACAAGTGCAAAGCAATATACCCCCGCTTCTTCGAAGGGGGGCATAAATATATAATGACCATAAGATCTCGGACGAGTTCAATTATGGGTATAATCGGATGTAAACAACTGGAGTTATTTGCCCTTGAATTAGAAAGTTCTTTATAATAGTTCTTAATCCAGAGCATAACTTTGTCATCTTCTGTCTGATCAAATTGAAACTTGGCATTTGTGTTTGTTGCAATAATGCAGAGTGTAGTGTGAAAAATCCATAACTCTACCTTACACTGTCGATAAGGTATTTCCCTTTGATAGTCATTTTTACAGCATTTTCTGCTCGTCTGAAATATAACTTTGTCATCTATAGCCTGAACATCTTCAAATTTGATATGCGTGATAGTTGTAAATTTACAGAGTGCAGTGCACAAGAACCATAACTTTTCCTTTTTTGAGTTATTTCCCCTTTGAACTTCATTTTCATAGCATTTCTTGCTTGTTCGGAGCAAAATTTGTCATCTTAAGTAGGAAATAGGAATGACTTGAAATTGGGTATGATTATTTGTTGCAATATTTGGAAGTGCAGAGTCACAAGAATTGTAACTCTACCTTGTGCTGTCTTTGAGTTACTTCCCTTTGAATGTCATTTTTACAGCATTTTGTTCCTGTCTGGAATATAACTTTACACGACCGCAAACTTGGTATGCATGTCTTTTGCAATATTACGAAGTACAGTGCGCAAGAACAATAACTACCTAGGACGAATTTTGTGTAATTCCACTTTGATCTTCATTCTTACAGTATTTCTTGCTTGTCTGGAATGGAACTTCGAAGTCTCAAGTCAAATTGCGACAATTTGCTGCTCTTGTTTCATTATCATTTGGCCTTAGACCTTGATATTTGGTATTTATCTTTATTGTAGACCTTTGCTGCTTGGTGTGCTAGTCTGAACCCTGTAATCTTCTGAACCACTGGTCCATTTCTCTTTGTTTTTCAAATAAACCACTGAGTGTGGATGGTAGAAGACTCTTGCCTCATTTTTTGATTGAATACTTCACAACTTCTTCCCGAAAAATATTAAAGTTTTCTGTCACATGCTTGGTGATTCTCTCTTCTCCGACGAGGTAAACTAGTTTCTGCGTTTTGCACCTCCCTTGCATATTTACACTACAAAAATGGAAAGAAAAGTTCATTAACCCTTGATTACCTCCATGAAAATGTATTTTGAAAATAATGTAGAAACAAGAAAATATTGGAAACTACCATTTTCTCCTTTTCTGACTGTGACAAATGTTTTTTTTTCTATCAAACACTAAACCCATTTTTGAACTACACTCCCAATATGTTTTCAACTCTGTCAAAGACAAATCTCATTGCTTGAACTACATTTCATTTGTTGTCTGCAATTATTCCTTTTTATTTCAGCAAGTCGAATTAGAGCTGTGACTTAATACCCCTGCCAGCCCTTTGACAGAAAAAAGTGTCAAATTCAAGGGGAGATAATTCTTCAACCAGGAAGAGTTGACACTTGAAAAGTGCATCTTGCAATCTTCGATATATGATTAATATATGTGCAAAGTTTTAATACAGTTGAAGGAAAACTGTAGGAGGAGTTTGCGACACAAAATTACTGGTGTTTTGTACACAGACGGACAGACACACAGACTGACACACAGACAAACAGGATGATTCCAGTATACCCAGAAAACATTCATTTTGTTGGGGGGAGGGAGGGGGGGGGGTTGTTACAAGAATTTCTCATTTTTTTGTAGTTTTGTAGTTTATATAAAAGTAGTTTGTACTTACCAGCATTTTCTCCTTTTCCCAAAATGTCTTCAAAAGGTTTCTTTTTCAGCGTTGTTAAAAGTTGGGATTGTGTGGTAAAGGGTTTTAAGAAGAACTCAATTATTAATCAAACATTCTTTAACTTATCATTTGGCATGTGGTCCAAATGGCTCACAAAGTCTGCATAGACGTTTGCTTGTATAAAAAAATCTCACTGCCACAATGCTTTCAAAGGTTACCTCACTGCATGACATGCGCTGGACGTAAAAGGGTTTCTGTAAATTACAGAATCAGTAAAATGGACATACTGTATGTAGATACATTCTTATCTTGAATGTGTGAAGGATATATGTTTTCTTAACCTTTTTTTAGGTGGTCTAGTTTTAGCATTTGTTATACTTTGTTGGATTTTCATTAATTATGATTTATTCTGATTGATAAAAACCTGAAGTTAAACACGGTTAAAGACAGGTGAAGGTGTGATAAATATTATACTGCATATTAATCTCAGAAGGCTGAGAAGAATACAGAAAATTGTACAGATATACCCATACTCGGAGTAATTCCCCTTGAATAAAGTTATTTAACCCTTTCCCAAACAATCCCTGGTTTTTACAGGTCTGGCATAGTAGCCTTTTGAAAACATTGTGGGAAAAGGAGAAAATGCTGGTTCTTCTGGTCTGGAATGGTAGCCTTTTGAAAACATTGTGGGAAAAGGAGAAAATGCTGGTAACCAGCATTTTCTCCTTTTCCCACAATGTTTTCTACCCTATCGTAGACAGAAATCATCTTTTCAGCAAGAGTAGAATTGTCGTCTGCAAATGCTTTCAATATGGTCTAGTCCAAAAGTTTGTCACTTGGGAAAGGGTTAAAAACCTGTGTTGATCACACACCCACAAAAAATTATAATGATATGACGTCTTTAAAAGATATTAAAGTAACTTGATAATAAAAGGTCGAGTTTAAAAAGTGCTCTAAAAAATAAGGTGTCGATATGACCAAAGTTTGCAAACATTTTTCCACCGGGGATCGAAATGACCAAAATGTGTCGAAATGACAGGGTGTCGAAATTACGGGTGTTCAAATGACTGCCATTCGATAGAAACAAGTTTTTACAACTGTAGGCTATTTATATCAACCTCTCTCAATTATGCTATTTTCTTTATTTTCTTTCCAACTAACGTAAAGTGTTGTATTGAATAAATTTCAATTTTTTTCTCATAATTCAAACTTTCATCCGAATATATCTACAATCCGGATACTGTACAGATAATTCCCGTTCATGTTTACTGTTTTATTGTCTTTTATATAGTTCATATGCAAAGATATACACGTGTTTACTTGAAAAAAAGAAACATGCGACTTACAACCATTGGCACACGTAGAATCGTAAATAAATCAAGGAAATAGTGTCATGTCGTTTCTACCAAGCTTAATTATTTGCTATTTCCGGTTTGTTCCTTTCGCATCAATTTTTGATTGTAACACCAATTTAAATTGCTTTTTCCCCTCAATTTGTTAAATTTGTTGCTTCTATCGCTTATTTTCGTCAATTTATATGCAATTTTGCTTGGCTTTTTGTTCCGGGCTGATATTCATTCGAAATACAAGGGTCTTGTAAGAGAATGATGAACGACTAATGGTCAAAGGGAAACAACTCGTACAAAATTTTGTAATTAGTAATGCTACAGTTGCCTCCCTTATTGGAGAAGAAAGGGCTTATTTCAAACTGCTTCACGTCGTGAGTACGTGCATACCATTGAATGGTACGGCTAAAAAACAAAGACTCTGCCCAAAACCTCGCTTTGGCTACTTTCGGAGGTGCTTAATTACTGCGGCTAAAGTATGCGCATGGTATGTGCAGAAGGCGGGACATGGAACCGCCTCTTCCTATCTCTGGTCCTTATATGCCTGTGCACCTTACAAAAAATGCCAGCCAAGAGCAAGCATAAAACCGAGGACGAATAAACATGGTTACGTCTGTAGAGTCGATCCGTTTGACGAACGATAATTTTTTATCTAAGTGTAACGAATTTCAATCAGTTCATAAGGTCAAATTCTTAATTTAAACCGTTCTAAACGACATGCCACAAAAAAAAAAGGTCAAACTTATTATTTTTCTTAACAGGCGGCAGGTAGTCTCCCGTTTATTTCATGTTAATCATAACCGCCAATATTTGAATTTGGAATTCATTGCAAGATCACGCTACAATAAAAATGCAACATTTGGTAACAGCTAGATATCACTGAGGTAATAGATGTTCAGTAAATGAAATTAATGAGTTATGATAACCACTACTACAACTTAACACAAACTTACAAACAAAACTATGTTTTCATTCAATGACGATATCGACATATATCGCTAAATATGGAAGGTCATTTTATAGCTCAACTTCAAAACATAAGTTGGCTTATCACGGTAGGAAGATAATGTTTAGTCAGTAAAATTAATCCCAATGGATATCAAACCGCTCCCGTTACAAACCCATAGAACGCCAAATAAACAAGAGATAACTTAAGTCTAAAAAAAAAAGGCTATCCAAACAAATAAATATAAATTAAGGTTTTAAAGTCGCATAAAATTGTACAGAAAGTCTGAGGAAAGTGGACGGTGTGTATCAAAGATCAGACTGCACGTTCTGTGCAGTCTGGTCATGATCTACACAGACTGTAAAGGCAACTTTAACTGTATATGGCACTTTGAAGTTTTCGTTTTTACGCGCCTTAGACATCAAACCTCTGTCGACGATTTGAACAGTGTACCGGAACTATATCTATCTGATAAAGATTTTAACTCTATCCAAATAGGATTAACCCTTTCGGCGCCATAGGCGGAAGCAGATACTTTTGCGGACGGCATAAATCAAGATCAGACTGCACGGAACGTGCAGTCTGATCTTTGATCTATGTCATCCGCTGGTGTTGTCAAACCTATACAAACAAAATCTTTGTGAGTTTCAATAGAATGTGTTTAGAGTCGTCCGCTGGAATTTGAATTTATTTATTTATTTTGCACTGAAAGGTTTACGAAACAAGTTAATTGTGTAGACTCGGAATCAGATCGTACATTCTGTGAAGCGTCATTTTAAACTATGCCGTCCGCAAACCTCATACCTTTGCAAATGGCGATTTTCAAATATTAAAACCCTTCTCGGTGACCCCAATCGACTTTCAAGTAGAAAAAGCAGGAAATAATCTTATTTAAAACTTAGATTCTAGTGTTTTGTATTAAAATCAATATCAATGGCACTCTTTTCTTAAAATTAATTGAAATCTTCATCAAAAACAGATTAAAAACGTTACATGCATGTCACCTTTTTCTCAGTGTTGTGTTTAGTACTTTGATCCGTCAAGCGTCTAGGAGAAATGATGAAGGGCGGATCATTATAAGGGAGACTACTCTTGCTTTTCTCTTGTTCTTAGACAGTACGAGTTTTCTCCCCTAGACCATATTTTTTTTTTAAAAATCCCAGCTGCGATAGTTTTGCAGTACGAGTCTATGGGCATCATTTATTGGGCTGATTGATAAAAGATACCATTCGATATTGTAATTAAACTGTATCTAATTGAGAAAAATGGCTATTTATCTATTTTTTTGCCATATATGAATCAAGGAAAATCATATTATTTGCACATAATTATGTAGACTACACTTTGGCTCATTTAAATCAATGAAAAATTTTGTCAAACAGTATGCTTGTATATGACTCTTTCTTATACATTTTAATCAACTAATTCTCGTGCAATTTAACCCTTTATAAGACAGTCCCGATACTTAGGGACACTGTTTAGGCTTTTGGAAAACATTATGAGAATCTTGAGGAAAACTGCTGGTTACATGCTATTTTCCTTTTGCCACAATAATTTCATATCCTTCACAAAGTCCTTCTTTTGAGAAATTTCTGATCAAACACTATCTGTAAATGTTATTAATACTAAATAGTACAGAACTTTTATAGTCTAGTCGATTTGTTCGTTTAAAATTCAACCCTTATCCTACTAAGTAACTGAGGTGAAAAATTGATAGTTAAAACCAAAATTTGGCTATTTCAAAGGTATTTTTTTCAGGATTAGACATGCTCTTATTGGACAGTGTAGATCAAAGATCAGACTACATGTTCTGTGCAATCTGATCTTGTTCAACACTGTCTGCAAAAGGTCCTTGAGTTGCACTTAACAGCCTAAGAGTTGATACTATTCAAATATTTTCAATGATATCACAGCTGCAACCACTTCACCTATACATTTTCTCCCAGCTTTTTTTTCCAGCACTTCTCACTATGGTGTTCCTAAGTCATTGGCTGCTTTCCCACATAACCATCTAGGCATCACACACAGGTTATTCAGAAGCAAAATAGGAATGTATTCTGTTGCAATGACTATTATAAATTCTCTGACAGAAATTGGCAAGCTGGAATTTTGTACCAGCCACATGCTCACTCAAATGTTGTTACCAGCTGAGCTACACAGCATTTTCATCTTTTCCCACAATGTTTTCAAAAGCTGTCTTTTTCTCAGGAGACTTCTCCTTTTATGGTCACAAGCATTTTCTTCTTTTCCAACAATGTTTTCAAAAGCCATCTCTTTCTCTGAAAGACTTCTCTTCTGGTCACCAGCATTTTCTTCTTTTCCCACAATGTTTCCAAAAACCTCCAATATTTCAACTCTTTACCAGACAGCAAAGTTTTGAACTTGCCCAACTTGAAAGTATTTGCAAACAACAATTTAAATGTGACTCAAATAATGAAATTTGATCCTGATAGGGTAGAAAACACTGTGGGAAAAAGAGAAAATACTGATTACCAATATTTTCTCCTTTTCCCACAGTGCTTTCAAAAGGCTTCTTCCTCAAGTGTGTTAAAAGTCATTATTGGGTTGTAAAGGGTTAAAAAGCCTTCTTTTCCTTCAAAGATATCCCGTCTAGTTACCATTATTTTTTTTCTTTTCCTACAATATTTTAGAAAGCCTACGGTGTTTTCAAAAGCCTTCTCTATTTGGGGTTGTTAAAACTCAGGATTGTGTGGAATGGGGTAAAAGGGATGACAAGATAAAAAGATAGAAATTCATTAAATAAACTTTATTTATTTCAGAATGCAGTTCTGTGCATAAATATATATATGCATGTATTTTACAAAAATATTCTGAGTGTAATTCCTGAACTCTGTACCAACGACAAAATTTTTAGACTGGTCCAAATTGAAAGCACTTGCAGACGACAATATAACTGTAACTAGAAATTTAAAATTTGTTTCCAGCAGGGTAGAAAACATCGTGGGAAAAGGAGAAAATGCTGGTTATCAGCATTTTCTCCTTTTCCCACAATGTTTTCAAAAGGCTTCTCCCTCAAGGTCATAAAAACCAGGGATTGTATGGGAAAGGGTTAAGAATTATCATTAAAACAAAGTGAAGTCAGTAAACTCATATTCCTGTTTAAACCTTTACCACAAAATCCCAACTTTTAACAACCCTATGAAAGGAGCAGTTTGAAAACATTATGGGAAAAGAAGAAAATGCTGATAACCAGCATTTTCTCTTTTTCCCACAATGTTTGCTACCCTGCTGAATACAAACTTCAATTTTTGAGTTACATTTATTTTCTTGTCTGCAAAAGCTTTCAACTTGGACAAGTATAAAATTATGTAGTTTGGTGAAGATTTAAAAATTTGAATCAGTGTTTACATTCTCACTTCTCACTATTTCCTGTACCTGAAGCTAATACATTAACAAACAATACTGAAAAGCATTTGCAACTGACAAATATAGGTCAAGGGATGGTTACTGTTTTGAGTTGTTAAAAAAAAAAACTTGGGGGAAAAACAACATGTAGGTCATCTACATTTTCCTCTTTTCCCATAATCTTTTCAAAAGCTTTATACCTCCAATTCTCATGACTGATTGATTGATTGATTGAATTGGATTTAATTGCCATTTTAACAGCTGAGGTCATATCATACCAGTCAGTGCTCCTGTGCATGTATTTCCTGGCTTTCTCACACCTGTACTGACATAACTTTCTTTCAGGATCACTCGCTACATCCTAACATGCATCAGCCGTAAGAGGCAGGAAAGAAAGTTTGCCTCAGTGGGTATCAAACTCACCACAGCCAGGTCACAAGTTTGCTGACCACTGAGCTGCCCAGGTGAGCTAATCCCCTAGAAAAACAGAACTACAAAAAAAGACTCAAAAAAGGAGAAAATGCAAATATACAACATTTCTCCTTCTCCTGCAATGTTTTTTCACCTTTGTCTGTAAATGCTTTTGGTTTGAGTCTAAAAGGTTTTCATCTTGTAAAAAAATAACAGGATTTTGGTTGAAATAAAGAGTTAACTCATTACCAAAGGACAATATTTTAGGTTTGTCGAAATCAAAAGCATTTGCAGATGACAAAATAAAGGTAGTTTATATAGAAGTAGTTTGTAGATACCAGCACTTTCTCCTTTTCCAAAAATATTTTCAAAATGCTTCTTTTTCAGGGTTGTTAAAAGTTGGGATTGTGTGGTAAAGGGTTTTAAGAAGAACTCAATTATTAATCAAACATTCTTTAACTTATCATTTGGCATGTGGTCCAAATGGCTCACAAAGTGTGCATTGGCGTTTGCTTGTATAAAAAAATCTCACTGCCACAAAGCTTTCAAAGGTTACCTCACTGCATGACAAAAAAAACTCCGCTGTGCTTCATGTAAAAGGGTTTCTGTAAATTACAGATTCGGTAAAATGGACATACTGTATGTAGATACATTCTTATCTTGAATGTGTGAAGGATATATATTTTCTTAACCTTTTTTTAGGTGGTCTAGTTTTAGCATTTGTTATATTTTGTTGGATTTTCATTAATTATGATTTATTCTGATCGATAAAAATGTGACGTTAAACACAGTTAAAGACAGGTGAAGGTGTGATAAATATTATACTGCATATTAGTCTCTTTATTAAGAAGGCTGAGTAGAATACATAAAATTGTACAAATATACCCATACTCGGAGTAATTCCCCTTGAATAAAGTTATTTAAAAACATATTTTGGTCACACACCAACACAAAATTACACTGATATGACATCTTTAAAAGAAATTATAATAAAAAGTCGAGTTTAAAAAGTGCTATAAAAAATAAGAAGTCGATATCACCAAAGTTTGCAAACATTTTTCCACCGGGGATTGAAATGACCAAAATGTGTCAAAATGACTGGGTGTCGAAATTACCGGGTGTTCAAATGACTGCCATTCGATAGAAACAAGTTTTTACAACTGTATTTATACTAACCTCTCTCAATTATGCTATTTTCTTTGTTTTCAACTAGCGTAAAGTGTTGTATTGAATAAATTTCAAATTTTTCTCACAATTCAAACTTTTATCCGAATATATCTACAATCCGGATACTGAACAGATGAATCTCGTTCATGTTTACTGTTTTATTACCTTTGAGTTTGATATGGTTCATATGCAAAGATATACACGTGTTTACTTGAAAAAAGGAAACATGCGACTTACAACCATCTGCACCCGTAGAATCGTAAAGAAATCATGGAACTCGCGTCATATCTTCTCTACCAAGCTTATTTGCTATTTCCGGTTTGTTCCTTTCGCATCAATTTTTGTTTGTAACACCAATTTACATTGCTTTTTCTCCTCAGTTTGTTTAATTTATTGCTAATATCGCTTATTTCCGTCCATTTTATCTGCGCTTTTGCTTTGCTTTTTATTCCGGTCTGATATTCATTCAAAATATATGGGTCTTGCAAGAGAATGATGAACGACTAATGGTCAAAGGGAAACAACTCGTACAAAATTTTGGAATTAGTAATGCTACAGTTGCCTCCCTTATTGGAGAGGAAAATGCTTATTTCTGACTGCTTCGCGTTGTGAGTACGTGCATACCATTGAATGGTACGCCTTCAAAACAAAGACTCCGCCCAAAACCTCGCTTTGGCTACTTCCGGAGGTGCTAAATTACTGCGGCTGTAGGATGTGCATAGTACGTGCAGTAGGCGGGACATGGAACCGCCTCTTCCTGTCTCTGGTCCTTATATGCCTGTGCACCTTACAAAAAATGTCAGCCAAGAGCAAGCATAAAACCGAGGACGAATAAACACGGTAACGTCTACAGAGACGATCCGTTTGACAAACGATAAATTTTCATCTAGGTGTAACGGATATCAACCAGTTCATGTGGTCAACTTGTTAATTTTAACCGTTCTAAAAACGACATGCCACTAGACAAAAAAAAAAAAATCGGTCAAACTTATTATTTTTCTTAACAGGCGGCAGGTAGTCTCCCGTTTGTTTCATGTTAATTATAACCGCCAATATTTGAATTTGGAGTTCATTGTAAGATCGCGCTACAATAAAAATGCAACAGATATCATTGAGGTTATAGATGTTCAGTACATGAAATTAATGAGTTAATGATAACCACTACGATAACTTAACACAAACTTACAAACAAAACTATGTTTCATTCAATGACGATATCGACATATCTATACCGCTAAATATGGAAGGTCATTTTATCATGAGCTCAACTTCAAAACATAAGTTGGCTTATCACGGTAGGAAGATAATGTTTAGTCAGTAAAATTAATCCCAATGGATATCAAACCGCTCCCGTTACAAACCCATAGAGCGCCAAATAAACAAGAGATAACTTCAGTCTAAAAAAGGCTATCCAAACAAATAAAGTAAGGTTTTAAAGTCGCATAAAATTGTACAGAAAGTGGACGGTGTAGATCAAAGATCAGACTGCACGTTCTGTGCACTCTGATCATGATCTACACAGACTGTAAAGGCAACTTTTACTGTATATGGCACTTTGAAGTTTTCGTTTTTACGCGCCTTAAGACATCAAACCTCTGTCGACGATTTGAAGTGTACCGGAACTATATCTATCTGATAAAGATTTTAACTCTATCCAAATAGGCTTAACCCTTTCGGCGCCATAGGCGAAAGCAGAAAGCAGAGACTTTTGCGGACGGCATAAATCAAGATCAGACTGCACAGAACGTGCAGTCTGATCTTTGATCTATGTCATCTGCTGGTGTAGTCAAGCCTATACAAATAAAATCTTTTTAAGTTTCAATAGATTGTACTTATAGCCGTCTATTTATTTTGCACTGAAAGGTTTATCCCTTTTCCAAACAATCCCTGGTTTTTACGGGTCTGGAATAGTAGCCTTTTGAAAACATTTTGGGAAAAGGAGAAAATGCTGGTAACGGAAAAGGAGAAAATGCTGGTTACCAGCATTTTCTCCTTTTCCCACAATGTTTTCTACCTTATCATGGAAAGAAATCATCTTTTCAGCAAAAGTTGAATTGTCGTCTGAAAATGCTTTCAATTTGGTCTTGTCCAAAAGTTTGTCGTTTGGGAAAGGGTTAAGAAATAAGTAAACTGTGTAGACTCGGAATCAGATCGTACATTCTGTGAAGCGTCACTTTAAACTATGCCGTCCGCAAACCTCATACCTTTGCAAATGGCGATTTTCAAAGATTAAAACCCTTCTCGGTGATCCCAATCGACTTTCAAGTAGAAAAAGCAGGAAATAATCTTATCTAAAACTTAGATTCTAGTGTTTTGTATTAAAATCAATATCAATGACATTCTTTTGTTAAAATTAATTGAAATCTTCATCAAAAACAGATTAAAAACGTTACATGCACGTCATCTTTTTCCTAGTGGTGCGTTTAGTACTTTGATCCGTCAAGCGTCTAGGAGAAATGATGAAGGGCGGATCATTATAAGGGAGACTACTCTTGCTTTTCTCTTGTTCTTAGACAGTACGAGTTTTCTCCCCTAGACCATAATTTTTTTTAAAAAATCCCAGCTGCGATAGTTTTGCAGTACGAGTCTATGGGCATCATTTATTGGGTTGATTGGTAAAATATATAATTCGATATTGTAATTAAACTGTATCTAATTGAGAAAAATGGCTATTTATCTATTTTTTCCGTCATATATGAATCAAGGAAAATCATATTTGCACATAATTATGTAGACTACACCGTAGCTTATTTAAATCAATGAAAAACTTTGTCAAACAGTATGCTTGTACATGACTCTTTCTTATACATTTTAATCAAATAATTATCGTGCAATTTAACCTTTTACAAGACAGTCCCGATACTTAGGGACACTGTTTAGGCTTTTGGAAAACATAATGAGAATCTTGAGGAAAACTTCTGGTTGCATGCTACTTTCCTTTTGCCACAATAATTTCATATCCTTCACAAAGTCCTTCTTTTGAGAACCTTTTGATCAAACACTATCTGTAAATGTAATTAATACTAAATAGTACAGAACTTTTATAGTTTGGCAGATTTGTTTGTTTAAAATTCAACCCTTATCCTAATAAGTAACAGATGAAACCTTCAAACTGATAGTAAAAACCAAAATTTGGCTATTTCAAAGGTATTTTTTTCAGGATCAGACATCCCCTTATAGGACAGTGTAGAGCAAAGATCAGACTATTTGTTCTGTGCAGTCTAATCTTTATCAACACTGTCTGCAAAAGGTCCTTGAGTTGCACTTAACAGCCTAAGAGTTGATACTATTCAAATATTTTCAATGATATCACAGCTGCAACCACTTCACCTATAACATGCTCTCCCAGCATTTCTTTTCCAGCACTTCTCACTATGGTGTTCCTGAGTCATTGGCTGCTTTCCCACATAACCATCTAGGGCATCATACACAGGTTATTCAGAAGCAAGATAGGAATATATTCTGTTGCAATGACTATCATAAAGTCTCTGAGACAAATTGGCAGGCTGGAATTTTGAACCAGCAACATGCTTGCTCAAATGTTGTTACCAACTGAGCTACAGAGCATTTTCATCTTTTCCCACAATGTTTTCAAAAGCTGTCGATTTCTCAGAAGAATTCTCCTTTTCTGGTCACAAGCGTTTTCTTCTTTTCCAACAATGTTTTAAAAGGCCATCTCTTTATCTGAAAGACTTCTCTTCTGGTCACCAGCATTTTCTTCTTTTCCCCACAATGTGTTCAAAAACCTCCAATATTTCAACTCTTTACCAGACGGCAAAGTTTTGACCTTGCCCAACTTGAAAGTATTTGCAGACAACAATTTAAATGCGACTCAAATAATGAAATTTGATCCTGATAGGGTAGAAAACACTGTGGGAAAAAGAGAAAACGCTAGTAACCAGCATTTTCTCCTTTTCCCATAGTGCTTTCAAAAGGCTTCTTCCTCAGGGGGGTGTAAAAAGTCGTTATTGAGTGGTAAAGGGTTAAAAAGCCTTCTTTTTCTTCAAAGGCATCCTGTCTGGTTACCAACATTTTTTTCTTTTCCTACAATGTTTTAGAAAGCCTACAGTGTTTTCAAAAGCCTTCTCTACTTGGGGTTGTTAAAACTCAGGATTGTGTGGGATGGGGTAAAAGGAATGACAAGATAAAAAGATAGAAATTCATAAAACAAACCTTATTTATTTAACAATGCAGTTCTGTGCATATATACATGTATATATATACATGTATTTTACAAAAATATTCAGTTCTCTGGGTGTAATTACTCTTTACCAAACAACAGAATTTTGGACTGGTCCAAATTGAAAGCACTTGCAGACGACAATATAACTGTAACTGGAAATTTGAAAATTGTTTCCAGCAGGGTAGAAAACATTGTGGGAAAAGGAGAAAATGCTGGTTATCAGCATTTTCTCCTTTTCCCACAATGTTTTCAAAAGGCTTCTCCCTCAGGGTCATAAAAACCAGGGATTGTACAGTAAAGGGTTAAGAATTATCATTAAAACAAGGTGAAGTCAGTTAATTCATATTCCTGTTTAAACCTTTACCACAAAATCCCAACTTTTAACAACCCTGTGAAAGAAGCAGTTTTAAAACGTTACAAGAAAAGGAGAAAATGCTGATAACCTGTATTTTCTCCTTTTCCCCACAATGTTTGCTACCCTGCTGAAAACAAATTTCAATTTTTGAGTTACATTTATTTTCTTGTCTGAAAAAGCTTTCATTTTGGACAAGTCTAAAATTATGTAGTTTGGTAAAGTTTAAATATTTGAATCAGTGTTTACATTCTCACTATTTCCTGTACCTGAAGCTAATACTTTGACCCTTTACTCCATAGATACTCATTTCTACACACTGCTTGTAGGATCCTTTTGAAAACATTGTGCCAAAGGTGAAATTGCTCGTGACGAGCAACTTCACCTTTTGCCACAATGTTTTCTATGCTATCAAAAGGTGTCATATACACATACGAAATGGCATCATCCTTGCTGTTATTTAGGGTCAATTAGAGATACAATAGAAATGCCTTATGGAGTAAAGAGTTAACAAACAATACTGAAAGTATTTGCAACTGACAAATATAGGTCAAGGGATGGTTACTGTTTTGAGTTGTTAAAAAAAAAACTTGGGGGAAAAACAACATGTAGGTCATCTACATTTTCCTCTTTTCCCATAATCTTTTCAAAAGCTTTATACCTAAGGGAAGCCAAGCCCTGGTAGCTCATTCGGTAGCACGCAGGACTTGGGAACAAAAGGTCGTGGGCTTGATCCCTGGCTCGACCAATTTCTTTTAGGGGATTGCTGATAGTCATTGTCACAGGAATCATCATTCTCCCAACACTGGCTATTGTCCTGGCAATGGTTATGTGGGAAAGCAGCCAGTGGTTTGGAAAAGAAAACTAGAATACTGATAAAAGAGACTCCAGGAAAGCATGAATAGGTGAACTGGCCACTGTGACATAACTGAAATAATACTGAAAGTGGCTCTAGTCACCATACAATCAAAACAATCAATTGTACCAGCAGGTATTAAACTTTTACCACATAATCCTGTTTTATTAACCCTGAGGATGAAGGCTTTAGAAAATAATGAGGAAAAGGGAGAGAAATGCTGGTAATTAGCATTTTCTGCTTTTCTCACAATCTTTTCTATCCATTCCAAGACATATCTCAACATCTGGTTGACATTTAATTTGTTGTCTGCAAATGATTTCCATATGTACTGGTCTAAAAGGCAGCATTCTCTCATTTTCCCACAATGTTTTTCTATCCTTTCAAAGAAAACTTTTCTACTCTGTGCACCATGTGATTCGTCTTCTGCAAATGCTTTCAGTTTTGACCATCCTTTATTCTTTTTTCATTGTAAAGAGCCAAAAGAGACTACCGGTATTAACCTCAGTGAATACCTACTCTAATACTTTTCCTGTTTTCCTTTCAGTCATTATTTGCCTTTTCCCTACTCAAATATTCCTTTAGCTACAAATTGTTAATTTGCAATATATCTTAACTCTTTACCAGATGACAAAATTTTGGACTAGTCCAACTTGAAAGCATTTGCAGACGACATAATAAGCATGACTCAAAAACTGAAACTTCATTTGGAAAGGGTAGAAAACATCGTGGGAAAAGGAGAAAATGCTCGTTACCGGCATTTTCTCCTTTTCCCACAAGAATTTTAAAGGTTTTCTTTCTCCGGGTTGTCAAAAGTCTGGATTGTGTGGTAAAGAATTAATCCATGTCAGTCATCCATAATTTAATTCTTCACCTAACAACAAAATTCTACACTTGTACAAACTGAAAGCATTTGCAGATAACAAAATAAACAAAACTCAAAAACTGAAATTTGTTTTCAGCAGGGTAGGAAACACTGTGGGAAAAAGAGAACATGCTGGTTACCAGCATTTTCTTCTTTTCCCACAACGTTTTCAGAAGCCTTCTTTATCAGAATTGTTAAAAGTCCAGATGGCTTGGTATAGGGTTAAAGCAGTTGAAGAGGACAGTTTGAATTTAGCTTCAGGTTTTGAGATTTGAAAATGTTGAACGATGAAAAGGAAAAAAACCTTAGATACCACCATTTCCTCCTTTTCCATCAGTGTTTTCTGCTTTTTTAAATCATGAATCTCATAACTTAAGCTATATGTAATTTACAGAATGCAAAACCTTTTAACCCTTTACCAGACAAAAAAATTTTAGCCTTTGTCCAAATTGAAAGCATTTGCTGTCGACAATTTCAAAGTGGTTACAATTGTGTAAATTTTCTTTGACAGGGTAGAAAACTTTGTGGGAAAAGGAGAAAATATGTGGTTACCAGCATTTTCTCCTTTTCCCACATCTTCCAAAGGCTTCTTTTCCAGGAGGATCAAAAGTCGGCATTTTGTGTTAAAGGGTTAACCTGGACAATTTTGTAGTCTCAGTTATCATGAGTTAACCACAAAATTTTAGACTGGTCCAAATTGAAAGCACTTGCAGACGACAAAATAAAAACTTAATTGAAAAACTGAAATATGTTTCCAGCAGGGTAGAAAACATAGTGGGAAAAGGAGAAAATGCTGGTAACCAGCCATTTCTCCTTTTCCCATAATGTGTTCAAAAGGCTTCTATCTCAGGGTCGTACAAACCAGGGATTGTTTGGTAAAGGGTTGGGCATTTTGTTCTTTTGTTACAGAATCAAAATACTGAGTTTCAACACATGGTAGCTATCTTCTTATGAGAGGGATATACCACTAGCTGGTTCTGTTCCTTTATAAATGACTTCACAATGGTTCTATAATATGGTAGACATCTGAATTCTGTTTCTTCAGTGTTCCACATGTTTCTTATTGAATGTTCGTGAAGTTTAAGTGCTGCAAAAATTACTGGACAACCATTAACTCCCCAAGCAATTCTGTACTGAAAATCTGAAATGAAAAAAGAAATTTTCAAACCTTTCACATACTGTATCAGTAAAAAAAACACCCATGAGGTAGTGGGTTTTTTTGGAAGGTAGCTGAATGCACTGGCATTTGACCTACTTCTTTGTACATACTCAGATAGAACAAATAGATTTTAATTTGCGATTTGTAAAAAATTTTCACACGCTTATTGGCAGGCCCTTGCCGCCATATTTTCTTGAACATTTATGAAACCATTATTTACGAGCATTGAGCATCACCCGATAACCCAACAGATATACTGCTTTTCAACAAAACAAAACAATGGTGATGATAAAAAGGTAATTGCTTGCCAGGTTACTTTTCATTATCTTACTTCATTTTGAGCCATAAAAGAATTTCAATGTTTCTATTTAACTTATTACTATACGACAATGTATTAGGCTTGTCCAAATCGAAAGCATTTGAAGACGACAAGATAAAAGTGACTTAAAATTTGAAATTTGTTTTGTGAGGGGTAGAAAACATTGTGGGAAAAGGAGAAAATGCTGGTAATGATTATCAGCATTTTCTCCTTTTCCCACAATGTTTTCTAAAGGCTTCTTCCTCAGGGGTGTCAAAAGTAGGGATTGTGTGGTAATGGGTTAACTCCCCAAGCAATTCTGTACTGAAAATCTGAAATGAAAAAAGAAATTTTCAAACCTTTCACACACTGTATCAGTAAAAAAAACACCCATGAGGTAGAGGGTTTTTTTGGAAGGTAGCTGAATGCACTGGCATTTGACCTACTTCTTTGTACATACTTAGATAGAACAAATAAATTTTGATTTGTAAAAAATTTTCACACGCTTATTGGCAGGCCCTTGCCGCCATATTTTCTTGAACATTTATGAAACCATTATTTACGAGCACTGAGCATCACCCAATAACCAAACAGATATATACTGCTTTTCAACAAAACGATGGTGATGATAAAAAGGTAATTGCTTGCCAGGTTACTTTTCATTATCTTACTTCATTTTGAGCCATAAAAGAATCTCAACATTTCTATTTAACTTATTACTATACGACAATGTATTAGGCTTGTCCAAATCAAAAGCATTTGAAGACGACAAGATAAAAGTGACTTAAAATTTGAAATTTGTTTTGTGAGGGGTAGAAAACATTGTGGGAAAAGGAGAAAATGCTAGTAATGATTATCAGCATTTTCTCCTTTTCCCACAATGTTTTCTAAAGGCTTCTTTCTCAGGGTCGTCAAAAGTAGGGATTGTGTGGTAATGGGTTAAGTATCTTGTACGCAACAAGCCATCGTTTTTGAAGACATTCATTGCTTTCAAACCACCATGATAAACGGCATTTTCTCCTTTTCCAACAAGGTTTTTCTACCCTTTTTATGGCGAATTTCATCATTCCAACCACATTGTATTTTACATATAAAGAAATCATCTATATGTATCCATGAGCTGACAATGCTTCAGAACCCTGTGGCCAAAACAAAACATACAAAATGTTTTCTTCAGTCTGACAGTATGGTTTGATATCATGTTATAGAACTGACTTTAGATTTGTTGGTCAATAAGAAAAGGATCTATGTACAAAGCCTACATTCGATCCAAAGGGGAGCTTCGATGCCATTTTTTAAATGTTTCTCCTCTCCGAGACCCAATTACAAAATGACACCTGGGAAATCCTTCAGTCTACAGGTATATACAAAACCTAGTGGTTGCTTGCTTGCTCCAATGCTATTTTTGTTATTTGGTCTCCACAGCAGAGACTAAATAACAACAATAGCATCGGAGCAAGCCTTCAGAGTCGGACTGAAGGTACACAGTCCCCAGCTTCAAAATATATCCATGAGAACTCTATGATCTTTTGAAACCACTATAGAAATAGGATGAAATACTATTATCCAGCATTTTCTGGTTTTTCCTATCATTTCATTTTTCCTATCCTATCAAGGACAGAAGTCATCTTTTGACCAACTTTTAGATTTGTCGTCAGCTAAATTGCTTCCAATTTGATGCAGGCCTAAAGTTTGTCATCTTCTAAATAGTTAAATGTTTACCAAACTTTTCCTTCATTTTTTGTGTTACTTATTTTTCAAAACTTAAATGAAGTGTTTTAAGAACAGAACTTTTACGCTTCTTCTACAAAGCCACTTTTATCCAAATATATGTACAACCCGGACACTGTGAAAATAAAACTCATCAATGATTCCAGTATTTTGTGGATTGTTTTACGGTTTATATGTGAAGATACACGCGATTTTTTGTGTTAGATTATGAAATGTACGACTAACAACAAGATGAACCCGTTAAATCACAAGAAATCAAGGAAAACTATCTCGTCTCCTTGTGTTTGTTTATTTCCGGTTCCTTCATGTCGTTTCAACTGATATTTGTTAAAACATTATCATGTATTTTTTGTCCATTGTTTTATTTACTTTCTTGCTCCCTCCCTTTGCTTGTTTATTCCATTTTACCTGCGCTTGCGCTTGTTGTTTTGCTCTAAACTGATTTTCTTTCACAATTTAAGGCCATTGCGATAGAATGATGAACTACCAATGGTCGATGGGAGACAACTCGCACAAAATTTTGTTATTAGTAATGTCAGAGTTGCTTCCCTTATTGAAGAGGAAAGGGCTTATTTCTGACGGCCTCACATCGTTACCTTTGAAGATAGGTCTACAAGAGACAGGCTCCACCCAAAGCCTCGCTTTGGCTTTTTCTGGTAGTGCTAAATGACTGCGGCTACAGTACCTGAATGGTAGAAGCAGTAGGCGGGACATGGAACCTCCTCCTCATGCCTGTGGTCCTTATATGCCTGTGCACCTTACAAAAAATGCCAGCAAAGAGCAAGCGTAAAACTGAGGACGAATAAACACGGTAACGTCTGTAGAGACAGGCGGTTTGACAAGCGATAATTTTTCATGTAGCTGTAACGACTTTGAATCAGTTCCTATGGTAAAATTGTTAATTTTAATTATTCTAAAAACGAAATGCCACCCGACAGAAAATGATTCAGTCACACATGGTATTTGTCAAAACAGGCGGTAGGTAGTCTCCCTTTTATTTCATGACAATTTATAACGCCAATATTTGAATTTGGAATTAAGGTAAGATTTCACTAGAATACCAATGCATCATTTGGTAATATATCTCTGAGGTAACAGATATTAATAAATCAAATTAGAGAGTATATGATATCACAATGATAAATAAACGCACACTTACCAACAAAAATATGTTTTCATTTACGGACAATGTCGATAGATACCGCTTAATATTGAAACATTATCTTATAAACTAGTTCAAATTAAACCTTCTGGTTTGTAGAAATATATGAGGTAGATTCAAAATTGAGCCCTAAAGCTGTCCCCAATACTGACAACTATCTAGGGCGTCAAATAAACCCAACAGAAATGTTCAGTCTAGAATCTTCTCCCAAATAGTTACAATATCAAGGTTGCTTTTGTGAAGAATGTCTAAGCAAAGCGGACAGTGTAGATCAAGACCAGACTGAACGTTCTGTGCAGTCTGATCTTAATCTACACTGCTTGCAAAGACAACTATTGTTGTATATGGCGCTTTGAAGTTTTTTCGCGCCTGCATGTGGACCTCTTTCGACGGTTTAAATATATAGACTCTACAGTCCATTAAATGTATCTTGTAGAGATTTTAACACTACATAGGTTCAACAAAACAAGCGGACTATGTAAACAGAGAATCAGATCGTACATTCTATGGAGTATGATACTGAATGCCGTCCGCAAATCTCATAACTTTGCAAATGGCGATTTTCCAGGATTCAAAACTTTCTCGATGATTCCATTCGAATTTCAAGAAATAAAGCAGGCAATGTTCTTTCTTAAAAATTAGATTCTAGCGTTATTGTATCGAAATCAAAGTCAATGAAACTCTCTTGTTAAAATTAATAGAAATCTTCATTAAAAACAGATTAAAACCGATACATACATGTCAACTTTCCTCCAGTGGTGTGTTTAGTACTTTGATCCGTCAAGCGTCTAGGAGAAATGATGAAAAGGGGGGGGAGAGCAGATCATTATAAGGGAGATTACTCTTGGTTTTCTCTTACTCTTCGACAGTACGAGTTTTCTCCCCTAGACCACGTTTTTTTTTAAAAAATCCCAACTGCGATAGTTTTGCATTACGGGTCTATAGGCTTCATTTATTGGGTCGATTGGTAAAGGATATAATTCGATATCGTAAATAAACTGTATCTAATTGAGAAAAATGACTACCGGTATTTATCCATTTTTTTCGTCATATGTGAATCAAGGAAAATCAAATTTACACATAGTTATGTAGATTACGCAGTAGCTTTAAATCTATAGTATGCTTAATGTCTATGATAATATTTCTTATACATTTTTTATCGAATAATTCTCATGCAATTTAACCCTTCACGTGACAGTTCGGATATTTAGGGACACTACTTAGGCTTTTGGAAAACATGTTTGGAATCTTGAGGAAAACTGCTGGTTACAAGCAATTTTCCTTCTGCCACAACGATTTCATATCCTTCGCAAAGTCCTTCTTTTGAGAAAATTTTGATCAAACAGTAGATCCCATCTGCAGATGCTATTTAAAACCAAAGACAACAAAACTTTAAATTTATAATTTGGTAGATTTGTTGGTTAAGAATTTAACCCTTATCCTACTATGTAACTGAGATAAAACCTTCAAACTGATAGTAACTAGAGGCGCTTGAGCGCCTGTATCGCTCCACAGGCCTGGTTTTTCTATAACAGTGAAGAGAAGTTTTTAACAATTACCATTCAATCCTGCATTTTAGCTACCAACTGAAGCGAAAAAGCTAAGAAAAAGATTGTGAGAAAAGAAGAAAATAATGGTAACCAGCATGTTCTTTGTTTTCCACAATAATTTCCACCCTTTTTGATACAAGTTTTACTAATCTGAAGCTATATTATATCGTCTGCAACATCTTTCAATTATGAGCAGTTACAAAATTTTGTCATCTGGTTATAGTTAAAGAGGGTCTTGTCACAAACCATTTTGGGTGGGGAAACATCTAAATATAGAAAACTAGGTCACCAGGATTAACACCCTTTCTGCTCACTTTGCACTTAGTCACCAATAGGTCAACAAACCTTTACCAGAATAATAAAAGTGCAGAGGTTCTCTTGTTTTATATGAAAAGGACTATGGATTATGTAAAGCACACTCTTTAACCCTTTACCAAACAACAAAATTTGGGATGTGACCAAATTGAAAGCATTTGCAAACGACAAATTAAATATTGACAAAATGATGATTTTTCTCTTTGATAGAGTAGAAAACACTGAGGGAAAAGGAGAAAATGCTGATTACCAGCATTTTCTCCTTTTCCAACAGTGTTTTCCAAAGACTTCTCGTCTTTGGTTGATTATGAGTAATTTCACCTTTTCCCACAGTGAAAACAACAATGAAATCCAATGAATGGTTTGAGAGAAGAAATTTTTCAATGATTTTACTTTATACCATAAAAGGAAAATGAGTCTCCCATAAAAGCCATGCTTTTTGACGGATCATTTTTTTTAAGGAATTCTAGAAACCTCTACCTAAGGAACATTCCTGCAAAATACATGTAATAATGCTATCCAATTAGCGGTTGGGGAGGAGAAGATTTTTAAAGGTTTTTTACTTTGGTTGCCATGGCAACCAGAATTCTTGATGGAACACAATTATTTGAAGGAATTTGAAAGAGGACCACCTAAGGAACATTCCTGTGAAATTTGGTAAAAATCCAGTAAGTAGTTCCTGAGAGGAAGTTTTTTAAAGAAAAAGTTTACGGAGGAAAGGACACAATGCCATGACAAAAGCTCGCTGGCCTTCGGCCAGTGGAGCTAAAAAACCAAAACTTAGCTATTTCAAAGGTATTTTTTTCAGGATTAGACATTCCCTTGTTGGACAGTGTAGATCAAAGATCAGACTATATGTTCTTTGCAATCTGATCTTGATCAACACTGTCTGTAAAAGGTCCTTAAGTTGCACTTAACCCTTTACCCCATAAGGCATTTCTATGGTATCTCTAATTAACCCTAAATAACAGCAAGGATGAAGCTGTTTCTTATTTGTATATGACACCTTTTGATAGTGTAGAAAACACTGTGGCAAAAGGTGAAATTGCTCGTCACGAGTAATGTGTAGAAATGAGTATTTATGGAGTAAAAGGTTAACAGCCTAAGAGTGGTTTTTTTTTGATCCTGCATTGCTCGTCACGAGTAATGTGAAGAAATGAGTATTTATGGAGTAAAGGGTTAACAGCCTAAGAGTGTTTTTTTTTTTGGACCCTGCAAACGAATTTTCATTTCTACTCGCAAAAAAATGCAAGTGGTCGTAAAATCTACTCACAAATTCAATTTTCCACTTGCATTTTGTGAGTTTGCTAGTGTTTACTTCAAACCCTGGATTTAACCAATTTGCAATGGAAATAGGGACGTTTTAACCAAAAGTGGGATGTTATGACTGTGGGACGTTTTATCCGGATACCGTCTGCGCATGTGCAGGACGCGCTTAAACTTTTAACTGAAGTGATTCCTCATATCCGTAAACATATTCTTTATTTACTGTATACTACAATAATTATGAGGCATGAATAAAGTATTATGACATATGTTGACAATATCAGGTATACAAAGAATCGGCAAATTCTATGTCAAATATCATTCGGGTAATGAAAATATTTCATAAATAACGTCGCAAAAATCGAAGGGAGATTTCTGTGCGGAGTTAATCCATGGACAGGGAGAAAAAACATCAATATATGCACTGCGACTGATGTCATACACAAATTAACATTGACAAAAACACTGAACCTTAAGAAGCCTCCAATAATATAAGAATTCAAGGAGAAAGTAACCCTAGCTGCCAAAAAGTTTTTATATGCCAAATTAATGCCAGTGAATACTGACATAAAGTATTATACACATCAAATATCAATAAACTATGTCAAACATTTTGACTGGAAGCTCCAAAAATATGGAAGCAGGAAAACATTTTTCTTTACCATATAATTATGTTCAAATTTCTTTTGAAAATAATTATAGAAGCCTTGTTTGTAGGTTCAAACGGACAAATGACAGACAAATCGTCATGACATAAGCTCACTGGCTTTTGGCCAGTGAAGCTAAAAATAAAAAAAAATAATACAACTACACAACAGTCTTGTAACCAAGAAATTTTATTGGCATTATAAGGCATGATCTCATGAGTAAGCACCATTGTTCTGAAAAAAAAAAGTTAAGAAAGAAATTGTTAATCCCTAAAACACCTATCACAGCTATAGCGGCATTTGTGACCAGAGTAGATCACTGTAAGACTGCGAAAAACATGCAATCTGATCTTTCATCAACAATGTCTGCTTTGTTGTATCACTATAGCCAAAAACAACCATGGAAAATGCATCTGCTTGGGTCTTAACTCTAAACTGAAAATGACTCGAAGCATATATAAAATCCTACAATACTCTTCACTAAATGACAAAATTTTAGACTAGTCCAAATTGAAAGCATTTGCGGACGACAAAATAAACATAATTCAGAAAATGAAATTTGTTTCCAGCAGGGTAGAAAACATGGTTGGAAAAGGAGAAAATGCTGGTTACCAGCATTTTCTCCTTTTCCCACAATGTTTTCAAAAGGCTTCTAACTCGAGATTGTTTGGTGATGGACAACCGAACACTGATAGAGTATGTACTACTACCTTTTATACAGAATTTTCTACATTTGTAAGTAACACAACTTCTGATTGGCTTAACCATTCGGTTTAGCCAATCAGAAGTTGTGTAACTTACAAATTTAGAAAAATTGGGAGAACAAGACTAAAAATATTCTCAAGAATGGATGGTGAAAAGAGGCCCCAGGATTGCTGTATTTCTTTACAACCATAACAACTCGAAGGGCCCATTTCCTGACCATTTTAATTTGCATTCTTATTCCCATTCTTAAGAACTTTCTTCATCTTAGACAAACACTATTTCTGGTTGCAGCTGAACTAAATGGGAATTTTGATACCATAAGCATGAAGTAATAACTATTTTACCCTGCAGAATCCCTTTTGAGCTTAAACAAACAACCATTCTTTTTTGTATGGATTTCTATAATAATTTTTATATATGTATCAGACATACACTAACACATAAGCTAATTAAGATGATCTCGTTGTCACACGTCTCTAAAGTCATTCAACCATGTGAGCATCCTACCTTTCGTCAGCCAATCAAAACTATTGCCGCTTTTGTGCCTGATGTGGATCAAAATCAGATCTTGGAGCTATACAGTTACTTACTTTAACTCTTTACCAAATGATGAAATTTTGGGTTTATCCAAATAAAAAGCATTTGCAGATGCCAAAATAATAGTGACTGAAGAGTTGAAATTTGTTTTACAAAACAAAGGGTAGAAAACTTTGTGGAAAAAGGAGAAAATGCTGGTTACCAGCATTTTCTCCTTTTCCAACAGTGTTTTTAAAAGGCCTCTTTCTCAGGGTCGTTAAAAGTCAGGATTGTGTGGTAAGGAGTTAACAGTAGTTTTCCAAAGCAGTTTCCTTTCTGCAGTTGCATATTTCAACAGTCCCATAACAATTATTTCAGGGAGTTTTTTTTTTGGTACCTTCAAAATTTACACAATGGACTATACATGTATAAACCAGTACATGTTTTGCAGTCCCTGTCTGCACCAAACAAAATGAGGTGCTTGTAAAATATTCTGATCCTCAGAGTTTGGAACCTATTAGTATTTACTAAAAATACAACAAAAAACGGATGATTCTAAAACTTTGTTGTTTGGTGTCAATTTAACCCTTTCCCAAATAATCCCTGGTTTTCATAACCCTGAGAAAGATGCCTACTGAAAACATTGTTGGAAAAGAAGAAAACGCTGGTAACCAGCATTTTCTCCTTTTCCCATGTTTTCTTCCCTTCCCAAAACAAATTTTAATTTTCTAGTCACTTTGATTTTGTCATCTGCAAATGCTTCAAATTTGGACTAGTCTAAAATTATGGCGTATGGTAAAGAGTTTACCCTGGATGGACTACAAAATGTTAGAGACTTGTCTTTTTTGACGGCAATTGCAGGCAACTTATTAAATGTAGCTGAACTGGTGGAATTTTTCTTAAAAAGGGTAGAAAGCATTTCATTTTTGGAAAAGCAGAAAATGCTAGTTTCCAGTATTTTCTTCTTTTTTTCATAACTTTTTCAATAGCCTTCTTTTTCAAAGCTTTTACCACTCAGAAGCCTACTTTTTTGAAGTTTTTAAAACTCAAGAATTGTTTGGTGAGTAATCTAGTGGGGTTTGTTCCTTCAATATGAAGATGTATATACTCAATCTCACATTGACAGAACATTTTTCTAATGTATTGCGTTGTCTCCTTGGTTTGATTTTATCGCTTACCATCTTCAATGACAAAAATTAAACACACAAAAGCAGAGATAGATGTATATACAAATATAGCTAAAAACATAAGGACTAAGTTTCTATTTGCAGAAAGTACAAAAAAAAATTAAACATGTATGCGTAATACCAAGTAAGAAACAAAAAGAATATTTTTACACATTCCATTCTACTATGGACATTAACCCATTACCCCACAATCCCTACTTTTGACTACTCTGAGAAAGAAGCCTTTTAGAATACATTGTGGAAAAAGGAGAAAATGCTGGTAACCAGCATTTTCTCCTTTTCCCACAATGTTTTCTACCCTTTAAAAAACAAATTTCAAATTTTTAGTCATTTTTATTTTGTCGTAATGGGTTAAATGAAATCAGAATCTGGCAAATATACATTTGATTCTGCTACCAAAGAAGCAAAGAAATAAATTTTAGACATGTCCATATAAAAAGATTAATTAACTCTTTCCAAAATGACAAATTTCAGACTGTCCCAAACTCAGAGTGTTTGCAGATGACAATTTTGAATATGATGAGAATGGCAGAAAGTTTTCCGAAAGGCTAGAAAACACTGTGGGAGCAATTTCTCCTTTTCCCACAGTGTTTTCTAAAGACTTGTACTGCAGACAGATTGGGAAAGAGTTAACTAACTGCAGAGTCCACTTCTAAAGAATGATCTTGACCTTTAGCATAGAATCTACATATCATGACAAGCCTCATACACCTAACTCAAAATTTCAAGCTACTGAGGATTTCATCTCTTGTCCTGTCCATGGTTAGATACACTTATTTTGTGCCAATTTGTGAAATCTTTAACCCATTACCACACAATCCCTACTTTTGACGACCCTGAGAAAGAAGACTGGTAACCAGCATTTTTTTACTCTTCACAAAACAGTTTTCAAATTTTCAGTCACTTTTATTTTGTAGTTTGCAAATGCCTTTGATTTGGACAAACCTAAAACAGTCATTTGGTATTGAGTTAACATACAGTCCTTAGTTTTAACAACCCTGAAAGAGAAGGCATTTGAAAACATTGTTAGAAAAGGAGAAAATGCTAGTGACTAGCATTTTCTCATTTTCCCCGTGATGTATCCTACCCTGTCAAATACAAAAATCATCAACTGAACTATTAATATGTCATCTGCAAATGCATTCAATTTGGTAATGTCTAAAATATTTTTTCTTTGGTAAAAAGTTATAATAGATGCAGTATCTCCATGCTTTCATGGACCCCTATTTCATTAAGTTTCATTAAGAAGCTCTTATGGTTAACCCTTTACCAGATGATAAAATTTTAGCCCCGTCCAAATTGAAAGCATTTGCAGATGACAATTTTAGTGTGGCTCAAATGGTGCACTTGTTTATTGATAGGGTAGAAAACATTGTGGGTAAAGGAGAAAATGCTTATTACCAGCATTTTCTCCTTTTCCCATAATGTTTTCCAGAGGCTTCTTTCCAAAGGTCGTCAAAACTTGTCATAGTGTGGTAAAGGTTAAACAATGTCCTTGTAGAATGTGAATTTAAGGCAATCTGGACAACAGACAACCCATGGACAGAAGACAGCAGTAGTCTCCTCTTGCTGTACCGGTTTAGGATTATAACGTAGCAATCATAACCTTTGTAACATAAAGTTACAGACCAACCTGGATTGCATATGTCTATATACCATCTCTGGCAACAATAAGGGGATTAGGTTGACATACTTGCATAGCTGAAATTGCATAACTTTAACTATAGCACCATATGAAATCAGAATATATGTATATTACTTAAAAATGTCACACACCCCTACACACATGCATACATTCCAACAAACAACCCAGCCACTTATAAAAGAGATGCTATGAAATCATCATTTTATACAACTTGCATACAACACATGACATGAAAACAATGAAAATACTGACGATTTTTACATTTCTTACTTATAAATGTATATAGAGTATCTAACAGACTGCACAATGACTAAATTTACATATTTTAAGCATAAGACACTGGTGTTTGTTAACGTTTTGTTTGCTTGACCAATCTTCTACATAACACTGATTTGATAACTTTAATCTTCCTTATGACTTAGACTAAATGATTCAATTTTCTCCATCACAATGACTGGATGCTTTAACCTCGGTTGAACCGTTGTTGTCTCATGCAGACTTGGCATCTACTAACTCTCATACGAAGGTTGCCGGCTTTAAGAGTCTCGGCCAACGGTGACCTAAATTGCGCATTACTGTCTATTGTAGCTAGCCAATAGCTTGTGGATGTTGAATAGTAATTACAGGAACCCCGACCTTGACATTCAATGAATGGTGTTGCTCTGAAGTCTTCGAGACATGAACCTGGTGACTGCATGTCAATACCAGCACCTTGTCCACCTGCTCCAGTACCCTGAAATAAATCAAAGAGTAACATGTACCATATTGTCCCGAATCATTCAAATTTTTTTTTCAGAGCTTTACTGCACAGTACCCAGTTTTTACTACAACCCTAGAATAGACATCTTAGACAAAGGAGAACGTGCTGGTATTCAGCATTTTCCCCTTCGTTTACAATGTTTTCTCTATCTAATCAAAACATACTGAAATTCTGTCATTTTAGCCACATTTAACTCATTATCAAACGATACAATTTTAGGTTTGTCCAAATTGAAGGCTTTTTGCAGACGACAAATTAAAAGTGACCGAAAATTTAAAATCTGTTTTGTGAAGGGTAGAAACCATTTTGGGAAAAGGAGAAAATGCTGGTTACCAGCATTTTCTCCTTTTCCCACAACGGTTTCTAAAGGCTTCTTTCTCAGGGGTGCCAAAAGTAGGGATTGTGTGGTAATGGGTTAAAGTGTAGTCTGCAAGAACTTTCAATCAAGTCTACATTTGATATTTGGTAAAGATTTATTATAATTCAGGCTATATTCATACATGCATCTGAATTGTACAGTTATAGAAAAATGAGTATGTATTTACCACTTTCCCAAACAACAAAATTTCAGATTGGTCCAAATTGAGATCATTTGCAGATGACAGAATACATGTGAGCAAAAATTGGAAATTTGTTTATGGAAGAGAAGAAAACTTGAGATCATTTGCAGATGACAGAATAAATGTGAGTAAAAATTTGAAATTTGTTTATGGAAGAGAAGAAAACTTGAGATCATTTGCAGATGACAGAATAAATGTGAGTAAAAATTTGAAATTTGTTTATGCTTTATTCCATCCTAAATCCATCTAATACAGAAATGGTGAACGAAACGTTTTTGTACTTGTCCGTACTAAAAGCATTTTTTGAAAAAAAAAATCATTGATGGCTGCTCATTTGATGAAATTTGTCACCGACAGGCTAAGTATTTTGGAAAGAAAATGCTGGTCATGGCATAACAGTGCTGATCAACAGCGTTTTTTCTCCTCCTACAAGGAACCCTTTTGGTAACCAGCAGTTTCACCTTTTTCAATAATGTTTTCAGAAGACTTCTTCTTAAGGGTCATAAGAACATGAGAATCATTTAGTAGAGGGTTTAATTACAAATCAGGCAATAAATTTGACCCCAAAACTGATTTTTTTTTTAAGGGAAGAACACATTCGGACTAAAGGAGAAAAGCTAGTTACTAGTATTTTCTCCTTTTCTCATTATTTTTTGACAAGTCTTCACCCCAAAGATTGTTATAACTGTTAGACTTGCACAAATTGAAAGCATTTGCAAATGACAAAAAGAAAGTAACTTGAAAAATTGAAATTTGTTTCGGGAAATATAGAAAACACTGTGGGAAAAGGAGAAAATGCTGGTTACCAGCATTTTCTCCTTTTCCTACAATGTTTTCAAAAGGCCTCTTTCTAAGGGTGGTTAAAATTAGGGATTGTATGATAAAGGTTTAACCCTTTACTCCACAGATACTCATTTTGATGTATCAACAACAGACAGCTTTTGAAAACATTGTGGGAAAAGGAGAAATTGCTCTTAACGAGCAATTTCTCCTTTTCCCACAATGTTTCCCACTCAATCAGATATTCGTATCCTCATTTGTCCATATTTTTGACATCATATCTTTATTTGCTGCTTAAATGGAAGAGTCTCAAATTGGCATATCACATAAAGGGTTAAGACATGAAAAATCAGAGAGACAATTTACCATGATGAAGCTGTACCCAATCCATAAACTTTCCCATCCAGTAGGACAGTTTGGTATTCTCATGGTCTGGCTGTGATACGCAACAACCTAGTAAATAGAAACATTGAAGGCGATCTTTTAGGAGTTTACTGAAATGATTTGGTTCTGGGTCTGCATTCACCAACTATTCTTAAGAATGTTCTTTGTCTTATTCTTCAAAATGTTCTACATTTCTAAGTTACACAACTTCTGATTGGCTAAACCATTCAGTTTAGCCAATCAAAAGTTGTGTTACTTACAAATGTAGAAAACCTTGGAGAATAAGACCAAGAATATTCTCAAGAATGTTCGGTGAATTCGGGCCCTGAAACAAATTTGCAGCTGACAACTTTGGCAAGATCTGTGTAAAATCTGGATAACAACATGGAATTACAGTCTAACTCTTATCACATGACTTTGGACCGGACCAAATTCAATATTGTCAGTCACATTGTGGTAGCTTATCCATCCTTTCCTGGAGTTTTCCCTAACCAGTACTGCACACAATATTCTCCCAAAGCCACTGGCTGCTTTCCTATGTAACCATCTTTAAAATAATGATCATCAGTACCAAAAGAATGAATCCTGTAGTTATCATCCTGATCAGAGCTCCAGACAAGAGGGAGTGATGGCATTCTAAATCTGTTATTTCTCTTCCAAACCCTATGTTGTGGGTACTGGGTACTCATTAGAATCCTCTTGATGAGACGATTCTAATGAATATCCATAACATAGGGTTTACTGGAGAACAATTAATATTTTTCAAATACGGAATGAAAATCACTCCCTCTATCTAAAGCTCTGATCCGAACTATCATCAATTCTCCAGAAGAAATTTACTGAGTAGCGGATTTTATCTAGGGACCTCATGCTTTCGGGTCCTGTACTAACTGAGCCACCCTTGGCTCTCACAATAGGAAAAACACCCTATTTCACAATTTACCTGTGATGGGGCTTCACATACAGTACATCTACTGATGTAGGGCTCAATCTGGGCTCCCTCTACAGGGTTCATCATTGCTGTCATGGGCTCCTTTGTAGACAGCCAATAGCTGTAGTCACTTCTCCATGCCACATTGCAGACATTGTTGATATTACAGAACATAAATGGCATCGTACTAAATCTTCGTAAACAACTACCAGGAGTGCCTGCAAATAGATTTTTATTCGTCCTTTACTAAACAATCCCCAGTTTAACTATTTACCACACAATCCCGACTTTTAACGACCCTAAAAAAGAAGCCTTTTGAAAACAATGTGGGAAAAGGAGAAAATGCTGGTAACCAGCAGTTTCTCCTTTTCCCACAATGTTATTTTACCTTTTCAAAACAACTCTTGAAATTTTCAAGTATATTTATTTTCTCATCTGCAAATGCTTTCAATTTAGAACAGTTTAAATTTTTTTCATTTGGTAAAGAGTTGACCCGTTACCACACAATCCCGACTTTTAATAACCCTGAGAAAGAAGCCTTTTGAAAACATTGTAGCAAAAGGAGAAAATGCTGGTAACCAGCATTTTCTCCTTTTCCCACAATATTTCTATGCTTCCCAAGACAAATTTCAATTTTTGAGCCATACCTAAATTGTCGTTTGCAAATGCTTTCAATTTGGACTGGTCTACAATTTTATCGTTTGTTAAAGGGTTAAACAACCTTGGGAAAGAAGTCTTTTGAAACAGTGTGGGAAAGAAGAGGAAATGCTGATAACCTGATTTTCTCCTTCACTTTCAATGTTTTTTACTCTATCAAAGCTCCTTCATTTGACCTACATTTACGTAATTGTCTGCAAGTGCTGTCAGTTTAGACAACTCTACCCTTTTGCCAAATGACAAAGTCTTAGACTTACCTAAAGTGAAAGCATTTATAGATGAAATATTAAATAAGGGTAAAATAATAGAATTAACCCATTACCACTCAATCCCTACTTTTGACTCCCCTGAGAAATAAGCCTTTTGAAAACACTGTGGGAAAAGGAGAAAATGCTGGTAACCAGCATTTTCTCCTTTTCCCCCAGTGTTTTCTACCCTTTCCAGAACAAATTTCTATTTTTCAATCACCTTTATTTTGTCATCTGCAAATGCTTTCAAATTGGACCAGTCCAAAATTTTCTCGTGTGGTAACGAGTTAAGCATGATACTTAAAAAACATTGTGTGAAAAACATTGTCGGAAAAGGCAAAAATGCTGCTCATACTTTTCTTTTTAACACCGTTTTCTGAAGGCATTTTCCTCCCTGTGTGGTAAACAGGAAACTCTTTACCAAGGACAAAATGTAATACCTCCTGAATAATCCTTTACCAAACAATCCCTGGTTTTTTAAGACCCTGAAGTAGAAGCCTTTTGAAAACATTATGGGAAAAGGACAAAATGCTGGTAACAGCATTTTTTTTTCTTCCATGCTGGAAAAAAATTCAATTTTTGAGTTGTCTTTATTTTGTCATCTGCAAGTGCTTTCAATCTGGACACGTCTAAAATTTTGTTGTTTGGTTAAGATTTCGAAGGACTTGCAGGCATTGCCCAATTTATCCATGGAAGAGAATGAAACATCATAGGAAATAGAAGAAGAGCTGATTATCACAATTTTCTCCTTTTTCTTAGGTTAATTTCATAGGCTTTCTGCCATAGGATTATGAAGACACAGGATGAAGTGGTAAAGAGGTGACTCTTTACCGCACAGTCCCGACTTTCAATGACCCTGGGAAAAAAGTCTTTTGAAATCATTGAGGGAAAAGGAGAAAATGCTGATACCCAGAATATTCTCCATTTCCCACAATGTTTTCTACTCTTTCAAAGAACCATCACACCATTTGAGCCACACTGCAATTATCTTCTGCAAATGCTTTCGATTTGTACAAGGTTAAATTTTTATTGTCTGGTAAAGAGTTAACCCTTTGTCACATGACCAACTTTTAGACCTGTACACAGTAAAGGCATTTACAGATAACAATTTCAACATGGCTCAATGAAAAGATTTTTGTTTGATACGATAGAAAATGTTGAAGGAAAAGGAGAAAATGCTGGTACCAGCAATTTTTCCTTTTCCCACAATGTTTTGAGAAGGCTTTTCCGTCAGGGTCATTTAAAGGTAAAGGGTTAATCTGAAGGATTTGGCATCAGCAAATGCTCTAAATGTAGACAAGTCTCAAGTTTTGTTGTGTGATACAATCTTTAACTCTTTACCAAACAACAAAAATTTAGACTGGTCCAAATTCAAAGGATTTGCAGACAAAATATTAAATGTAACTGAAAGGGTGATGGGAAAGAAAACATGGGAAAAGGAGAAAATGCTAGTTACCGACATTTTCTCCTTTTTCCGTAATGTTTTCAAAAACCATCTCTTACAGGGTCGTTACAACCTGGAATTGTGTGGTAATGGGTTAAAATATTTTAGGTAATTGATGGAATTTGTCTTTAGTAAAAAGGGAAAAAGAAATGCTGGTCACCAGTAAGTTTTCCTTTTCCCACAATGTTTTCAAAAGCTGTCTTTGTCATGATTGTAAAAACTTATGATTACATTGTTAAGATCTGAATTTGTACTAGAAAGTTTCACAAGGCTTGCAACATTACCTAAATCTTGACCATGAGCCCTGCCGTTACCCATCACAAAACTAAGCGAGTAACCGTCCCACATTTTGGCAGTTCCTGGAGGACACTGTGGTAGCTCTGTAGTTTGGCTATGTCTATAATAGTAAACAAACATTACAGATAAAGAATCTTCCTTGTATCAAACAATTCTGTTCATGAACGACCCTATAGTAGAAAGCTTTTAACAACACTGTGAAACTAGAGCTATCACTCAACGTGATCATACCCACCACCAGCTCCTTGCCACCAATCAGGTCTTTGTCACAGAATGCAGAATGGTTGAGTACAAAAGTAAGAGTTGAACAAGAGCAGCAAATTATCGCAAGATACGCCCGTCTTACCCGAAGTTGTTAAGCTGGGGCATACATCGGACCAAATTCAAGTATGAAAAACGACAAAGGGTAATAACTCAAAAATTAAGCGAGTAAGAGTTATGATTCCTGTGCACTCCACTCCCCCTTGATGAGATCTATCCACCCATGAAATTTCATAACCCTAGCTAGTATAATTTTGGAGATACACTCCAGAAAAATTCAAGTATGAAAAAAAAACAAAGGGCAATAACTCAAAAATTGAGGGAGCAGGAGTTATGATTCCTATGCACTGCATTCCCCCTTGATGAGATCTATCCATCCATGAAATTTCATAACCCTAGCTAGTATATTTTGGAGATATTCACTGGACCAAATTCAAGTATTAAAAATGACAAAGGGCAATAACTCAAATATTAAGCAAGCAGGAGTTATGATTCCTGTGTACTGCACTCCCCCTTGGTGAGATCTATCCAGCCATGAAATTTCATAACCCTAGCTAGTATAGTTTTGGAGATATGCTCAGGACCAAATTCAAGTATTAAAAATGACAAAGGGCAAAACTCAAAAATTATGCGAGCAAGAGTTATACTTTCTGTGCACTGCACTCCCCCTTTGTGAGATCTATTCAGCTATGAAATTTCATAACCCTAGCTAGTATAGTTTTGGAGATATGCTCCAGACCAAATTCAAGTATTAAAAATGACAAAGGGCAATAACTCAAAAATTAATAAAGCAAGAGTTATGATTCCTGTGTACTGCACTCCCCCTCGGTGAGATCTATCCACCCATGAAATTTCATAACCCTAGCTAGTATAGTTTTGGAGATACGCACTGGACAAAATTCAAGTATAAAAAAACAACAAAAGGCAACTCAAAAATTAAACGAGCAGGAGTTATGAATCCTGTGCACTGCACTCCCCCTTGGTGAGATCTATCCAGCCATGAAATTTCATAACCCTAGCTAGTATAGTTTTGGAGATATGCTCCGGACCAAAATCAAGTATTAAAAATGACAAAGGGCAATAACTCAAAATTTAATAAAGCAAGAGTTATAATTCCTGTGCACTGCACTCCCCCTTGGTGAGATCTATCCACCCATGAAATTTCATAACCCTAGCTAGTATAGTTTTGGAGATACACTCCGGACAAAATTCAAGTATAAAAAAAACCAACAAAGGGCAATAACTCAAAAATTAAGCAAGCAAGAGTTATGATTCTTAAGCACTGCACTCCCCCTTGATGAGATCTATCCACCCATGAAATTTCATAACCCTAGCTAGTATAGTTTTGGAGATATGCTCCGGACAAAATTCAAGTGTGAAAAGAAATTTGTCCAGAATCATCAAAGGGCCATAACTCCATGAAACCTAAATAATCCATAACCAAAATAGGATATGCACATCTCTCCTTGATACTGAGTGTATTTGTGTAGTTTGAACCAAATCTGTCCTATAGTTGATGAGAAAGAGAGCGGACAAGAAATTTCATGAAAGGGCCATAACTCAGTAAAAAAACCAATGAACCATAACCAACATTTCATATGCACATCTCTGCTTGATACTGAGTTTACCTGTGAAGTTTGAATAAAATTCGCCCAGTAGTTTATGAGAAATAGAGCGGACAAAAAGCTACAGACCGACCGACTGACAGACCGACGGACAAGCTGACTCCTATATACCCCCCAAACAGAGTTTTGGGGGGTATAAAAAGGCCAGATACTTGCATTTTCCTCTGTTCACACAATGTTTGTACAATTTTGTACAGGACTAAACTGAAAACATTGCCGACAATTTAAATGTAGATCAAATGATTTTTGTCTTTGGTAGGGTAGAAAACATTGTGGTAAAAGGAGAAAATGCTGGTTACCAGCATTTTCTCCTTTTCCCATAATATTTTCAAAAGGCTCCCTTCCCAGGGATAATTTTGAAAAGAATTAAACATGGACAAGTCTAGACCTGTGTTGTTTTTGGAGTTGCAAGGGGTCTATGTCAAAAAGAATAAAACAGTGGTTCAATCCGAATATCTGTCTCTTTTTTTGTGAAGCTCAAAACTTTTTGGTATCCCCTCATATGTTGTCTTTGTAGAGAGTACAATATATTCTTCTGTAACTGCAATGAATTAGATATAATAGTGAGTTTTTTTCAATTTTTGAGCAAATATTCCATTTAACTTGTTATCTGCCACTGCTTTGAATTAGGACTAGTCTAAAATTTGGTCCTTCAGTACAGAGATGAGACAAATACCATTTCATGATCCAAATCTTAACCCTTTACCAAACAATCCCAGGTTTTTGTGACCCTGGGAAAGAAAGTTTTTTTAATACATAGAGGGAAAAGGAGAAAATGCTACTAACCAGGTTTTTTTTCCATTTTCCACGATGTTTTCTATCCTATCAAAGGAAAAATTGCACCATTTGAGCCACGCTGAAACTGTCGTCTGCAAATGCTTTCAATTTGGATAAGGCTGAAATTTTGTCATTGGGTAAAGAGTTATCTCATTACCAAACGACAAAATTTTAGGGTTGTCCAAATCGAAAACATTTGCAGAGGACAAAATAAAACTAACTGAAAATTTGAAATTTGTTTTGTGAGGGGTAGAAAACATTGTGGGAAAAGGTTACCAGCATTTTCTCCTTTACCCACAATGTTTTCTAAAGGCTTCTTTCTTTGGGTCGTCAAAAGTAGGGATTGTGTGGTCATGGGTTAAATTGTTGTATGCAAAATGCTTTTCAATTTTGAGTTTTGGACAAGTCTAAAATTTTGTCTTTTTATACAAAGTTGAGAAATATACCATTACCGGTAACTCTTTACCAAACGACAGAATTTTAGACTGGTCCAATCTGAAAGCACTCGCAGAAGACAAAATATATGCTACTCAAAAATTGAAATTTGTTTCCAGAAGGGTAGAAAACATTGTGGGAAAAGGAGAAAATGCTGGTTACCAGCATTTTCTCCTTTTCCCACAATGATTTCAAAAGGCTTCTATCTCAGGGTCGTAAAAACCAGGGATTGTTTGGGAAAGGGTTTATTAAATCAGTCACATCTCAACTCTTTAGTGAACGACAAAATTACACACTGGTCCAAATTGAAAGCATTTGCAGACAACAAAATAAAAGTGACTGAAAATTTGAAATATGTTTTAGGAAGGATAAAAAACATGGTGGGAAAAGGAGAAAATACTGGTTACCTGCAATATCTCCTTCTCCCACAATTTTTTCAAATGCTTGTAAGGGTCATTAAAAGTTGGGATAGTGTGGTAAAAGATTAATTTGTTGTCTGCAAATACTTTTCAACAGTATGAAATGTTGTCTAGCCAAGGGTCACATCTTACCTGGCAAAGTATAGACCGGGCCCTGCACCATCCACACCATTGAGACCTGGTAGACCTGGTTCCCCTCTTGCTCCTACTCTTCCTTCAAGACCTTGAAGCCCAGGTAAACCATCATTCCCCCTTTCACCCTTCATGCCTCTGATGCCGAATCCGCCAGCAAATCCTGAGCGTCCTTTTTCTCCGCGGGATCCTTCCAAACCAGGGAAACCTGAATTTATAAAAAAATAATTACAGTATATTAAATTTATTAAATTTATATCTATTTATTTATTTTTATTCTTTATATATATATATAAAAAAAAAAGTGACAATTATGTTTCACCCTTTACCACACAATGACGACTTTTAACGCCCCTGAAAGGGAAGGCTTTTGAAAACATTTTGGGAAAAGGAGAAAATGCTTTTTTCCTTTTCCCACAATCTTTTCTATCCACTCAAAGAAAAATCATTTCATATGAGCAACACTGAAACTGTCATGAGCAAATGCTTTCAATTCGGACAGGTCTAAAATTTTGACGTGTGGTAAAGGGTTAAACTTTCATGGTATTGAACAGGATTAACTTTTTTCTAATTAATATCTGGCTTTTGAGGCCCAGACGAAGCCTTCTGAAAACACTGTGGGAAAAGGCGAAAATGCTGGTAACCAGCATTTTCTCCTTTTCCCACAATGTTTTCTAATCGTCTAAACTCAAGTTTCAAATTCTGAGTCACATTTCTTTTGTCATCTGCATAATGCCTTCAATTTGGAAAAGTCTACATTTTTTTCATTTGGTAAAGACTTAACCAGGTGAGTATAACTTACACTAGTCTAAGTTGGAAGCATTTGTAAAAAAAAAATAAAATGCCAAAATAAAAAATAAATAGATGCAAAATAAATCCAACTCAAATGATGAGATTTGTCTTCTGAAAGTGTAGAAACATGGGGACAGGAAACATTGTAGGGTAGGGAAAAATGCTGGTAATCTGCATTTTCCTCCTTATCCCTAAATAATTTGAAAAAGCTTTTTCTCAAGGTTGTTTGACAAAGGGTTATTACAGTGAGGTTTGTTAAATCTAACTCATTACCAAAAGACAATATTTTAGGCTTGTCCAAATTGAAAGCGTTAGCTGACGACAAAATAAAAGTGACTGAAAATTTGAAATTCATTTTGTGCAGGGAAGAAAACATTGTAGGAAAAGGAGAAAATGCTGGTTACCAGCATTTTCTCCTTTTCCCACAATGTTTTCTAAAGGCTTCTTTCTCAGAGTGGTCAAAAGTAGGGATTGTGAGGTAATGGGTTAACCCTTTACCACAAGAAAAATTGTGGACGTGAAAGCATTTGTAAACAAATTTTAATTCGACTCAAATGAGGAAATCCGCCTTAGGTAAGGGTAGAAAAGATTGTGGGAAACGGAGAAAATGCTGGTTACTAGCATTTTCTCCATTTCCCACAATTTTTTCAAAAGGTTTCTTCAACAGGGATAATTAAAGTTCAGGACTGTCTGGTAAAGAGTGAAGTAAAAAACATTTTGGAGAGCCATTTTAGGTGCTTTCATATATAAAATATAACCTCTACTAATATATTTTCAAAGTTTGTGCAGGAGTTTGGCAAAGACTTATGGGACTGTCACATGATCAATAACACTAAAAAAATTACAAGGACTGATATTCAAATCAGTAATATATAAAATGCAATGTTTTCAAAATAGACAGATTTACTGATTACAAAATAAAAGAGTGTTTATTTGAATAACCTAAAATTAATAGGACTTTGTACAGAATGTAACCATATACATGTGGTTTATACCATTTAAAAGGAAACATATTATCTAGTAGTATTTATCAGTGTTATCAAGAAACTTTGATTGATGAAAAACAATTATATACCGGTAAGCCCCTTTAACTTCAAATCTAGATATAGAGCATGTCTAGAAAGGAAGAGAACACTTTTGTACATTTATAATTTGGCTTTAAATATAAGATAAAGAGATAACAATATACATACATGTACATGTAAATGAAACATGTAAGTTTGTGTGATAACTAAATTCACTTTTCATTACATTTTGCACTTTTAAGTCTTTGCTGTCTAGGTTTGGGTTCTAGACTTTTGACTTCAAATAAGCCTAAAGAAAGAAGTTGCTCAGGTTGAGGTCAGGATAAAGTCACCCACATTGCAAAATACTTGGGCTATGTAGGATCGTGCTATAGCACACCTAGCATCTACCATAACTCCAAGACAGCCATTTTGTGCGCGACCTTCATGTGATAGGGTACTACGGAGACAATGTCTGGCGCTAATTGACTGCAGAATATCCTGGCCTTTACTCAGTCTCTACCTCAACCTGCATGACCTTTTCCTTTGAAACATTTTGAGGTCAAAGGTCTAAAATCCCAACCCAGACTGCACAGCCTTGTTAAAGGTGGATACTTAGAAATTTCACATCACACCAAATCAAAAAATATATATATCACTGAAATTTATATGAAAAAACAATACAAATCATCAATAAATAAGAATCATGAAAATACAAAAAAAAAATTTTTTTGATGGTATTCCCTTAAAAGGCTACGTAGCCTCTTAAGCTATTTTTAGATTTCACGCCAAAAACAAAAAAATGCATTGTGGGAATGTTAAGTGACTGGCACGTGACTAATGATGCTTAAATTCCATTACATAACAAACATGTTATTATTTTTCATGATATCTTCTTCGGACCCTATGTTTGAAGCTCCGTCTGTGTTTTTCCAGTGTGTAAATGAGCGAGGTGGTCATGTAAAAATAGAACATGTTTCCCGTCGATGTCGACCTTGGCTGTAGTAAATCTCTAATTTCCCTGGTTTTCAGATGGTTTTCGACTACTGGGGCTTTATGAATGACGATTATAAGGCTTTGGGATTATAAGGATGATATTTTTGTATTCTTGTAAAATTTTCGTCCCAAATTCTGAAAGGCCACTTTTAAAGAACACTTACAGTGAAATCAATACGACTGATATTGGAAAGTGAACTTAATGTAGTAGACCCCTAATAGGAAACAGCTATTTCTACAATAATATTATCGTATAAAATTTGCTATGATTAAAAAAAGAGTCGTATTGTACTGCTTTAACCATACCACTTTACCCTTTTTGTCTTTTCTAGAATTATCATTTATGAATCTAAAACCACTATATTTTCATTACAAAGATAGTAATTACCTCTCTTTTCCTGGAAACTAACAAAAGTATCTACAAATAATTTCAAGACAGGCATAAAGAAATTTCTGGTCCGTTAAAAGTATGCAAAAGTATGCAAGAAAACATCATGCAAAGCAGCACTGGAGGCATTAGGGGTCTACTATATTAAAAGTTAAGTCAATAAGATTGAGATTAGAAAGAGCATCACAATTTTATTGTGCATGTTGGGCAAAGAAAAAGTATTAAAGGCTGTCAGATTAAAAAAGTTGGGAATTACTAAAATGACGCCAATAACAATAAATGTACTTCTGGTTTGAAATCTGTATCGAACAGTGTATTGTTATGAAGCTTAAATGAAAAACTTGCATATTTTATATATATGGGTGCTTATTTCTGTTTCTTTATTTAATTGTTATTAACCCTTTTCCACACATTGATGATTTTTAACGCCCACAAGAATGAAGCCTTTTGAAAACATTGTGAGAAAAGGAGAAAATGCTGGTAACCAGCATTTTCTCCTTTTTCCACAATGTTTTTTTACTCTTTAAAAGAAAAATTTGCACCTTTTGAGCCACACAGAAATTGTCGTCTGCAAAAGCTTCATTTTAGACAAGGCTGAAATTTTGTCATCTGGTAACAGGTTAACCCTTTACCAAACAACAAACTTTTAGACAGGTCATAATTGAAAGCACTTGCATACGACAGAACAAACCTAAATCAAAAATTGAAATTTGTTTCCATCAGGGTAGAAAACATTGTGGGAAAAGGAGAAAATGCTGGTTACCAGCATTTTCTTCTTTTCCCACAATGTTTTCAAAAGGCTTATATCTCAGGGACGTAAAAACCAGGGATTGTATGGTAATGGGTTAAAGCCATATCATAAATGTACAAAAGTGTTACCTTACTCTCAGGACACCCTGTATGACTCTAGTAACTGCAGAATCAAGGTGGCATTTTATGTCCAGGATAATAGAGCCAAGGGGACAGCATAGATCAAAGATGAGACTGCACCTTTGTGCTGCAGAGGCCACTTAAGTTATGACGGGACTTTACGGGTAAATATTGACCTACCTGGAAAACCGTCCTCTCCTTTATCTCCCTTACTACCTTGGTCACCACGTTCACCTCTATCCCCCTTGGTTAGTTTAATCGTCTCCATTCTTAAAGGCCCCATTTCACCCCGCTCTCCCTTAAAACCTGCGATATAAAAAGTTCCCAAGTATTATTTGGGTAGTGCTTTGTTCACAGGGGTTTAACTCTTTACCAAACAACAAAATTTAAGACTGGTCCAAACTTGCACTTGCAGACAACCACTTATATGTAACTCAACAATTGAAATTTGTTTCCAGCAGAGTAAAAACATTGTGGGAAAAGGAGAAAATGCTGGTTACCAGCATTTTCTCCTTTTCCCACAATGTTTTCAAAAAGCTTCTATCTCGGGGTCATTAAAAGTTGGGATTGTGTGGTAAAGAGTTAAAGCATCTGCAAAAAAACATACACTCAGGTCAGCCTATGCAGAATGCTAACCTGGGTTTTCAAAACGTTTTCCTACTGGTCAATTTTCTCCAAGTTCAAGAGACCACTTTACCTTTAGGACTCAATTGGCTGTTTGAAAAAATGGAATTTTTGGATCAAAAATTGCATGATGACTAGCTAAAATACTGGTAACCATTACCCACCTTTTCTCCTTTTCAAGAAAATGCTAGGAATCGATAGATTCTCCTTTTCCAATACATTTTTTGAGTCTGTTACAAAAACACCTTCCTACTTTTCTGCCACATTTTATGTGTCTTCTGCAGTACTTTCAAATAAGACAAGTCTATATTCTGTGTTTTGGTAAAGAGTTAATCCTTTACAACAATTCCAAGTTTCAAAGACCATGAGAAAGAAGGCTTTTGAAAACAGTATAGTATGAGGGGGGGGGGGGAGGTGAAAATGGTGTAAATCAACATTTTCTCCTTTTTTTCACATATTGTATTTTAGTCTTTCAAGGACATTTTCTCCACATTTATTTTCTCTTCTGCAAATACAAATGCCTTCAGGTTTTTTTTTTGAGTTAATAAACAGTTAACCCTTTAAACAATCCCAAGTTTTCACAGCCCTGAAAGAGAAAGCTTTCATATTGTGGGAAAAGAAGAAAATGCTGGTAACCAGCATTTTCTCCTTTAACCACATTGTTTTCTACCGTATCTGAAACAGAAATCATTACTACACAATCCCTACTTTTGACGACTTTGAGAAAGAAGTCCTTAGAAAACAGTGACGGAAAAGGAGAAAATGCTGGTAACCAGCATTTTCTCCTTTTCCCACAATGTTTTCTACCCTTCACAAAACGAATTTCAAACTTTCAGTCACTTTTATTTTGTCGTCTGCTAATGCTTTCGATTTGGACATATCTAAAATTTTGTCGTTTGCTAACGAGTTAAGCTACATTTAACTTACATTTCTGTATATGCTTTCAAAATGGACAAGTCCAAATTTTTGTACTTTGATTAAGAGTCACAGTAATCCAAAAGGTGTAATCAGATTCATCTGTTTGTATTGGTATGACAAACCTTTTAGTCCGTCAAATCCAGATCTTCCTTGTAGCCCATTAAAGCCTCGGGCCCCTGGTTCTCCTTTAGGCCCTAGAGGTCCTACTGTCCCAGGAACACCAGGCTCCCCTTTTCTGCCATCGAATCCTCGAAAACCTCTGTCCCCCTAAAAGTATACATGTAGAGTGAAAATTTTCTTACCTATTCCATTCATTAACTAAACATGTTTTAAAACAATGCAAACTAAAGGCATATAGATATAACAAATTATGTGTGACTCAGAAACTAAAAGGTGTCTCTGAAATGGTAAAAAAACATCATGGGAAGGAAAAAACTCCTGATTACATGTGAAAAGAAAAAAAAAAAAAATGGTTGACAGATTGAATTGGTGTTTATTTATTGTTGCCACTGGTTGCCCATCTTAGCGACACACCAAGAAGTCTAATAGTATTGTTACATCTGATGTTGCAGATACAGGACAAAACCCATCATAAATTACACAAGGTTCTTTTACATGCTTGGTGTATAGCACCATCACACAGGACCTCGGTTTAAAAGAGTCTTACCCTCTATCTACTGAGCTACGTGGGCTGGTCAAAAAAAGAAATTGGCAATAACTGGTGCACCATCATCCTAACACAATCACCAAAACACTTTGACCATCTACTTAACTTCCACTTATTGAGGTAAATAAACTTTAAACCTTTACCACAAAATGCCGACTTTTCACGACTTGAGAAACAGGACTTTCAAAAACACTATGGGAAAAGGAAAAAAATGCTGGTTACCAGCATTTTCTCCTTTTCCCACAATGTATATTCCACCCTTTTTCTACATCATCCAAAATTTTAGCAATGTTAAATTTTGTGTCTGCATGTCCTTTGGATCAGAACGGGTCTAAATTCTGTTATGTCGTAAATGGGTTAAACAGTTTAATCTTTACCAAATGACAAACTTTTAGACTAAACTAAATCTAAATTTTTAATTTCAAAACATTTGCAGACAAAAAATTCAGTATTCGTCAGATTGTAAGATTTTGTCTTTGATAGGATGAAAACATTGTGTGAAAAGAAAATGCTGGATGCTAGCTTCTTCCGTAGAGTTGCGACTGTTTGGGAAACTGTAAATGTCAGTAATACAGCCAGATATTGCTGTTGGACAAAGAATAACTTACAAAATAAATAGAGTTTATTTCATCAGCTTCTGGTTAATATGGGGAAATATTTGCCAAAAAAGGGAGAGGTATGCGAAAATAGTGCAGTAAGGCATGATCTATTTTCACGGACCTCTCCTTTTTAAGGCAAATATTTCTCCATATTAACCTCAAGCTGATGAAATAAATTATGTATTATATTTCCTGATTATTTTGTAAACAAATGCCACTTTTAAAACTAGTGATCTCAGTCAATTAACCGGATAACTGATATTTTCAAAAAAAGTAGTTCCAGATCTTTGACAGGAGGAAAATATTCACTCTCACGAAGAAATAATTTCTCCCAGCTTAAATAACAACATTTCTTTACCCATAAAATTTCTAAAAATAGACACATGAAATAGAATAATAACAGTTATTTAATGCTTTATGGTAGTTTTTTTTAAATAATAACAGATTGTAGGGTTTAACCCTTTCCCAAACAGCAAAATTTTCGACCAGACCAAAATGAAAGCATTTGCAGACGACAAATCAAATATAATGCAAATGATGATTTTTGTCTATGAAAGGGTAGAAAACATTGTGGGGAGAAAAGGAGAAAATAATGGTTACCAGCATTTTCTCCTTTTCCTACACCTTTCAAAAACCTTTAACCCCATAAAAACCGGGAATTGTTTGAGAAAGAGTTAATAATTCATGGTTAAGAATAGTGAAATTTACTTTAACCCATTACCACACAATCCCTACTTTTGACGCCCCTAAGAAAGGAGCCTTTAGAAAACATTGTGGGAAAAGGAGAAAATGCTGGTAACCAGCATTTTCTCCTTTTTCCCACAATGTTTTCTACCCTTCACAAAACAAATTTCAAATTTTCAGTCACTTTTATTTTGTTGTCTACAAATGCTTTTGATTCGGACAAGCCTAAAATTTTGTCATTTGGTAATGAGTTAACTCTTCCCAAACAATCTCTTGTTTTTACAACCCCGAAATATAAGCCTTTGGAAAACATTGTGGGAAAAGCAGAAAATGCTGGTAACCAGCATTTTCTCCATTTCCCGCAATGTTTTCTACCCTACTAGAAACAAATTTCCATTTTTGAATTATTCTTACAATTTGCACCAAGAGTTAATGTTTTGTAACTCCTCATCAGAGGGCACAAACAGTAGTTCCAATACACTGATTATCAAGGTTACTAGTGCCAGTCACTCAGACAGAAATGTGACATAATTTACTAGCATTTACCTATATTTTTTACCCTTTACGTAATATTGCAATGCCTTGTTACATGTCAGGGGTACACTACGGAGAATTACCACAGACAACTGTACAGGAAAGTCCCAACAAAAAAGGGTCAGAAACATACATAAACAGAATACTTTCTTTTTTTTTTTTCGGTAAAAGATCAAAATTTATTTCATCTCATAAATATCATCAGTAATATGTTCAAGTGTGGCTTTCCAACACATGAAAATATTACCAATGATGTTCACTCCATCGATCTTTCACCAAAAAAAAAAACAACAACAAGTGACATCATCTAGTTTATCAACCAAACAACATGATTTCAGGGACCCCATTTCTCAGTGACATCACTTTTCATTGATTTGGGGCTTTTAGACGGAAAATTCTATGTTGTCAGCATACTCAATTCATGATTTCATAGCCCACAAAAATTTCTCTTAACACATTAGAATGGCGAACTTGAGTAATAATTTTGTTGTACTTTCAGGTGCCAGGGGACCTGAAAACTTGTTCACTGCTGTATCCAATCATGTCGCCACCTCGCCTTTGGCTCAAGGTTACAAGTTTTCACGTCACCTGCCACCTGACAATCCCACAATTAAAGTCGGTAACATACAGGACTTAAATCAAGCAATACCTTCCTTCACCATGGATAAAGAGTTTAGAGCTCCAGATAAAGGGAGTGATTTTGATTTCAAAGTTAAAAATATAAATTATTCTTAACTAAGCCAAATCTTGTGAGTACTCATTAAAATTGTCTCGTTGAGACTATTCTAATGAGTACACACAACATAGGGTTTCAAAGAGAATGGATTTAGAATGCCATCACTCACTCTTATCTAAAGCTCTGGGCTGTTAACCCTTTACCCCACAAGGCATTTCTATGGTATCTCTAAATGACCCTAAATAACAGCAAGGATGAAGCCGTTTCTTATATCTATATGACACCTTTTGATAGAATAGAAAACATTGTGACAAAAGGTGAAATTGCTCGTCACAAGCAATTTCACCATTTGCCACAATGTTTTCCAAAGGCTCCTACAAGTAATGCGTAGAAATGAGTATCTGTAGAGTACAGGGTTAATAAATTGGTCCCAAGCAAGTCTGGGAAAACAAATAGCAGGAGGTAGAGAGTTAAACACATACAGGGAATCCTTTAGGTCCATTTATGCCATCGCGACCTGGAACACCTGGTTCCCCTTCAAATCCTGGTTCACCTTTTATTCCATTCAAACCAAACAGTCCATTTTGACCTGGAAACCCTCTTTCTCCAGTTAGACCTAATAATGAAAGGAGCAAAAGGCTTGTAAACATACATCTAGATTCCTAAACATATGATAATGATTTGTTTGTTTGTTTGTAAGCCCATTTGTTTAACTCTTCACCAAACAACAAAGTTCAAGACTTGTCTAAAATTCAAAGCATTTGCAGACAGTAAAATAAATGTGACTCTAGAGTTAAAGTTTGTCCTTGGATGGAAAGAAACATTGTGATTACAGGAGAAAATGCAAGTTACCACAGCATTTTTTCTTCTTCTTCAAATTTTTTCAAAAGCCTTCATTTTTAAGATCATTAACTCATTACCAAATGACAAAATTTCAGGTTTGTACAAATTGAAAGCATTTGCAGACGACAAGATAAAAGTGACTGAAAATTTGAAACTTGTTTTAGGAAGGGAAGAAAACATTGTGGTAGCAGGAGAAAATGCTGGTTACCAGCATTTTCTCCTTTTCCCACAATGTTTTCTGAAGGCCTCTTTTTCAGGGTAGTTAAAAGTCGGGATCGCATGGTAAAGAGTTAAGGTCATTAACTCATTACCAAATGACAAAATTTCAGGTTTGTACAAATTGAAAGCATTTGCAGACGACAAGATAAAAGTGACTGAAAATTTGAAACTTGTTTTAGGAAGGGAAGAAAACATTGTGGTAACAGGAGAAAATGCTGGTTACCAGCATTTTCTCCTTTTCCCACAATGTTTTCAGAAGGCCTCTTTCTCAGGGTCATTAAAAGTCGGGATCGTGTGGTACAGAGTTAAGGTCATTAAAACATGGGATTGTTTGGAAGGGGTTAACTTTCTACTACCAAAACAGAAGTATCAAGATTCATCAATTTGTGAGCTAAACAAATAGAGAACAGAGGGTTTGCTTGTTTGAATTCCAAATTTGGCAAATGTCTTTCTGTGGATTACTGATTGTCATTGCAGCAAGATTCATCCCTCCTCACATGCTGATCACTGATTTGATAATGAACATGTGGGAAAGTAGCCAGTGCTTGGAAAGAATATTATGAGAAATACTGCTAAAAAGAAACCTCAGGAACATGGGTAAGGTGCACTAGCCATGAGATATAACTGAAATAGTGTTGAGAATAGTGTTAAACATGATTCAATCATTCTATAAACAGAAAAGTGATCATAGGCTTGTTCGGTATTCAGTCATTTATAGGGCTTGAAACCAAAGTAAATGGGCCTCTGATATTAATCTTCATATCAACCATCTATCATGATGATAAATGAGGGTGTAGGTTTGATCCCAACAGCTAGCCATCTAATATTACCAAGAGTCTTTTGGATGAGACACTGACTCTTTAACAAACAACGATATTTTATAGACTTGTTCGAATTGAAAGCACTTGCAGACGACAAAAGAAATGTTACTCAAAACTGAAATTGGTTTCCAGCAGGGTAGAAAACATTGTCGGAAATGGAGAAAATGCTGGTTACCAGCATTTTCTCCTTTTCCCACAATGTTTTCAAAAGGCATCTATGTCTGAGTCATAAAATCCAGGGATTTTTTTTTTGGTAAAAAGTTAACCCATTACCACACAGCAAAATTTTAGTCCTATCCAAATTGAAAGCATTTGCAGATGACAATTTCAAAAAGGCTCAGATGGTGCAATTTTGCTCTAATGGAGTAGAAAACATTGTGAGAAAAGGAGAAAATGCTGGTTACCAGCATTTTCTCCTTTTCCCACTATGTTTTAAAAAAAGGGTTCTTCCTCAGGGGCATTAAAAGTTGCCATTGTGTGGTAAAGGGTTAAACTGAGGTCCCATGTGACAGTGGTATGCAGTTAGCATGTTCAAGAACCAGGCAAAACTTAGGATGGGTTTCCTTCTGTATCTGCACTATCCCCCTAGCAATAATAACAGCCTTCAGAGGGTGTTGCCCATATGGGAAACCATTGGCGACCATAAATAAACACAAATTCATCCATCTACCAGAGGGATATGGGAGATACCATGGGTACGAGTCTAGAAACCAAGTGGGTTGCCTCTTCTATTCTGGCAAAAAACTCTGTCTGAGGAAAAAGTTACAAACCTGATAGACCCGGAAGACCATCATCTCCAGGCTGACCTTTTTGACCTCCAAAGGAAAATCCTGGTTCACCTCTGGGACCTCTAAGTCCTGGGAAACCTATGCTCCCATCCTCACCACGCTCACCTTTGTTTCCAAATAGCCCCGGCAGACCTGGGTTCCCTGGTTCACCCGTCATTCCTTGCAATCCTGTAACAAATGTTGATGTCAATCAACCAAACAATCTCCAATTTTATCTACACTGAGTGAGAAAGCTTTGGAAACCATTGTGGAAAAGGGAGAAAATGCTTTTCCAACAATGTTTTCTCTGAACCAAAGACGACAGATACTGTCTTCTGTGACAAAATGGATTCATCAATGGCAAATGCTTTCCTTTCAGACATTCTGAAATTTTGCCACATAGCAAAACTTATGACTTCTCCTAACCCAAAGTGTGGTGTCCATGGCTGTGAGGTAGAGCGTCGGCCTCGTAACCATGAGGTCCCGAGTTCGATACCCGGAAGCAGGTGTCAATTCCAGGATTTTTCATTGGCCCACACATTCAGCGTGAGTACTGGCATAGTTCCCAGGAAGCAGAATCGAGAGAGATTAGTATAAGTTGTTAGAACTTGTTTCTCAATTGATGTTAAATAAATATGTTTAAGTCTTTACCAAAGGACAAAATTTTGGGCTAGTCCAAAATAAAAAGCAATTGCAGACAACAAATAAATGTGAATCAAAAATTGAATTTTGAAATAGATAAGGTAGAAAACATTGTTGGAAAAGGAGAAAATGCTGGTTACCAGCATTTTCTCCTTTTCCAACAATGTTTTCTAAAGGCTTTTTTCTCAGGGTCGTCAAAAGTAGCGATTGTGTGGTAATGGGTTAAACTAAACTAACCCAAAGCATTTGCTGATGACAATCCTATTTTGGCTCAAACTGTGTATGCTGTCTTTTATGGGTTAGAATACACTGTTGGAAATTAAGAAAATGTTGGTTACGAGCATTGCCAATATCTTTTCCGTTTCTCAAAATGTTTTCAAGTCTCTGGCCTCGTGTCACGAAAACAAGAGATTGTTTAATAACCGTTTTACCTCTGAGACAAGTCAGTGGCAGACAACTTTAACCCTTTACCACACAGCAAAATTTTTTACCTATCCAATTTGAAAGCATTTGCTGACGACAATTTCAAAGAGGCTTAAATAGTGCAATTTTACTTTGATAAGGTAGAAAACTTTGTTGGAAAAGGAGAAAATGCTGATTACCAGCATTTTTCCCACAATGTTTTCGAAAGGCTTCTTCCTCAGTGGTGTTAAAAGTCGTCATTGTGCAGTAAAGTGCTAAATATTGTTTTTTTTGCAAGGAAAGTCAACACAAGTAATAGTTTAAACTTTTACCTAACAGTCCTTTTGGAAAACATTGCTTTTAGGAAACATTGTTGGAAAAGGAGAAAATGCTGGTAACCAGCATTTCCTAATTTTTCCACAATGTTCTCTACCACATCATTGACAAATTCAATTGATCAAGCTACGTTTAAGTTGGTGTCTACAAATGCTTTTAAACTGGACAAGTCTATTTTGCTTGTGTGGTAAAGAGGTGATGAAAATTAACGTTCAAAACATCCTGTCAGAGGCATAAAATGCTTTTTCAAAGCATTTGCTCTTTATCCCAAAATGCTCTTTGTACACTTCCATGACAAATTTCAAATTTTGAAACAAAATTATTTTGTTGTCAAAAGTACTTTCGATTTGGGCAGGTTGTTGTGTTTAGTGAAGACTTTTCAAAATGAGGCTATTAAAGTGTTTGAATTTTTCCCTGAAATGGACTGAAAACATTTCGGGAAGAGCTGAAAATGTAGATCACCAGAATTTCCTTCTTTTCCCACTACATTTTCAAAAAGTTTGTTCTTGGTGGCTGAAATTACCTTAATTCTTCAGTAAATACTCAGCTCTTTTCCACACAATCCTGAGTTTTAATGACCTAGAGGAAGAAGCCTTTTGAAAACATGATGAGAAAAGGAGAAAATGCAGGTAACCAGCATTTTCTCCTCTCCCAACAATGTTTTCTACCCTTGCAAAGACCACAATCATTGTCCGATCTATGTTTACTTTGTTGTCTGCAAATGCTCTCACTTTGGTTGAGTCCGAATTCTGTTGTTAGGCAAGGGGTTAACTCATAACCAAACGACAAAATTTTAGGCTTGTCCGAATTAAAACCATACTTTGCAGACCACGAAATAAATCAAAGTGACTATAAATTTTAAATTTGTTTTGTGATCGGTAAAAAACATGGAAAAAGCAGCATTTTCTCCTTTCCCACAATGTTTTCTTTAGGCTTCTTTCTCAGTAGGGATTGTATGGTAATGGGTTAAAACAATGTGCAATGTTTTACCTGGGAAAGCATCATCTCCTTGTTCTCCTGTGAAACCATCAAAACCTGGTTCTCCTGTAAAATAAATAAAAATAAAGCTGAAAAAAACCACAGTAAATGTAAACACAAACACTTCAACTAAGCATCAGTATGACTCAAGTCAGGTAAATGACTGGACTTATTCCTTTAGCCCATTACAACACAATTCTTACTTTTGACGACCCTGCAAAAGATGCCTTTAGAGAACATTGTGGGAAAAGGAGAAAATGCTGGTAACCAGCATTTTCTCCTTTTCCCACAATGTTTTCTACCCTTCACAAATTAAAATAGTTTAAATCTTCAGTCACATTTATTTTGTTGCCTGTAAAATGCTTTCGATTCAGACCAACCTAAAATATTGTCGTTTGGTAAAGAGTTAACTCACAATCCGGACTTGAGAAAAATATCTTTCAAAACAATGTGGGAAAAGGAGTAAATGCTGGTAACAAGCATTTTTTTCTTTTCCAAAATGTAATCTACACCTTCAAAGACAAATCCCATCCTTTGAGCCAAACCTCATCTTCGATCAGATTTAGATATAGTTTCATTTGAATGTCACAATTATGAATGACTTTTGTCAGATCAGATACTTTCCCCTATGATCAATGATCGTAGACCTAGAAACACCAGCACCCCACTTGAATGTGGTTTGACAAGGTTAAAAAACTTGTCCTTCGAACTTGTTTTTCTACTGCATCACAGCCCATTCAATTGACAGAATTTTAAAATCACACACCCCCAGTTGATTATCCTCTATCCCTTTCCCAAATGGCAAATTTTGGACTCTTCCAAACCAAAAGAGTTTGCAGATGACAATTTTAGATTTGGGGAAAATGTCAGAAAGTTCTCAAACACGGTAGAAAACACTGTGGGAAAAGGAGAAATTGCTTGTTGCGAGCAATTTCTCCTTTTCCCAAGGTGTTTTCAAAAGACTTTAACTTCAGACACGTAAAAACCAGGGCTTGTTTGGGAAAGGGCTATGTATTCAACCTGTAGCAGGACACTGAAGTGTCATAGCAGACAGGTCAATCTTTGAAGAATATATCGTGTGCAAACATGGTCCCTTGTTCTCAAAAGGGAGATGGCATGTGAAAATGTTCAGGAAACAGCAGAAAAAAATGGTTACTATCTGAATCTTTGCTCAATGACAGAACTTTAGATTCAACCAAATTGAAAGCATTTGCATGATGCCAAATTAAATACATAGTAGAAAACATTACAGGAAGAGGAGAAAATGATGGTTGCCAGCATTTTCTCCTTTTCCCACTATGTTTTCAAAAAGCTTCTTCTTCAAGGTCACTAAAATTTAGGTTAGTAAAGAGTTGACCAAGCTAGGTAACAAACCTAAGACCCTCTGGTTTCACAGCTGGGCGTGATTTTACAACTTGAGCAACCAGCCTTTGCTCCACCTTCTGCATGGTCTGCATGGTACAGCCTAACGTGGGCTGTCCTGAGCAGTAGACTGGGTTTTTCACAGGACTTGAGCAAGACACATAAGAACCCTAGCCTTGTACTCTTGATACCCAGATAATACATGAATATGTGCTGTCACAGTGATATGACTGAAATAATGTTGAAAACAGCTTCAAACACCATTCAAACAAACCTAAACAGTAACTAATCTTGTCAACAAAGTCTTCAAACTTTACCAGGTAATGAAATTTTAGAACTGTTTATATTGAAAGCATGTGCAGGCAAAAAGATAAATCTAACTCAAAAGATAGGCTTTGTCTTTGAAGAGGGAAAAACACTCTGGTAAAAGGAGAAAATGTTGTTTACAAGCATTTTCTCCTTTTCCATGAATATTTTGGAACATCATTTTCTTTAACCCTTTACTCCATAGCTACTCATTTCTAAGCACTGCTAGTAGGAGTCTTTGGAAAACATTGCGACGAAAGATGAAATTGCTCATGACGAGCAAATTCACCATCTGTCACAATGTTTTCTATGCTATCAAAAGGTGTCATATACTCATAAAAAACATCTTCATCCTTGGTGTTATTTAGATCAATTAGAGATACCATAGAAATGCCCTATGGGGTAAAGGGTTAATGATCTAGTGTAACATCAGATTTTTCCAGGTAAAGGGATGAAGATCAGTCAAAGAGGAAAAGAATAGATTGCACATACCGACCATTCCTTTCAATCCTGGTAGGCCTGGCAAACCAGATAGACCAGGGTCACCTGGGAAACCCTTCAGTCCGCTCAGACCACCAAGTCCTGGTTCCCCTGGCTCTCCTGACAAGCCTGGTTCCCCTTCTTGACCCCTTTCTCCTTGCATGCCTTTAAGACCATCAATTCCAAACAGGCCTGGACGACCAGGGAAGCCCCTGTCTCCAGGTGGCCCAGGGCGCCCATTGCCCCCTGGAAATCCATCCAGTCCTGGTCTACCTTTCATTCCCTGGAGACCATTGAAGCCAGAACGACCACTCTCACCCTGAAAAATGATTCACACAGAGTGACAAGTCTTATATGCTTTGTTTATTTGGTGTTAACCTTTCACTAAACTGCATAATTACAGACATGTTCAGATTTAACCCTTTACAAAACAATCCCTGGTTTTTAAGACCCTGAAATAGAACCTTTTTTGAAAACATTGTGGCAAAAGGAGAAAATGCTGGTAACCAGCATTTTCTCCTTTTCCCACAATGTTTTCTACCCTGCTGGAAATTAATTTCAATTTTAGAGTTACATTTACTATGTCCTCTGCAAGTGTTTTCACATCGGACCAGTTTGAAAATTTGTCACTTGGTAAAGAGTTAAAGTGTTCACAAATTGCTTGGTGTAAACCTTTTACTCTAACATGACACATGAATTTGGCTCTGTAAACACAGTGCAACAAAAGTGTGGTAAAATCTATGTCATTCTATATGGATGGCTACACTCCAAAAGGGACATTCGGACATTAGCGTAAAGCGCCGTCTCGGATTAGCCTGTGCGGATTGCAGGCTAAGCCTGGAGGACACTTTACGCAAATGTTTGAATGCCCCTTTTGGCGTGGTGCAAGCCGTACAGAGTGACGTCGTAATTCTATATACAGTGACATCATTCTGTCAAAAGTAAGCAAGCAAGTTATTCAATGGAATATAACATGCATTCGCATTGTTACTCGGAGTATCATGAACTTGTTTTCCTTTCATTAAGACCTGGTCATATTAGAATCAAAATAGTCTCCTTTCTATCATGGTTTATCATTCAATAAACCATGTTGTGAGTAATGAGGCACAATGAATAACCTACTAGGGCTATCACCCTTGTGGATTATTTATTATGCCTTGGTAAAGAGTTGAATTTTTCTTTGCAAATGCTTTCAGTTTGAACAAATCTACATTTTTGCTGTGTGGCATAGAGTTGACCCTTTACCACACAATCCTAAGTTTTAACAACTTTGGAAGAGAAAGCTTTTGAAAACATAGTGGGAAAAGCAGAAAATGCTGCTAACCAGTATTTTCTCCTTTCCTGACAATGTTTTCTACTCTCATACAAACCTATTATTTCCGCAAAGCTTGTTATGTCTTCAGTGACTGCTTTCAACTCGGACAAGTCTTCACTTTTACAGTTTGGTATTTCACCCATTACCACACAATCCCTACTTTTGACGACCCTGAGAGAGAAGTTTTTAGAAAACATTGTGGGAAAGGAGAAAATGCTGGTTACCAGCATTTTCTCCTTTTCCCACAATGTTTTCTACCCTTCTAAATCGACTTTCAAATTTTCAGTCATTTTCATTTTGTCAACTGCAAATGCTTTCGATTCGGATGAACCTAAAATATTTTTGTCTGGCAATGAGTTAAGAGTTAAGTGACAAATAAAGCTTTATAATCTACTGTCTTGGTCTAAACCTACCGTTCGACCATCCGGCCCCGGGAATCCAGGAACACCGTTATCCCCAATCATCCCTTTTATTCCTGGTTCACCAGCTCTTCCAGGTAACCCTGGTATGCCATCCTCACCACGGAAACCTGGTCTTCCATCAAAACCTGCAGAGAAAAATTAGGGTGAATTTCTGTTTTTAAGTCTAATGCATGTACTAGATACCATATTCTGGCAGTATTTTCTGACAAATTTTTCAAAACTTACATTTTTTGGCAAATGATGATACAATAACTGACTCTGTTGTTGTTTTTATAACCCCACAAAACAAATGTTTACGGGGGATATACTGGAATCAGCCTGTCTGTCCATGTGTCCGTCCATTCATGCACCCGTCCGTGCGTCCGTCTGTGCGTCCGCCCATCCATCCGTGTGTCCGTTTGTGTACAAAACTATCAATTTTGTGTCGCAAACTCCTCCTACAGTTTTCCTTCAATTGTATTGAAACTTTGCACATATACTGATCATATATTGAAGATTTGCACGACGCAATTTTCAAGAGTCAAGCCTACCTGGTTGAGGAATTATCTACCCTTGAACTTGACACTTTTTTCTGTCAAAGTGCTGGTGGGGGTATTAAGTCACATTTAGTGACAGCTCTAGTTTATTCTTATTTTATTCTTTATCTTGCTCTTTTTTTTTAAACATGTTTTTCAAACAATACAAAAAAAGAAATGTTTATTTCATCTCCGTACAAAAAAAGGATTTAATGCATAGTCATCACTGAGGATCCATAAAGCCATTTTGTTCAACAACAGCTGAATCCTGAGGAAGATGAGTCCTGTGACATACAGAAAACTTGCCAAAACAGACAGTTTCAACGCAGTCCAGACTCACCTGGGTCAATCATTTGTTCAGGTGCATTAACTCTTTACCAAACAACAAAATTTTGGACTAGTCCAAATTGGAAGTATTTGCAGGCAACAAAATAAATGTGAATCAAAAATTGAAAATAGATTTGGGAAGGGTAGAAAACATTGAGGAAAAAGGAAAAAATGCTGGTTACCAGCATTTTCTCCTTTTCCCACAATATTTTCAAAGGCTCACTTTCTCAAGGTCGTTAAAAGTCAGGACTGTGTGGTAAAGAGTTAACTCTTTACTACACAATCCTGTCTTTTAATGGCCCTGAGAAAGAAAGACTTTAAAAACATTGTTGGAAAAGGGGAAAATGCTGATAACCAGCATTTTTCCCTTTTCCCACAATGTTTTCTACCGTGCCAGTAACATATTTCCATTTCTGAGTTATATTTATTTTGTTGTCTGCAAATGCTTTCACTTTGGACAAGTCTAAAATTTTGTTATTTGATGTAGGGTTAACTTCGATGGCTTGTTAATAGTTAAACCTTTACAACTCAAACCTGAGTTTTAATGACTGAGAAAAAGGGGTTTTGAAATTTTTGTAGGAAAAGGAAAAAAATGATAATAAGCAGCATTTTCTGCCTCCTTCTCTTTTAACCCTTTACCGCAGAATCACACCCTTTTAAAGACCCCATAGAAAAGGCTTTTTGAAAACATTGTAATAAAAGGAGAAAATGCTGGTAATCAGCATTTTCTCTATATTCTGCAGGCTTTTCTTACTTATGACAGTCAAATTTCAATATTTGAGTCACATTTATTTTGTTGCCTGCAAAATTAATGCTTTAAATTTCAACAAAACTAAAAATTTTGTTGTTTGGTAAAGACGTAACCATTTACCAAACCACAAAATTTTAGACAGGTCCGTATTAAAAGCACTTGCAGACGAAAAAATCACACATAACTCAAAAATTGAAAACTGTTTCCAGCAGGGTAGAAAACATTGTGGGAAAAGGCTTCTATCTCAAGGTTGTAAAAACCAGGGATTGTGTGGTAATGGGTTAATCCCTAAATGCACAATGCCTACGTTTAATGACCCCAAAAAAGACACTTTCTGGTAACCAGCATTTTCTCCTTTTCTCACAATCTTTCCTAACCTTCTTTTCAAGGACAAGTTTTGTCATTTGAGCCACCATAAATTTTGTCTGCAAATGTTTTGAATTTGGACACATCTGAAATTTCATCATGTGGTACAGAGTTTACCACACAGGCAAATAAAAGACTTGTCCAAATTGAAAGCATTTACAGACGACAATTTAAACATAGCTCAAAAGATGGAGTAGAAAAAATTGTAGGAAAAGGAGAAAATGCTGGTTACCAGCATTTTCTCCTTTTCCCACAATGTTTTCAGAGGGCTTCTATCTCAGGGTCATTAAAAGTCGGGGCTTGTTTGGCAATGAGTTAATACACAAATTGCACTTTTTGAATCAAATATTGACAGTAACCTCATTATTATGATTTAACTTGGACAAGTTAAAAGATTTCTAGTCAAATAAAAATAATCATTTTGGAAAAGCAGCATCCACTTGTCATAAACTTTACCTGGTGACCCCATATCTCCAGTTGGTCCTTTGGGCCCATCAAATCCCGGAGGTCCATCCTCGCCCGGTATGCCTGGAATACCTGGCAAACCTGAAAGTAAAGATATTCCTGTTAACCCATTACCACACAATCCCTACTTTTGATGCCCCTCAAAAAGAAGCCTTTTGAAAACACTGTGGGAAAAGGAGAAAATGCTGGTAACCAGCATTTTCTCCTTTTCCCACAGTGTTTTCTACCCTTTCAAGAACAAATTTCAATTTTTCAGTCTGCAAATACTTTCAATGTGGACTGGTCCAAAATTTTGCCGTTTGGTAATGAGTTAATTCTTATGGTGCTAAGCGCGACTCACTGACCTCTTGCGAACAGTGTAGACCAAAATCAGACTGCACAGAATGTGCAGTCTAATCTTGAATCTACACTGTCCGAGAAGAGCGTATTATTCCTCGAAACAACATTTTGAAAATATCAATATTTGGGTTTTCACTACATGAGTAAAATTTTTATTTTAGTTATTTAGAGGGATAAGGGTTAATTTTTGAAGTTTAGTGCAGATTTCGGTTACAGCTGCTTGATTTTCTGTGAAAATTCTAAAGCAAAAAGGGAGAATAACTGCTTCAAAAATACTTTGATGGTTATCTACCTTTGTCATATAGGTTTCCCCTTCTGATTGTAAAAAAAATTGCGTAAGTTTGAAGTAAATATCTTTAATCCTTTACTCCATAGGTACTCATTTCTACGCATTGTTTGTAGGAGCAATTGGAAAACATTTTGGCAAAAGGTGAAATTGCTCCTGACAAGCAATTTCACCTTTTGCCACAATGTTTTCTATGCTATCAAAAGGTGTCATATACACATAAGAAACAGCTTCATCCTTGCTGTTATTTAGGGTCAATTAGAGATACCATAGAAATGCTTTATGGGGTAAAGGTTTAACAGTAACAGGGATATAACAGAGTGCCAAAGTTCTTGCCCAACAACAATGCAGACAATGACCACAACAATGCAGACAACACAGGAGCTACAAGCATAGCTTGAAATTTTCTTTGAAAACAACAGAGCTAAAAGAAGACCTTTGCAGTGATTAACCCATTACCACACAATCCCTACTTTTGATGCACCTGAGAAAGAAGCCTTTTGAAAACACTGTAAGAAAAGGAGAAAATGCTGGTAACCAGCATTTTCTCCTTTTCCCACAGTGTTTTCTTCCCTTCCCAGAACAAATTTCAGTTTTTCATTCACCTTTATTTTGTCGTCTGCAAATGCTTTCAATTTGAACCAGTCTAGAATTTTGTCGTGAGGTAAAGAGTTAAAAATAAGCTTTAACCCTTTACCACAAAGTTCCAAGTTTTCACTGTTTACCAAACGACAAAATTTAAGACTGGTCAAAACTGAAAGCATTTGCAGATGACAAAATAAATGTGTCTCAAAAATTAAAACTTGACTTTAGAAGAGTAAAAAACATTGTGGAAAATGGAGAAAATCCAGATTTCCAACATTTTTCTCCTTTTCCCACAGTATTTCTGAAGGCTTCTTCCTCTGTCTAAAAATGCCAGAAGTGAGTCAAGTTTTTAAATGGCAGACATCATCAGTTCGATCATTAAATAAATCAGCAGTTAATTACTGAATTATATGCCATTATTTACACTTAAAATCTGTATCACAATTTTTGCCAAGATAAAGTCAGCAAGTATTCATTCAGAAAGGCCTAATAACGAAACATTAGAAGAATCCAACATCTGGATGATGCTAAGTACTCCATTTGAATGTCTATTTAGATATACAGTTTATTGGGATTAATTCTCGACTACATACCTTGTTCTGCTTCAAAAATCCGCCCAGGTGCACCTTTCATACCCTTTGTCCCTGGAAGCCCATCAAAGCCTGAGCCACCTTGCTCCCCATCTCGCCCATTGAACCCTGGATCTCCTCTCATACCCTTCAGACCATTGAACCCATTTCTACCAGGTCTGCCTGCTCTGCCTGGGAAGCCGGGCTCTCCTTTTTCTCCATCAATTCCAGGGACACCATTTTCTCCTATGAAGCCTGGCCGGCCTGGTACACCTGGACTACCTATACAATGGAATAAAACAATGTATTATCATGCCAAAGACTAGATGAAGAACATTTGTTTTACAATCAATTGAGAACTGAGGAGGTTTTTTTATTTAAACTGCCATGAAAACAAAAAAAGCCAGTCTGAACTCATCAAAGTTCACGAAAACAATGCTCTTTTCCCCAATGTTGTAAGTGCACAAACAAAAAATTGTTTAGTAAAGGATTAACTCTGTACTCTCTCCTTTTCTCACAATATTTTCAATAGGCTTCTCCCTCAGGTTCATTCAAATAAGGATTACTTTGTAAAGGGAGTTAACTCAGTACCCAACAACAAAATTATTGGCTTCTCCAAATCAAAAGCATTTGCAGACGACAAATTAACCCTTTCCCAAACAATCCATGGTTTTTACGGGTCAGGAATAGAAGCCTTTTGAAAAACTTGTGGGAAAAGGAGAAAATGCTGGTAACCAGCATTGTCTCCTTTTCCCACAATGTTTTCTACCCTATCATATAGAAAAAATCTTCTTTTTAGCAACTGTTAAGTTGTCATCTGCAGAATGCTTTCAGTTTGGTGCGGTCCTAAATTTGCCGTTTGGGAAAGGGTTAAGTGACTAAAAAATTACAATTTGTTTTGTGAAGGATAGAAAACACTGTGGGAAAAGGAGAAAATGTTTTCTATAGGCTTCTTTCTCAAGGTCGTCTAAAGTAGGGATTGTGTGGTAACAGGTTAAGCTTAGTTTACATACCTTTCATTCCTCTAAGCCCATCAACACCATTTATACCTGGAGGACCTGGGGGTCCTGGTCTACCCATCTCACCTTTTGAACCTTTTCTACCTGTGAAACAGTAAGGAAAGTTTAGTGATTTATTACATAATGAACTTTATGTTTTAACTCTGTACCATAACACAAAATTTTAGACTGGTCCAAAGTAAAAGCATTGGCAGACAACATATTGAAAGTGGCCAAAATTATGAAAATTGTTCATGCTAGGGTAGGAAACATTATGCGAATAGGAGAAAATACTGGTCAAAAGGATTTTCGCCTTTTTCCAAGATATTTTCAGAAGGATTCTTCCTCAGGTTTGTTACTGTATCAGCATTTATGTTTTAAGTGTAACTACAAAAATGTGTGATTTTGTCACATAGATATTTTTCTTATTACAGCCACATTTTATTCACCACATAACCACCCTCATGTTTTCAAAGTTATGCATCCACCATATGATTTACCACAAAACATCCGTAACATTTTCAGGCTAATATAGGTGCCATGTGATGTACCACATAACCATCTTCATGTTTTTTAGGGCAATATAGCCACCATGTATTGTATCACTTAAATACCCAAATGTTTTCATGGTAACACAGCCACCATGTGATTCACTGCATAACCACCCTTATATTTTCCGGGTATTACAGACACCATGTGATTTATCACACAAACATAATCATGTTTCACCTTTCCTCACCAGCTAATTAAGTAATCATGTGATTAACCACATAACCACCCTCATATTTTCAGGGTGGTACAGTCAACTCATGAATTATCACATGATTACCCTTATGTTTTTCAAGGTAATATAGTCATTACGTCTGTTATTACTTAACTCATTACCAAACAACAATATTTTAGGCTTGTCCAAATCGAAAGCATTTGCAGACGACAAAATAAAAGTGACTGAAAATTTGAAGTTTGTATTGTGAAGAGTAGAAATCATTGTGGGAAAAGGAGAAAATGCTGGATACCAGCATTTTCTCCTTTTCCCACGATTTTTTTCTTAAGGCTTCTTTCTCAGGGGCATCAAAAGTAGTGATTGTGTGGTAATGGGTTTAAGGGAGGTAACATACCTGATATACCGGAAAGCCCTGGGTAACCTTTAGGGCCTGGAAGTCCCGGGATTCCATCCAATCCATTGGCTCCTGCAAATCCGTCATCTCCCGGTTGACCTTTGAACCCTGGTGAGCCTGGGAACCCAGGTAGCCCCTCATTGCCAGGAGCCCCTTGTAGTCCAGGTAACCCTGGTTCTCCTGGGGCCCCTGGTTCACCCTTGTACCCTGGGGGTCCACGGATTGAAATACCCTGTTCTCCTTTGGGGCCACTAAACCCTGGCAATCCATCCCTACCAAAGTCACCTGAAAATACAGCAAAAATTTGATGAATAGTAATGTTTTTTCGTGTCACAGGGTACATTTGATTGGTCACTGAAACAACCAAAATGAATTTTTACGCTAAAAAAACCTCTGTAGATTTAGTTATACCACTCACTGCAGCACCTTTTTTAACAGCAATTATAGTTGCCATAGCTGCCAATGGAGATCAAGATCAGAGTGATTAAAACATGAAAAATGATCTTATTCTGAACTTTCTACCTTTTTTTTTTCCTTTGGCCCAGGAAATTGTAGGTATAGGGATGATATTTAGAATATTTAGTTGACATAGTTAGGTGACAATCAAACCATTATGCTCATAACTTTTCTCTCCCTCACTTTGGTCCCATATTTTGTAAGTATAGGAACATTTTTATCTGGAATAATCGGTAAGATAATCTGTGTTCCTATCTTCTCTTTGCCTCACTTAACTCTTTACCACACAAGAAAATTTTAGACTCATCCAAATTGAAAGCATTTGCAGACGACAAAATAAAGGTGACTGAAAAATTGAAATTTGTTCTGGGAAGGATAGAAAACACAGTGGGAAAAGGAGAAAATGCTGGTCACCAGCATTTTCTCCTTTTCCCACAGTGTTTTCAAAAGGCTTCTTTCTCAGAGGTGTCAAAAGTAGGGATTGTGTGGTAATGGGTTAAGCCCAGAAAATTGTAAGTATAGGAACACTACTCTGAATATTTAGTGTACATAGCTAGGTGACCATCACACACTGCGCTCCTCTCCATTCCTGCCAGGTTCCCAGAAAGCATAAGCACAGGGGATGAATTTAGAAAGTTTGCTGTAGGTAGTTACGTGAAAATCACATATCCAGGACTGTTCTCAAATTTTCCCTCCCTGCCTTTGGTGAGAGACGTCATAATAAAAGGCATGGTTTTTATCTCATTACCACACAATCCCTACTTTTGACGCCCCTGAGAAAGAAGCCTTTTGAAAACACTGTTGGAAAAGGAGAAAATGCCGGTAACCAGCATTTTCTCCTTTTCCCACAGAGTTTTCTACCCTTCCCAGAACAAATTTCAATTTTTCAGTCACCTTGATTTTGTTGTCTGCAAATGCTTTCAATTCTGGTAAAGAGTTAAAATGTTTGATGTACATGAATGTAACTAGAAGTTTATCACATGCTGTGTTCGTTACTTTTACAATCCGGATTATCATGAGTATCATAGCAAGTCATCAAGTAACTATGGATCAATAAAGTTCATTCTGTCTAACAACAGGATGAATCCCAAGGTAGAACAGTCCTTTGACAGGCAGATAATTAAACAAAAGTAAAAATATTCAAAACAGGTTAGTCTATGCAGGCTGCACACGTACAGGCTGGCCTTGTTCAGTACTTTTTTGCAAATGCTCTGAACCACCTTTTCTCAGAGCATGACTCTTTTAGCACTTTACTCCATAAGGCATTTCTATTGTATCTCTAACTGACCCTAAATAACAGCAGGGATGAAGCTGTTTCTTACGTGTATACAACACCTTTTGATAGCATAGAAAACATTGTGGCAAAAGGCGAATTTGCTCGTCACCAGCAATTTCACCTTCTGCCACAATGTTTTCCTAAGGCTCCTACAAGCAATGCGTAGAAATGAATATCTACGGAGTAAAGGGTCAAAATGCATGATATGTGACCCATTACGCAAAATGGGATCATCCAGGAATTCTGTACATCAATTGGATGAAAACAGATCAACAATAAAGCAGGTTTAACTCTTTACCAAACAACAAAATTGTAGATTGGTCCAAAATCAAATCATTTGCAGACAAGATTTAAATCTGACTGAAAAAATAAAATTTGCAGTGGGAAAGGTAGAAAACTTGGTAAAAAACTGATTACCAGAATTTTCTCCTTTTCCCACCATGTTTTCAAAAGGCTTCTTTCTCAGGGTCATTAAAAGTCGGGATTGTCTGGTAATGAGTCAAATTGATAATTCAAAAATGACCGTACAACAAGGTACAATATTACACATTTCATACAGAAAATGTTATTAAACCAAAAAGTGTCAACCCTGGTCAGCTGGCGCAATTTGCACAGTCTGACCAGGGCTGACACTTTTTGCGGTTCCCAGAAGGTCCCTACATAGTTGTGAGATAAGCACTTGTGTTCCGGGGGTGCGGAAAACCTGTGTGCGACTCCTGAAAATTTTGGGTCAGACAAGTGATTTCTTTCAATTTGGTTGTCTGTAGACAAGTAGAAAATTATTGGGAAAAAGTTTGAAACAAATACAAACAATGCGTAGTGAAATACAAATGATCACCCTAATACAAAATGGCATTTTGAACAATAAAAAAAAGCTTGTGATGATCGCTGAATTCATGAAAAACCAAAATACACATTAAATTTTGGTGTACTTCCACATTCACTGCTTATGATATTGCCAGTATAATGTGTGGCTGTTTTAGCATGTTTATTGCTTTGAAAAATATTTGAGTACATGTATTTTCAAGATCACCATTGTAGATTAAAATATTTTTATCATTTTAGCACTGATTTAAAGATCTGTTATGACAGTGTTGCACAAGTGAGTATTTTAGCACTTTAATTTAATCTGATGGTACACCTTTGGTGGGAATGGACGATGGTTAGGCATTATCTCCTGTGCCGGAAACCATCTCAAACCAGAACAATTTACAATTCAGTGGTCACTCAATGAATAAAATCAGAGAAAATGGATGTTTTGGTACCTAAATCTATTGCGCAAACAATATGTGAGAAGTCTGAGGCATCGGAAGCATCCAGCAGTTTTAAATGTAAATATAAAACAGCGACAAGGTATATGAACATGACAGCTTCTTCATAACAAGGTGTGATTGAATGCAATTTAAAACTGTTTCCTTCTGGACAAATAAGCCACACTAGCAGACAAGTGGACTTTTTTAATTCACATTTCCAAAGACAAGTAGAAATTTCTATTAATGATCACATCCCTGGTTCCTTACCTCTCTCTCCTTTTCGTCCAGGGAACCCTGGGGATCCATTATCTCCCAGCATTCCTGGTCGACCATCTATACCTCTCAAACCTGGTAATCCGGGTTCACCAAGGGGTCCACGCAGTAAGGGTCCAACAAATCTACCAGGCTCTCCAGGCAATCCCTATTTAAAAATAGAGCAGCCTTTGAGATTTTAGCCCTTTACCACATAATCCTGAGGTTTAATGGGGCTCTCAAATCCAAGGCTTTTGCACACAAAATTCAAAATTGATGTAGCTGAAATTGTGAAAGGTGGTAATTGTGGGCAGAAAACATTGAGGAAAAATGGAGAAAATGCTAGTTTCCAGCATTTTCTCCCTTTCCAAAAATGTTTTCAAGAAGGCTTTTTTTCCCAGGGTCAATAAAACTCAGGACTATGTAATAAACGTGTTGGTTTTTTTTTGTTTAACTCATTACCAAATGACAATATTATAGACTTGTCCAAATTGAAAGCAACTGCAGATAACAAAACAAAAGTGACTGGAAATTTGAAATTTGTTTTGTGAAGGGTAGAAAACATTGTGGGAAAAGGAGAAAATGCTGGTTACCAGCATTTTCTCCTTTTCCCACAGTGTTTTCTAAAGGCTTCTTTCTCAGGGGCGTCAAAAGTAGGGATTGTGTGATAATGGATTAAAAAAATGGATGTAGATAGGATGGATCCATACCTAGGGCCCACCCTGTAAGTTATTTTGTAAAATATGCTAGTAGGAGTGGCTTTAAAATCATAAGTATGTTTTTCCAATTAACCCATTACCACACAATCCCTACTTTTGATGACCTTGAGAAAGAAGCCCTTAGAAAACATTGTTTTCTACTCTTCACAAAAATTTCAAATTTTCAGTCGCTTTTATTTTGTCGTCTGCAAATACTTTCGATTTAGAGAAACCTAAAATTTTGTTGTTTAGTAATGAGTTACAAAAAATGGATGCACATAGGATGGATCAATACTTTGGACCCACTGTGTCAGTTATTTTGTAAAATATTTTGGTAGAAGCAGTCTTAAAATCATAAGTTTGTTCTTCCAATTAAATATTTACCAAACGACAAAATGTTACACCAGTCCATTTTAAAAGCATTTGCAGACAACAAAATAAATTTGATTCAAGAATCTATATTTGTTTTGGGAATAGTAGAAAACATTGATGGAAAAGAAGAAAATGCTGTTTACCAGCATTTTCTTCTATTCCAGCAATGTTTTCAAAAGCTGTCTTCTTCAGTCGCTCAAACTCAGGATTGAGAGGGTTAAGGGTTATAGGATATGTGACTTATTGTATCTTATCTCTTTAAGGTTGAAAACATTGAATGAAAAGAAAAAAATGCTGGTTTTCAGCATTTTCTCCTTTTCCCACAATGCTTTCAAAAGCATTCTCTTACAAGGTTATTAAAACTCGAGATTCTCTAGTAAAGAGGTTAACCTTTTACCACACAATCCCGACTTTTGACGACCCTGAGAAAGAAAGCTTATGAAAACATTGTGGGAAAAGGAGAAAATGCAAGTAAGCAACATTTTCTCCCTTTCCCACCATGTTTTCTATCCTTCCAAAACCAAATTTCAATTTTTCAGTCACATCTATTTTGTTGTCTGCAAATACTTTCAATCTGAACCTGTCTAAAATTTTCATGTGTGATAATGAGTTAACAAACAACTGTGTGAAAATTAATGCTCTTAAAAAAGAGGCTTTTGAAAATATCTCTGAAAAAGGATATAATTTCTCCTCTTCCATCGAGGCTATCTACCATTTCAGAGACTAATACAATCTTCTGAGCCATATTAATTTTGTCACCCAAAAATCCTTCTTAACCCTTTACTCCACAGATACTCATTTATAAGCATTGCTTGTAGGAAAACATTGTGGCTAAAGGTGAAATTGCTCATCAAGAGCAATTTCACCTTTTGTCACAATGTTTTCTATGCTATCAAAAGGTGCCATATACACATAAGAAATGGCTTCAAGCTTGCTGTTATTTAGGTTCAATTAGAGATACCATACAAATGCTTTATGGGGTAAAGGGTTAACTCTTTACCAAATGACAAATTTACAGACTGGTCCAAATTCAAAACATTTGCAGATGACAAAATAAATGTGACTGACAAATTGAATTCTGCTTTGGGAAGGGCAAAAACATTGAAGGAAAAGGAGAAAACACTGGTTACCAGCAATTTCTCCTTTTCCTACAATGTTTTCAAAAGCTTTCTTTCTTAGGTCATGAAAATGCAGGATTGTGTGGAAATGAGCATCTTCGCAAGCCAAGGCTGATGATTCACTACGCTACTCTACCCCTTGACGAATCAAGCTTGATTTTTACATTCGCCCGATACGCTTTTTCATTGGATGCAGCCACCTCTAGCTGCAACGAATGAAATCGCTCGTAGCATTTCATCTTTGATAAAAATAGAACAAGGTCGCTACCTTTCGAATAGAAGGTAAACATGGAAGCCCATGTGGATGTCTGCTTATCGCTTCATGTGTATTCGTAAACGGTTCTTTAACCCCTTACTCTATAGATACTCATTTCTACACATTGTTTGCAGAAGGCTTTGGAAAACATTGTGGCAAAAGGTGAAATTGCTCATGACGAGCAATTTCACCTTTTGTCACAATGTTTTCTATGCTATCAAAAGGTGTCACTTACACATAAGAAATGGCTTCATCCTTGCTGTTATTTAGGGTCAATTAGAGATGTCATAGGAATGCCGGGTATGGGGTAAAGGGTTAAACGATATTTCATTGGCTTTTAGAAATATGGTGTAAAGGGGTTAATAACCAGCATCCAATAGAGGGCGCATCACAGGAATCTCAAAATTGGGCTCAATCAGCCAAGGTAAGATCCACATAGTGATCGTAACTTTGGCTTGCGAAGATGGGCAATGAGTTACCTGAATAAGTGCAAGACACTAAAAAATCTGGTATTTACCAAAGGATAAGTATTTCCTAAAGTGTAACTAGACTTCCTTAAACAGTTGTCAAGGCTTGGCTTTGTAACAGCTTTTAGAAATACATGTAGATTGATTTTCTCGATCAAAAAAGGTTGGTGCCCCTTTTGATAGTACGTAAATATCCTCAGTAATGACGGACAAATAATTAAATATCAGAGTTTTTCATGATGACGACCTGGATAATGACCCAGACAACAAAATAGGCCCTGACAATTTCTCTATGTTTTCTCAAAAAAGAAATTACCGGAAATCCTGGAAGACCAGGAATTCCACCTTCTCCAGGCATTCCAGGCTCCCCATTTCTTCCAGGAAATCCTCGTTCCCCTGTTAACCCGGGGAAACCTTTACTTCCTGTGGGACCTCGTATTCCTGGACGTCCATCAAACCCAATCCCACCTTGTTCCCCTGGTCTACCAGGACGTCCTGGTCTGCCGTCAAACCCAGGTTCTCCTTTTGCACCTGAAAAGGAAAAAAGGCTGGGTTAACCTTTTACCACATGACCAAACTGAAAGCATGTGCATGCAAATGATAAAAAAGATGTTTATCAATTGAATTTAATTCTTTGAAGAGTAGAAACATTGTGATAAAAGGGGAAAATTACCAGCATTTTGTTCTTTTCCTACAATATTTTCTACAGACTTTTTCTTAAGGTTATTAGAACTCAGGATTATTGAGTAGAGAGTTAAACAGGAGCAATTACTGACAATAAAATCACACAATCTAACATCGTGGTCATCTTATTATACCTCTAACAAACCTTGAATGAAGATGAATAACTATGAAGCAAAATGGAAACATGTTTATGGGATTTTGTTATTTCAATTCTAACTCTTGACAAAACAGAAAATACAAGAATTGTCATATTCAACCCTTAACCCTTTACCACACTATCCCGACTTGTAAGGACCTTGAGAAAGGAAGCTTTAGTAAGCATTTTGGGAAAAGGAAAAAATGCTTGTGACCAGCATTTTCTCCTTTTCCCACAGTGTTTTCTATCCTATCAGTGAACTTAAGTATGTTTGTACAAATGTTGAATTTGTCATCTGTATTTTTCTTAAACTTGAACAACTCAAAAATTTGTTGTGTGGGAAAAGGTTAAAGCCCCATTAATCCCAAAAACACATTTTTCTGTTTAGAATAAAAACTGTAATAATTACAATGTCGAGGCTGCCTTAGTCAAGAATGTCTCAACCAAGTGGACAGTGTGGATCAAAGATCAGACTGCACATCTTGTGCTGTCTGATCTTGATCTACACTGGTCTCAAAGACTACTCAAATTATAAATGGCATATAAAAGGTCAAATTCCTACCTCGTAATCCTGGAAGTCCGTCCATGCCCGGTAACCCTGGCAATCCAACTTCACCAGGATCACCACGTTCACGTTCAATGTCTGGTGGGGCAGCTAGAAACCCCTTCTCACCTGAAATAACACATTTGTAAAACTGTTTAAATAGTTTAATGCACAATGCTGACTTTTGCTAATCCTGAGAAAGAAGGCTTTTGAAAACATTGTGGAGGAGGAGAAAACTTTAATGCTGGTAACCAGCATATTCTTCTTTTCAACAATGTTTTTTTACCCAACAAGGGACAAAATTTATGTTTCTAGTTATATCTATACCTCTCAAACCTGGTAATCCAGGTTCACCAAGGGTGAATTTTGCTTTCAAATTGTGCAAGGCTAATATTTTGTTGTCTGGTCAATTAGAGATCAATGGAATAGTTGCAGTTCCATGTTTAATCTTTACCAGACGGCACAATCTTGGATTTGTCCAAACTGGACTGGTAAGTTAAATCAGGCTCAAACAGTATTAGTTGTACGGTCAGGTGGCAGAGGACTTGGAAACTTGTTCACGGCTGTGGTGAATCATGTCGCCCCAAGCCAAAGGCGAGGTTGTTACATGATTTGACACAGCCATGCACAAGTTTACAAGTCCCCTGCCACCTGTACAACAAATTTAGAGCTTTAGTGGAAAAGAAAGCAATTCTTCTTGGTCTTAATCCTCTTCCGGATGACCAAATTTTAGCCTTGTCCAAATTGAACTTATTTGCAGATGACAATTTCAATGTGGCTCAAATGGTGTACTTTTTCTTTAACCCTTTCCCAAACAAGCCCTTGTTTTTACGTGTCTGTTGTTCAAGTCTTTTGAAAACACTGTGGGAAAAGGAGATATTGCTCGTAACGAGCAATTTCTCCTTTTCCCACAGTGTTTTCTACCCATTTGGAGAACTTTCTGCCATTTTTATCAAATTTGAAATTGTCATCTGCAAACTCTTTGAGTTTGGAAGAGTGTAATATTTGTCGTTTGCGAAAGGGTTAAAAAACATTGCGGGTTACCAGCATTTTCTTCTTTTCCCACAATCTTTTCAAAAGGCATCCTCTCAAGAAGCGTCAAAAGTAGGGATTGTATAGTAATGGTATGAATTTCAAATCTTTTGGGAAAGTTGTCAAACACCACAATTTTCCATTTATGAGGTCCCAATTAACTATTTATATTTATATTATCGAAACAGATAATGGATTGGTGCTTGACTAATTGTTGCAAAGAACCAAAAATCTTGATAGACATGTTTGCAAATAAGAGGAATCCATTGTACACCACACTTACCTTTCATGCCTTTCAGACCGTTTGTGCCCTCAAACCCGTCAAAGCCTGGTGCTCCTTTTCTGCCTGGAATACCCTCTGATGAATCTCCAGGTAAACCCGGTAAACCTGGCTCACCCCTCATGCCTTGTAGCCCATCCAATCCATCAAGTCCATTTGAGCCTTGGTCTCCCTGAAATACACATTTTGGGCCTTTTAATTAAACCCTTTCCCAAACAATCCCTGGTTTTATACGACCCTGAGATAGAAGCCTGTTGAAAACACTGTAGGAAAAGGAGAAAATCCTGGTAACCAGCCTTTTCTTCTTTTCCAACAATGTTTTCTATCCTGCTGAAAAAAGATTTCAATCTTTGAGTTACATTTATTTTGTCATCTGCTAATGCTTTCAATTTGGACAAGTCAAAAATTTTGCTGTTTGGTAGAGAGTTAACCCTTTATCATACAATGCCCACTTTTCACGACCCAGGGAAAGAAGTCTTTTGAAAACATTGTGGGAAAAAGTAAAAATGCTGGTAAGCAATATTTTCTCCTTTTCCCACAATGTTTTTACCCTGTCTAAGAACTATTGCACCGTTTGAGCCACACTTAACCCATTACCACACGACAATATTTTAGACTGGTCCAAATTCAAAGCAATTGCAGACGACAAAATAAAAGTGACTGAAAATTTGAAATTTGTTTTGTAAAGGGTAGAAAACATTGTGGGAAAAGGAGAAAATGCTGGTTACCAGCATTTTCTCCTTTTCCCACAGTGTTTTCAAAAGGCTTCTTTCTCAGGGGGCGTCAAAAGTAGGGATTGTGTGGTAATGGGTTAAATTGTCGTCTGCCAGTGCTTTCAATTTGGACAAGGCTAAACTTTTGTCATCTGGTAAAAGATAAACTCTTTCTCACATTAGAAAAATTTAGACATGTCTAAATTCAAAGGGTTTGCAGACGATTATCTAACTCTTTACCAAATAACAAAATATTTGACTTGAACAAAATAAATAGAGGATAATCAACTGGTTGTTTTTGATATGAAAAATATCTCACGAGGATGCGTTGTTAGGCGTTGAAAAAACGAGTGCGCAGCACGAGTTTTTTAAACGCCTTACGACGCGTCCGAGTGAGATATTTTTCATATCAAAAACAACCAGTTGATTATTCTATTTATTATATACCTAATTAACATCATTATTTGTAATTTTGCGTTTGAAAGTCGAAAAAAATGTAGTCGAAAAAAAAGGTAGTTCCCAAATGACGTCAGGAAGTGAAAGTTGATAACGTCACTAGTGATGATATCAAAATTTATTACACTGGGAAATTCCAGGATTTCACTGCTAGGTATATAATAAAAGCATTTTCTGACAACAAAAAAAGTCTTGCGCAAATTCATGATTTGGGCCTGGCACTTCAGATCTTTGCCCTAGCACTGGTTAACTCTTTACCATACGACAAAATTTTAGGCTGGTCCAAATTTAAAGCATTTGCAGACAACAAAATAAATGTGACTGAAAAATCAAAATTTTGTTTGGGAAGGGTAGAAAACATTGTGGAAAAAGTAGAAAATGCTAGTTACCAGCATTTTCTCCTTTTCCAACAATGTTTTTAAAAGGCCTTTTCTACAGGATCGTGAAAACCCGGGATTATTTGGGTTAATCCCAGGCCATACATGAATAAGTGATTTGTCGCCTTGATATAACTGTTTACCATACCATAAAATTTTGGACTAGTCCAAATTGAAAGCATTTGCAGATGACAAAGTAAATGTGAATCAAAAATAGAATGGAAAGTGCAGAAAAAATTGTGGGAAATGGAGAATGGAGACAAAGTAAATGTGAATCAAAAATAGAATGGAAAGTGCAGAAAAAATTGTGGGAAATGGAGAAAATGCTGGTTACCAGCATTTTCTCCTTTTCCCATAATGTTTTCAAAGGCTTTCTTTCTCAGGGTTGTTAAAAGTAGGGATTGTGTGGTGAAGAGATAACTGAAACATTCTTGAAAGTGGTGTAAAAACACTATGCAGTCAAATGCTTTTAATCTGAAAGATTCTCAGTAAGAAAATCTGCAAAATTTTGCTGTCTTGTCAAGATTTTTGACTTGTGGGACTGTGCTAGCAAATCAAGAAAATCAAAAAAAGAAAATTAGAAATCACCTTCAATCCCATTGGACCAAATGACCCAGGCAGTCCCGGGGGACCAGTAAAGCCTTGAGGACCCGGCAACCCTTCAACTCCTTTCCGACCTTTCTCTCCTTTAAGGCTTTCTACTGTCAAGTTGCGTGGTGGAGTTTCTGGGTATATAAGCTGACCTGGCAGCCCTTTCTCACCTTGAAACCCAGGTTCTCCTCGGTCTCCTTTGAAGCCCTATTGAAGAAAACAATAGTTTTTACTTTTAACTCTTTGCACAACCAGTGAAAGGCAGACTTGTCCAAGCTGAAAGCTTTGCAAAAGACAAAATAAATGTGACTCAAACATTAAATTCTACCTTAGAGAGCTCCAGGTAAGAGGGAGAGATGGTATTCTAAAGTCATAATTTCTCTTCGAAACCCTATGTTGTGAGTACTGGTTAGAATTGTCTATATGAGTCGATTCTAATGAATACCCACACCATAGGGTTAAGTGGGGAATAATTAATATTTTCAATTTCAAAATTGAAATCACCCTCTCTATCTGGAGCTCTGCCTTGGAAGGGTTACATGACATTGTGGGAAAGGGAGGAAATGCTGGTTTGGAGCATTTTCTCTATTTCCTACAATGTTTTCAAAGCACTTTTCCTTCAGGGTCTATAAAAGTCAGGATTGTGTGGTACAGGATTAAAACTTTGCCAAACAAGACTTTTAACTCTTTCCCAAACAAGCCCTGGTTTTTACGTGTCTGCAGTACATGTCTTAAGAAAACACTGGAGGAAAAGGAGAAAGTGCTCGTAAAGAGCAATTTCTCTTTTTCCAACAGTGTTTTCTGGCCTATTGGAAAACTTTCTGAAATTTGTCAATTGGGAAAGGGTTAAAAAAAAACTATAGAAAAAGTAGTGTATGCAGGTAACGATGAGGGTTGTGTTAGAACGGCAACTCTGAATAACCCTTAAACAAAAAAATGCGTCTGAATACATTGTGGGAAAAGAACTTTTTTGTTTTTCAGAAAAGTTTGCAACTCTTTCAAAGACAAATCTCTGTCAAACAAACAATTTTCTTTTTTAAGCTTTGTTTATCAGCAAATGTCTTCAATTTGGATGTCCAGAAGGAAGAGCATAGTAACATGCATGTATTGATAAATTATAATTGTTCTCTGCAAAAGTTTACGATATATTGGTAGATATTTGTCAAATTGCATTTCTCAATCTCCCACAATGACCTTGAAACTATTTTTTTCTAAGTGTTTCAAAAATGAGGGATTTTCTTTTTCAACAATTTAGAATGTGCCATTTCCAGTCACCATTATACAGTCACATGCAATTCTTGTTGTCTTCAATTACTTCATCAGACAAGAAAATTCCTGTGCTGTCCAACTTGAAAGCATTTGCAGACAACAAACTGAAAGTGAGTCAAAAACTGAAATATGCTTTTTGGAAATGCACAAAACATCATGGGGAAAAAGAGAAAATGCTGGTTACCAACATTTTCTCCTTTTCCCACTATGTTTTTAAACGCCCTCTTTCTCAGAGTCATGAAAACCCTGGATTGTTTAACTCTTTACCACACAAGAAAATTTTAGACTGGTCCAAATTGAAAGCATTTGCAGACGACAAAATAAAGGTCACCACTTGTAACCAATGTTTTCTGCTTTTCCTACAATGTTTTGTACCCTTCCAAAAACAAATTTCAATTTTTGAGTCACTTTAACTTGTCACATGCTTATGCTTTTAATTTGGACAAAGCTAAAATTTTGTTGTCTGGTAAAGAGTTAAAGCAAAATTTTCCTCTGGTAAAAGTGCCTTTGATAAGGTAGAAAACATTCTGGGAGAAGGCGAAAATGCTGGTAACCAGCATTTTCTCCTTCTCCAATAATGCTTTCAAAAGCCCTCTTTCCCAGGGCCATGAAAACCCAGGAATGTTTGGTAAAGGGATAACCAGAAAAAAGAGTAGAAATGTTTGTTTCAAACTACAAATTATATCGTTTCATTTTTTTTTCAGGTAATGGACAACAAATACAAATCAACAAGAACAACAACAACAACACTTTATCAGAAATTGTGGGTCTGATACATTTATGAGATGCACTCTGGGAACAAACTGGTACCCTTTCTATCTCCTGTAACCATCTGACAACACACAGGCAGCCATTAGTTTTGGTATGTACCTTATTTCCAATCGGACAGCTCGCAGTAGAATGCCTTGATATTTTTTTAGAGTAATGTCGCAATATAATATCTTGGGCTAAAATCTTTCTGACAATGATGAAATGATCAAACTTGCATTGAATCTGTCTCAATAAGGACTATTTTTGAACGAAAATAAAATCATGGTTAAAATTCCAAGTCTTGTGTTATCTCATGAAATCTTGAATACAGCAGATTTTTGTCTTTTAGAATCAGCTGTACCCTGTTGTTGATGCGCAGATGGATAACAGGCTACCAATTTACTCAGGCAATAGAAGTTTTAGCCTTTTAGCACATGGCAAAATTTCCGAACTATCCAAATTGAAAGCATTTGCAGACAACAATTTCAAAGTGGCTCACATGACTCAATTTTCCTTTGATATGGTAGAACATTTTGTGGGAAAAGGAGAAGATGTTGGTTACCAGCATTTCTCATTTTCCCATAGAGTTTTCAAAAGGCATCTTCCTCAGGGTTGTCAAAAGTCATCATTGTGTGGTAAAGGGTATAACTCATCACCAAACAACAAAATTTTAGACTGGTCCAAATCGAAGGTATTTGCAGATGACAAAATAAAAGTGACTGAAAATTTGAATTTTGTTTTGTGAAGGGTAGAAAACATTGTGGGAAAAGGAGAGAATGCTGAATACCAGCATTTTCTCCTTTTCCCACAATGTTTTCTTAAGGCTTCTTTCTCAGAGGCGTCAAAAGGGTTTAGCCCATTACCACACAATCCCTACTTTTGACGACCCTGGAAAATATTGTGGGAAAAGGAGAAAATGCTGGTATCCAGCATTTTTTCCTTTTCCCACAATGTTTTCTACCCTTCACCAAACAAATTTCAAAATTTCAGTCACTTTTATTTTGTCATCTGCAAATGCTTCCAATTCAGATTAGTCTAAGATTTTGTTGTTTGGTAGGGAGCTAATGCATCTCTTTGATGTATTATACCAAGCAAAGCATCACATAAATTATATACACATGAAAGTCTACTTTGTCTTACATCCACCTGAATCACAAAATAGAATGGTCCTTGGACATGCAAAAATGTATAGAATAGATGAAAGTTTCCATCCATATCAGACTCATACAGATTGATACTTGTGCAAATGCACTGACCCTTTCCAAAACGGCAAATTTTGAACCAGACCAAATTGAAAACATTTTGCAGATGACAAATTAAGAGTTGCTAAAAAGATGATTTTTCTATATGATAGGGTAGAAAACATTGTGGGAAAAGGAGGAAATGCTGGTTACCAGCATTTTCTCCTTTTCCCACAATGTTTTCAAAAGGCTTCTATTCCAGACCCGTTAAAACCAATGGTTGTTTGGGAAACGGTTAAACTTGTTTTTAGAGAGGATTCCTCATATGTATGCATATAAATATTTTAAGTCTTTCGCAAAAGACAAAAGTTTAGGCTGGTACAAATCAAAAGCACTTGCACTTTATATATAAATGACTTGAAAACTGAGGTCACATTGCAAATCATGTTAGAAGAAACTATTGGAAAGCATGGATAGGTGCACTGGCCACAGAGATATAACTGAAATAATGTTGAATATAGCATAAAACACTATATAACCAAACAAACATACATTCATCCTTTTCAAAAGCTTACCGTAGGACCACGAATACCAGGAACCCCAGGTTGGCCGTTGAAACCAATTTCTCCTTTCAATCCTTGAAGTCCCCCAAATCCAAAATAGCCTGGGTTACCTGAAATGGAAAAATCAGAATTCATCAGTGAGGTTCATTGCACTAATTCCCAAATTTTTAATGATTCTGAGGAAAAATCCTTTTTGCAAACATCCCCTGGAAAAGGAGAAAACGGTGGTAACCAGCATTTTTTCCTTTTACATAATGTTTTCTGGTCTTTCAGGTACAAATTCCACAATCTTCCCTAATAAAAATTTGCCGTATACAAAGGCTTTCAATTTCGACAAGTCTAAAATTATGTTATTTGGCAAAGCATGAACTTTTCACAAAATAACTCCATGTTTTCATGACCTTAAGGAAAAAAACCTTTTTAGTATTGTAAGGCTAGCAACCAGCACTTTGTGCTTTTTTCCAACATACTTTCAGACATCGATTTCAATGTGCTAAAATGGTGCATTATTTTTCTTTTTTGAATAGGGTTCAAAAACTTTCGGATAAAGGAGAAAATCCTGGTTACCAGTATTGTCTCCTTTTCCCACAATATTTTCCAAAAACTACTTTCCTAAGGTTTTAAAAAGTTGGCATTGTGTTTCCTCTTTACCATAAAATAACATTATAGACTCAACCGTCTTGAAAGTATTTGTAGACAACAAAATTTAACCCTTCACCATACAATACCTGGTTTTTACGGCCCTGAAAAAGAAGCCTTTTGAAAACACTGTGGGAAAAGGAGAAAATGCTGGTAACCAGCATTTTCTCCTTTTTCCTTAATGTTTTCTGCCTTACTGGAAACAAATTTTAATTTTTGACTTGCGTTTATTTTGTCATCTGCAACTGTTTTGACTTTGGACCAGTCTAAAATTTGTTGTTTGGGAAAGGTTTAAATGTGGCTATCACAATCAATTTTTCTGCGATAGAGAATAAAACATATTTGAAAAAGTAAAAAATGCTAGTTACTAGCGTTTTCTCTTTTACCCATGATGTATTTGAAAATTCTCTCTCCTCCGGGTCATTAAAAGTTGCAATCATGTGGATATAGATCAGGCCGCATTCAGTTTGTTATCTTCAAATGCTTTGAATTTGGACCAGAAAATTGTTTGGTTCAGGAGAAATACATCAGCTGATTTTGTGCATTGGTGACCAGAAAGAGATATACAGCCATCATTAGATTTTTTTCATCTGCAATTGCTTCCAATATGGTCTGAAAGTCTTTTGTTCGATTAACTCTTTACCGAATTACAAAACTGTGCACCAGTCCAAATCGAAAGCACTCGCAGACGACAATGTAAGTATGACCCAAAAATTGAAATTTGTCACGGGAAGGGTAGAAAACATTGTGGGAAAAGGAAAAAATGCTGGTCACCAGCATTTCCTCCTTTTCCAACAATGTTTTCAAAAGGCTTCTTCCACGGGGGCATTAAAGTCATCATTGTGTGGTAAAGGGTTAAAGATTGGCAAGAGTTTCACATACCTGGGATACCATCATCTCCAGGATCTCCAATAAAACCTGGTAAACCATCGGGACAGAATGGACAGGGCTCTCCCTTTCCTCCTTTTCTTCCAGGTGACCCTGGGATCCCATTCTCACCCGGTGGTCCAAATGGACCTGGATCCCCTCTAAACCCAGGGACACCAACAGGGCCTGTGATGTCTAGACCAATTCCAGGAACCCCAGGAAAACCTGTGGGGCCTGCATCTCCAAGCAATCCACGAAAGCCAGGTCGCCCATTTCTACCAGGTCTTCCAGGAAAGCCGTCTGGACCAATAATGGTCTCGCCAACTTCACCTTTCTCACCCTGCAGCCCATTGAAACCTGGCTCACCATTTATACCAGGGATTCCGTCTTCGCCCTTTAAACCTATGAGAAAAAAAAAAATGTTATGAGCCATTCTCTGGCTTAACTCTTTACCAAATGTCAAGATGTTGGACTCTTCCAAATTGAAAGCATGTGCAAAATACTGAAATGCTTTCGATTTGGACAAGCCTGAAATATTGTCATTTGGTAATGAGTTAAGATATTAAAATGACATCAAACTCCTATAGAGACTGGGTTTTTACTTACCAATATCTCCACTATCTCCCTTTATGCTGACACCACTGTCTCCAAAGTCTCCTGGGAAACCATCAGGGCCTGGGGGTCCAATAGGGCCATCAAAGCCAGGTGGACCACGTTCTCCACGGATACCTGAAAAAAACAATTGTTCTTATAAAAGCCATGTTTGGTAAAAGTTGGCCTGATATAACTTCCCCTGCAGATAAAAGCTTCAGACAGCTTAGTTTAGTTTGTTCAAAAAATTCATTTTACATTGATTGAAAGACAAGTTCTTACAACTTATACTTTTCTCTCTCGACTCTCCTTCCTGCAAAGTACACTACCAACCATTCTTTAGAACGTTCTTTGTCTTTTTCTCCAAAATTTTTTACATTTGTAAGTAACACAACTTCTGATTGGCTAAACCAAATGGTTTAGCCAATCAGAAGTTGTGTAACTTACAGATTTAGAAAACCTTGGAAAAGAAGACTAAGAATATTCTCAAGAATGGTTGGTGAATACAGGCCCAGTACTTGCGCCAAATAAATGAAAAATCCCTAAGTTAAAATCCACTCTTGGGTCTCAAACTCAGAACCTTTTGCTTATATAACAGCTTTAAGGAGAAAGGAAAAAATGCTAGTTACAAGTATCTTTTCTTTTTCAATGATTTTTTTCTACTGAGTCAAAACAACTATGCTATCATTTGAGTGGTAATCTATTTGTTATAAGCTTGTGGTTTTAATATGGAGTTCTCCATGTCATTGAGCCTTTCACCAAACAATCTGTTGTTTTAACAACATTGAAGAGGAAAGGCTTTTGAAAACACTGTGAGAAAACGAATACTTGTTACCACCAATTTCTCTTTTTCTAACAGTATTTTCTACCTATCCAAGGACAAATGTCAGTTTTTGCTTTCTACCCATCCTAGGGCAAATTTCAATTTCTGAGCTAATTATCGAAGTAAATATGAATGTAACCAGCATTTTCTCCTTTTCCTACAATTTTTTCTACTCATCACAAATCAAATACCAAATTTTCAGTCACTTTTATTTTGTCGTCAGCAAAAACTTTCAATATTTGGACAAACCTAAAATATTGTCGTTTGGTAATGAGTTAAAAGCATTTACAGACAACAAATTAAATTTCCGGAACATGTTTGGTAATTTTTAATATAAGTGTGCAAGACATTGTTGAAAAAGGAGAAAATGCTGGTTACCAGCAATTTCTCTTTTTCCAACAACGCTTTCAAGCCTTTGTCCTCAGGGTTTTCAAAAGTCTGGATTGTGTGGCAAACGGCTAAAAGTGTCAACTTACCTGGCAGTCCCGTGAATCCCTTAGGCCCAACTTCTCCCTTAGGTCCGATTAATCCAACCTTACCAGTGCCCCCTCCATCACGGCCTTTAATACCCTAAAAAAAATCATAGTTGATGAAGCTTGTCAAATCATTTTTATTTCTCTAATTGGATTTCAGAAACAAGCAACAGGACAAAACAAGACATTTTTTAACTCTGTACCATACAATCCCAACTTTTAACAACCCTGAAAAAGAAAACTTTTGAAAACATTGTAGGAAAAAGAAATGTTGATAACCAGCAATTTCTCCTATTGCCAGCATGTTTTCTATCCATCCCAATCTAAATTCCAGTTCTTGAGTCACGTTTACTTTGTCATCTGCAAATGCTTTCAATTTTGACTAGCCTAAAATTTTGTCGTTTGGTAAAGAGTTAACCCTTTACCACACAATCCCGAGTTTGAATTACCTTGTAAAAGAAGGCTTCTAAAAACATTGTGGGAAAAGGAGAAAATGCTGGTAACCAGCATTTTCTCCTTTTCTCACAATGTTTTCTTTCCAATCTAAAACAAAAATGATCATTTCAGTTACATTTAATTTGTTGTCTGCAAACCCTTTCAATTTGGATCAGTCTAAATTTTTGTTCTTTGGTAAAGAGTTAAATAAGAGCGTCATACGTGGCTGTCAACCCCTAGCTGCATAGCTGCAGCTGCTTTTAATGTAAACTAGAGCTATCACTAAACATGATTATAGCCCACACCAGCTCCTTGTCACAAAAACAGGTCTGTGTCTCAGAATGCAATTTGGTTCAGCACAAAAGTAAGGGTTGAAAAAAGTTCAAGGGGAGATAATTCTGCTACAAATCACAGCATGGTCATGAAAATTGCACATGCACAACTTCATATATATATATAGGAACCCTGTGTGTAAATTGGAGTTCAATGCCTGAAAATCTGTTGAAGTATTACGCCGGACAAATTTGTGTGTACATACAGACAAACAGACAGCCATCCAGACAGACAGCCATGGTGATTCCATTGTACCCATGAGGGTATAATTACAAGTTGAAAAAGGGGCATAACTATGCCAAGAATATTTTGATGGTTCCCTGTTTCTGTTGTATGGGTTCAATTTTTGGTAGTTGAGAACTAGACCCAGTCTGAAGTAACTATCTTCAGTAATGTCAGGGGTATTATAAAATGTTGAAGTTTTTGAAAATTCTGGATGGAAAAAGTGACTTAGCTGCCTTAAAAATAATTTAAAGGCTTTGTTGTACGAGTTCCCTTTTTTCATATTATGTAAGTATTCTAAGTTTGAAGAAAAATCTTCAGTTATCAAAAAGATATAGTATGTCAAAGTGTATAGTGTAAAGTCAATACGATAGAAATGGTAACAGTCAGTTGTATGCTCAGCAATTCAAGAGGTTCAGTGCCAGTAAATTGCCCAAAAAAGTCTGAAAATGCTTCCAAATTGGACAAGCTTAAATTTTATTGTTTAGTAAAGGGTAAAAACATATGGCTGCTTAAACAATATCCTATAAGCCATGGTTTACAATACAAATTCAACAGTATGCTCCTTTTCCCATAATGTCTTCAATAGCAGTTTTTCCTCACCGCTGTAGGATCATTCCATAAAAGGTTACTATTTTTCCCACAATACTTACTATTAAACCTCTGTCTCCTGTCATACCCTTAAAACCCTTGTCACCGAGCATACCCTTTTCACCAAGCAACCCTGGGATACCTGTGTCACCTTCTTCACCCTTCTGACCTTTCTGTCCAAAAGGACCAGGAGGTCCATCTTTTCCCCTTTTACCCTGAAAAAAATAAATATTGACCCTTTATCACAAAATTTCCTGAGTTTAAACAATCCTTGTAAGAACATTGCTGAAAAAAGAGAAAATGCTGAAAAAACCTGTATTTTGTCCTTTTCCCAACATTTTTCACCATTCCAAAATTTAATTCAATTTTTCAGTCACATTAATTTTGTTTTGTCATCTGCAAAGGCTTTCAACCTGAACTAGTCTACAATTTTGTCATCTGGTAAAGTATCACATATTTCAGTGCTGGGCAGACAGTGTAGATTAGGATTAAGTTCTAATCAAAATGCGACTGGACAATTGCACTTTAATATAAATAATATATTTGTCCGACTTGGACCATATTGAATAACAAAGCATTGTACAGAAAAAACAGAAAAAAGGCCACTAGGACAAAAGGCCACTAGGACAAAAGCCCACTGGACAAAAGCCCACTGCTATGTTTGGCAGGGAGTACAAAAGCCCACTGCTTATAAAAAGGTGTTAGAAAATCATTTTGTTATCATTTCTGTAAGAAAGCATTTTCTGCTTTTCAAATAATGTTTTCTACTCTACTAAAGATAAGTCACATCATAATTATGTACAATTTTTTTCTAATCAAATACATGATTATAATTAAAAGTGGGTTTTTGTCCTAGTGGGCTTTTGTCCAGTAAACTTTTGTCACAGTGGGCTTTTGTCCTGCACCCTGTATATTCAGTGTATAAAGATCAAATACTGAGAGCTGATTCGTCAATTCATAAAATCATGGTCAAACTCGAAGGGAATTTACCCTGTTTTTCTATGAAGATAAACCCCATGAACAAAAAGAAATATATCAAAAGTGAACTAGTTTATGTTTTCTTTTTCGTATTGCACTTTCCTGTCTAATCATTGTTCAATTCAGTTCTAAGTTCTTTATACTTACAATTCGACCAGGTGACCCTTGCTCTCCGTCTGGGCCCTTAATACCTGTAGAACCCTTCACACCCTGAAAAAGAAAGTTCAACAAATATCATTTGACAGACAAAGGTTTGACAGCTTTATTCCCAGAATTCCATTGATTCTTATCAGAATGTGTCATTATAAACTTGAAATCTTTACCACATGATAAAACTTTGGACTGGTCCAAATTGAAAGCAGTAATTTTGTAGACAACAAAATTAATGTAACTCAAAGGTTAAAATTTTGGTTTGTAAGGATAGAAAACATTGTGGGCAAAGGAGAAAATGCCAGCATTTTCTCCTTTTCCCACAATGTTTTCTATAGGCTCCTTTCTCAGGGTCGTTAAAAGTCAGGATTGTGTGGTAAAGAATTAAAAGTGAACATTTTTCCAAAGCAAAGAGCACCAAGAGAGTGTAACCAGGGAAGCATTAAGCACTCTAAGTCAAGAATGCTATTTCACCATTAGGCTGATAAGCATTGGGCAGGGCACTTTAAGGAACATAGCACAAGGGCTGTTCCAAAGTAGCGGGGATAACTTATCATTTTCCGGAACCCGGCCCTTTATTTTTATGATATTTTAACTGATGTTATTTCAATAATTTGCGCATCTGAAGAAGAAATAGCGACATAGTTATACACATTTAAGTCTATTTTACATGCAAATGTTATTTACAGGTTACGTTTTGCGGCCCCAAGATTTTATCAAAGATTTTAACTGTAGTTATTTTAACCTCCAATATCAGAGGTTTTCAATAGAATTGCGAGAAACTGAATAATGCATGTTGCTGTTATCAAGTATGTGGTCATTCCTGAAATGAAACCTTTCACGTGGCCTTATTTTTGAAAATTTCATAGCGAAAACACGAATGGTAGCTTATTTGGAAATAATAAAAAATGTCGACGTCAAAGGAAATGGCAGCCCACCGAAATGTGATCAAGTTTTGTGTTGACCTAAAAATGACACCAGCACAGACGTTTAAACAGTTTCAAACTACGAAATAGTATAATCTGTTTCTCGCTTGCTTGTATTCAAATGACACAAAAGATTTTCTGAAGGATAGAGAGCGGCAAAATGTGTGGAGTCTGGTAGACCTAAGGAAATAGACAGCCGTATAGTAGACAGCGTCAGGAACGTCATCGAAGGGGATCGGTGAATAGCTGTGCGACAGATTGCAGAAACAGTCGAAATCAGCAAGTCATCTATATATTAACCTGTCTGCGCTTAATCATGAATGGAAACCGCTTCTAAATTCAAACAAGTCCGCAGTTTGAACTTGTTTTTACTTTCAGATCATCAGACGAGACTCAGACCTCATGCGTGCGATTCCAAAAAAAGCAGCCGCAGCTTATTGAAAACTTAGAAAATATTATCTTCCACCAGGATAACGCTCCTTGCCACACTTCTAAACACACTTCTGAAACTGGATCTTTTTGGTTTTCAAAGATTCGAGCATGCCCCTTATAGCCAAGTAAGTAACAGTTACGAGAACATAGGTTTGAAAATTTACATGAGCTCAAACAAGAAACAATGACAGAATTTCGCAAACTACAGACCAGCTAGTCTACCAATGAAAATATTATGGGCAAAGGCAAACAGTATTTTCTCATTTTACGACCATGTTTTCTACCTTTCCAAATCCAAATTTCAATTTCTCCGTCATATTCATTTTGTCGTCTGCAAATGCTTTCAATATGGACTAGTTTATAATTTTGTTGTAAAGCTTTAGCAGTTTTAACTCTTTCCCAAACAAGCCCTAGTTTTTATGTGTATGCAGTACAAGTCTTCAGAAAACGATGTGGGAAAGGAGAAATTGCTTGTATGGGGCAATTTCTCCTTTTCGCACAGTGTTTTCTAGCCTCTCAGAAAACTTTCTGCCATTCTCATCAAATTCAAAATTGTCATCTGGAAACACTTTGAGTTTGGACAGTCTAAAATTTGTCATTTGGGAAAGGGTTAATACTTTTTATATTGTGTTGATGGTAAGTACTCACATTATTTCCTTGTTCCCCTGGCAGTCCAACAGGGCCTTCCTCCCCTGGCTCTCCCTTTGATCCCTTCTCACCCCTCTCACCCCTCAGAATATTTAATGGCTTATCAGGTTTCGTCAGTTCTCCTGGTTCCCCAGGGTCTCCAGCTGGCCCCACATCTCCGCTATCACCCTGAAATGAGAAAAAGCATCTATTTCCTGTTCCTTTAACTCATTACTACATGACAAAATTGTAGCCTTGTCCAAATTGAAGGCATTTGCAGATGACAATTTCAGTGTGGTTCAAATTGTGTAATTTTTCATTGACAGAGTAGAAAACATCATGTGAAAAGGAGAAAATGCTGGTTACTAGCATTTTCTCCTTTTGCCACAATGTTTTCTGAAGGCTTCTATCTCAAAAGTAGGGAGTGTGTGGTAATGGGTTAAGAAAATCCCTAGAGCATCAAATAAACCAAGTGGGAATCTTTATTCTGAAAATAAGTCACTAGCACAATTTGCAATAGTCCAAAATGTTTTAGCAAAGCAGACAATGCAGATAAAAGATCAGACTGCAGATTTTGTGTATTCTGATCTATACTGGCTGCACAAACAGTGCTGTAGGGGTTAAGGGCAACAAAATTTCCATGCAGTCTGATCCTGATCTTCATCTATTCTGGATGCAAAAGCAACTAAAGCTGTTACTGAATATGACTTACCGGTAATACCCCTCACAAGAGCTTTGACAGAAAAAAAGTGTCAAGTTCAAGGGGGAATAATTTCTCAACCAGGAAGAGTTGACATTTGAAAATTGCGTCTTGCAAATCTTAAATACATGATCAATATATGTGCAAAGTTTCAATACAATTGAAGAAAAACTGTAGGAGGAGTTTGCGACACAAAATTACTAATATTTTGTATACAGACAGACACACGGACGGACCCAAAGACGGACATAGGTATGGACACACAGACAGACAGGCTGATTCCAGTATAGCCCTGAAAATATTTGTTTTGCCTGGGTATAACTAACAATGTCAAAGGCCCTCTTAAGATTTGGGTAAAAAAAATTCAATCTCAAATTAATTGATGTCACATTGCTGGTAACCAATGGTAACCATTTTCTCCTTTTCCAACAATTTTTTCTACCCTTCCCAAACCAAATTTAAATTTCAGTCACTTTATTTTGTGGTCTGCAAATTTTTTTAATTTGGACCAGTCTGTAATTCTGTCATTTGGAAAAGAGTTAATTTTTTACCATACAATCCCAACTTTTAACGACCCCGAGAAAGAAGCCTTTTGAAAACATAGTGGGAAAAGGAGAAAATGCTGGTAACCAGCATTTTCTCCTTTTCCCACAATGTTTTCTACTCTGCTGGAGACAAATTTCAATTTTTGAATAACATTTATTTTGTGGTCTGCAAATGCTTTCAATTTGGGCTGGTCTAAAATTTTGTTGTTTGGTAAAGAGTTAATGCTGTGGGGCATTATGCCAAATCAGTATTTGCATGATTAGACAGGGTTTTCCATGACACACAAATTCTGCGTCACAGGCGCAATTTTAATTCAAATGACCCCAAAAATAAGTGACAGTGGGTCACCAGTGACGCAACCTTCCAAGATCTAAATAAAGTACAAAGTTGAATAAGGTGTCATGATTCCAGGTCTGTTCTTGCTTCAATGTCAGACGAACACGCCATTCTTTTTTTAACTACAGGGTTTATTTTAGATAAAAGTGGTTTTCCAGTAATTTATTTATAGAATACGACTGGTTTACGCATTATTGGTGTAAAGTATATAGGACAGGTGTTGTAAACATGGGTCAAGTTGAAGTTGTGGTTGGGTTCTCTGTATTTCTTAGCATATTTTACATGACTTCCGGTATATAAAAGTACACAATATCGGTCTGTGCTGTTAGTTGAAAATTAATGTCATGACAAAGAAATCTGTAGCATTCTTCTATCGTCTGCTTCCTACAACTGCCGATCAAGTCACGAAACCAAAATGTTTGGTCTCACTGCCTGTCAAAAAGTGACATTGACCTTTCCGTCAGAAACGATTGACCGACTTTTCAATTTTGGAAGTTGGCGTATAAAGGTAAAATGCATTATAAATCGTGCTTGAAGTTGATAATGAGGGGATCTATTTTTTCGACCCCTAAAATTAAAAAAAATGACCCTCAACTAATGAGGAAGGGGGTCACAATGACCCCCAATTTTCAAAGCCGGGGGAAAACCCTGATCAGGGATATATGAAATCCATTTTTTCTATAAACAGGCTGAAGTTAGGGTTAGAATGGTCCTCGGACTTGCAGAAAATTGACCAAAGACTCAAAGTTTCAATCCATGTCTTCCTGCCCTGATTGCCCAGGCTGACCTGAGTCGATACTTTTTGCTGATGCATTGACCCATTACCACACAATCCCTACTTTTGATGATCCTAAGAAAGAAGCCTTTAGAAAACATTGTAGGAAAAGGAGAAAATGCTGTTCACCAGCATTTTCTCCTTTTTCCACAATGTTTTCTACCCTTTACAAAACGACTTTTATTTTGTCATCTTCAAATGCTTTCGATGTGGACAAGCCTATAATATTGTCGTGCGGTAATGAGTTAAGTCCCATCTTTCCAGAGCATGGCACATTATTACATGTATATTCCATGCATTAGTGCTAAGTTACACCAAACCGAGTTTGAAAAGCACAAGCACTGACCTTTTCTCCCTTAGGGGCCACTCTGGGAGTATCACCAATGGGCCCTGGCTCTCCATCAAGGCCAGGTAGTCCTCTGTCTCCTGAAGGTCCTCTTGCCCCTGGAATACCTCGAAACCCTGGACGTCCCTTCAAACCCTGAAAACCCTGTAATATAAAACAAAAGATCTTTAAAACAAAACTTCTAAATTTTAGTACAGTTGTTACTTGAACCATACAACCAAAAGCTTTGATATGCCTAAAGAAGGTTTTGAGAAAACTGGGACAAAGAAGAAAATAGCTTTTCTTCTTTTCCCACAATCTTTTCTACCTGTGTGAAGATAAATCTAACCAGCTGAAGTTTCACTAGTCATCTGCTAATGCCTTCAATACGGAGGAGTTTAAAATTTTGTTTTCTGGTAATGTGTTAAACCTTAACCACATGACAAAAACTGATACTCAAACAAACTGAAAGCATTTACACACAACAAGTTAACCCATTGCCACACAATCCCTACTTTTGATATCCCTGAGAAAGAAGCCCTCTAGAAAACATTGTGGGAAAAGGAGAAAATGCTGGTAACCAGCATTTTCTCTTTTTTCCACAATGTTTTCTATCCTGCTGGAAACAAATTCCAAATTTTCAGTCACTTTTATTTTGTCATCTGCAAATGCTTTTGATTTGGACAAAACTAAAATTTTGTTGTGTAGTAATGAGTTAAATGTTGCTCAAATCATGTGATTTTTGTTTGAAAGAGTAGAAAACACTGTGAGAAAAGGAGAAAATGATGGTAAAGGTGGGCAATGTCTGGCAAAGGGTTACTACTTCCAAGAGTTCTTTTTAGGAAGGAGCTCTGAGACACAGAAAAAATCATTTGAGCTACATGTAGTTTGTAATCTGCGAATGCCATCAATTTGATATGGTCCAAAACACCAGCCGAAGATGGTTTTTTATCACATAACTCTCCTTGTTTTTAATGTGATACAGCCATTACGAATTTTCTTGTCTCACACATGTATGAGATAAGAAAATAGTGCTGTATTTCGTCAATACTCTGTAATTATCCGCATCATTTCTAAAACATTTCTGACCTAGGTTTCTGAAGTTCTTGTCATTATAAAGTTATTAATCTAATCACTTTTAGACTCAAACAAAAATCAATATTATGCAAGTTTTTTTTGGAGCTATTTTCATTCATAATGTATCTGTCAAAGTAAGTGCACAGGCTTCATGTAAATTTCACTACACATGATACATGTATGCCTCTGGTTTAACACATTTGGACTATAATTCTTGTTAATCAGTAATGCGATAAAAAGAATCTGACACTTGTTGGTTTTTGAGGTAAAAATTTATTTAACTTGTCCACAAAATATGTTATTAAGCCTGTCAAAGGCTCTCTTAACCCTTTCCAAAACAACAAAATTTTAAATTGGTCGGAATTGAAAGCAGTTGCAGAAAAAATAAACATAGCTCAAAAATTCAAATTTGCTTCCAGCAAGGTAGACAACATTGTGGGAAAAGGAGAAAATGCTGGTTACCAGCATTTTCTCCTTTTCCCACTATGTTTTCAAAAGGCTTCTTTCTCGGGGTCGTTAAAAGTTGGGATTGTGTGGTAAAAAATTAACTCTTTTCCAGGGTCGTAAAAACCAGGGATTGTTTGGTAAAGGGTTAACCCATTGCCATACAATCCCTATTTTTGACACCCCTGAGAAAACATTGTGGGAAAAGGAGAAAATGCAGGTAACCAGCATTTTGTCCTTTTCCCACAATGTTTTCTACCCTTCACAAAATAAATTTCAAATTCTCAGTCACTTTTATTTTGCCATCTGCAAAATGCTTTCGATTTGGACAAGCCTAAAATATTGTTGTTTGGTAATGAGTTAACAACATTTATATAGACTTGTTTAACCCTTTCCCAAACAATCCCTGGTTTTTACGGGTCTGGAATAGTAGCCTTTTGAAAACATTGTGGGAAAAGGAGAAAATGCTGGTAACCATCATTTTCTCCTTTTCCCACAATGTTTTCTACCTCATCATAGACAGAAATCATCTTTTTCAGCAGAGTTGAATAGTCGTCTGCAAATGCTTTCAATTTGGTCTAGTCCAAAAATTTGTCGTTTGGGAAAGGGTTAATAAATTTATCTCAAAAGCCATCTCATGTCAGATACTGGATATGTGATATATCACTGTAGATTATGGGTAATTATTTCATGCTTTCCGGTAGGATATCGAGAAATGGCAGTGAAAATATTTTTCAATCTTACACTGGTACCACCAGTGAAAATACCGATTTTCACGTTCTTGTTGCCTAGGTAAATTGCGCGTGCCTAACAACCAGATGGCAAATATGACGTCATATACCTTACATTTCACACGCTTGACGTAACGTTGCTATGCGGGAGGGATACGCCACGGGGAATAAGGGAAAAGAACTGTACTGAATTTTGATAAAGCTCCTCCCAGAAAGGGTTAAAAGCATAAAATAAATAGAATATTTGTTTTTTTCGGTGTAAGATCGAAATTTATTTCATCTCGTGAACACCATCGGTAATATTTTCACTCATGGCTGTGCCACTTGTGAAAATATTACCGATGGTGTCCACTCGCTGAAATAAATTTCGATCTTACACCGAAAAAAATAAATATCCTCTATGCATCATAGAATTCTACAACTTACATCAGCCCCATTTCTACCAGGCTCTCCTGGGTCTCCTTTCTGTCCTACACTGATGGAACCAGCTTCACCAGGCTCTCCCTGTTTAATACAGATCAAAGAACTTAACTCATTACCACTCAATCCCTACTTTTGACAACCTTGAGAATGAAACCTTTAGAAAACATTGTGGGAAAAGGAGAAAATGCTGGTAACCAGCATTTTTTCCTTTTCCCACAATGTTTTCCACCCTTCACGGAACAAATTTCAAATTTTCAGTCACTTTTATTTTGTTATCTGCAGATGCCTCGATTTGGACAAACCTTAAATTTCGTCATTTGGTAATGAGTTAAAGTACATAAAGCAAGATTCTTTTGAGATATCCATTTACCATACAATCTTGTGTTATTTCAACCCTAAAAAAAAAGCTTTTTTTAAAACAATGGGAGAAAAAGGGTTTCCTGCAGGGTAGAAAACATTGTTGGAAAAGGAGCTCAAGCATTTTCTCCTTTTTCTACAATATTTTCAAACAGCTTCTTTCTCAGGGTTGTTAAGAGTTGGGATTGTATGGTAAAGAGTTAATGCCACAAAGGAATCCTTTTCAAAAGGGAAATATTATACTTAGATACAAGTTTGAAACTTTCTAAGTCGTTCCGGACATTCAAGTTTGTCTTAAACTCTTTACCAAATAATCCTGGGGTTTCACAACTCTGAGAAAGAGCCCTTTAGAAAACATTGTGAGAAAAAAAGAAAATGCTGGTACCAGTAACCAGCATTTACTCCTTTTCCTGCAATGTTTTACACCCTTCCCAGAACAAATTTCCATTTTTGAATTGATTAAGATTCATCGTTTGGTAAACAGTTAAAGGAAAAGTTATGTAGCTAACCTCAGAGTAGAAAATAATTTTTTGCTCAACTCTAAATACAAAAAAAAATTGGAAGAGAGAACACAGGCTAAAATACGGAAACTTTGTGTGTATTGAAGCATAAAAAAAAAATGAGAGAAAAGATCAGAATTATTCTCACATCTATCAGTAATCATCAGTTACTTCACTTTTTTACTTTTCTTTCCCACACATATTCAAGTAACTTGAATATCCAATACATTCTATGTTTCAGTGAAGAGTATATATTACAACCAAGGGAGATAAATAGTGGCATACTATCATGAGAAAAACAGGAGCTACTGACCCTAAACATTGTAGTAAACATTTAAAAGTTAACCTGTACTATTGTTGCCTTTGTGATTAGTATAGATCAAGATCAAACTCCATGATACATGCAGTCTGAACTTATATCTACATTGTTCCCTTCATTGAAACACAGGAAGCAATGGAATTGCAATTATGGGGGAAATTTTCCATTGGAAATATTGGTGCCTTAGGTGTTAAGCTATCTGTACTGAACCCATCAAATCTCAGAGAATTTAACTCTTTACCACACGAGAAAATTTAAGACTGGTCCAAATTGAAAGCATTTGCAGACAAGAAATAAAGGTGACTGAAAAATTAAAATTTGGTTTGGGAAGAGTAGAAAGCATTATGGGAAAAGGACAAAAGGCTGGTTACCAGCATTTTCTCCTTTTCCCACAGTTCTTTCAGATGGCCTTTTTCTCAGGGTCGTTAAAAGTCGGGATTGTGTGGTAAAAAGTTAAGCAAAGTATCATTTTGGCCAATTTGTAGATAATTCCAAGCTGCAGATTTTGAACAGTTTTACTGCCATGGCAACAAGATTTTTAACAGGGATCATAAATTATTTTTTCAAAGGAAATTGTGAAGAATGTCTTGGTGAGATCATTTCTGAGAAGTTTTTTTTTTTTCAAAATTATGTAGGTACTTTCAGAAAAGATGTTTTGAAAATATAAGTCTAGGCATAAACACACACACAACATGCCACTTGTCACAACTAGGCCAATTCCGTACCTACATTTTACCTTGTCCGTATGTATAACAGTTGTTTCCATTTAACCCATTACCACACAATCCCTACTTTTGACGTCTCTGAGAAAGACGCCTTTAGAAAGCATTGTGGGAAAAGGAGAAAATGCTGGTAACCAGCATTTTCTCCTTTTCTCAAAATGTTTTCTACCCTTTACAAAACAAATTTCAAATTTTCAGTCGCTTTTATTTTGTTGTCTGCAAATGCTTTCAATTTGGACAAGCCTAAAATATTGTGGTTTGGTAACGAGTTAAACTGTGAATCATATGATCTTAGAAATAGCGCGATAATGTCAGTAGTTTACCATCAACATAAACAACCTCAATGAAGTTATTCAAATCCAATTATCTGTCGGTGAAAACTTCAATTGGAATTGATAAACCATGTTTAAAAATGAATTTACAAACTGTTTGTTAACTGAAATACAGTCTGAAAGATTTCGATAGAAAATTGAAACTCAAATTTTCTTTTGTAAGAGGAGCTTGACAATTTTCAGAACTGTAAACCTGCATATTTCCGGGCAATGAATGTACCGATCTGTTGTATATCAATTCACCAGATACAGCCGAGGGATATGATAGCTCCCATCACCCACGGTTACACAGTCAGGTATGCTGAATGACAACAGATATATGGCCATGGCACTCTAAGCTTGCTGGTCTTTGGCCAGTGGAGCAAGAAAGAAAATAAACTCCATACCTTTGGCCCTATCAATCCTGATAAGCCCCTTGGACCTGGCAGACCTGGGACACCATCCAAACCAGGGGTACCTGGCTGACCCTGTCAATTAAAAATGTATGAACATAAATGCTTGATCTTCTAAAATACAAATTCATTACCCTTGCAATTTTTGAGTGCTTATGAATATATTGTAGATTACAATTGGACTTATTAGCCCTTCACAACACAGTCCCGAGTTTTAACGACCCTGATAAAGAGGCCAATTGAAAACATTGTAGGAAAAGGAGAAAATGCTGGTAACCAGCATTTTCTCCTTTTCCTACAATGTTTTCTTTCCCACAATGTTTTCAACTTTATCACATCTTTCCCACAATGTTTTCAACTTTAGCACATCTTTCCCACAATGTTTTCAACTTTATCACAGACAAAACTTATCAACTGAGTCACATTTAAATAATCGTCTGCAAATTAATGCTTTCAATTTAGACTATTCTAGGATGTTGCTAGTTGGTAACGGATTTGTATCATCCAAATCTGAAAAATAAAATTCTACTTGCAATTACAAGAAGAAAATTGGCACCCTTGTCCTTTGAACCCTTTAACACACAATGACAACTTTTGATGACTCTTGAGGTAGAAGCCTTTTGAAAACATTGTTGGAAAAGGAGAAAATGCTGGTAACCAGCATTTCCTCCTTTTCCTACAATGTTTTCTTCCCTTCCCAAATCAATTTCTATTTCACAATAGCATTTATTTTTTTGTCTTCAAATGCTTTCAATTTGGACGAGTCCAATATGTTGTTGTTTGGTAAAGAGTTAAGGATTTTATATAGAATTTGACATGAGTGGGCTTTTGAGATAAGATTTAATTAAACGAGTCTAGGGAAATGTTATTAAGTGAGCCTTTGGCGAGCTTAATAACATTTTCCTAGACAAGTTTCATAAAATTCTATCTATCTCAAATATGTATTTGGCAAAATATCTCAAATATATTTTTAATATAAATTAATTTAATATAAATAATAAAATATCTCAAATATATGTTTTTATAAAATTTTTATCTATCTCAAACGTCCACGAATGTCAGATTCTTTTTATCACATAACAGAATTTCTGGAAATTAAAAAAAGTATCAACAAATAATTTCAAGATAGACATCAAAGGAATTTCTGGTTGGTTAAAAATGTGCAAAAGTATTATATCTGTATGAATATATCTTTGTCAAGAAATTTTATGCCATGCTGCACTAGAAGTATTACGGGTCCACTACCTTAAGTCTGTCTGGTTCAACCACACACTTACCTTAGTACCGTTACATCCATCCAAACCACGAGGCCCTACAGGACCCTCCAGCCCATCTTGACCCTGAAATAGCAAATGTAGTCATGATTTTGTGTGCAGAGCACTAGTAGTGCAGTAGGTTGCCTACCGGACTTGAAATAGCTGAGTTTCAAGTTGGAATCTCTGGATGGTAGCTGTTGCAATAGGACCCCCTCACCTCTCATTGCTGATCATTGTTTGATGATGGTTATGTGCGAAAGCAGCAAATGGCTTAACCCATCACCACATAATCCCTACTTTTGACGCCCTTGAGAAAGTAGCCTTTTGAAAATACTGTAGGAAAAGGAGAAAATGCTGGTAACCAGCATTTTCTTTTTCCACAGTGTTTTCTACCCTTCCCAGATCAAATTTCAATTTTTCAGTCACCTTTAAATGCAAAGTGCTTGTAACAGAACCTCTATGAAAACATAAATAGGTGTACTGGCCACTGCAGTAAATTTGAAATAACATTGCAAACACTGTAAAACATCATAAGATCGATCATGTTTTTGTGTGTTACATGTGCAATACAGGATTGCTAAATCTTTATTGCATTAGCTCAGATGATTCCACTAATGTAAAAAAAAAATGGCCAGCAATAAAATCAGTTATCAATTGTCGTTGCTATAGGTTTTTTTCCTATCTTTTATCATAACATGATTTATTTATCTACCTAACATCTTATGGGTTTTTTATAAAATAATATCATACTTTCAAGATTTCTGAGGAAAAAGACTTTCGAAAGCAAGAAAGAATATCACCATTTTTTTTCTATTTCAGCTTTGTTTTACTCTCTTACATATAAACTACGATATGCTGGCTAAAATTTTGTCATCTTGCTAAGGATTAACTCTTTACCAGATGAGGTAATTTTAGTCTGCTGAAATTGAAAGAATTTGCAGACGACAAATTTTGAGTGGCCAAAAAGGTGGGATTTTTTTTATCTGAAAGGGAAGAAAACACTGTGGAAAATGGAGAAAATGCTCTTTATGAGCATTTTCTCCTTTTTTCACAGTGTTTTCAAAAATTGCCTTCAACCCCAGAGCAGTAAAAACCTGGCCTATATTAGGAAAGGGTTAACTTTAAGAGTACTTAGACAATTTCTGTTTCATTTTTTGCCTAAGCTGAACAAGATCACTTACCGGTATCCCTGGAACACCAGCAAAACCATTCAGACCTGTTTCCCCCTGTGAAAAGGAAAGACAAAACACTCTGATCTTACAGCCAGTTTCTTATCAACCGAGCAATTTTGAGAAAATTGCTTGACAAATTTGTATGTAAATAGTACAGGTGTATCAAAATGGAAAAAAAAAACGCAACAAACAATATGCATTTTGAGAATTCATTGTCCTCATTTTGCAACTAATAGAATTCTTACAACTGTCTTCTGGGAGCCCACCTAACCCAGCAAATTTTTTTCACAAGACTTACCTCTGCCTTAACCCTTTACCAGACAACAAAATTTTAGCCTTGTCAAAATTGAAAGCATTCGCAGACATCAATTTCAATGTGGCTCAAATGGTGCACATTTACTTTGACAGGTAGAAAACATTATGGGAAAAGGAGAAAATGCTGGTTTACCAGCATTTTCTTCTTTTGCAACAATGTTTTCAAAACGGCTTCTTTTCCAAGACCATGAAAAGTCAACAATGTGTGGTAAAGGGTTAACACTTTACCACACAATCCCAACTTTTAACGACTCTGAGAAAGAAGACTGTTGAAAAAAATTGTGGGAAAAGGAGAAAATGCTGGTAAACAGCATTTTCTCCTTTTTCAACAATGTTTTCTACCCTGCTGGAAACAAATTTCATTTTTTGAGTTTCGCTTATTTTGTCGTCTGCAAATGCTTTCAATTTGGACCAGTCTAAAATTTTGTTGTTCGGTATAAAGTTAAGCTAACATGAAGGAAGCATGACAAAACTAGAAAAGTTGCTGTAAATTGATTTTTTTTGTTAAAACATTGATAAACAAAACATTTTCTGCAAATATATAGAAACCGAGGGGTTACATGCAGTAAAAATGGTGCACATTTGGATTTCAAATAATTAATTGGTCACTTTGTAACCAGTAGCTCATTCTAAATATTATATAATCAAGTATGACATCATCATATTTATTTCAATACTTATTACTATTACACTTATATGTCATGCCAAATTATTGATTACATGACATTGCCATTGTTCTTTACAAAATTTTAATTGGTACAAAATCTAACTTTTGCTCCAGAGGCTTTAAGGCCCATTCAGGAAATAGCCCTAAATATTTTTTTCCCTTTGATTTTTCCTTCTTCTTCACTGATGGTTTGCCAGCTATTACCAATAAATCACTTTTCAAGTTTATTGAAATGATAAGTGTTTTATGCCCCCTTTAAATAATGTCAAATTTTAACCCAGTATAATCAAACAGGTCTATTACAGCAATCACTTACTCTGAAACCTTTAGGTCCTTCCACTCCTGGTTCTCCAATGCTACCTGGGGCTCCTCTGGCCCCTAATCTACCCTCGGGCCCTGGGAATCCTGGAAAACCCTGGGGTCCACGGAGTCCTGGCAATCCTGGTGCTCCCTGTTCAAACAAACAAATACCTTTTTAACCCATTACCACACAATCCCTACTTTTGACAACCCTGAGAAAGAAACCTTTAGAAAACATTGTGGGAAAAGGAGAAAATGCTGGTAACCAGCATTTTCTCCTTTCCCACAATGTTTTCTACCCTTCACAAAACATATTTGACACTTTTAGTCACTTTTATTTTGTCGTCTCCAAATGCTTTCGATTTGGACAAGCCTAAAATATTGTCGTTTGATAATGAGTTAAGACACATTCCAGGAAAGAACATGCCACTCAATACGATTGGATAAAGCTGTCATTTTTTTTAGAACATTTCAAGATGTTGTGAGCACCCATAAATGTTCAATTTCCCTTTCAAACTGAATGCATGTCTGTACTTTAGTATGCTTAGGTGATCCCACATCCATTTAATTTACACAAAACTCAAATCAAGACAATCAATGCCCAGCTAATGAACTGCCTACATGGTTCTTTTTGTGAAGCAAATGAAGATCAGACTTCACAGAACCATTACTGTCAACTATTTTGTGTGAAATCAACCCTTGTACCTCTAAATAAATGAACCTGGACGGCTAGCTCAGTGTCTAGTGTATATGACTTGTTGCCTGGTGGTTGACTTGGAAAGAAAGTAGTGTCAGTACTGGTGGAGAAAGGCAGAAAACACAGGTGCAATGATACCTGCTCCCGCCCCCAAATACCCATGATATGACCTAAGATGTTAAAATGGCATTAACCCATTACCACACAATCCCTACTTTTGACGCCCTTGAGAAAGAAGGCTTTAGAAAACATTGAGGGAAAAGGAGAAAATGCTGGTAACCAGCATTTTTTCCTTTTCCCACAATGTTTTCTACCCTTCACAAAACAAATTTCAAATTTTCAATCACTTTTATTTTGTCGTCTGCAAATGCTTCCAATTTGGACCAGTCCAAAATGTTGTTGTTTGGTAAAGAGTTAAACTCCAATACAAACAAACAAATCTGAATAAATGGAATGAACAGTTTGATTCAGTTCAAAACAAACATAATTATATCACAATTTCGAAGCTGTATTTGTCAGAATATCTGACAAAGAAGTGGGCAGTATAAATCCAAGACTAAGCTGTAGTTTCTGTATAGTCTGATCATGATCTTCACAGTCTAAAAAAGCAATCAAATCAAGGTTCAGGACTACAAAGGTTTAATCAATCAAAATTAATAAAATCAACCAAATTCATTTATTGGGTGCCTCTTTTTTACTGGGGAGAAGATTTAGTATTTTTCCATCATTACTTACAGGTAAGCCTTTTGAGCCTTCACATATACACACTGCTGATGTGCATCCTTTACAAGCCTGAAAAGATAAATAAGAAAATTCAGAACAGACGTATATGATATAAGAAATTATTACATCCTGACTTACTCTTGGAAATAGTTAACCCTTAATTCTTTACCAGACAATCCCGACTTTTAACGACCATCAGAAAGGAAACCTTTGAAAACATGGTGGGAAAAGGAGAAAATGCTGGTAACCAGTATTTCCCCTTTTCCCATAATGTTTTGTATCAAATTCCAATTTTTGATTCACATTTATTTTGTTGTCTGTAAATGCTTTCAATTAGGACTAATTTAAAATTTTGTTGTTTGTTAAAGAGTTAACTCTTTACCAGATAACAAAATTTTAGTCTTGTCCAAACTGAAAGAGTTTGCAGATGATAATTTCAATACAGTAAAAATGGAGCAGTTTTTCTTCAGTTGGGAAGAAAACATCGTAGGAAAAGGAGAAAATGCTGGTTATCAGGTTTCTTTCATAAGATCCACTTTGTTTCACAACCAACTGAATAATGTAGTAAACTAATCCTTTGACATGCAGACAGTGCAGACTGGTTTAAGTCAATACTTTTTGCAGGGGTGGTAAACCCCCTTTTTACAGAGCATGACAACTATAATAATGTAATATATTTTATCCCAAAACAAATATCAACTTATGATTCATTAGATTTTTTTTTTCATCTGCAAATGCTTCCAATTTGGATTAATCCAAAATTATGCTGTTTGGCAAATAGATAAGTATTTTCATGAGATAAGCATCTTCATTTACATGAGGTAAACATTTTCATAGGATATTACATCAGCTGATGATACTAATCAGGTGTAAAAGTCTGACCTTGATATAATTTATTCCAGAACTTCTGTCCCATTGATAATGATTTATTCCTTACCAGGGGTCAGACAGGTTATGTAACAGTGTCATAACCTCATTATCACAGCTCACCTTGACCTTTTATCACAAAATCCAGATTTTAAACAACCAGAGGAACAAAAGAACCTGCTTGAAAACATTGTGGAAAATGAAAAAAAAATGGTCATCAACATTTTTCTCTTTTTGTGTTATGGTTTCAAAACCTTAACAAAATTGAAACCTTCAGCTTGGCTATATTAACCCTTTATCACACAATCCCTGCTTTTGACAACCCTGAGAAAGAAACCTAAAGAAAATATTGTGAGAAAAGGAGAAAATGCTGGTAACCAGCATTTTCTCCTTGTCACAAAATGTTTTCTTCCCTTCCTTAAACAAATTTCAATTCTTTAGTTAATTTCAATTTCTATATACATGTATATTTATATATAGAAATTGCCTGATACAGACTTGGATGTAACCCTCTACAAAAAGAATCCATTGCTTTAATATCACCTAGGAAAAAAGGCTGTTGAAAACATTGTGAGGAATGAGGAAAATGCTGCTAACAAGCATTTCCTCTATTTCCTCCATTTCTCACATTATATTCTACCCTATCAAAGACTAATCTCATCATTTAACCCCTAACTCTTTACCACATGAGAAAATTTTAGACTGGTCCAAATTGAAAGCATTTGCAGACTACAAAATAAAGGTGACTGAAAAATTGAAATTTGTTCTGGGAAGGGTAGAAAACACTGGGAAAAGGAGAAAATGCTGGTTACCAAGATTTTCTCCTTTTACCACAGTGTTTTCAAAAGGCTTTTTTCTCAGGGGAGTCAAAAGTAGGTACTGTTTGGTAATGGGTTAAGCTGTTAATCATGACTCACTGACCATTTGAGGACAGTGTAGATTAGAGATCAGACTGTTTAGTATATGATCTGCATTGTCTGGTAAGGACATATTTTTTCCCATGAGAAAAATACCTTTGAAATAGCAAAATTTGGGGTTTTACTTTTACCTTAACCCTTTCCCACACAAGGACATTTTTTGAGAAAGAAGTCTTTAGAAAACATTGTGGAAAAAGGAGAAAATGCTGCTAACCAGCATTTTCCCCTTTTCCCACATTGTTATCGACCCTTCTCAAACTAAATTTCAAATTTTAAGTCACTTTTATTTTGTCGTCTGCAAATGCTTTCAATTTGGACAAGTTTGTAATATTGTCGTTTGGCAATGAGTTAACCCTTTCTCACGCAATGATGATTTTTGATGACTCTATGAAAGAGATCTTTTGAAAAGATTGTGGCAAAAGCAGAAAATGCTGGTAAGCGTAAACTCATTTTCCCAAGATGCTTTCTACCCTTTCCAAATCAAATTTCATTCTTTGCTTTACATTTCATTTGTTGTCTGCAAATGTTTTCGATTTGGACCAGTCTAAAATTCTGTTGTTTGGTAAAGAGCTAAAAATTTCCTTTCATTTATAATATATGGCTCAATAAAGGTTAATGCTTTACCACACAACAAAATTTTAGGCCCATCCAAATTTAGAGCATTTGCAGACAACACTTTCAATTTGGCTAAAATACCAAAATTTGTTTATGATAGAGTAGAAAGCATTGTGTGAAAAGGAGAAAATGCTGGTTACCAGCATTTTCTCCTTTTCCCACCATGTTTTCAAAAGGCTTCTTTCTCAGTGTCCTAAAAACCAGGGATTATTTGATAAAGGGTTAACTTTTTACCTTTGGACAACATTTCAGATTCAATCAATTTTGAAGAATTTGTAGATGAAAAATTCAGTGTAGCTCAGTTAATGATTTCCCTTTTTTTTTCTAATCAGTTCAGAAACATTGTGAAATAAGGAGAAAGTGCTGACTTGAGGCATTTTCTCCTTTTTGCACAATGTTTTCAAAAGGCCTTCTCTGACAGGGCAGGTAAAACATGGGTTTGTCATGTAAAGGGTAAAGCCACAAAAAATGTCTGAAAATACTGTAAGATCTAATATTCTGCTGATATTCGACTTAGTTGCCTCTATTATACAGAAATGTTCACCCATTTGAAAAAAACTTTCTACGGCATATTTTGGAGTGAAGACAAAAGAAATGGACACAGATCTGGAAAAGAGAAGAAAACGAAACAAATTTCAGTAAGCGTAGGCCTAACCTTTACATCTAGAGTTCTCTTTAAATCTAATGAAACTCTTGAGCTTTTTTAACACATCAGATCTTAACAAAAAGAGTCTAATCAAATTGTAGAAAATATGAAGAACCGAAACAGATTTATTAACTTTCATCAAGTTTTGCTGCTATGAGAGAGGCATAAAAGTATACCCCGTGCAGGGCCCCACTTACCGCTCCGTACGTAACGTCAAATATCCAAGAAAATATTAAAAGTGCGGGTACCACCAAACGGACAGAAATGTATCTCATCTTAATGGTCGCACAGTCAACTGTCACAAAGTTTTAAAAGAATCCTGTATTTTCGAAGGATATTCTGGCGTCAAAGCGCCGAACTTCACTTCTTTTTCGATCGGCTTTTCTTCTAAGAACTTCCAATAGAGTCCACCATGTTAAAGTTCCTCCGTCCAAATCCCAACTCCGATTTGTGTATCAGTTCGCCCTGATTCAGCAGCTGGCTGACGAACTATTTTTAGTGAAAGAGATGTACTAAATCTGATCGTATCTATGATGTGTTCTTTTTTAAACAAATCCTTTATCATTCGAACACTTTGACGTATTTGACAAATAAAAGATGAGCATATTTCAATATGGCTGGACAACTTACTCGAAACTACTTCTTTTGCGCAGGAATTTAGAATAACTCAATTTACAGTAAAACTTCCTTGAATCTGTCAATCATATGTAAATTGTCCTGAATTAGGTCAAACGTTCCCAAAAAGGGTTGGGAGAATCGACATTTCCTACACTAGTTTCACTTCTCGAACGTTTCCTGTCCATCATCACACATAATTCTTTCATGAACAAATTGCTATTTCCTCTTTTTATATAAGGAAGAGCTATGCTTATGAATGAGTAATTTTAAACCTACGCACATAAGAATTAGTGCTATTTGTCCATTTCAGAAGAGCAACATTCTTGCAGGTTTTTTTAAAGGGTCCTAGAGTAAATACTTGTGAAATTTCCGTGGGAGCAATTAAGTACGTGTCGATCATTTACTTACCAGCACAATATGTTTTTTGTTTTAAACAATTCATGCCATGTAGTTAACGTTGATCTCAATCGCAAAACTCTCCCAACTATTCAGTAGCTGAATATTCTAGCTAAGCTCCGCCCCTTAGTAACTTAATACCCGTTTGATTAGCACCATTTTCCTGAAGGAAGCTGGTAGTTAGGACTGTCTACGAAACATCGTGAAAGAACATCAAATGAAAGAGTGAAGAAAATTCCGACAGGATTGTCACTTTAAACAGGAGTAGAAGCTGAGGTGTCTCAGCGAAGAACGGAATAGTTTCACTGTCTTTTTTCCGTTCTGGAACTTTTAGGGGATAACATAGAGAGAACGAGTAGATTGTGATTCAGTAGCCGTCCAGGACGGCTTATCAGCAGACGGAGGATTCGTCAGCATATTTTCCATAGTTCATCATTTCATCAAAATTCGGAATGGAAATCAGGTAGGTGAACAGTTATATATTTTTCTTCATGATAATTGTTTGTTTTTCCATAAATTTTGCATTTTGAAATCGTTTTATGACCGGTTTTATAAATTAATTCCTTTTTTGCGAACTATTTCCCTCTCGAGAGCCCCACAACGCAGTCGGCCCTACGGTTTGGTTTCTGTTTTCAATTACCATTCGCTTTTGTTAATTTGTACTTTAAACAAAAATTAGTGTCATATTTTTTCTTGAACACTGTATACTAGGCCCTACATCACAATTTGCAATATGGTCGATTAAATAGTGCCAACAAATGAAACAGATATCGGAACTGAGTTCTGCATTTCGCTGCAATTGTTGTTGTCGTTTGGGAGAAATTTTGTTACCGCTCTTTCATTTGAAATGCTCACCTCTTTGTTACAAACTGCTCGATGAAAATCTTCACAGAATTTATATATCAGTTGCTTCGTCACGAAAGAAAATACATTGTTTCTCATTTTGATAGATGAAAATGAGCTTATAATATAAGGTCGTATATAAATGAAAGCGCTTCCGAAAGGTTGGGAAAAGTTAGATTTAAGTTTGAAGAACCACACGTTCATAATTGCAGGAGATCCATTTTGAAGGTCTAATGCCCATTTATTAGTGCAGTATAACGAATTAACCCATTACCTCACAATCCCTAGTTTTGACGACCCTGAGAAAGAGACCTTTATAAAACATTGTGGGAAAAGGAGAAAATGCTGGTAACCAGCATTTTCTCCTCTTCCCACAATGTTTTCTACCCCTCACAAAACTAATTTCAAATTTTGCGGTCTGCCAATGCTTTCAATTCGGACAAGCCTGAAATATTTTCGTTTGGTAATGAGTTAATTGTTGTTGTTTTAATCTTTGTTCCTGCTTTTCTCACCTATTATAGATTGACGGCAGCACTCTTGGTATTTGTGATCAACTTCCTGCACAGCCAAGTAGGAGGGGTGGGTATTTTGCATTACCTTTTATGACCTTTGACCTAGATACTAACACATGCTGTTTTTGGATCCGACGAAAAAGTTTGCATATCTACGAGTAAATGAATTTAGAAAAGATTTTGGACAATATTTTTTATTAATGTTAGACTATAGAAAACACTCTGGGAAAAGGAGTAACATTGTCTTATTTTTGCATAAAAAATGCAAAGTTTCCTAGGTTTGACAGGCAATTCTTTCCAAGCTTGGCATTTTCAAGAATATACAAGCTGCAAAGATGAATATATGCAAAGATGTTAAATTATAATTGCGTTATGGTCTGTGAAAAGGGAGCTTAATGCATCTGCAGTAAGATATCAGTAATTCAAAGGAGTATCATGAGTATTAGCAATAAATAACAACATAAAAGAGGTTATTTTTTGTAGGTTTGTGTGGCCCTTGTGTAAAGATGAGATACATTTGTCTCCGTTTGTGTGGCCTTTAAAAGGTCTGTTTTAAGTTGTAGTTCATTCTTTGATAGTCGACAGAAATGTAGACTTACCCAAAATGAGAATATTTGCAAACAAAAACTTGAACATGGTTCACATGAGAGAATCTGTCTCGGATAAGGTAGAAAACAATGTTTTAACCCTTTACCAAACAATCCCTGGTTTTTATGACCCTGAGAAAGAAGCCTTTTGAAAACATTGTGGGAAAAGGAGAAAATGCTGGTAACCAGCATTTTCTCCTTTTCCCACAATGTTTTCTACCCTGCTGTAAACAAATTTCAATTTCTGGGTTTTGTTTATTTTGTCGTCTGCAAGTGCTTTGAATGTGGACTAGTTTAAAATCTTGTCGTTTGGTAAAGAGTTAAATGGAGAAGTGCAAGTTACCAGCACTTTCTCCTTTTCCCTGTATCTTTCAAATAGGCATTTTTCTAAGATCATTAAAACTTACAGAAGCTTGCGACAGACCATGTCCAAAAACATTTTGTCAAAAGAGGAAATTTCTTTAAATAGGACTGAGCGCATTTCTCCTTTATCTGACATTAAAAGAACAGGAAATATTGTGGGGAAAGAAAATAATCCTTGTCACCAGCAGTTATCCCTTTTCCCACTGTGTTTTCTGAAGCCCTCCTCCTTGATGTTGTCAATACATGGGATATTTTGGTAAAGAGTAACTGGTAAGTAAGCATTGACTGAGATAAGTTCTTCAAGCTGTATTAGATTACATGTCAGACAGCCCCCTGAGGTTTAGCCAGGAAGCCATGGCAACCCTTTTGAAAGGAGGCTTATCAGTAAATTTGATAACCCTTGGTTCTATGCATGGAACTCTGCTCCTTCTTTAGTCAAGGTGTAAACATTGGAAAGACTAAAAGTTGCAATACAGTTAACACATTACCACACAATTCCTACTTTTGATGTCCCTGAGAAAGAAGCCTTTTGAAAACACTGTAGCAAAAAGGAGAAAATGCTGGTAACCCGCATTTTCTCCTTTTCCCACAGTGTTTTCTACTCTTCCCAGAACAAATTTCAATTTTTCATTCCCCTTTATTTTGTCGTCTGCATATTGTGCTTGATGGTTGGAAGGTAACTTAGATTAGGGGTGGATAGAAAATGCATTACTGGCTCGATCTATGGCTCTGCCAATTACTTTCCAAGGATTGATGACAGTCATTGCAATAGGATTCATTCCTGCTTCACTACTGACCATTGTTTCAACAATAATTATGTGGGAAAGCAGCCGGTTGCTTGGAAAGAATATTGTGCGGAGCACTGGTAAAAGAAAATCCATGAAAGCATGTATAGGTGCACTGGGTGCTGCAATATAACACCACAAAATCAATCAATCATTGTCATGCCCAAATTAACTTTTGTTGTAAAATGATTTTAAGACAGAATTTAATATATGGGTATTTAGGCCAATAGCCATGAAAGCCATTTAATACAGTAAAGATCACTGACCATTTAATCATCCCTGTTCTATTTGTAAGAGATACATGTATACATGAGATTAGCCTGATGTTCCCTGTTTCCTACCTGTTTAACCCATTACCACACAATCCCTACTTTTGATGCCCCTGAGAAAGAAGCCTTTTGAAAACACTGTAGGAAAAGGAGAAAATGCTGGTAACCAGCATTTTCTCCTTTTCCCACAGTGTTTTCTACCCTCCCGAGAACAAATTTCAATTTCTCAGTCACCTTTGTTTTGTCGTCTGCAAATGCTTTCAATTTGAACCGGTCTAAAATTTTCTTGTATGGTAAAGAGTTAACTCTTTACCACACAATCCCGACTTTTAACGACCCCGAGAAAGAAGCCTTTTGAAAACATTGTGGGAAAAGGAGAAAATGCTGGTAACCAGCATTTTCTCCTTTTACCACAATGTTTTCAACCCGTCCCAAACCAAGTTTCAATTTTTCAGTCACATTTATTTTGTAGTCAGCAAATGCTTTCAATTCGGACCAGTCTAAAATTATCTAGTGTGGTAATGAGTTAACCATGTACAGTACAATCCTGAGTTTTAACTACCCTGAGAAAAAAAAAAGGCTTTTGTAACCAAAGTGGAAAAAGGAGAAAATGCTGGTGACCAGCATTTTCTCCTTTAACCAAAGTGTTTACTTACTCTTCAACATTCACAATTTCAGCTACATTTAAATTTCTTCATGAAAATCCTTTCAATTTGGATTTCTCCATTTCTTTGCTTTGTGGTAAAGAGTTAATCCTTTACCAAAACATTCCAGAGCCTCCAGAAGCCCATATTCTGAAGAGAAGTGCTTTCTTATTGGATTTGTCCTTACTGGTACAAAAGTATTTGTGGAGGGGTGGGAGTGAATAAAGAAAATGCTGATTCCTAGCCCTTTTCTTTTTGCCATAGTATTTTCATGTTTACAAAAGCTTACTTAACTCTTTACCACATGGCAAAATTTTAGACTGGTTCAAATTGAAAGCATTTGCAGACGACAAAATAAAGGTGACTGAAAAATTGAAATTTGTTCAGGGAAGGGTAGAAAACACTGTGGGAAAAGGAGAAAATGCTGGTTACCAGTGTTTTCAAAAGGCTTCTTTTTCAGGGGCGTCAAAAGTAGGGATTGTGTGGTAATGGGTTAAAACACCGGATTGTTTAGCAAAGGGTCAATTAGGGGAGCAAAACCATCTGTTTATCAGCTTAGGTTGAAATGACCTGAAACAGTACATATGTGTTTCTACAAAGCATAGGGTATACATGGTCAGTTCCATGGAATTGGTCAGTTCAAAGGAATGGTCATCAATTTCTTCTTCCACTTCAATATATTTCCTGCTGTATTTAGCAAATTCGAAAAGTATTTTTTACATAACAGTCAGTACACTTGAGAAGTTGTAATAATAATTACCTTTCATTAACAATAATCCCCTAATGTTTTGACGACCAAGAAGAAGGCAGCTCTGGAAAATATAGTGGGATAAGAAGAAAATACTAGAAACCAGGCCTTTCTTTTGTTTCTATAAATAGATGTCCTCTAAATTTTAAAAAAACTACATTGTCAGGCATTTTGACAACCACAGCCTTGAAATTGGAGATTTAGCTCACAGTACTCTCAGTGATTTGATTTTTAGAAGGAAAACCAGAGACATTGTCATAGCCCCTCTTTGTTATTCACTGTTCAAAAAGTTGGACATCTTGTGATATCTCAGTTATTTTTGAAGATATCTACATCAAATTTGGCCCATTGATAATTTCAGAAGAGCATGTTATCCACAAAACATATTTGATGCAGTTATGGCCCTTTTTAAGTCGCACGTTTGTCAAAACATTCGACTTTCAGCGATGAGCTCAAGGAACTCAGGGTGAGTTGGGGGGTATCTATAGTGGGTTGAAGAATCATGCTAAAAATTGGATTAAAAACGAGGTGCAGTTACTCTGCTTTTAACCCAATCCCTGTAGAGCTGAATTTTGTTTTATAGTAGACATATCATACATAATAGGGATCAGATTTATACTTGAAAATTGCCCATGTAAAATATCAAAATTCATTAACCCTCTACCAAAAAACAAAGATTTTGGACTGGACCAAATTGAAAGCATTCGCAGACAACCAAAATAAATGTGAATCAAAAATAAAATGTTTAGATTGGGAGGGTAGAAAACATCGTGGGAAAAGGATTTTCTCTTTTTCCCACAATGTTTTCAAAAGCTTTCTTTCTCCGGGTCATTAAAAGTTGAGATTGTGTAGTAAAGAGTAAATCAACCAGTATTTTTCAAAATACTTATCACATCATCTAAACTAAAGTTGTAAGAAAAAAAAATCATATTATGTTTGTTTTCACGACTCAGTCAAAAAAAAAATGTTTCAGGAAAATTGATAAAATTCCTCTGTACCAAAGGTTAAAGAAGCCTATGAAATAGGGCTGTTTTCTATAAACAAGTTTAACCATGCATCCGCATGGCAGCATTCGTAAATGGAGTGGAAAATTAGATTAACCCTTTAACTTCAACTTCAGTATTGTGTCACTGTACATTATACACAAAAAAATCAAAAAAGATCACTGAACAGATTCTTTTAAAATCAAAGTTATTGTTCATGTATACAAATCTAACAATGTACTTCAGCGTTTATAAGACTTATGTATTTCTCTATGGTGTTAATCATGTTTCTTGCTAAGCCTGGGTAGAGCATTCAGTAGGGTATAGGATCTGAGGCCAGTGGGTTGCAGGTTCAAACAGCCAGCTCGGACGAATCTTTATTTTTTTTAGGACTGATGCTAGTCATTGCATCAGAATTTCATTCATCTGTCACTACCCTTGTTTTGACTATGGTTATGTGAGAAAGCAGTCAATGGCTTGGGAAAAATATTTAATCTAGAGAACTGAAAACAACAACAACAACATTCAGACAAGCTATTACACCAGTAGCCCTCCCTGTGAAATTTATAGATATGAATCTACTGCATAATATTTACCCGATCAAGAATTCCAAGAATTTAATAAATTAATGTCTAGATTTCATTCAAAAAACCTTTTTTTTGCTTTTCTAAGTTTAAAGCAGTACAATTCTAATGGAAAACAGCTATTTCCACTATAATTATCCTGAAAAATTTGCTTTCATTTAAAATGAGCACAATTGTACAACCATAGGCTAGCCACTTTTTCCCCATTTTCCGTCTTAGAATTATCATTTATATATCTAAAACTGCTATATTTCTCATTACAAAGGGAAATAATAATTACCTCCCTTTTAGGAAAACTAACAAAAGTATCTACAAATTATTTCAAATTTTCAGCCAGTTTTAAAACGGAGAAAAAGCTGGTTAATCCATTACCACACAATCCCGACTTTTAACGACCCTGAGAAAGAAGCCTTTTGAAAACATTGTGGGAAAAGGAGAAAATGCTGGTAACCAGCATTTTCTCCCTTTCCCACAATCTTTTCTACCCTTCCTAAAACAAGTTTAAAATTTTCAGTCACTTTTATCGTGTAGTCTGCATTTGCAGACAACAAAATAAAAGTGACTGAAAATTTGAAATTTGTTTTGTGAAGGGTAGGAAATATTGTGGGAAAAGGAGAAAATACTGGTTACCAGCATTTTCTCCTTTTCCCATAATGTTTTCCAAAGGCTTCTTTCTCCGGGGCATCAAAAGTAGGGATGGAGTGGTAATGGGTTAAAATGGGGGAGTTTGTGTTGTAAAAAGTAACACCTTACAGTGTTGAATGGATCCAAGAGACATTTTCAGTCTAAAATTATCATCCAAATAATTTAAATTGGTTAAGTCCCTTTCATATAGAATGCCTTAGCAAAGAGTACAATATGGTTCAGAGGTCAGATTGAGCTTTACTGGTCCTTAACATTGGTATAACCAGGATTAACCCTTTCCCAAACACTCTCCGTTTTTTACAGGTCAGGAATAGAAGCCTTTTGAAAACATTATGGGAAAAAGAGAAAATGCTGGTAACCAGCATTTTCTCCTTTTCCCACAATGTTTTCTACTCTATCATATAGAAAAATCATCTTTTTAGCAACTGTTAATTTGTCATCTGCAAAATGCTTTCAATTTGGTCTGGTCCAAAATTTGCCATTTGGGAAAGGGTTAAAATACCAGAAGGGCACAAGGTGCAACTGGCTACCTTGTCATCAATGCATCAGTTTAACTCTTAACTCAAACTACAAAAGTTTAGACTGGTCCAAATTGAAAGCATTTGCAGATATTAAACTGAAAGTGAGTGAAAATTTGAGTTTTGTTTTGGGAAGGAAAGAAAACATTGTGGGAAAAGGAGAAAATGCTGGTTACCAGCATTTTCTCCTTTTCCCTCAGTGTTTTCAGAAGGTTTCTTTCTCAGAGTCGTTAAAAGTCGGGATTGTGTGGTAAAGAGTTAACCCTTTACCAAATGACAATTTTACACCGGTCCAAATTGAAAGCACTTGCAGACAAAATTTTACACTGGTCCAAATTGAAAGCACTTGCAGACGACAAAATAAACCTAACTCAAAAATTGAAATTTGTTTCCAGCAGGGTAGAGAACATTGTGGGAAAAGGAGAAAATGCTGGTTACCAGCATTTTCTCCTTTTCCCTCGATGTTTGCAGAAGGTTTCTTTCTCAGGGTCGTTAAAAGTCGGGATTGTGTGGTAAAGAGTTAACCCATCCATTTACCTTGAAATTAAGGCATGCAAATTTAGAGACAAGCTAATATAATATTACTGCTGTTTGACTGATGAATTTTTTGTACCCAAAATGGGTGCTATGCCCTAGCAAAAGACATAGTGTAGTGAATAAAAAGAGCTGTACACACCATCTTTCTTCAGACACTTTCTATCAAAATGTACTGTTGGGCTACAAGAGGTTGGTTTCTGGAATTTTCTCAGGAGAATTTGCTGGTTATATTCATTATGTATAAGGGGGCTGGCTGCCATGTCAATCATTGGCTTATCTTGGAAATCTGGACTAAACCCTATATATCTACCAGGCTTTGTGCTGTAATACAGAGTTTGTATTTCAGGACTGAAATAATTTTTTTTCTTTTTGGGTGTAAAAATTCTTTGGCTTTTGACCTACCCCTACGTATTAATAATTAAATGAATAAGCAGAAATTTGTGACTGGTCAAAAATAAGGACGTGTTTATTATGTGAGCCCTCAGAACTTTTAACAGGCAAATTTATGCAATATTTTCTTCAAGATTCTTCTGGTTCTTAGGTTAGGCCACTTGGTATAGATTTTGGAGTTAAAGAAAAATAAATGCCTACAGACCCTATGAATTCAGACAACTCCTAAATACTCATGGCGAAAACTGAACATATCTCTGCATAACATTCCCAGAACCTGGTTATCAATGATTTTTGCATTTATGTCAACACTTCTAATATTAGTTTGTACTGTCCTGAACCCCTCTGAAATTTTAAGATTTACAGATATATCTATAAGTAAACCCATGTAATCTGTATTTTAATGAAACCAAAATCATTCCTGTATCTTTATGCCAAATGGTGCCCCTGATGGCTGCAAGGTTACAAAAATCATGACAGATGGGAAATACATTTCATAGTTTGGAAGCCTTCAAAGCAATTGCTTTTATCTTTTCCGATTTAAATGAGCACAAAACCTGTGTGTATACATATATATATATCCTATCCCTGCATATTTGTAATGCATCAGTTCTATGGTTATACAACTGAGTAATTTTTCACTTTCCATTGTCTGTGCATGTCATATTCTTCGAAGATTCAACCTGTCTGCTATGACACATAACCCATCCCGTCAATGCATGGGAAAAGTAGGGTTTACACGAAAGCCATTAGCCTATTACCTAAGCATGTAGGGGCTAACCTGATGCATATATGTTCCATGCTAGCCGATCATAGCTTAACCCATTACCACACAATCCCTACTTTTGATGCCCCTGAGAAAGAAGCCTTTAGAAAACATTGTGGAAAAAGGGAGAAAATGCTGATAACCAGCATTTTCGCCTTTTCCCACAATGTTTTCTATCATTCACAAAACAAATTTCAAATTTTCAGTCAGTTTTATTTTGTTGTCTGCAAATGCTTTCAATGTGGACCAGTCTAAAAAATATTGTCATTTGGTAATGGGTTAATAAATTGCCCCAAATAGCTTTTTATTGAGTAATTTTTTTTATTTCATTTTGAAATTCAAAGTCATGGTTGTTGTTTTGAAAAATTAGTCTGCTTGCATACCCAGAATACCCAAATTAGATAGATGTGTATTTGTAGAATCCCATTATCGTGGGAGATAATGTCACACATTCAAGGTTTAAAAGTGTTTTCTTTTCTTCTGTTTTTCTTTAAACCCTTTTCCACACATTTCAGCAGTGGTTACCAGCATTTTCTCTTTTTCCACAATGTTTTCCATAGGATTCTTCCTCAGGGTTGTTAAAATTGGAGATTTGTATGGTAAAGTGTTATTGAGCATTTGTATCATGATCTACATGATCCATGGTTTCTGATTCAAGGCAGTCAAGTTAACTCTTTCCAAAGCAGTCCCTGGTGTTCACAGCCCTAAAAGAGAAGCCTTTTGAAAACATTGTGTAAAAAGGAGAAAATGCTGGTAACCAGCATTTTCGTCTTTTCCAACAATGTTTTCCACCTTTCCAGAACAAATTCCAATTTTTGAGTCACATTAATTTTGTTGCCTGCAAAATGCCTTCAATTTGGACTAGTATAAAATTTTGTTGTTTGATAAAGACTTAAAGGGTTTGTTCTATACTCAAATGAGCAATGATAAGGGTTATGTTATGACTCGCGCATTCCAGAATTGCAAAACTAATGATTATTCCAGACAAGTAAAATCTTACTACACCTCAGATGTCTGCGCAAAGAGATTTGCTTGTTTACAGGGTTCATATTTATGTTGGCATTTATCACACTTTTTTGTCAATGAATATCCTGAAGTTAGCAAACATAAAAGACTTTTGTACTTGCAGACTTGTTTTGAGGATTGTGTACAGATAATTCATTTAGCTTACAAGCTCTCATGCTAACAATTTTATAAGTCTATATTTACTTATGAAAAAATTACTGAATCAAGTCCTTGTCGTTTTCTCCAGAATGTTTTAAAAAGCTTTCTTTCTAAGGATTATCAAAACTTGGAATTGTTTCATAAAAGATTAAAGTGCATTTCAAAGGCATGGCAATTAATTTACCAAGTACATTTGACACATCTTGTAATTTGTACAAAACTTTCTTATCTAGAAAGTAAACAATCTGCAACCTGCACTCCCACACTTGTCAAACTGTAAAAGATTTTTATTTTCCTGAGTCGCCTACACAATAACCCCTTACAACATAAGGCTGACTTTTAACAACCCTAAGAAAGTAGCTGTTTGAAAAATTGTAGTACGGTAACCAGTATTCTCTCCCTTCCCCCCAATGTTTTCTACCTTCCTAAAAATATTCAAATTTTCATTTTCATCTAGTGTGTCTACCGCAATCTTGTGCCATCAATTGGGACTCAATAAAACTTTTGCTGTCTGGTAAAGATTTAAAACAGTTGCTTCTATTTTTTGTACATTCTCTGAGGAAGCAGCACTCAATTTTTTCGTTCTCCAGTAATTTCAATTTCAACCACAAAACCGCAAAGGTTAATGATTAATATCTGACAAAATGTAATAAAGTTTGCAGATTTCTGTAAATTTTGCTGACTGATGCATCTTGGCTTTCATTGGTCGAAAAGAGAAGTTTGATACATGCAGTTCTTTTCATGAGCATTTGAATTTTTGCTTTACATTTTGATTCTATGACATTGAATTTGGTTGATACAATACATGTATTAATTTGTTGGCAAAGAATAAGCTGAGTCCAAACATTTTTTTTCTCTCAATCAGCCTTTTTAACAGTCTTCATTGACTTCTAGCAATAATCTGTTAATCTCTTTGTAATCATTGTCAAAATTTTACCAAGAATAATAAAAAAAAATATAAATAGAAAGAAAGGTAATAAGACTTGAAATCAGCCTAGAGCATCTTTGAGTAACAAAAATGCATATGTGATTTTACTTTCCCTTTATTGTAGCATTTCATAAAGATTACATTATGTAAGGAGTAGCCAGAATTGGTGCTATCAAAAAATGCACTTTTGATTATCATTACTCAGTAAAACAAAAAGATGGTTACCTATTACAGATGCCAAAAAATATACTTGAAAAAAGTACAGCAAAATTGCATTTTTTTTAATTCTTTTTTTTTTCATTATTGCTTCTAATGGAAAAAAATTCACCACCTTCTGGGCAATTTATGTCCTTCTCTGTGTTATTTTTTTGGCCATATTAAAGATGTTAATGACAATCTATGATTCAAATAAAAATTGGCAAAACTCTGGAAAAAGGCAGTTTATTGCATCCTTGTAATGCATGATATCAAATAACTTGTTACATTGTTATTGGTCCATAAAATCCATTTCGTCAAACATCTGATTGAATCATGAGGAAGAAAGGTCCTTTTATATGCAGAAAATCAACCAAAAGCAAATTTTTTACTCAGGTCAGGCTGCACCATCTGTATAGGCTGACCTTGATCAGTAAGTTTTGCAGACACACTAAACCTCCTTTCACAGAGCATTCCTCTAAGGTATCTGAATGAGAATACCCCGCAGATCTAAGCTAAAACGTAGGTCTGGTAAAAAACAAGCTGCTATTGAAAATATGGTATTCCCATCACCTATCTTCACCATTCTCAAGTATATGCTCATAGAGTCTGGTTTCCAGCTCTAGACTATGTTTCTCTTAGAAATGATGTTTTCATCAGGCTCTATACCTTTTGTGTCAGTGATACATGTCTGCTGGTTACCAGGTAATTTAGCAAAATATTATCAAATCATTGAGCTGTATCCCAGTTTCCCAGTAGATTTTATTGTTTTACCACACACACATAAAAAGCATCTTATGAGATGTGCTGTAATCAGAATTCCAGAGGTCCTGTTGGCTTTGTCCAAAGGGTGCCAAAATCTACAACTGGGCTGCTTCACAAAGACAATCAAAAGTCACCTTTAACTCTTTAACAAACAACAAAATTTTAGACTTTGTCTAAATTGAAAGCATTTGCAGATAACAAAATTAATTTTACTCCAAAACTGAAAGTTGTTCTGGAAGGGTAACATTCATCCTCGGATACCCCGGGTTCCCTATTTGCTACGCTACATCGACCCCTGGGACAATTAGTTGAATTTCCTTCGCTTTACCGCTGGCCGAATGATGGCTTTTCATTGGTTCCATCATCATTTTGTGATGGGCGAGTGTACTGTACGCTATGACGTTTCGTATCGATTTTCGGCGGCTCGCTTTACCGCTGGCCGAATGCTGGCTTTTCATTGGTTCTATCATCATTTTGTGATGGGCGAGTGTACTGTACGGTATGACGTTTAGTATCGATTTTCGGCGGCTGATTCAAAGTTTTATTAGTCAATTGTCCCAGGGTCGATGTAGCGTAGCAAATAGGGAGACCCTGGGGTATCCGAGGATGGGTAACATTATGGGAAAAGAAGAAATGCTGGTGACCAGCATTTTCTCCTTTTCCCAGGATGTTTTCAAACGGCTTCTCTTTCAGGGTCATGAAAACCAGGGATTATTTGGGACAGGGTTAAGCCTTCACCACACAAATGCACAAAGTTTTAATCACCCAAAGGAGAAGGCTTTTAAAACATTATAGGAATATAATAGGGCTTGATCCTGAAAGCTGTGATACATGCAGCTCAGTTATTTGAACCTGATAGCTTAGTTAGTTGAACCTTATAGCTAAGTCAGTCAATTGAACCTGGTAATTCAGTCAGTTGAGTCCAATACATGTAGCTCAGTTACTTGAACCTGATGTCTCAGTCAACAGAGCCTGATTGCTCTGTCAGTTGAACCTGATTATTCAGTCAGTCAGTCCAATACATGTGGCCCAGCTGTTTGAGCCTGATATCTTAGTTGAACCTGATAGCTCTGTCAGTTGAATTTGATGGCTCAGTCAATATTGAGTCCAATACATGTAGCTCAGTTACTTGAACCTGATAATTATCTTAGTCAATTGAAGCTGATAGCTCGGTCAATATCGAGTCCAATACATGTAGCTAAGTTACTTGAACCTGGTATCTTAGTCAGTTGAATTTGATAGCTCAGTCAATATTGAGCCCAATACATGTAGCTCAGTTACTTGAACCTGATATCTTAGTCAGTTGAACCTGATAGCTCGGTCAATATTGAGTCCAATACATGTAGCTAAGTTACTTGAACCTGATAATTATCTTAGTCAATTGAAGCTGATAGCTCCGTCAATATTGAGTCCAATACATGTAGCTCACTTACTTGAACCTGATATCTTAGTCACTTGAACCTGATAGGTCTGTGAGTTGAACCTGATAATTCAGTCAATTAAGTCTAATACATGTAGTTGAGCCATTTGAACCTGATGTCTCAGTCAATTGAATCTGAAAGCTCAGTCAGTCGAGCCTGATAGCTCAGTTGAGCCTGACAGGTCAGCCTGATAGCTTAAGTAATTGAGCCAGATAGCATGGTCAGTTATCTGCTGAGCTGATAACTCCTGCCATAGTTTTAAACATACAAGGCTTGAAAATGGGCTGAAAATATTTGTTTTGCTTACTTTTATTCCGAGAATTTAAAACTTTTGTCTGAATCAACTTAAAAAGCAGTGGGAAAAAGGTACACCTGTTAGGCACTGCTGCCCACTGAAATCTGTGGCTGGTGTATGTCAATATATTGGTGTAAGTTGAAGCAAAAAAGCTTGTTTTCTGAGTAGGGTTCTTTGTTGTTGCTATATTTTATTGGATAATAAATGGCACAGAGCACCACCCATCTAGTTGATGTAATCATTTACCCTTTACCAGACAATCCCAAGTTTTAAACCTTGGAGTGGGTGAATGAGACTGAAATTAATGAAATATCAAGATGGGTTTTGTGTAACCCTTTACCACATAATCCAGAATTTTTTTGACCTAGAGGATTAGGACTTTTGAATAGATTATGAGAAAAAGGAAAAAATGCTGGAAACCAGCATTTTCTCCTTTTCTCACTATGTTTTCTAGCCTTTCAAAACAAATCCAATCATTTGAGTCACATTTTGTTTTTGTTGTCTTGCAAATCGATAGGTGAGTGCGACACTATTCTAAGTGCTTGTACATTGTACAGGCACTTAGAATAGTGTTGTACTCACCTATCAAAATGCTTTCATTTAGATTTTGGGCTTGTATGTAGAACTGTATGGTGAAGATTGAAAATGCATCAGTTAAGTCAAAGTGGTCAATATTTCATCTAAAGAAGGCCTTTTGACATCATTGTGGGAAAAGGAGAAATAACTGATCACCAGCAATTTTTCCAACATTGGTATCTGCCCAAGCAAAAACAACTTGTCGGTTTACTCCGAAAACCTTGTAACTACAGCTTGTTACAAGCTGTAGTAACAAGGTTTTTGAAGTAAACCGACAAATTTCCCCCTTTTTTAAAGCCACAGTTGTCATCTGTAAATGCTGTCAGTTTAGACAAGTTGTGTTCTGGTAACAAGTTAGCCTTTCTGACACCAAAGTGACATCGAAGTTGGCTTATATAAAGATCAAATGTCGGGGAAGACATGGTCTGATCTGGGATCCACACATTCTAATATTGTCTGATGTTACAAGACTTAAATTAGGCTTCATGGTTTTCCCTTTCACTTATCAGAATCAAGGGCCCAGGCTTAAGTAAAAAAACATAAGTCTCTTCTTTTCACAAAGCCTCCGACAGACTCATTTTTTTCTATCTTAAGCTTAGTTCATTATTTGAGGTTTGTTTAGTTAACTTTAACAGACTTTACTCTGATTCTCAAATCCTGAATAGACCATCTGTTAAAGACTCAACCCAGCAAAATAATGGTCCATAGTCTATTTACAAAGTTAACTTCCTTAGGAAGAAGCCTTTAGAAAACTGTTAGGAAATAGTGAAAATACCCGAAACTAGCATTTTCTCCTTTTCCAACAATGTTTTGTACTCTAGTAAAGACAAATGCCATCATTTAAAACACATTTAATTTTTTGTCTGCAGATACTTTCAAATTGGACAAATCTACATTTTTCTTGTGTGCTGGTGAAAAGTTTAGTCTGCAAATTTTGCCGAGTTAGGTCTGAAATGTTGTGTCAACGTAGGATTTGTTAAAAGGGCAAGTGCCGATAGACTATGTGGGTAATTTAAATCATTACCAAACAACAAAATTTTAGAGTCCTCCAAATCGAAAGCAGTTGCAGACGACAAAAAAAAAGTTACTAAAGAGTTGAAATTTGTTTTATGAAGGGTTAAAAACATTGTGGGAAAAGGAGAAAATGCTGGTTACCAGTATTTTCTCCTTTTCCCGCAATGTTTTCAAAAGGCGTCTTTCTCAGGGTCGTAAAAACCAGGGATTGTTTGGTAAAGGGTTAATTGTAAAACTAGGTTGATGAATAAAGAATGTGCTTGATGTTTCCAGACAGGTGGTCAAAATTTTCTTGAAATGATGAGAAACTGCCTGTGTGGGAGTATAAAAATGTCTACAGTTTTAATCCTTTACCACTCAATATTGAGTTGTGATAATGCTGAATAAAAAAAACTTTGAATAAATTGCGGGAATAGGAGAAAATGCTAGTATGCAGCATTTTCTCCAATTTACACAGTATTTTCTATGATTTTCAAGATGTATCCATACATTTTAGTCACATTTAATTTGTCTTCTGCAAATGCTTTGAATTTGAAAAAAAATTATAATTTTGATGAATGTTAAAGAGTTAATCAATATCTATAGACTTAGATTAACTAAACCTTTACCACACAATCACAAAAGTTAATGACCCTGATAAAGAAAACTTTTGAAAACATTGTTGAAAAAGGGAAAAATGCTGGTAGCAAGCATGTTTTCCTTTTCCAACAATATTTTCTACCTATTGATAGACAAATACTATCAACTGAAAAACATTCCAAATGTTGACCAGACAAATCTATTATTTTGTGGACTCATAAAGGGTCAACAGAATTAGTCAATGAATACTTACTGAGGAAGGATAAAGGCTTTTAAAATCGTCTTAGGAAAAGGAAAAAGAAAATGGGGGTTATTTGTTTTAAATCCTTTTCCTTTTCAAGACAACTACTGCTATTTGGTGTTGTCTGCAAATGCTCTCAGCATATTATTTTCTTTAGCGTAGACAAGTAAAAACTGTTGTAATCTCATAAAGAATTGATTTATTCAGAATTTGTAGTAACAGGTAATTGTATGTTTTATGATTTTCATTTCAGCAAAACAATTCAGCACCAGAATGCGGTGTTAATTGCCAGATTGGAAATAACTGTCGATGTATCGGAGAAAAAGGATCCAGAGTAAGTATTTAACTTTGAGTCTAGTCATGCCTCTCTAAAAGTCTATCTGTAAGCAACCAAGTATTTTCAGAGACCTCTGCCATGATTTTCTAGCTATTATTTGCTCACCTGACCACAAAATGGTCATGACAAGCTTTTATGGATGAATGTCCCGTGTCCATTGCCCATCCACACATTGATGTTTACACTCCATCATCTGTAAATACTGAGAAATCAGAATCAAACTTGGTCAAAGTGTATAATTATGGCCACATGTATTTTTTATATTTAATAGATCTACATGTATTACATGTGATAAAAGATTTTGATTTTCTTACATGAAATCATAGCTTGAAACTGTTCAACAAATCAGCTTTTCAGGACTTTCAGTCCTTTGATTCTTCACAAGGAGTACCAATAGAAGTTGATTTTGAATCCAAGCCTTCAAGGCATCTGCCTTTCTTGAGTCAGTTTTATTTAACATGCATTAAAAGACCACCTGTTGTAATGTTATTTCCTTAGTTGGCTGCAGAATAGGAGTAAAGAATTAAGTTTTCAACTGCTACTGGTAAACCTTTACCAAACGACAATATTTTAGGCTTGCCCAAATTGAAAGCATTTGCAGACGACAAAATAAAAATGACTAAAAAATTGAAATTTGTTTTGTGAATGGTAGAAAACATTTTGGAAAAGGAGAAAATGCTGGTTACCAGCATTTTCTCCTTTTCCCACAATGTTTTCTAAAGGCCTCTTTCTCAGGGGCGTCAAAAGTAGGGATTGTGTGGTAATGGGTTAAATGCCAACAATAACATGTAACTTTTTTTATTGCCTTTACCCAAACTGTTTTTCTGGACCATTACCTCAGTTTGATTTTGCAAATACTGGGATCCGTTTGGTTGCTGGTTGATCTCTCAGCTCAGCCAATTCCCTTCTAAATATTGATGATGGTCATTGCAACAGGATTTATTCTTCTCTGACGGCTGATCATGGTTTTGGTGATTTATATTTGAAAAACTTTAACCCTTTACTCCATGGATACTCATTTCTATGCATTGCTTGTAGGAGCCTTTGGAAAACATTGTGGCAAAAGGTGAAATTGCTCTATGCTATCAAAAGGTGTCATTTACACATAACAGCTTCATCCTTGCAGTTACTTAGGGTCAATTAGAGATGCCATAGAAATGCTTTGTGGGGTAAAGGGTTAAAGTAGCTAGTAGCTTGGAGAGAAGATGGTTTAGAGATCTGGTGACAGAAATTACAGGAAAGTAATAGTAAGTGCGCTGGCCACAGTGATGTACTTGAAATAATGTTGAAATCTTTGACTTGTACAAAATGAAAGCAGCAGCAGATGGCAAGTAAAATGGGGCCCAAATGAAGATTTTGATATTTGAAAGGGGAGAAAAAAATGCAGAAAAAGGATTCAGCGCTGATTAACTTCAATTTCTTCTTTTCTCACAATGCAATCAAAACACTTCCTTTTCAGGGATATTAAAACTCAGGATTGTGTGGTAAAGGATTAACAGCACAGTAAAAATAACATCAATAAATCATTTTTCAGGGATTCCCAGGCCAGGCAGGTCCACAGGGACCCCAGGGGAACACAGGCTTTGAGGGGCCAGAAGGTCTTCCAGGGCCTAAAGGAGTGAAAGGTGAACCAGGTCCATCTGGACCAAGAGGCCCCAAGGGAGATCGGGTAAGTGTAGATTTACTCTGTTTCCTAGTCTCTTCCATTGAGGTCAAAATTTGATTCAAAACAAAGAGCATATAAAGTTCTCACTGAAATATTTATAAAAACATTCTATGGGAGGTACTTGTTTCTGATTGGATGATAAAGCACATATCTTTAGAACCATTCCAACGATGGTAACTCTTTACCATTTTATAAAATGTTCAACGTGTCCAAAATAAAAACATTTGAAGACATCACTTTAAATATGACCTATAACATTAGGATCTGTCATTGGTAGGTTGTTGGTGATAGGACATGATTAGAGAGAAAAAAATGCTGGTAACCAGCTTTACTTTTCTTTTTTCCATAATGTCTTTTAGCAGTTTCATTGACAAATTTCACAGTTTGAGCCACATCTAATTTTTTGTCTGCAGATTCTTTTTCATGGAAGAATTAAAAATTTGAGAAAAGCGTTTAAAAACCTGACAATTTGTACTATCAAAGCAGGGTCTTCGAACGGATTTCATCTAATGATGTTAATCTCATACATGTTTAGTAAATAATCGATAACTATTATGTTCTTATGAATAAAGTTCTAGGCAGACATTAACCCTTTCCCAAAAGGCAAATTTTGGACCAGACCAAATTCAAAGCATTTTGCAGAAGACAAATTAACAGTTGCTAAAAAGTTGATTTTTCTATATGATAAGGTAGAAAACATTGTTGGAAAAGGAGAAAATGCTGGTTACCAGCATTTTCTCCTTTTTCCACAATGTTTTCAAAAGGCTTCTATTCCTGACCCGTAAAAACCAGGGATTGTTTGGGAAAGGGATGAGTTTTTAAATTTGGGTTATGATAGTTGGGTTGAAAAGGAAAGGTAAACAGAAAGGTTTATCAAAACCTGAAGTTTTCTGATAAGGGCCACCTTAAATAGTTTCAAAAGATAAGAGTAACAAAATCTTGGCACCAAGTCTACATGCCAGACTGCTTTTCAAACTGAAAAACAAACTTGCCATAAATATGTTTATCCTTATCCTATCATACAAGTTTTTGTACATAATTTGTTGAGGTTGTGGCTCGAGATTTGCTTGCATAGCTCTTTACCAAACGACAAAATTTATTACTTGTCCAGATTGAAAGAATTTGCAGACGATAAAATAAATGTGATTCAAAAATTGAAATCTGATTTGGGAAGGGTGGAAAACAATGTGGGAAAAGGAGAAAATGCTGGTTACCAGCATTTTCTCTTATTCCCACAATGTTTTCAAAAGCTTTCTTTTTCAAGGTCGTTGAAAGTCGGGATTGTGTGGTAAACAGATAATTGTGTGCAGTCTGATTTTGCTTTACTCTTTCGGTGGTTCAAGTACTGGTCCTGGACCAGTATTCATAAAATTTCCATTTAACCCATTACCACACAATCCCTACTTTTGACAATCCTGAGAAAGAAGCCTTTAGAAAACATTGTGGGGAAAAAGGAGAAAATGCTGGTAACCAGCATTTTCTCCTTTTCCTACTATGTTTTCTACCCTTTCCAAATCAAGTTTCATTTTTTTATTCACATTTATTTTGTCATCGGCAAATGCTTTCAATTTGGACTAGTCCAAAATTTTGTCGTTTGGTAAAGAGTTAATGCAAAGAAGAGCAACAAATAAATCCAACAGACTTTTTGGGTCTATAAATAAGACCCAAATAACTTCAATACTATGGTTACTTTAATCTGTAAAGTGTCAGAAAAGCAGACAGTGAAGATCAGACTGCTTGTTTTGTGCAGCCTGATCTTCACCTATACTGGCTCAGATTTTGTCATTTGGTAAAGATTTAACCCATTACCACACAATCCCTACTTTTGACACCCCTGAGAAAGAAGCCTTTTGAAAACACTATGGGAAAAGGAGAAAATGCTGGTAACCAGCATTTTCTCCTTTTCCCATAGTGTTTTCTACCTTTCCCAGAACAAATTTCTACTTTTTAGTCACCTTTATTTTGTCGTCTGCAAATGCTTTCAATTTGGACCAGTCTAAAATTTTGTCGTGTGGTAATGAGTTAAAGGTTAACGCTTTGCTCACTGAATTAATTTTAGCCTATCCATAATAATTAACTCTTTACCACACAACAACATTTTAGACTGGTTCAAAATGAAAGCATTTGCAGACGACAATATAAAGGTGACTGAAAAATTGAAATTGGTTCTGGGAAGGGTAGAAAACACTGTGGGAAAAGGAGAAAATGCTGGTTACTTGTTTTCAAAAGGCTTCCTTTTCAGGGCCGTCAAAAGTAGGGATTGTGCGGTAATGGGTTAATATATTTGCAGACAAACAAATTCTAGGTGGCTAAAATGATAGAAGTCGTCTTTGATAGGATAGAAAACATTGACGGAAAAGTCAGACATTGCTGGCAGCTAGCATTTTCTCCTATTCAAAAGAATTTTTCTCAGGGTCATTTTAACTTAAAGTTGTGTGGTAAAGTATTTTATATACCACTTGCATAAACAGTTTACGAAAGCCTACAAGGGTCAAAATGAAGGCAAAATATTTTTATCAAAAATGCTCAATAAGGAGTATTCAAAACTAGTTATAACGCAAAAAAGTCACACTAATGTGACAAATCTCGTAAAAAGTTTTTTTTTAAAACAGGCATCCACATGTTTGAAATTCGTAGTAAAGCCAAAAATCTTTTAATAACAGTTTACATGTTTTTAAACACATAATAACATTAATTCAAAACATGTAATAATGCCAAAAAAGTTGCACTAACGCGCAAAATCTCGTAATAACATGTTAAGAAACACATATTTACTTATTTACAAGTTGTAGTAACTGGAAAAATATCATAATAATGTGAATTCAAAGCACATAATATTGTGTTTTATATTCACAAGTCTTTTTGCCTTTTAATGACTTCTAAACATGTTATTACGCGTTTTAAAGCCCATTATTATGATATTTTTTTACATTAGTGTGACTTTTTTACCTGCTTTAAATTCATGTTTTTATGTGTTCTTGAAAAACATTTTACCTTTATTTTGACCCTTGTAGGCTTTCCTAACAGTTTAGTAAGTTTACTGAAACATAAACATAACATTAATCTGTAGCCAAAATTAGATGCTTTTAGTGTTTATTAACAGAACCAGCAAGTTCAGTTAACTTTTTTTCACCATCTTTCTGACATGTTATTTTAAACCCAGTTGACCCTTTACCAAGCAATCCCTGGTGTTTAAGACCAAGAAATAGTGGCCTTTTGAAAACATTATGGGAAAATGTTTTCTTCCCTGCTGGAAACAAATTTCAATTTTTGAGTAACATTTATTTTGTTGTCTGCAAGTGCTTTCAATCTGAACCAGTCTGCATTTCTATCGTTTGGTAAAGAGCTTGTATAGATGCCTCTTTCATACAAGCTGGAAAATATTAAAACACAACCTAGAAAATATTAAATTAATACATAATGTAAATAATTCTAAGTGAATTGATTTTTTTGTCTGTACAAAAATATGGTGCGAAAGTTAAGGCTTTCTTTAAACATTCAGTTGTCTCTTTATGACAATGTTTTCGATTACGTTGAAAAAAAAAATTCTAGTTTCTATAGTTTTCCTGTCTGTAACTTAAAACTGATAGTGTTAAGTAAATTAAAAAACAATCTGGACAATAATTGGCTAAGGCTTCACCAAACAATTTAAAGACCAAAGACCAAAAAGAAAAAGGCTTTTGAAAATATTGTTGTTTGAGGAGTGATTACAAATTTTTCTACTCTAATGACAAATTTCATTATTTATATCATTGTCTGCAAATGCTTTCAATTTGGGCAAGTTCAAAATTGTGTGATCTTGTAAAGAGTTAATCCAAGAAGGATTTTCTCATCAGCTACTAGATCCTGTGTTGCAGTTATTTGAGACTCCTTTAAAACCATACTGTGAATACTTTTATGGAGTGGAAACCGTTAGTTATTTGCCACTTCAAATAAGTAAGATAGCATGTGATATACATAATATTTTCATTGATAACTTTATGAATGTTTTGTTTAACTCTCTACTCAATAACAAAATTTATAACTTGACCAAATTAAAAGCAGACAACAAGTTAAATGTGGTGAAAATAGTGAATTTGTCTTTGAAAGGGTTGAAAACAGTGTGAGAAGAGGAGAAAATTCAGGTTGTTGGCATTTTTATCCTTTTTTCAGAAATGTTTTCAAAAGCCTCTATCTTCAGGTTCGTCAAAAGTCAAAAGTCAGGATTGTGTTGAAGAGGGTTAATTCTCATATGTCGCTACAAGTTTTGATTTGTACTTTTAGAAAAGTATCAATATGGTGATAAACAAATTACATATACACACTTTTTACCATGAGATGATGCTTTTTGCTCTTTATGACAATGTTTACCCTGGCTATCAATGGTAGATACATCAAAACATGGCTGTTAAGGCATGCAGGTTAAGTTATGGTTTTTATACATCAAAAGGAAAACTGACCAACAAAATTTGCTATTCATCTGAAATCTGGGATTATTCAACATACAATATTTTTCAAAAGCCCAAGATACAAAAAACGACTGAACAATCCCTGGATTTTACGACCCTAAAATTTCAGCGGCAACTAAAGATATAATGTCAAAAATATGGACAAATGAGGATACAAATATCTGATTGAGTGGAAAACATTGTGGGAAAAGGAGAAATTGCTCGTTATGAGCAATTCCTCCTTTTCCCACAATGTTTTCAAAAGGTGTCTGTTGTTGATGCGTCAAAATGAGTATCTATAGAGTAAAGGGTTAAGTGACAAAAACAGTAGCAATGAAGCTCTACAGATGCCTAAAATATCTCTAGAATGACATTAAGATATGTGTATTTAATTGCCTCTTTATTACAGGAAGAGTGCTTTTAATATGTGAAGAGTCATCAAGTATCAAGTCAAGAGATAAACCCTGCCTTTCATGCAGAAATTTCTTAAATTAAGTGCAACAAACAATAATTTGATCCCTTGACATTTTATGAATTCACTTTTTGTTGAGCTTTCTTGTAATGCAATCACAATGAGCAACACATAATGATCACAACATTGTTCTGGTGTTTGTTTGTACTTCTGTCTTATTTTTGTCAAAACCAGAATATCTACCTTTATGGATGGATTTCAAAATAATATGGCATAATTTTTCTCCTTCATAAGTAGAACTGCCATTTGAAATACTTGCTGAGGGAGATGCAAGGTCAGGGTCATACTTGAAGGTCAAATAATAAAATTGTCATGAATGGACCTTCATGGAGCTATAAATTCCATATTTACAGATGCATTTAAGGATAAATTCAGCACAATTTTCTTCTCCTTTATCAGTAGAAGGACTGTAATATATTTATCATCTGTTCAGGTAGTACTAGGTCGAGGTCTAACATACTGGTCAAATGATAGAATTGTTGTACATAGAGCTTGTCTGAGCTACTACTTCTACATTTATTCACGGCGGGGAATCACGTGACACAACAACAACAACAATGACCGTTATTTGAAAAAATTCCCCGACTTCAGGTAGTAAGAAAATCTTCAATAATTCCGTTAATACATAACCGATTGGAATTTGGTTTGAAGCCGAGAAGGCGGAAGGACTCCAGGGATTTGCTTAATGTGTTAGATTTTTTAAACAACACCTGATAAAAAAGTTATTGACGAGCAAACAAATTTTTTACCCTGGATAATTTGTTTGCTCGTCAATAACTTTTTTATCAGGTGTTGTTTAAAAAAATCTAACACATCAAGCAAATCCCCGGAGTCCTTCCGCCTTCTCTGCTTCAAACCAAATTCAAATCGGTCACGTATTAACGGAATTATTGAAGATTTTCTTACCTGAAGTTGGGGAATTTTTTCAAATAACGGTCATTGTTGTTGTTGTTGTGTCACGTGATTCCCCGCCGTGTTTATTGATAGATTTAAAAATAGTTTAACACAAATGTTTGCCTTTATTAGTAGAAGTACCATTTAAATCTTTTTATCAAGTAGGTCCCTGGTCAAGGTCACCCTGAAAGATTATATGATAAAATTATCATTACTAGAACATATTCCAGACCATAATCCTCACCTGGTAGATGGGCTTTAAAAATAATTTACCACCATTATTTTCCTCCACCATTAAAAATATCGGATCATACAGACCCAACAAGGTTAGGGTCACACTTTTAGTTCAAATGATAAAGTTACATAACTTCTGCACATATGGATTGATTTTAAAATGAATTTTTATAATTGTTTTTCTTTATAAGTAGATATGCCATTCCAAAAAATTGTTCAGACAGGCACAAAAGAAATTTCATGATGATCGAATGATAAAACTTTTCACAATTTTTCTACAAATGAGTAGTTAGTGTCTCTCAGAATAATTTACTTCTGTAGTGTCAAGGTCGTATTCGAAGGTCATAGTTAGCTTCAACTTGGACATGAATATGAAATACTCCTATCCTCATGCAGACTTCAATACAAAAGGATCTAAATAGAATCAGTGTGCATTGAATAATTTGTTACTTTTTTCCTAGTACTGCTTATGAGGTTCTTTACCAATAATCCCCAAGGAGGGTTGACATGTTCCCCCTGGGCAATCCTCTACTTTATCTTCATGTAACAGCCAAGTTTAGAAAAAAAAAAAGAGAAAAAAAAACCCAATTGCTTATCACATTTTTCCCCTTTTTCAGTTCTTTTGCAACTGCTATGAATGTTTAAATATTGTTCATATCTGAAGACTCATGCTTGCAATCAAGATCAAAATGAAAAGAATGTGAATTCTCGACTTGGTCTACACTGTCAGTAATTTTGAAATATTTGGGACAAAAACAGTATTGAAACTGATATTATTATGGGGTGTTTTTTCCTCAAGCCTGAATAATATCAATTGTAAGTTTATTTGGTGCTCTCTCTTGATATTAACTCTTAATCAAATGAGAAAATTTTAGATAGATCTAAACTACCATAAAACTATTTGCAGACAAAAAATTAATTTTGGCGAAAAGGATGGAATTTTTATTAAATGAGCTTAAAAAAGTAGTGGAAAAAGGAGAAAATGCTGTTTACCGGCTTTTTCTCCTTTTCCCATTATGTTTTCAAGAGGCTGGTCTATTCAGGTTGTTAACTATGGCAGTATTTGGTAAAGAGTGAAGTAGATTCACAGACAACAAAGTTTCCATTCATAAGGTGTAAAGCCACAAATGATTTCATGATGAGGTACTTGACTCCCACACATTGGACTAAAGTATCTATGCTTTTTGTGAGTTCAGGCTTCCATATGCTTGGCCTCCCTCATTCCATCTTCGCAAGCCAAGTTTACGATTACTATGTGGATCTTACCTTGGCTGATTGAGCCCGATTTTGAGATTCCTGCGATGCGCCCTCTATTGGATGCTGGTTATTACTCCCCTTTACATCATGTTTCTAAAAGCAAATGAAATATCATTTTACAAACCGCTTACGAATACACATGAAGCAATAAGCAGACATCCATGTGAGTATCCATGTTTTACCTTTTATTCGAAAAGTAGAGACCTTGTTCTATTTTTATCAAAGATGAAATGCTACGAGTGATTACATTCGTTGCAGCTAGAGCTGGCTGCATCCAATGAAAAAGCGTATCAGGTGAACGTAAAAATCAAGCTCGATCCGCCAAGCGTAGAGTAACGTAGTGAATCGTCGGCCTTGGCTTGTGAAGATGCCCTCATTCAAACTGTCACTGATTTAGAAATATTCCATGTAATATGTCACCCATTTAATCAGTGAAAAATCACTTTCTATCAGCTAATCAAGATTATCTAATATAGCAAAGTAAAGTCTCTACAAATGACAAATTTATGGATTTATCCAAAGTCAAAGCATTTGCAGACAATGAAAAACTAGATATGACTCTTATGACTGGATTGCTTTGAGAAATGGTAGAAAATATTGTGGGAAAAGGAGAAAATGCTGGTTACGAACATTTTCTCCTTCTTCCAAAACATGTTTTCAATAGCCCTGCTCCCAGGGTTATTAAAATGCTGGATTGTTTGTATAAAGTGTTAAAAGTCTTTGCTGGTATACTTTTATTGCACATTTCATGGTCATAATGTGATCTTTGTTGTTGTTGCTTTTGTGTGGGTGGGGTTGGAAAGTATTTAAAAGGACATTTTTTTTTTTAGCAGGAATTCAACCACTTGTTTACTGCATTGGTTGTGGTTGTGCAGTAGGATGCACTGTAAGTCATGGTGGAAATATTTGGCATAACATATAACGGTTTTGGTCTTGTTAGTTGAAAGATTATGGGAAATTCTTGAGTTTGTAAAAGCCAGTTACAAGTTACAACCAAGTTTCTGAATGTGGCAAACATTATGTCAGATGCATTGATGCATTTGTCAATCTAGAGTACACCATTTCATAAAAGAAATAAACATTTAGGTCAAGAAAGCTCTTTGCTCAATTCAAACAATGACACCATCAAGAAGCCACTGGTCTTACCTTGGTCCAAATCTATTTTGAATTTTTAGCTCACCTGATCTAGAAGAAAATGTCAAAGTATTTTCATAGGCCTGTCATTGTTTACATCGTCACCGTCTACAACCCTTTCCCAAACAATCCCTGGTTTTTACGGGTCAGGAATAGAAGCCTTTTGAAAACATTGTGGGAAAAGGAGAAAATGGTGGTAACCAGCATTTTCTCCTTTTCCCACAATGTTTTCTACCCTATCATATAGGAAAATCATCTTTTTAGCAACTGCTAATTTGTCATCTGCAAAATGCTTTGAATTTGGTCTGGTCCAAAATTTGCCATTTGGGAAAGGGTTAATGGGGCAAAAAAAAAAACTTTTACGTTTTATAATATCTATGTTGTTACTAAGTACATTCACTTCAAACTCTGACAAACTCTTAACTATAAAAAAAGAAAACCCATACTACAAGGGCAGGTAAAAATGAATATCTTTGACATAAAAGTTATGCTCCTTTTTTCTGAGTTTTCCAACTCAGAATAATCACTGACAGTTCAATTTCTTTTTTAAAACAACTGCAGCCCAAGCTTGGCACCAGTACTTTGTACTATTGTACAGGGTGACCCCAAAAAAATGAGACCCATGAACATGTTAATAAAAACTTTAATTTTCAGGCTACAGAAACCAAACATCACACATGTTATCTCAACTTAACGCAGGGCCTGCACACCAAGTTTCATTAGTCAGGGCTTATCACTTTCTGTTTAATGACGTTTTTCCATAATGTGCTCAAAATGAGCCCCTCGGTGCTGGCGGCACACTTGAACACGACGCGCGAAATTCTCACTGACTCGAACGCACTCCTCCTTTGGAATCTCACGAATCTTAGCAGTTATGGCCTCCTTCAACTCGTGAATGTTTTGGGGATTATTCCTATAGACATTGAGTCATTGAGAATTTCGTGCGTCGTGTTCAAGTGTGCCGCCAGCGCCGAGGGGCTCATTTTGAGTACATTATGGAAAGACGTCATTAAACAAAAAGTGATAAGCCCTGACTAATGAAACTTGGTGTGCAGGCCTTGCGTTAGCCTGAAAATTAAAGTTTTTATTAACATGTTCATGGGTCTCATTTTTTTGGGGTCACCCTGTAGAAGGATGTTCCAGGTTATAGGAAACTTAAATGCATTCTTATGGTCAAGAAAATTGAAGCTTTCGTGGAATCTAATGGTCAAGAAAAATTAAAGATTTGTAGTTACATTATGAGATGTTTCTGGACAGGATCAAGGCAGATGTACGATTAACAATCCACCTCATCTTGAATCTCTATCACTAATGTGATAAAAGTCAGTTTTGCAAAAATAGAATTGGACTTGTACAGTTTTGGTCTTCCAATTATCATAAAATTCCTTGTGAAACTGATCCCTACAGTAAGAGTTGTTGAAAACACCCTGGTAAAAGGTGAAAATTTTCGTAACCTGCACTGTCTTCTTTTCCTACAATATTTTCTACCCTTTCCAAGACAAATTCCATGATTTCAGCTACATTTCAATTGTTCTGTGCAATATACTGAATTTTGACAAGCCTAAAATTTTGTCCTCCCAGGGAGTTAACCCATTACCACACAATCGATCTACTTTTGATCTCCTGAGAAAGAAGCCTTTAGAAAACATTGTGGGAAAAGGAGAAAATGCTGGTAACCAGCATTTTCTCCTTTTCCCACAATTTTTTCTACCCTTCACAAAACAAATTTCAAATTTTCAGTCACTTTTATTTTGTCGTCTGCAAATGCTTTCAATTTGGACAAGTCCATAATATTGTCGTTTGGTAATGAGTTAAAAGAATTTCTTCACCTACTCAGGAGGACAGAAACTGCTCAAAATGGATGGTATCTATTAGATAGAATGATCAAAGGGTCATTGACCTTTGTGAAAATATGTCCATTATGTCAGAAAAATATTTTCTGCAGATGTTTTCATCTCTTTGATCTACCTTGGCTTTAATCCTTTACCACACAATCTGGGTCCCTTTCATTGCAGAGGAAGTAGGTTTTGTTCCCAACATGTTGGGAAAAGGAGACAGGGTTGACACATTTCTCCTCCTTTTTAAAGCAAAAGAAAGCCCACAAATTATACTGCAATTTTATCTGTCAGATTTTTCTCTGGTCAACTAATGCTTTCAGTCAATATTTTATCATGTCCACAAAGGGCTTTGCTCTGTGGAATCAGAACAGCTTGTCTTGAGAAAGAAGGCTTGATGGCAACATTATAGGGAGAGAAGATACATGTTAATGACAGTGACCAGTTGTTTACATATTTCTTTCCCTTCACTGTTTGCTTTCTTTTTAAAATCAAAGTCCACTTTGTTTTCTACATTATTCTTTTGGTCTCTCCGGAAAGACTTGACTATAATTTTTTCTTGTCAACAAACGGCTCGGAAATTTTACAGGTATACCAAACCATTCTCTGTTTTACAACCCTGGGCAAGGAAGCTTGATTGCATCATGAGGATAAGGGGATAAGGAAAAAAATGCTGATAATCCTATTATTTGCAACATCCATGCTCCGGAATAGACCTTGTCTGTGCATGTCATATTCTTCGAAGATTCAACTGTTTTATATGTCGCATCACTAGCCCGAAAGCGGGCTGACAGTAATATTACGCTTTATAAAGTAGCAATGTTGAAAATAGCTTTTATCAATACGTTTTAGGAGAAATGAGACCTGTTTTAATTCCAGATTTCTCTGAAGTGCTGATCATAGCTGAGTGAATTGCACATGGAGCGTTTTATTGAGTAAACCTTTATTTTAATTTTAAATTTAAGGTAACGGTTGTCACTTAGGAAAGTGGTTTGGTTCTGTACCAAGGATGCCCATATTAGATATATGAGTATTTATTTAATGCCATCTAGCAGGAGGTAATGCCAGAATAGATGCCATTATTTGTGGTACTTTCACATTTTGCATTTTTGGTAAGCTGAAGCTTTCACTGTAGACAAGTCAACAATGGTTTCATATGGTTAACCCCTGCTAGTGTAATCTCTAGTTTGTTCAGAATTTTCATCACTTGTCTGGTAAAGAATTAACTATTTACCATATGTCAAAAAATAAGAGTTCAAAATTCAAAGTTTTTTTTTTATAAATCAGAAATGAGCCTCAAAAATGGGATTTGCCTTTAAAAGAGTATAATCAATCTGGAAAATAGAGAAAAAATACTGTTATCCAACATTTTCACCACTTCCTGCAATGCTTCCAAATGCTCTTTCCCCAGGGTTGTTGAATCATAGGATTATTTGGCAAAGGATTTTTATCCATTCTCTAACAACCATGTTCAGATCAACCAAAAGCATTGTGCAACAAAGGCAGAAGATGAATATTTAACTCATTACCAAATGACAATATTTTAGGCTCATCCAAATTGAAAGCATTTGCTCACAACAAAATAAAAGTGACTGAAAATTTGAAATTTGTTTTGTGAAAGGTAGAAAACATTGTTGGAAAAGGAGAAAATGCTGGTTACCAGCATTTTCTCCTTTTCGCACACTGTTTTCTAAAGGCGTCTTTCTCAGGGTCATCAAAAGTAGGGGTTGTGTGGTAAAGGGTTAAATAATATTTGAAGGAAAGGATAATGTTTTCCAATGTGGGAGAAATGGGGCAATTGCTGAAACTATTTGTCTGCAATCTTTTCAAAAGTTCTCCACTGCATGCAGAGACATAATCATTTTCAGTTTTGAAATATTGATGGGATAGGGCTTGTTCATGCCATGTGCTAAAGCCGGATGTGTTTCAAAACAAGCTTTCCAAAATGTTACATCTGCTTACGGAAAAATAACATGTACTTGTTTATGAATACCTTGCAAGCCTTTGGATGGTGTTATGATGGGAACCATTCTGCCTGCCTAAGCAATGTAAACAAGGAATAATCAGTACTCTTTTACCAAACAACAATATATTAGGACCAGTCCAAATTTAAAGCAGTGGCAGATGACTACTAAGTTGTGACTTTTGTCTCTGAAAGCGTATAAAATATTGTGAGGAAAAGAGAAAGTGCTGGTAACCAGCATTTTCTCTTTTTCCTGCAATTTTTTTTCGAAATTCTATTTTCTTTGAGTTGTAAAAACACAGGATTGTTTGGTAAAGGGATCAAATGTACAAGGCAGAAGTTTGTGGTCCTGTATCACAATATATATAAGTACATAGGAGTCAAACTTAGAAGTACTCCTGAGTGGATCAAAATGTAGGACTACAATAATGCTTTAAGGACAAGAATTTGTTTGATCCTGACCCATTTTTCTTAAAAAATTTGTTGATGTTGATCTATTCTTCTACTGGAAACTGAAATGAGTTTTTTTTTTGGTAAAAAGAGCAAGCTTAGTTGTTGCAATTGTAAAAACTACACAAAAATATAGATATAGGACTGCATATTCCATTAAATGTTCAAAATTAACATTTTCTGAAGACTTATTTGCATATTTGTTTATTCCTAACTTGAATGGATGTTGTAGTCCGGGCTGTTTTCCAAGGTAAAGCTAACATAAATACCCTAATTGATTTAGGTTGAGTTAATTGTATGAATGTCACACAAACTTTTTACTGCAGCAAAAAAAACTTTTTTTTGGTGGTCTGAAATGCTTGCAGTATGGACATATCTAAAATTCTATCATTTTGTAAAGAGTTCATCTGAGCAAAGCATTCTTAGACATAAGTCTTTTCTTATGTAATTCTGGTTCAGTGTTACAGAAATCTCTTGTGACCACTTGCTCACAGATCTTCAGTTGTGGAGCATGTAACACAAGACTTTCTGAGGTTCTCCCAGATGGGCTTTCAGCTAGTGCAACTTTTATAGGCTGTGTTTTTGATGTTTTATGTGTTTGCACTCTGTTTTTTTGCCCATGCACATTCTCTCTTGCTGTGTTTGTTCACCTAGAAAGATTAGGTTACATTGAATTACATAAAGCACTATGTGCTACTTTTTGGTTTGGGGTTACAGCACTGTTGTATCATTCCTTTGTTAGGGATTCAAAAGTGAAGCGTGCACTATTTTGTTGGAATTTCTTGTAATTGTAGAATAATTAAATTTGCTGTCAAACTGACCTCATGAAATAGCAAAATGCATATTTCTTTTCTCACAATTCTTTGTTTTTAAAATGCATTTGTCTTGAAACATGTATAATAACTAAATGGTGCTCTTTCCATTTCATTGTTGTCATGACATTTACAAAGTAAGAGTTTCTGTTAAAATCCACCAATCAGGTATGGGTATGTTATAAACCAAAGTTTTTTTTTTTGTATTATTCATCATACTTTGCTGTTTTGGCTTCCAGACACTTTTACTTCAAGGAAAAACACTTTTCGTGAAGCACAGGAAACAAAATCTATTAGAGAATTAAAAAAAGTTCTAAACTGTTGGACAAAGGAAAAAGAAACCAAAGTTTCCATGGCAAAAGTTGCTCAGTTTAACTCTTTACAAGGTGACAAAACTTGTGAGTCGTCCAATTTGAGAGCTTTGACAGAAAACAAGCCAAATGTGATTCAAATGATGGAAGTCATGTTTAAAAGTCTAGAAAACATTGGTGGAAAACGAGAAAATGATGATAATCAGCATTATCATGTATCTCAGTGTAAATCAGCATCACATCTTCTCTTTCTATGTTTTTAACTCATTACCAAATGACAATATTATAGACTTGTCCAAATTGAAAGCATTTGCAGACGACAAAATAAAAGTGACTGAAAATTTGAAATTTGTTTTGTGAAGGGTAGAAAACATTGTGGGAAAAGGAGAAAATGCTGGTTACCAGCACTTTCTCCTTTCCCACAATGTTTTCTAAAGGCTTCTTTCTCAGGGGCGTCAAAAGTAGGGGTTGTGTGGTAATGGGTTAAATGCCTCCCTCCCTTGCTTATTAACCCTTTACCAAACGACAAAATTTTGGACTGGTCCAAATTGAAGGTATTTGCAGACGACAAAGTAAATGTGACTCAAAAATTAAAGTTTCTTTTGGGAAGGGTAGAAAACAGTGTGGGAATAGGAGAAAATGCTGGTTACCAGCATTTTCTCCTTTTCCCAACATGTTTTCGAAAGCTTTCTTTCTTAGGATCGTTAAAAGTCGGGATTGTGTTGTAAAGGGTTAAAACACAGATTTTTTTGTAAAGATTTAAATCAGTACTTTTTAATCTGTTTACCACAGGAGCAAGAAAAGAAATGAAAACAAAAAATATCTTTTAAAATTGTATGAGTCAAATGCATGATTCCGGGGGCTGTAACCTTGCTCTTCTTTAAAATCCACCCACTCACATAGATCACATCAAAAGCATAAAGCCTGGGGCTTTGTGCTTCCGATCCTACACTTACAAATTTCTCATGAAGGTTGCTTAGCTGGTATGATTCAAGGCTTTAACCCTTTTCCAGACAACAAAACTTAAGCTTTGTCAAAATTGAAAGCATTTTCATACAACACAATAAGTATTACCAAAAAATTGAAATTTATTTTGGAAAGGACGGAAAACAATGGAAAAAGGAGGAAATGCTGGTTACCAGCATTTTCTCCTATTCCAACAATGTTGTCAAAGGCCTCTTTCACAGGGTAATTTAAATTCGGGATCGCACACTAAAGGGATAACCCCTCACCACACAACCCTGATTTAATAATCTTTGAAATAAGAATTTTTCGAAACATTTGGAAAAGGAGAATTTAAATGCTACATTAGAGCATAATAAATACAATGGACCTTTTCAGTTGTAAAAGAAAACAACAACAGTCAGTAATCACCAACAATTCATAAGAACCTTCTATGTCTTATTCTGATGAATTTTCTAAATTTGAAAGTAACAATACTTCTGATTGGCTAAAGCAAGTAGTTTGGCCCATTAGAAGTAACTGTTGTGTTACAATCTCAGTCTACAGTTAGACCAGGAATCTTCTTAAGAATAGTTGGAGAACACTGACCAATAATGTTACAACTGCAATACAGTTTTTTCTAGGATATTTCTTTAACTCGTTATCAATGACAAAATTTTAGATCAGTCTGAATTGAAAGCATTTGCAGATGACAAAATGAATGTGAAATTAAAATTGAAAGTTGTTTTCAGAGGGGTAGAAAACATTGTGGGAAAAGAAGGAAATGCTGGTTACCAGCATTTTCTTCTTTTCCAACAATGTTTTCAAAAGCTTTCTTTCTCAGGGTCATTAAAAGTAGCATTGTCTCCCACTAGATAGCATTCTATAAATACTCATCTATCTAATTTGGGCATCCTGGGTAGACTAAGGACCGAACCAGTTTCCTATGCGACAACTGTTACTTTGAATTTCAAACAAAAATAAACATTTACTCAATAAAACGCTACCTCGTGCAATTCACTCAGCTATGATCAGCAGTCAAAAAATCTGGAGCTAAAGCAGGTCTCAATTCTCCTCAAATGTATTGATAAAAGCTATTTTCTACATTACTACTTTATAGGGCGTAATATTACAGTTAGCCCACTTCGTATGAGACAGTTGAATCTTCAAAGAATATGACATGCACAGACACTGTTAAAAGTAGGGATTGTGTGGCAAAGAGTTAAATGTAAGATAATGAAGATCCAAGATCAGATTGCACATTCTGCACTGTCTAATCTTATATCTACATTGTTTGCAACAAAAACTAAGGTTATATTTTGCATTGCAAGGGACGATGGATTGAATGCATCACTAAGTGTAAACAACTTACCACATTTGAAAGCAGATGATTCCAAAATGCTGATTGGATATTTTCATGAGTCAGCTTTTTTGCACTTTCTCCCTGTTTTTTTATTACCATGGTAAATTACTCACTGATGTGTTTTATTGCATCCTTCGATCCTTTACAAAACTACCCCGCCTTTGATGAGGCTGTAGAAGATAGCTTTTATAAAACTTTATTCGGAAAAGAAGGACATGCTGGTAACCAGCATTTGTCCTTCCCTATTCTCATAAGGTCTTTTTTTACTTCTTTTTACCTCTTTGAGGCATATTCAATTTGTTGTTTGCCATTGTTAAACGAAAATAAAATCTGTTCCTCTAGTACAGGATAAACCCAAAATAAAGATGCATATGCCATGAAAAATGTGAAGGGCCTCATTTAGCAAGAATTTCAAAATTTCCTTTTGATTTTGCATCCGTAATTTCAACTATTTACATCACAGTCCAAAGCTAAGAATCCTGGGAGGAAGAGAGCTTTTAAAAGCATTCTGAGAAAAGGAGAAAATGCTTGCAACCACAGGTGCCTGACATGTCTGGTATCATACCATCCCTATATATAAATATAAAAAAGTCTTTATTATATCTATATACAGGGATAGTATGATACCAGACATATCAGGCACCAGTCCTGTGCTTGCAACCATCATTTTCTCCTTTTCCCAGAATGTTCTGTACTCTTTGAATAAAAAATGCCACAGCTCATGTCAAAGTTAATTTGTTTGTCTGAAGAATTTAATGTTTTTGGTGGGTGTGCCTTTGTAAAATCAAGCATGGTGCTACGATATTTATTTAGGGCCTGGATGGTTGATGAACATCCTCGGATACCCCGGGGTCTCCCTTTTGCTACGCTACATCGACCCTTGGGACAATTAATTGAATTTCCCTCGCTTTACCGCTGGCCGAATGCTGGCTTTTCATTGGTTCCATCATCATTTTGTGATGGGCGAGTGGACTGTATGCTATGACGTTTCGTATCCATTTTCGGCAGCTGATTCAAAGTTTTATTAGTCATTTGTCCCAGGGGTCGATGTAGCGTAGCAAATAGGGAGACCCCGGGGTATCCGAGGATGGTTGATGATGAAGGTGATGCATGTAAACCATGAACCAAACAATATTAAGTTTTCTTGATCCGAAGGGGGAAGCCTTAACTCTTTACCACACAATCCCGAGTTTTAACAACCCTGAGGAAATAGCCTTTTGAAAACATTGAGGGAAAAGGAGAAAATGCTGGTTACCAGCATTTTCTCCTTTTCCCTCAAGGTTTTCTACACTTTCAAAGATAATTACCACTGATTCAGCTAAATTTAGTTTGTCAATTACAAATGCTTACCCTTAGTCTCAAATTTTGTGGCTTCAGGTAAAGAGTTAAAAAACAATTTGGAAGAAGTATGAAAATGCAGATGACCAGCATTTTCTTTTTTCTCCAAAATGTTTTCTGTTTCATTAACCCTTTACTCCATAGATACTCATTTAGACGCATCAACAACAGACAGCTTTTGAAAACATTGTGAGAAAAGGAGAAATTGCTCATAACGAGCAATTTCTCCTTTTCCCACAATGTTTTTCACGCAGTCAGATGATTGTTTCCTCATTTGTCCATGTTTTTGACATCATGTGTTTATTTGCTGCTGAATCGGAAGAGCCTAAAATTGCCATATTAGGTAAAGGGTTAAAAGCAAATCTCAGCATTCGAGACAGACATGTCAAAATTGTCGTTCGCCAATGGTTTACGTTTGTATAAGTATAGAACTTTAACATCATTGTGAAGGGCTAAATGGCTTGTTGTTTGAAATTAAGAAAGATTTGATTGCTATTATATTTTCTCTTTTTCTATATTTTCAGGGTAAAATGGGTATGCCAGGTTTTCCAGGTATCTCAGGTGTGCCAGTAAGTATTTTTATTTTGTTCTTAGTTCAATTTTAGTTTCATGTTCAATTTTAGTTTCATTCTATCTAAGTTGAAAGGTAAAAAGAGATAAGAAATAATCATTGTTAAATATGAATATAACTTTGGACCTCATCATAACTCTTCATTTTCTTTGTTTTTTTCCCTTATAATAAGGTAGTCCTACAGGAGCAATGCACGGTAGGAAGACATGAACCAAGAGTAACCACATAATTCTATGTTTTAACCCTTTCCCAAACAAGCCCTTGTTTTTACGTGTCTGCAGTACAAGTCTTTTGAAAACAATGTGGGAAAAGGAGAAATATGTCGTAACGAGCAATTTCTCCTTTTCCCACAGTGTTTTCTGCCCCTTCGGATAATTTTTTGCCATTGTTATGAAAGTTAAAATTGTTGTCTGCAAACTCTTTCAGTTTGGAAAATTTGTCACTTGGGAAAGGGTTAACTCATTACCAAACAACAAAATTTTAGGCTTGTCCAAATCGAAAGCATTTGCAGATGACAAAATAAAAGAGATTGAAAATTTGAAATATGTTCCGTGAAGGGTAGAAAACATTGTGGGAAAAGGAGAAAATGCTGGTTAATAGCATTTTCTCCTTTTCCCACAATGTTTTCTAAAGGCTTCTTTCTTAGGGGTGTCAAAAGTAGGGATTGTGTGGTAATGGGTTGACAACCCCCAAGGAAAAGGCCTTTTCAAAAACATTCCGGGAAAAAAAGCAAAAATGTTAGTAACATACTGTTTTCTATTCTTTCAAAGACTCCATTGATTGGGTCACATTTTAGTTTTCACTTATTAATACTTTGAATACAGACAAGGCCAAGAAATTTGTCATTAGGTAAAGAGTAAGTTTATTTCCTCTCTGAGGTACTTTCTTCCACAAAGAATGATTTGACCTGACAGTTTCTTGGCTGTGTAACCTTGTTTCAGCAAAACTCAGTCAGACTGTGAAAACTCCAGATTACAGAAGGATATTAAAACAAGCAAATTGCATAAAAACTCTGTCCAAATTTTGAAAACTTTAAAAAGCACAGAAAGTTCTTTCTTACATCATTGACTAATTTATGCTCAGATTGTATGGCCCTGAGAAGGAACATGGTATCAAAGGTCAGGAACATACCCCAACTTTTTTTTTTTGTGATCTGTCATAGACAAACCACTAGTTTATCATTCCAGAAACAAAAGATTATGTCATGTTCAAAATGCATTTTAACTCTTTACAAAAAGACAAAATGGTGAATTTGTCCAAATTGAAAGTATTTGCAGACAATAATATAAATATTACCCAATAAATATTACCCAAAAATTGAAACTTGTTTGTCGAATAGTAGAAAACACTGTGGAAAAAGGAGAAAATGCAGGTTACCAGCATTTTCTCCTTTTCCAACAAAATTCCCAGAAGGTTTCTTTGTTAGGGTTGTTATAACTTGGATTGTGCAGTAAAGGGGTAAATGGGAAAATCTAAAACTTTATATATGATATTTCACAGACAAAAAAAATGGGTTACATGTCATTTGGGCTTAGTGCCATTACGAAAATAAAAATGTGAGAAACTTGTTTGTGGTGACTCATTGGGTTGGCTGCATTATACCTAGTAGCATTTCTTGTGACTTATCAGTCACATAGATTTACATCAAAGGTACTTGATGGAAAACATAGCATAATACCTCCTAATTTATGGCTCTTTGATTTTGTTAAGGAATAGTTTTTTTATGAAGTATGATTTTTTGTGTGAGATCTTTACTCTTTACAGGATGCCAATACTTTAACCCTCTCCCAAACCACAAAATTGTAGATTGGTCCAACTTGAAAGCACATGCAGAAGACTGAATGAACGTAAATCAGAATTTGAAATATGTTTCAAGCAGAGTAGAAAACATTGTGGGAAAAGGAGAAAATGCTGGTTACCAGCATTTTCTCCTTTTCCCACAATGTTTTCAAAAAGCTTCTATCTCGGGGTCGTAAAAACCAGGGATTGTATGGTAAAGGGTTAACCAGTCTAAATTCACAGCTATGGCAGACAACAATAATAATGTGGAACAAATGATAATATTCAGTGAGGAAGGGAAAGAAAAATTGGTGTGAATGGGAGAAAATGCTGGTTACCAGCATTTTCTCCCTTTCCCACCATGTTTTCATGAGCTTTATTTTTAGGTCTACTGACCAAAGACTAGTAAGCTTATGTCATGGCCCATTGTCCCTCTGTCTGTCCATATGCCTGTGCATTAACTTTTATTTCAAATATCTTCTTCTCTGAGACTACCCATCAATTTTTTATGAAACTTCACGAAAATGTCATAGCCCTCTTCAGGATTTCTTCAAAGAATTTGACTTCAGTTAATACTCTGGTTGCTATGGCAACATATAAAAATAGCTCAGTTGATGACATCTAAGTTTCATAAAATAGAGACATTGTGTGAAAAGAAGACAATGTTGGTAACCAGCATTTTCACCTTTTCCCACAATTCTTTCAAAAGTATTCTTCGTCAAGATTTTTTGGTATAGTGTTGATTCATCTATCATTACTTCACAGGGTATACAAGGTGCCACTGGTCCTAGAGGTCCTCCTGGGTTGGACGGATGCAATGGAACACAGGTAAGGCTAGTTGTTTTACAACATAAAATTTTTCTTATATTACAAAACAGAATTAACAGGCTGCTTATTAATATTCAATGGAATATAGTCTGCATTTGCATTTTTACTTGGAGCATAAACTTGTTTTCCTTTGATTAAGAGTTGGTCATGTAGGAATCTAAATTATCTTCTTTCTATTCTGGTTTATCCTTCAATAAATCACGCTGTGAACTATGATGTGCAATGAACAAACTACTAAGGCTATCTCCCTCATGGATTATCTATTGTGCCTCATAACTCACAACTGAGTTTTATTGAACAGTAAACCATGATAGAAAGAAGATTATTTCTTAATTATACTGAAGGGAATTATGTTGAATAATGATGCAGTATCACCACCAAAATTCATACCCTTACATATAAGGCTCACATCTTATCAATTGGCCCATGTATCCTCAACAAATAACAGTGTTACTCATCAGAATTTCTATCTACACCAAACATCTGCATGGCAAGGGTTTCTGTGGTAAAAGAATGTAACAAAGTGACAGGAATGGCATCCCAGAATTGCACTCAGTTTTTACGGGTCACCACCGTGGTTGCCAAGAGCCATGATGTCATTGTTGTATGCAGAACCTTTTGTCTTTTCTTTAAACGTTTCCCAACAAATCCCTGGTTTTTACAATACTGGAAGAGAAGACTTTTGAAATCACTGTAGGAGAAGGAGAAAATACTGGTAACCAGCATTTTCTCCTTTTCCCACAATGTTTTCTACCTTTTCACAAACAAAAATCATTATTTGCTATCTGTTTGATTGGTCATGTGCAAATGCTTTCAATTTGGTCTAGTCCAAAATTTTGTTGTTTGGGAAAGGGTTTAACCTACCTGTTTTGCATTGATTACGATACAAATTCATTACAAGTTACATAAATCACTCTCAATGGTTGCTTTCGGGGAAACTTTGGCTAGCATTTGAGCCTTAACTCATTACCAATTCACAAAGTTTTAGACTTGTCCAGATTAACTCATTGTCACACAATCCATACTTTTGACGCCCCTGAGAAAGAAGCCTTTAGAAAACATTGTGGGAAAAGGAGAAAATGCTGGTAACCAGCATTTTCTTCTTTTCCCACAATGTTTTCCTCCCTTCCTAAAACAAGTTTCAATTCTTTAGTCACATTCATTTTGTCGTCTGCAAACGCTTTCAGTTTGGTCCAGTCAGAAATTTTGTGGTTTGTTGAAAGAGCTAAGAGATATCAGATGCAAGAAATGTGACATGTACTCAGAGCATGGAGCACAAAGAAGATTCTCCTCATACAGTTATGAATGGCCATTGAAAACATATGTGCATACTTCTTGAAGCTGCTTTGAAATATACTGGAAATTTATCTAATATATACAGACCAAATGCATTCCTTCCATTTGATCCCATAATTTAACTCATTACCAAGCAATAAAATTTTAGGTTTGTCCAAATCGAAAGCATGAGCAGACAACAAAATGAAAGTGACTTAAAATTTGAAATTTGTTTTGTGAAGGGTAGAAAACGTTGTGGGAAAAGGAGAAGATGCTGGTTACCAGCATTTTCTCCTTTTCCTACAATGTTTTCCAAAATCTTCTTTCTCAGGGTCGTCAAAAGTAGGAATTGTGTGGTAATGGGTTATTTAATGGTCTGAAAAAAAAAGGCTTTGGAAAACACGATGGTGTTACGGGAGACCACTCCTTCCTGCATGGCATATACTCCCGATTTAAATACAATACCTGGCTACTGTGTCAGGGAGATATCTCTTTGGCTCAGTGGTTAGGGTATTGGCTTTGCGTCCGGGAGTTCGGAGTTCGAATCCCGCTCTGATCCTTATTTCTGCCATGCATTTATTCATTTGTTTCTTTGTTACGGACTTCGTTCGTAAGAATGGAAAAAGGAGAAAATGCTGGTACCCTACAATTTCTCCTTCTTTGATAATATATTTTGCCCTATATCTTATGATTAGAGAAGCATTTTCTTGTTGTCCTTAACTACTTTCGTCATGGACTGGTCTTAACTCTTTACCAAACAACAAAATTACAGACTGGTCCAATTTGTAAGCATTTGCAGACGACAAATAAATGTGATTTAAAAATTGAAATTTTATTTGGGAATGGAAGAAAACATAGTGGAAAAAGAAGAAAATGATGGTTACCAGCATTTTCTCCTTTTACCATAATATTTTCAAAAGGCTTCTCTCTAAGGTTCGTTAAAAGTGGGGATTGTGTGGTAAATTAAAGTCTGGTACAGAGTTGAACAAAATGGAGTCTGTAGTTTGCAAAAAGTATACAATCATTGCAATGCTGTAAGAGTCATTGTTTGGTAGAATCTTACAACACTACAAGGGCTCTATTCCAAAGTTAGATAACTGATTTATGAAGTCTGATCTTGATCTACTTTATGTGAACAAACAACTCAATCCTTCACAAGACAAAGAAAAAGTTTGGCTCACCCAAATTGAAAGCATTTGCAGACAACAAAATGAATGTGAATCAAAAAATTGAAATTGGATTTGGAAAGGGAAAAAACCTTGTAGGAAAAGGAGAAAATGCTGGTCACTAGCATTTTGTCCTTTTTCCGCAGTGTTTCAGAGGGCTTCTATCTCAGGGTTGTAAAAACAGGGATTATTTGATAAAGGGTTAACTCATTACCAAACGACAAAATTTTAGATTTGTCCAAATCGAAAGCATTTGCAGGCAACAAAATAAAAGTGCCCACAATGTTTTCTAGAGGCTTCTTTCTCAGGGGCGTCAAAAGTAGGGATTGTTTGGTAATGGGTTAAAAAAAGTTTATTAAATGCCATTATGTGCTGGTGTGGGTGGAATTATGGGTGTTGACTAAAATAAGTTGCTTTCTAAATTCCTTTCTTTAATAATATGCCTCATTTTTTGGTGGGCACTGTGGGATTCTTTTAGTCTGGGCTAAACTGTGAATAACAGTGTTTTTAGTGAAAATAATAAGCCAGAGAAAATAATTACCCAGTGCTTCAATTGCATCAAATTTAAGCCCCCCCAGGTTACAAATCCTACTCTTTTTCACTGCATCACCAAGGGTCTATTAACCCTTTACCTTACAATCCCAACTTTGAACAACCCTGAGAAAGAAAGCTTTTGAAAACATAGTAGGTAAAGGAGAAAATGCTGGTAACCAGCATTTTCTCCTTTTTCCACAATGTTTTCTACCCTTCCAAGAACAAATTTCAATTTTTGAGTCACATAAATGTTGTCGTCTGCAAGGGCTTTTAGTTCGGACCAGTCTAAAATTTTCTCGTTTGGTAAAGAGTCAATCAAAGTACAATTGAACTAGGAAATCTTTTTAAAAAAATTGTAGAAAAAATGGGAAAAATGCTGAAGACCAGTATTTTCCCTTTTTCCCACCATGTCTTCAATACTTTACAAAACATGCAAAGCAACAAGTTTCTTGCTTTGAGTAACCATTAAATGGATGTCGGCACATACCTCCAATTTTTGACAAGTCTAGAACTTGGCTGTCTGGGAAAGAGGTAATGAATGAAGGAAAAAAAATAAAATAGTGGGTAGGTAAAATAATATGACTGTTCACAGTTGATTACAAATTCTGCAGTTTTACATTAGGGCTCTACATCGTGGCATATGCTTCATATCAAGTATATTTTGTTGGCACCTGTCTTCAGGATTATACGGGAAGCTATAAATCAGACTTCTGTCTGGGAAATGTGGAAAGCTTGGTTTTTTTTGTGGCTCACACATAAAAAAGTAGGTTTCTATGCCTTTTGCTACACATCAGATCTCGGCCAATTTCATAACTGTTTGAATACTGTCAGTTACATGATCTTAACCCTTTCCCAAACGACAAGTTTTGGACTCTTCCAAACCAAAAGAGTTTGCAGACGACAATTTTAGATTTGGAGAAAATGGCAGAAAATTCTCAAAAAGGGTAGAAAACACTGTGGGAAAAGGAGAAATTGCTTGTCACAAGCAATTTCTCCTTTCCCCACAGTGTTTTCAAAAGACTTTTACTGCAGACTTGTAAAAAACCAGGGCTTGTTTGGGAAAGGGTTAATTAACTCTTTACCAAACAATAAAATTTTTAACTTGACCAAATTGAATACATTTGCAGACTACAAAATTAAAATGAGTCAAAAATTGAAATTTGATTTTGGAAGGGTAGAAAACATTGGTTGAAAAGGAGAAAATGCTGGTAATCAGCATTTTCTCCTTTTACCAAAATGCTTTCAAAAGCTTTCCTTCTCTTTGTCTTTAAAAGTCGGGATTGTGTGGTAAAGATTTAAAAATGGCTTGTGCAGATGAAAAATCAGTTATCGCTTGCATCAACAGAAAAACAAGTTTTCCACATTTATAAATCTCTTGAGTGAAAACTCTCAATGGAATTGAAAATCACCATTCAATAAATGAATTTAAAAATTTTCTTTCAGTGTAAACATGTTATAAAAGAGTTAAATAGAATACTCATCTGTGACTCCTGTTTTCATTTTGTAACAGCTTAGCTATATACTTTTTGAAATGGAAAGTAGTCTATTATCAGCAAGGAAATGTACTTGCCTAGATGTATGTTTGCAGTTGTTATACAATCAAGGTTGCAGAATTTTAGATTAGACCAAATCAAAAATATTTGCAAAAATCTAACTTGGCTAAGATAGCGGAATTTGTCTTTTAACCCTTTACCAAACAATCCCTGAATTTTTACGACTCTGAGAAAGAAGCCTTTTGAAAACATTGTGGGAAAAGGAGAAAATGCTGGTTACCAGCATTTTCTCCTTTTCCCGCAATGTTTTCTATCCTGCTGGAAACACTTTTCAATTTTTGAGTTACTTTTATTTTGTCGTCTGCAAGTGCTTTCAATTTGGACCAGTCTAAAATTTTGCCGTTTGGGAAAGGGTTAAAGTGAAAACTGTAAGAGTGTTACCAGAAAATGAGCAAATCTTGGTAACTTTTCTTTTCATACAGTCCCTTCAAAAGCCTCTTCTTAAGGGTCATTAATACTTAGCATTTTGTGATAAAGGTTGATTGATTGTATGGTGCTATTGTCATTTTCAGCATTATTTCTGTAATTTTGCGGTGGCCAGTTCACCTCTCTATGCTTTCCTGGTGTTTCATTTATTAGTAGATGATGTGTTTCCAGCGGGGTAGAAAACATTGAGGGAAAAGGAGAAAATGCTGGTTACCAGCATTTTCTCCATTTCCTACAATATTTTCAAAAGGCCTCTATTTCAGGGTTGCAAAAACCAAGGATTGTTTTGGAAAGAGTTAACTCTTTAACAACAACATCTTGGACCCCACCAAATGCAAATTATTCGTAGACAACCATTTAACCCATTACCACACAATCCCTACTTTTGATGCCCCAGAAAAAAAAAACTGGTTACCAGCATTTTCTCCTTTTCCCACAATGTTTTCTACCCTTCACAATACAAATTTCAAATTTTCAGTCACTTTTATTTTATCGTCTGCAAATGCTTTCGATTTGGACAAGCCTAAAGTTTTGTCGTATGAGTTGTATACGACTCAGTTTTGGAGCTGTCTTGGATAGGGGACAAAACATTATGGGAAAAGGAGAAGTTACTGGTTTCAAGCATTTTATCCTTTGCCCATAATCTTTTCAAGAGGCTTTTTCCAAGAGTTCTTCAGGATTGTGTGGTAGAAATTAAGACAGTATGCACTTATAACATGTCATGGTTCAACAGATTTATAAACCCTCTCAGACTCTGCCTCCTTTGATCTACTGCATATTTAGTAACATGTGTTTCAGGCTGAACTATGAGTTAACCCTTTACTACATAATCTCAATTTTTAACACCCCTGTAAAAGAAGCCTTTTGAAAGCATTGTGAGAAAAAGAGAAAATGCTGGTAACCAGCATTTTCTCCTTTTCCCACAATGTTTTCTTCCCTTCCAAAGCATATATCAATTCTTTAATCACATTAATTTTGTCATCTGTAAATGCTTTCAATTTGGACCTGTCTAATGAGCAATTTCTCCTTTTCCCACAGTGTTTTCTAACTTTTTTGAGAACTTTCTGTCATTTTCTCAAAATCTAAAATTGTAGTCTACAAACTCTTTCGGTTTGGAAGAGTCCAAAATTTGTTGTTTGGGAAAGGGTTAAACTTTGTCATAAATGATGCAGTTTGTCTCGAAAAGGGGAGAAACATTACGAGAAAAGGAGAAATTTCCTGATCAAATTTTTGTTGAAAAGCCTTTTACCTCACGTCCATTTTGGCTAGGGATTGTATGGTTACTGGGGCCCGGACGAGTGGGCTTTCGTCCTAGTGGGCTTTTGTCCAATGGGCTTTTGTCCTAGTGGGCTTTTGTCCTACACCCATTGTTACTGGTTAATTAGATTTTGATTCAATCTGTTTGCTTCTTTAAACTTCTGATGAAAAAAGAATTAGGTTGTATTTAGCGATTACCTAGAAAGAGTGGGGGGGGGGGGAATTAAAGACAGAAATTAGATGGTTATTTTCTAAACTTTAAAATTATTTTGGAATTTGATTGCCCTTGAAGAGCAAATCTAAAAAATTCCACCCTGTAAACCTTACAAAACAACAAAATTTTTGCTCTACCAAATTGAAAACATTTGCAGACAACAAAATTCATGTGACTCAAATCTTGAAATTTGTTGAGGGAAGGAAAGAAAACTTTCTGGAAAAGAGATCAAATGCTGGTTACCAGCATATCCTTTTTTCCCCCCAGTGTGTTCAGAAGGCTTCTTTCTCAGGATCATGAAAACCAGGGATTGTTTGGGAAAGGGTTAATCCATTACCACACAATCCCTACTTTGACGACCCTTAGAAAGAAGCCTTTTGAAAACATTGTGGGAAAAGGTGAATATGCTGGTAACCAGCATTTTCTTCTTTTCCCACAATGTTTTGTACCCTTAACCAAAAAAAAATCAAATTTTCAGACACTTTTATTTTGTCGTCTGCAAATGCTTTAGATTTGGACAAGCCTAAAATATCGTTGTTTGGCTATGATGAGTTTGAAAGTGTAAAACAAAGCAAGGAAGTGATTACGTCATCTGCTTTTTTCCCCCTGAAAGTGAATAAAACTGTCAGCTAAGAAAGTTCATAATGATGTTTTGAACTTGATCCAACTAGTGTTTCCATTTGATGATGCTATTTTCTATAATAAATCATGCTTAGAAGCCAATTACAAGCTTTCTTGCTCTGAACAGGCCAATATACCCTGTTCTGTTGTTACCTGGAAATGTTGTGCTTGAACTTCATATTTTGCGAATGATTCTTGGGAAAGCAGCCTGTGGCTTGGAAAGAATACTGTTGGAAGTATTTGTTTAACCCTTTCCCGAACAACAAATTTTTGGACTCTTCCAAACTGAAAGAGTTTGCAGACTACAATTTTAGATTTTGAGAAAATGGCAGAAAGTTCTCAAAAAGGGTAGAAAACACTGTGGGAAAAGGAGAAATTGCTCGTTACGAGCAATTTCTCCTTTTCCCTCAGTGTTTTTAAAAGACTTTTACTGCAGACATGTAAAAACCAGGGCTTGTTTGGGAAAGGGTTAAGAGACAACAGCAAAGTATAAGTGGGTGCCCATGCTATCCATAGATTTCTAAAAATTGTTGAAAAATCATTGTATACCTTACAACCTAACAAATAATCAAGGCAAAAAAGATTTAGAGTTGTTTGAAATCAAAGTAAATTAAATGTGATGTAAATGATGAGATTTGTTTGTGAAAGGGTTGAAAATATTGAGGGAAAAGCTTTGTCTTTTGATAACAATGGTGGAGGTGGGATAGGGGAAACAGCATGTTCTCATTTCCCAGCATGTTTTCAAAAGCCTTTTTCCTCAGGGCCTAAGATGCCAAAAAAGGCTGCAAGAGAGTAACTGAGTAAATGATAAGCTACTTCATGAAAGACAATAAAATGTTCTCCTTGAATCCTTGAAATTTGACTCCTCCTGATTAGTCAATGGCTTTACTGAAGTATAGGTAATCATGGTAAATGTAGGTAGCATCCCAGTAATTTAAATGTTTACCACACAATCCCACATTTTAAATTACCCTTGGAAATGAAACCTATGAAAAAAATGTTGGAAAACGAGAAAAATGCTTGTTACCAGCATTTTCTCCTTTTCCCATAATGTTTTCCAACAGGGAAAATACTTCTAGTAGATTATCAGAACATTAGGAAGTGAGAAAAAGCCTAAATGATGTACTGCATGTGCCTCTAAATGTTTCTGGATGTATGTAAAAAGGGTCATTGGACTGGTCAGTGTAGAATTTTGTAGGAGCCTATCTAATGATGCTTAACTAATGAACAGTTCTACCTGCTACATATCTTTGAAAACTAATGGGTAGGCAACAAGTTAATGAACACATGGTGTCCAGTTCATGATAAATTGGGGTCAGATATCATGTCTAACCTGTCTGTGGGGAAACACTGAACCCTTTGCTTGACGAGAAATTTCCATATTTGCAGAAATTGGAAGCATTACTATAGGGCAAAATAACTCATTACCATTTGAATTTTGAAGACCATGTATCATAATTATTATGTGCATAACTGAAGGAAATAAACTCAATCAAACTGAATTTTTCTCACACAAATGACATCTTTTATAAGCCTCAGATACTGTATATAATTCCTAATGGCATATTGAAATAAATTGGGCTGTCCATCATGGAAATATTTCTTTTTTATTAAAAAAAAAATAGTTTTGCCCACTCAAAGCCTTCTGTTGGTGCAATGATACATGTATACACAAAATTTGTCTCCTGACTGCTTTGTTTCTGGGCTTGTTTATTCCAAAATCAGTTCATCCCTGAGCTTTTTCGTCCCATGATTGTACACTGTTCAATTTGATTGTTCACAGATCTTTACAGGTCGAAAAATTTATTGTAATGTTAGAAATTAGATCCTAATGCATAGTTTTCAGGTGTAAACTTAAGTCCATATATTTACATGGTTTCTCTCTCTACCCATCATGCATCCTAGTATCAAGGGACATTACTCCTTACTCCTCCTGAATGATCAAAGGGAGACAACCATTACACAAATAATGCAAACTTTGGTACTGATACTCTCACTTTATCCAAAAAGATGTATCAATTTACTTAGGAGGTTAATTTTCTTACTTTATATTTGAAAAATAGATTCTCCTGTTTTTTCAAATAATTTATTCCACTCAATGGCTTCCATGACAAATGCCACATCAGCATTTTGAATGCTTTGATTTATCAGAGACATTGGCACAAACCTAGCAAGGGCCTCATGTTTATCAGTATAATTATATTCTGTGCCTACCTGGACTTGTTTGTATCTAGGGTCCGTATTAACCAACCATTTTAAGAGCATTTTTTGTCTTGTCTTCAAGATTTTCTAACTGTGAAGGTAACAGACCTTCTGATTGGCTAAACTAAATGGTTACTTTCACATTGACAAAATTCTGAAGACTAAGGCTAAAAATGTTCTTGAGAATGGTTGGTGAATATACACCGAGTTCTTTCACTGTACATCATTCTCTCTAAACGTTCATGCCAAATATGCCCTAAATATGGAGGAACCACTAGAATAAACACTAGAATATTTTATCCTTCTGTGCGGAGCCTGATTGTTACATTTAGAGCTTTTGACCAGGAGAGGCTGGTCTGAATCCCAAGTGTGGCCAATTTCTCTCTGAGGATTTGATGATGGTCATTGCTACAGGATTTATTCCTCTCTCACCCCTGATCATTGTTTCAAGAATTGTTCACCCCTGATCATTGTTTTAAGAATTGTTCACCCTAGCCATTGTTTCATGAATTGTTCACCCATGACCATTGGTTCAAGAATTGTTCACCCATGATCATTGTTTCAAGAATTGTTCACCTCTGGTCATTGTTTCAAGAATTGTTCACCCTGACCATTGTTTCAAGAATTGTTCACTGCTGGTCATTGTTTCAAGAATTGTTCACTGCTGGTCATTGTTTCAAGGACTGTTATGTTCAAAAGCAGCCAATGACTTCAAAACAATATTGGGGACAAAAGTACTAATAACAGAAACTCCAGGAAAACATGAATAAGTGACTTGACTACCATTATCTAATTCAGATAGTATTTAGACCCCATACCAATCATTATTCCCTAAGCATATATGTCAAGATTTTAGCCATGCTCTTTTTAAAAGAAGGTTCGATGCATTTTCTAAAAGCATGAACCCAGATCAGCCTGCCCTGTACAGTGCAGACTGACCTAGGTCAAATCTTTTAGCCATTAGTCAATTTCTGTGTGCCAAGGGACCAGTCCACCTCATGATTCAGTAGATTTCAGATGGATTTTATGGATCCATAATTATAATGATGATTCACTCAGTACAATGCATTAAACCTCCCTTTTCCAAGGCATAGTTTATTTTTTGCTGGTTTAGTAGGTCAGTAGAGCCAAGCAGCAAGAAGAGAAATCAGCAGGTGCCCTAACCTTCCCGGCTTCCCTGGCAATTAACACAGCTATTAAATAATGTTTATATAGGTGGGATGGATTCTAGAGGCAGTAATATCAAGTTTTTCATTAGCCTCTTCACCCATTACTTACTGCAGATTACATCTTTCCCCCCCCCCATCTTACAGACCAACATTTGAAAACATTGCACCAAAGGGAGAAGAAAGATTTACATTGTGTTTTATTCAAAGATAAACAGATATATATACATGTACTCATCTGAATAGAAAGCCTTTGGAAATGACAAATTCAGTTCAATCATATGATGAGATTTGCCTTTGGAAGAGTAGTAAACATTATAAGGAAAGGACAGCATTTTCTCCTTTTCCCACAGTGTTTTCAAAGGCTTTCTTCTTCAGGGTTGTTGGGACTGAATTATTTCGGAAAAGGTTAAATCTAGCAAAAAGTTAAACTTATCAAATTGACAGCATTTGCAGATGACAAAATAAATGAATATACTGAAACTAGATTGTAGTAAAGAAGAAAACATGGGTAAAAGGAGGAAATGCTGGGTACCAGCCTTTTCTCTTGTTTTATGTTTTTGACAAAAACCTGTGTCCTTGTGGTTGTTAAACTCTTTCCAAACCACAGATGACACCAGGGCGTGTATTCGCGAACCATTCTTTAACCCATTACCACACAAGAAAATTTCAGACTGGTCCAAATTGAAAGCATTTGCAGACGACAAAATTAAGGTGACTGAAAAATAGAAATTTGTTCTGTGAAGGGTAGAAAACACTGTGGGAAAAGGAGAAAATGCTGGTTACCAGCATTTTCTCCTTTTCCCACAGTGTTTTCAAGAGGCTTCATTCTCAGGGGCGTCAAAAGTAGGGATTGAGTGGTAATGGGTTAATAATGTTCTTTGTCTTATTCTCCAGGATTTTCTACATTAGAATTTTGTAAGAATTTTGGCGAAACCATTCGGTTTAGTCAATCAGAAGTTATGTTACTTACAAAGTTTAAAAAACCTTGGAGAATAAGAGTAAGAATATTCTCAAGAATGGTTAGTGAATACGGGCCCAGAAGCTTTTATGGACAGTTTAGTTCAAGATCAGAATGTACTGACCACTGCTTTACTCTTGATTATGTCCAAACTGTCTCCATCTTGAAGAGGAAATATATTTTTTACTTTTGAGAAGATGCAGGTTATTTATTCAGTGGTGAAAGAGATAAACTTGGATTGTTAAGTAAAGACCTAAAGCAGTATCCGAAATAGTTCCGGACAACCAGAGACCAAACATTTATATATAAAGGGTACAAGAGAAATGTAACTGTGTGGATGTATTTCATTTTATTTAAACAACTCATAACAGAATCAGCTTAGCTGTCTAAACAAGAAAGAAAGAGTTTCTGATCTCTCATCGAAAATTGAGGAATGTTTGGTGTGCTGGTTCAATGTAGACTTTGAGCATCTTTTACAATGTGTAGAATACAATCAAAAGTATGGATTTAGCTTTCGAATAAGAAACCGTCTTTGATTATAGAATCGACCTTTCTGTATCACATTCATATTGTATGTGTCAGGCTGAATGAATTATAGAAAGTAGCACACTGATTTCACAGCGGGGAATCACGTGACACAACAACAACAACAATGACCGTTATTTGAAAAAATTCCCCGACTTCAGGTAAGAAAATCTTCAATAATTCCATTAATACATGACCGATTGGAATTTGGTTTGAAGCAGAGAAGGCGGAAGGACTCCGGGGATTTGCTTGATGTGTTAGATTTTTTAAACAACACCTGATAAAAAAGTTATTGATGAGCAAACAAATTTTATTTGGGGATTTGCTTGATGTGTTAGATTTTTTAAAAAACACCTGATAAAAAAGTTATTGACGAGCAAACAAATTTTTTACCCTGGATAATTTGTTTGCTCGTCAGTAACTTTTTTATCAGGTGTTTTTTAAAAAATCTAACACATCAAGCAAATCCCCGGAGTCCTTCCGCCTTCTCTGCTTCAAACCAAATTCCAGTCGGTCACGTATTAACGGAATTATTGAAGATTTTCTTACCTGAAGTTGGGGAATTTTTTCAAATAATGGTCATTGTTGTTGTTGTTGTGTCACGTGATTCTCCGCCGTGGATTTCAATTTTGTCATCTGCAAATTAAATGCTTATAGTTTGGGCAAGTCTAAAATAGGTAGAAAGATAGCCCAGTGCACAACTATGCAGCTGGTTTTGTACAGTGTTTGCAGGGTCAAATACCAAGCTTAGCCAATTTCTTCGGAGAAATTGATGATAATCATTGCAACAAGATTTGTTCCTCTCTCACTGCCAATCATTGTTTTGCTGTGGAAAAATTGAACAATAGCCAGTACATGGCTTTGGAAGGGTATTGTAGAAAGCACTAGTCACAGAAACTCCAGGAAAGTATGGATATGTGCCCTGGTTGCTCTGATATAACTGAAATAGTGTTGAAAATGTTAAACACCATTCCATCATTCAAGTCTGTACACTATTTACTGAGCCTACTGGCTGGCCAGCTTAGTTTCTGCTGAGTGTGTGAAATAAGATTTGCTGTTTCTGGATGAGAAAAGGAGTAGGGGGGAGGTTTCCAATTCTGTATAAATTTTGTTTACTCTAGAAACACTACCTGTACTTCTGTGTCTGTTAAGTAAAAACCTGCCGACTCAGCAGATCTGCTAAATAGCTCCGAGATAAATATTTTCTGTTAACACTTTACATCCACACACACAAAAAAAAGAATTCCAAATTGCAGATCTAGATCTCCAATTCAGAAAACAATGTGTCAAAAGGAGAAATTTAATGTTACAAGCAATCTCTCCTCTTGCCACAATGTTCTTACTTGTATTCATACAAACCATTACCAACCATAAAAAATCTAGGCTAATTTATAATTAATGCATTTGCAGATGACCAATCAAATATGAACCAAATATTATGTCCTTGTCCTAAACCAACTAGAAAGCATTTGTGGGAAAACAAGACAATGCTGGCAACCAGTATTTTATCATTTTTGCTACAGACTTTTCAGAGAATTTATTTCCTTCATGGTTGTTAAACATTTGGATTGTTTGATAGAAGGTTTGGCCTTTTCCAAATAATCCCATTTTTAATTCTTTACCAAACAACAAAATTTTGTACTAATCCAATTGAAAGCATTTGCAGACAACTAGATAAATGTGAATCAAAAATTGATTTTTGATTTTGGGAGGGTAGAAAATACTGGTTACCAGCATTTTCTCCTTTTCCCTCAATGGTTTCAAAAGGTTTCTATCTCATTAAAAGTTGGGATTGTGTGGTAAACAGTTAACTACCATGAAGAAAGATCTTCCTTGATGGGGTAGAAATCATTGTGGATAAAGGAGAAAATGCTGGTTATCAGAAATATTACCTTTTCCCACCATGTCTTCCAAGGGCTAATTCTTTAGGGTCATTAAAACTCAGGATTATGTGGTAAAGGGTTGAACTTTAGGAGATTTTGGTAAAAAGAAAAAAAAATCAGGAAAAGTTCTTGTAAACATTTCCAAGATTTAAAACAGCTGGCTCTTAATCCTTTCCAGCACAATCCAGAGTTTTAAAAGCCCAGAGGACGGCTTTTGAAAACATTGTATAAAAGGAGATTTTGCTGGTTCCCAGCATTTTCTCCTATTCCCACAATGTTTTCCATTCTTTCAAAGCAAAATTCTATCATCGTAAACACATTTAAATTGTTGTCTGCAAAATCTTGAATGCTTTCAGTTGGGACCAGTCTAACATTGTGCCATTTGGGAAAGAGTAAAAATATCTTCCAAGCATTTCTCAAGCACCATTGGGAAAATTCAAGCCTTCACCAAACCATCCTTTAAAGGGGGCCCTTCAGATTTTGGGACGAAAATTTTACAAAAATACAAAAATGATCATCCTTTTACTCCCAAATCCTTTTAATATTCATTCATAAAACCCCAATAGTCGAAAACCATGAAAGCCATTCGACAACAAGAGAGATTAGAGATTTACTATGGCCCAGGTTGACACTGCAGGGAAACACAATCTATTTTCACATGTGCAACTTGCTCATTTACATGTACATACCGGAAATATAGAGACAAAGCTTCAAACACAGCATCCAAGGAAAATATTATGGAAAATAATTACATGTTTGTTATGTGATGGAATTTAAGCGTCATTAGTCTCGTGCCAGTCACTTGACATTCCCACAATGCTTTTTTTATTTTTGGCGTGAAATCTAAAAATACCTTAAGAGGCTATGTAGCCTTTTAAGGGAACACCATGAAAAAAAAATTTTTTTTTTGTAATTTTATGATTCTCAATTATTGATGAAATGTATTGTTTTTCATATAAATTTCAGTGATATATATATCTTTTAATTTGGTGAGATGTGAAAATTCTAAATACCCACCTTTATATACAATTGTCCATAATTATACTGAACTAACACTTCAATTCTAAAATCATTCCACTGCACTCTTGATATCAAATTTCTACATTGCCAAACAATTACAAAATTGTGATTGCATGCCGATGTTGAATATCTCAACTTTATTATTGTTTGCTTGCGTTATTAACCCTTTACCCCATAAGGCATTCCTATGGTATCTCTAGTTGACCCTAAGTAACAGCAAGGATGAAGCCATTCCTTATGTGTATAGGACACCTTTTGATAGCATAGAAAACATTGTGACAAAAGGTGAAATTGCTCGTCACGAGCAATTTCACCTTTTGTCACAATGTTTTCAAAAGGCTCCTACAGGCAATGTGTCAAAATGAGTATCTGTGGAGTAAAGGGTTAATATGCAAAGAAAACATGATAATCTTGCATGCATCTTGTATTATCATGTGAAATCCTTGATTAAAAAAGTATGTTGATAACCAATCAAAAATTGCATTTACCGTCAGTCGTAATTCTTTAAAAACTTGGTATGGATTATGTTTTGAATGAAGTCAGAAGAATGACCTTTGTTTATAAATGAAAGATGAATTGGGTCATAACTGGCTTAAAAGGAATACTTATAATACTGTTAACTCTATAACTGTTTTCTATTCTTTTTAGGGAGAGCCAGGATTGCCAGGTCGACCAGGTGTCCCAGGAAACCAGGGTCCTTCTGGTTTCCCTGGTTCCAAAGGTTCTAAAGGAGAACCAGCTTTTGGTGGTGATGGAATAAAAGGTCAAAAAGGACAACCAGGCCGTGATGGATTTCCAGGAGGCCCTGTAAGTCATGGGACTAGAACACTTGGTCTTTTGTTGTCAGTAACAACTTAACTCTTTACCACACAATCCCGACTTTTAACGACCCTAGGAATGAAAGCCTTTGAAAACATTGTGGGAAAAGGAGAAAATGCTGGTAACTAGCATTTTCTCCTTTTCCCACAATGTTTTCTACCCTTTCCTAATCAAATTTCAACTTTTGATTAACATATATTTTGTCGTCTGCAAATGCTTTCAATCTGGACTGGTCCAGAATTTTGTCGTTTGGTAAAGAGTTAATCCTTTACCAAAAAATCCCTGATTTTTACGACCCACTGGAAGAAGCCTTCTACAAACATCGTGGGAAAAGGAGAAAATGCCGGTAACCGACATTTTCTCCTTTTCCCACAATGTTTTCTACTCTTCTACAGTCAAGTTTCAATGTTTGAGTCATATTTATTTTGTCGTCTGCAAGCTCTTTCAATTTGTACAAGTCTAAGTTTTGTCGTTTGGTAAAGACTTAACTCTGTGCCTTATGAAAAAAAATGCCTTATGAAAAAGAAATTCAGACTTGTCCAAATTGAAAGCTTTTGCAGATGACAAAGTAAAAGTGTTTCATAAATAGAAATTACATGTACTGTATTTTTGGAAGGGTAGGGAACATTGAGGGAAAACCAGAAAATGCACCCAGCATTTTCTACTTTCCCCACAATGTTTTTAATAGGCTTTTTCTCTCAGGGTTGTTAAAATTTTAGATTGTATGGTAAAGGCTTCAATAACTTGGTAGATGTAGATCTATAGATCTACATCAGATTGTAAAGAAGGAACAGTTTAATCTTGGGTCTTCATCAACCACTATCATAAATCTGGGTCAAAATTCACCAACCATTCTTAAGAGCTTTCTTTGTCTTGTTCTTGAACATTTTCTAACTGTGAAAGTAACAGAACTTTTGATTGGCTAAACCAAATGGTTGGTGAATATGGACAATGGTGATATCTATACATAGTATTCAAGGTAAACTGCTGTTAAGACTTTGCATGGTCTCCATCTTGTATTAATCTTGATTTCTTCTGTGATATATAGGATCTGATATGAGTTGGCTTTTGAGATAAGATTTTATGAAACAGATCTAGGAAAATGTTATTAAGCGAGCCTTTGGCTAGCTTAATAACATATTCCTTGACAAGTATAATAAAAAAAAAAATCTTATCTCAAAAGCCCACAAATGTCAGATTTTTTTTTTTAATCACATAACGATACTGGTATTACAGAAAATAAAGATCGGATAATGTAAAAATATTCATAAATGCTCCCGCAGTATTTTCCATGAGACCCATTCACTGCTATGAAATCCACACAAAATGATGTCAAAAATGATGTCATACAAATGTGATATCAGATGTGTGTAACATAAGAAAATTCGTAATGGGTATATTACATTGAAAACAAGAGAGGTTATGTGAAAAATTCTATTCAAAGCCAGTTGCACTTAAGTCCTGCAGTGGCCATGCAGCTATCTGGCAAGAAATCTGCAAGGTCCAAATTCATTAAAGATTCTTTATTGCATTTTTGTCTAATTCTGGATTTAGAGAGCAACACAAGTTATGATTGGCAGAACCATTTGGTTTAGCCAGTCAAAAGTTGTATCACCTTCAAATTTCAAAAAAATTTGAGTAGAAGACCAACAATGTTTCTAAGAGTATTTGGTGAACACCAGCCTAGGGGCTTCATGCAGCTGCAAGATTGTAGAATAGATTTTGACTCTTTACCAAATGACAAAATTTCACAAACTGATCCAAATTGAAAGCAATTATTGCAGACAACAAAATAAAAGTAGCTGAATTCTGAAATTTGTGTTGGGAAAGGAAGAAAACATTGTGGGGAAAGGAGAAAATGCTGGTTACCAGCATTTTCTCCTTTTCCCACAATGTTTTCAGAAAGCTTCTTTCTCAGGGTTGTTAAAAGTCGGGATTGTGTGGCAAAGAGTTACAGGTTTTAGGGCTGACACAAGGCAGTCTTGAGACACGACATGATTGACTCACAATTTGTGGGAATTTGTCTCTACTCCACTCATTCCTATCTTTACCAAGCTATAACATTTAAGACTTGTCCAAACTGAAAGCATTTGGAGATGGCAAAATAAATGTTGTCTAAATGATGGTAATTTATGTGAAAGTGTAAAAAAACCTTGGGAGAAAAGCAGAAAATGCTGGTAAATAGCATTTTCTTCTTTTTCCACAAAGTTTTCTAAAGGCCTTTTTTCTCAGGCTCACCAAAACTTGGGAAAGTGTGTTAAAGAGTTGACAAATTCAGAAACTATGTTGCTTTCTTGAAAAGAATTTAATAATTAAATATAACGAAGAATGCAATTGAGAATGGTTGGTAAATACAGGGCCTAACTCAACAAACAATGTACCCACTTACTGTTTTCTTTTGTAACAGGGTTTGCCAGGTGTTGATGGGGATCAAGGTTTGCCAGGCTTTGATGGTCCCAAGGGTAATCAGGTAACTATCATTCTTTAAATTTCAATCTCCTTGGAGTGTCTTTTACTTTTACCCCTTTAGTGTGTCCAAAAATCTGCTACTTTAGAGTGCCTTTACTTTTATTCCCTGTAGTGTATCTTTCACTTTTACCCCTTGTAGAGTGCTTTTTACTTTGACTCTCCTAGAAGGCCCAATAACAGTTATCCCTATAGAGTGTCTTACAATTACCATCTTAGAGTGCCTATTACATTATAACCTCTCAGAGTACCTATAACATTTACTCCTTAAAGTGCCTTACATTTACCCCCTTAGAGTGCCAATTACATTTACCCCATCAGAGTACTTATAACATTTACCCCCTTAGAGTGCCTATTACATTATTTTACTCTCTCTAGAAGTGCCTATTACATTTACCCTCTTACAGTGCCTATTACATTTACTCTCTTAGAGTACCTATTACATTTTCCCCCTTAGAGTGCCAATTACATATACCCCCTTAGAGTGCATATAACATTTACCCCTATTACATTTACCCCCATTAGAGCACCTATTACATTTACACCCTTAGAGCCTATAACATTTACCCCTATTACATTTACCCCCATTAGAGTACCTATTACATTTACCCCCTTAGAGCCTATAACATTTACCCCTGTTACATTTACCCCATTAGAGTACCTATTACATTTACCCCCTTAGAGTGCCTATTACATTATTTTTCTCTCTCTAGAAGTGCCTATTACATTTACTCTCTTACAGTGCCTATTACATTTACTCTCTTAGAGTACCTATTACATTTTCCCTCCTAGAGTGCCTATTACAGTTATCCCTATAGAGTGTCTTTTACAAATTATCCTTTTAGAGTGCTTATAAAATTTACTCTGTTAGAGTACATATTACATTTACCCCATTGGAGTGCATATTACATTTATCCCCTTAGCATACATATTACATTTACTCTCTTGGAGTACCTATTACATATACCCCCTTAGGGTGCCTATTATGTTTACCCCCTTAGAGTGCCTACTACATTTATCCCCTTGAAGTACCTAATACATTTACCCCTTGAAGTGCCTATTACATTTACCCCCATAGAGTACCTATTACATTTAACCCCCCCCCCTTTAGAGTGCCTATTACATTTACCCCCTTAGAGTGGCTAATACATTTCATTTACCTCTTTACATTACAATTACCCCTTTAGAGTGCATTTTCCTTTTTCCCCCGTAACTTCTTTGTTCTGAAACTTTCATTATATCATCAGTTTATTTCATAAACTTCATAACTAAAGTTTGAAACAAGCTTTAGTTATGCGGTTTTTGAAGTAAATCACAATATTACCAAACAATCCAAGGTTTTTTATGACTCTGAAAAAAAAGGCATTCAAAAATATTGTGGTAAAAGGAGAAAATGCTGGTTATCAGCATTTTTACCTTGTCCCTAATATTTTCTTTCCTTTGAAAAACAAACCATTTTTAAGACTGATGTAGGCCCCCATTTGCTAATACTTTCGAAATAAACATATCTGAAATTTTGTCTTCTGGTAAAGAAAAAAATACTTAATTAATACGAGATACTCAAGTATTGCAAAGAACTGTTATTTTGTAAAAAGAAAATGCACATTTTTGGGAAAGACTGAAAAAAGTTTTTTACTAAACACAGGTTTAATATGGAAACACAATGTCTGATTTCAGGGTTCACCAGGTTTACCAGGCAATCCAGGTCCCAAAGGAAACATGGGAATCAACTTTAAACCAGAGAAAGGGTCAAAAGGAGATCAGGGACCTAAAGGGCCACCAGGACCCCCTGGCACCACCAATGCACCTTTTACTGCAAATAATGAAACCATTCAGGGTATAGAGAACATTTTACAAATGATCTGTCCTTAATATCCAATTTTTCACACACATTCATATATGGTCTACAGCAAGGGGCATTTGGACAATTGCATAAAGTGTCGTTGTGCATCAGCCTGTGCAAGCTGCGCAGACTGATCCGAGACATTTGACTTTGTCTAACATTACTGCAGACTTGCACAAAACAGAAAATTACATAAGAAAGGATAGTATCATCTCAGGTCAGCCTGGGCAGACTGCTTAGGCTGATCCGAGGTGAACCTTTAACTCATTACCACACAACCCCTACTTTTGACGCCTCTGAGAAAGAAGCCTTTAAAAAACATTGTGGGGAAACGAGAAAATACAAATTTCAAATTTTCAGTCACTCCTATGTTGTCATCTGCAAATTCTTTTGATTTGGACAAGTCTATAATATTGTCGTTTGGTAATGAGTTAACTCTTTCCCAAATGACAAACTTTTGGACTAGACCAAATTGAAAACATTTGCAGACGACAATTCTTGCTGAATAGATGATTTCTATCTATGATAGGGTAGAAAACATTGTGGGAAAAGGAGAAAATGCTGGTTACCAGCATTTTCTCCTTTTCCCACAATGTTTTCAAAAGGCTACTATTCCAGACCCGTAAAAACCAGGGATTCTTTGGGAAAGGGTTAAGCAAATATCCAAATGCCCTTTTTCGCTTCTTACAGGCCATATTGAATGACAGTTCGTGTTGGTAATCATCATTGGCCAGGATGCTTTCAGTTGTCTGCTGCAAATTAACCATTAGAGTGCCAAAACAACCAAAAAGGTGTTTGAAGGCTTATTCCAGAAATGAGAATAAAAAATCACAATATCAGGGTTGCTTCTGTCTTAACTCTTTACCACACGAGAAAATTTTGGACGGGTCCAAATTGAAAGCATTTGCAGACGACAAAATAAAGGTGACTGAAAAATAGAAATTTGTTCTGGGAAGGGTAGAAAACACTGTGGGAAAAGGAGAAAATGGTGGTTACCAGCATTTTCTCCTTTTCCCACAGTGTTTTCAAAAGGCTTCTTTCTCAGGGGTGTCAAAAGTAGGGATTGTGTGGTAATGGGTTGAATATTTCAGCAAAACAAACAAAGAAGATTAAAGATTAGGCTGCATGTTTTGCTTGATCCATACTGCTAGCAAGGACTACTTTAGTTGTGAAAGATGCTCTCAGAGTTTATTTTCGTTTTTAGTGTTAATGGGTTATTCTAAGGCCATCTGAGTCTTGAAAACATTGTTATGGTGCAAAAGTTATATATAACTCTTTACCAAATGCCAAAATTTTAAACTGGTCCAATTTGAAAACATTTGCAGATGACAAAAATGAACGTGACTAAAGAATTGAAATTTGTTTAACTTTTTACCACACAATCCCGACTTTTAATAACCCCGAGAAAGAAAGCCTTTCAAAACATTGTGAGAAAAGGAGAAAATGCTGGTAACCAGCATTTTCTCCTTTTGCCACTATGTTTTGTACCCTACCCAAATCGAATTTCAATTTCTGAGTCACGTTTATTTTGTCGACTACAAATACTTTGAATTTGGATTGGGCGCGAGAAATGTAAGGTAAATGTCATATTTCCATCTGTATTTTCACTGGTCATACCTGTGGAATATTGAAAAATATTTTCACTGCTATTTCTCAATATCCAACCAGAAAGCATGAAATAATTATTATCTAATACCACCATTTTTACAGAAAGTTTTTTTTGTATTCCATATTAAAGGAGCTAAAGGAGACAGGGGTATGAAAGGACAAAAGGGAGAGCCAGGACCACAGGGACCCAGGGGCTACCCAGGGGCTAATGGATTACCGGTTAGTGAATATTTTGTACTGATCTGGTCATTTTTCTGCTTTAGCCATTTTCAAACTGACTTGTAACAATCCTCAGGAAGAAAACTTTCTTAAAACACTGTGGAAAAAAAGTGGTGGTTACCAAAATATTACCAAACACTGAAAATATCTGAGTAACTACAAATTCTACTGTCCAAAGCGGGTGTAATGCAGAGAAATGACCCCCCCCCCACCACTTACAAATGCTGGTTACCAGCATGTTCCCCTTTTCCCACAATGCTTTCAAAAGGCTTTTTTCTCAGGGCCATCATAAGTCAGGATTGAGTGCTAAAGAGTTAAATGTTATGGCAATTACTCAACAATTGCTTTTTATGTATACAGTTCTTCATTGTTGTTAGTTGTTGAATTATGCTTAAATTCCCTCAGCATCCTGGACTGTTTAACCCTTTACCAAACAATCTCTGGTTTTTTACGACTCTGAGAAAGAAGCCTTTTTAAACATTGTGGGAAAAGGAGAAAATGCTGGTAACCAGCATTTTCTCCTTTTTCCACAATGTTTTCTACCCTGCTAGAAATGAATTTCAATTTTTGAGGTATGTTTATTTTGCCATTTGCAAGTGCTTTTAATTTGGACCAGTCTAAAATTTTGTTGTTTGGTAAAGGGTTAAACAATGTATACAGTGCCCTAAGACAGTGAACTGTTTATACCAAGAGTGTAGTGCTTCAACTTAGTGAACTACTTACCATATACAGTGTATGCACTTCCTCAACAAGGTGGACTGTTAATACCACATATAAAGTTCCATTATCCATGACGACAAAATTTTAGCCCCATCCAAATTGAAAGCATTTGCAAATAACAATTTCAATGTGAATCTAATGGTGGAATTCTTTATTGATAGGGTAAAAAACATTGTGGTAAAAGGTGAAAATGCTGGTTTACAGCATTTTCTCCATTTCCCACAATGTTTTCAATAAACATCATTGTGTGGAAAGGGGTTAACTTAGTGCAATGTTTATACTTTCTGTATACAGTTCCTCATTAACGACATAGTGAACTGTTTATAGTTTTTATATACAGTCCCTCAGCTTTGCGAACTATTTATACTATGTATACAGTTTGTACTTTGTATACAGAACCTAAACATTGTGAACTGTTTATACTTCGTAATTAGTTCCTGAACTTTCTTCAGCACTTCAGACTGTTTATACTGTGTATATATGAAGTTCTAAGCATGGTGAGACATTAAAAGTGAGTTTAGAGTGTGAACTGTTTAACCTTTTACTAGACCACAAAATTTAAGCCTTGTCCAAACTGAAAGCATTTGCAGAAGACAATTTCAATGTGGCTCAAACAGTGCAATCATTTTTTGATGGAGTAGAAAACATTTTGGGAAAAGGAGAGAATGCTGGTTACCAGCATTTTCTCCTTTTTCCCAAAATGTTTTCAGAAGGCTTCTTTCCCAGGGCTGTTAAAAGTTATCATTGTATGGTAGAGGCTTTACAATTAACAATTCAAAGACTATAAAGAAATATGTTTTTTAAAAACATTTTTGGAAAAGGTAAAAATTCTAGTAACTAGCATCTTCTTCTTTTGTTTCAACACTTTTTACTTTCTTCAAGAGGAAATTAATGTTTTGAAAAACATTTGATATGTACTTGGCAATCATTTCTATTTCCAACATGTCTTGTATGGCAAAGAGTGTAGCTGTGTTTCCAATTACACAACATTTTTAACAGTTAAAAAAATATTGACAGTTCCTTAAAACTGTTGTACTTATGTTTCAGGGAAGAATTGGTGAGCCAGGTATGGTTGGTGAAAAAGGTGTTCCAGGTATTGCTGGTCCTAGAGTAAGTGCTTCTTTTATAATTCTTGTTAACCCTTTACCACATAGTTATCAAAATTATTGACTAGCTTCTAATGAAAGCATTTGTAGAGGAAAAATAAGACATGTTTCAAATGATGAGGTTTGTTAGTGAAAGGGTAGAAAACATTTTGGAAAAAGAAGAAAGTGCTGGTTACCAGCTTTTTCTCCTTTTCCCATACTGTTTTCAAAGAGCTTCTTCCTCTTGGTTATTAACATTCGGGATTGTGTGGTAAAGGGTTAACTCTTTGTTAAATGACAATATTTTAGGCTTGTCCAAATTGAATCCTAATGTATCTGCAAAAAGTTGTGACCAAGGTCAGCCTGTGCAGTCCACAGGGGCTAACTGGGGCCAAAATTATTTGCTATTGGTCAATTTTCTGCAGCTCAAAGGATCATTGAGGGCCATTCTTCAGTTATTTCCCTTGATTCTTCTCCAGTACTACATTGGTCCTGATAAGAGGATTACTTGGATTTTATCCTTGATTTTCTTGCACTCAACAGCTATGTTCTTGAGATAATATTGCAAGTAAATGTAGGTAGATTGTTTTACAAATCAAGGTATGTGTAGTTCCTTATGATTAAGAACAAAATTTGAATTGAATTACATGCCGGCCTACACAAACATTATAAATCATTGTCATAATTATCGCAACATCCACTAGGGAACCAAGGATAAGAACAAAGGAATACAGGTAAAAGGACCACTGTGTTATTTGGTTACCTTAAGTGTTTATCCAGTAAGGGAGATAATTGAATTTCCAAGAATGGCTCCCATTATTCAGTCAATTATTATACAAAATGAACAGTATAGATCTGTTAAACTGTGATGATTTTCTTGGTAGCATGCATCAATGAGATGCATTTAGCCCCCTCTTGCAAAAGCACAGCACACCAATAGCAGATCTCCAGATAGAGGGAGTGATTTTGATTTTGAAATTAAATATATGAATTATTCTCCACCAAACCCTATGTTATGGGTGCGCATTAGAATCGTCTCCTGGAGACGATTCTAATGCGTACCCACAACATTGGGTTTGAAAGAGAAATAATGGATCTAGAGAGCCATCACTTATCTGAAACTCTAAACATATTTACTATTTTTTCAGGGAAAACAAGGTTTGCCAGGTGTTCCAGGATTTACAGGTCCAAAGGTAGTGTTGTGCTGTGTTATAATATTTCTTTATTCTGGAACAATTTAACTCTTTACCAAACAACAAAATTTTAGACTGGTCCAAATTGAAAGCACTTACAGACAACAAAGTAAACATAATTCAAAATTTGAAATAAGATTCCACCAGAGTAGAAAACATTGTGGGAAAAGGAGAAAAAAGCATTTTCTCCTTTTCCCACAATGTTTTCAAAAGGCTTTTGTCTCAGGCTTGTAAAAATCAGGAATTGTTAGGAAATGGATTCAAGCATTTGCAGACGACAAACTAAATATGGGTCACATGATTAAATTTGTGTTTGAAAGGATAAGAACAGTTTTGGGCACAGGAGAAAATGCTGGTTACTAACATTTTCTTCTTTTTTTTCACAATGCTTTCAGAAATTCTTTTCTTTGATATCATTAAAACAAGTGATTGTTGGTAAAGGGTTAAAGAGTTTGAAAATTGCTGACAAGATTCGTGGACTCCATCATCTTTCCGTGGATAAAATTTAACTCATTACCGAACGACAAAATTTTAGGTTTGTCTAAATCGAAAGCATTAGCAGACGACAAAGTAAAAGTGATTAGAAAATTTGAAATTTGTTTTGTGAAGGATAGAAAATATTGTAGGAAAAGGAGAAAATGCTGGTTACCAGCATTTTCTCCTTTTCCTACAATGTTTTCTAAAGGCTTCTTTCTCAGGGGCGTCAAAAGTAGGGATTGTGTGGTAATGGGTTAATGATAGACATGTTGACAGGATTCATTCCCCTTTCACAGGGTAACATTGTTCAATTCTCTCCCATAACACAAAATTTTAGACTCTCCGAAATTGAAGACGTGTATAGAGGACAAACCGAATGTGGTTTAAATAGCTGGATTTTTCTATGAAAAGTTAGAAAAATAATGACCTATGAGAAACAGTTGAGATAATGTACAATATCTGGTTTTTTTTGTAACTCATTACTAAACGACAAAATTTTAGGTTTGTCCAAATCGAAAGCATTAATTTTGCAGACGACAAAATAAAAGTGACTGAAAATTTGAAATTTGTTCTGTGAAGGGTAGAAAACATTGTGGGAAAAGGAGAAAATGCTGGTACCAGCATTTTTTCCTTTTCCCACAATGTTTTCTAAAGGCTTCTTTCTCAGGGGCATCAAAAGTAGGTATTGTGTGGTAATGGGTTAAGAACATTTTATGTTGCTATGTTGATTACAGTTATATTTTTTCTCCTATAACAGGGTGATCGTGGTGCCAATGGATTGCCAGGATGGTCTGGAATTCCGGGGATGAAAGGAGAGAGGGGCATTCTGGGAGAAAAGGGAGAACGAGGACCACCTGGACCACAGGGTCCACCTGGAGTAAGTCTTTTGTCATGTGACCTTAACATCCAATACAGTTTGAGAGCTCCTACATATCAAATTAACATAAAAAGTTTATGTCAGGAAATAATTACCACATATCGCAAAATTGTGGGCATGTTTCAGGAGTATTTCTCAGACAAATGGAGAGTGTGTCACAGAGATCAGACTAGATGTTCTGTGCAGTCTTATCTTCATCTGGACTGTCCACAAAGGACAGTCTAGAATTAATCTGATCTTAATTTACAAAACCAGAAATAATACTTTCGGTATTCTTGCTACAGTTGGATTTTTTCAGTGATCAAAACAAACTGTATTAATTGTACAGTCAGGTGGCAGGGGACTTGGAAACTTGTTCACGGCCGTGGTGAATCATGTCGCCCCAGCCGAAACTGGAAACTTATGTCACTAAAATGTGCAGTTTGTTGCATAAAATTGCAAACTGGTGTTTGATCGCCACCGCCATTTTGGATGTTGTGTTGCAAGTGCAGTGTTGTTTACGGGGCACCCAAAAAGGGAAACTAGCGTTACGTGCTTTTTGGCAGGGTATATGAGATATATGTTCCCAGCATGTTAACCAATCAGATCACGAGAAATTTCTTTGCAGTATGATAAAATGGACTATCATAGTTGTATGACTGATTTATTGTTGAAAGCTTTGTAAAATATCAATTAACTGGCTACTAGACAACACCATGTTTTAAGACCCTGAGATTTTTTTTTTTATTTAGAAAACATCATGGGAAAAAGGAGACAATGCTCGTAACCAACATTTCCTCCTTTACCCACAATATTTTATCTGCACTACCATCTACATACTTAATCTTTTGAGCCACATTTCCCTTGTTTGCTGCAACCATTTTCAGTTTGGAAAAGTCTAAAACTTTGCTGTCTTGTAAAGATATGAAAATATTGTCAATGTGTCAATTTAAACATTACAAAGGATAAATGAAGTATGGCTCAAATGATTGAATATTTATTCAAAGGAAAGAAAAGAATGTCGGAAAAAATGTTACTGTAGGTTACCAACACTTTCTCCTTTTAGTCAGGGTTGTTAAAATACTGGGCTGTTTGGTCAAAGGTTCAAGTAAGATATTTCAAATTTTCAGGGTCCAGGTGGGATTGATGGACCCAGGGGACCACAAGGACCACCAGGTCAAAGGGGCCCTCCAGGAGAGGATGGTATACCAGGTTTGCCAGGTCTAAGGGGAGAGATAGGTCTGCAGGGACCCAGAGGAGGTCCTGGTATCCCTGGACCACCAGGTCCCCAAGGTCTTGATGGGCCCAAAGGGGATAAAGGAGATAGAGGACCCCAAGGTACAACTTTATCAAACAATTAAATTTTAAAAAAGTTGCCATTGTGCGGGTGTCAACTTAGGTATTTTTCATCGGCCCACACATTCGGCGTGAGTACAGGTGTAGTTCCCGGGAAACAGAATCGAGAGAGATTAGTATAAGTTGTAAGAACTTGTTTCTCAATCAATGTAAAATAAATACTTCACTTCAGAGGTTTTCCTCCCTTGAAGCTGATACTCAAAATTCAAACTAATTAAATTTTAGTCTTGTCCATATCCAGAGCAGTTGCAGACAAATTTACTCTCTTCCAAATTGAAAGCATTTGCAGATGACAAAAGAATTGCGATTCAAAAATTCAAAAGAAAACATTGTGGAAAAAAGGAGAAAATGCTGGTAACCAGCATTTTCTCCTTTTTCTACAATATTTTCATATGCCTTTTTTCTCACAGGATTGTTAAATTGAGATTTAGCCTATGTCCAGGTGGTGATAATCTACCAGTCATTTCTTATCGCAGATTACTTTCACAGTCTCCTTTCATGTTCTATAATATTATGGTCTGCAACACGCGAAAAGGGGCATTCGAACACTTGTGTAAAGTGTTGTCTCGGATCAGTCTGCGCAGTTCATGCAGGCTAATCTGAAACGACACTTTCCAGTTTTTATGTAATTTTCTGTTTGGCGCAAGTCTTTTGTCGCACAAAATCTAACCCTTTCCAAAACAAGCCCTGGTTTTTACGTGTCTGCAGTAAGTCTTTTGAAAACACTGTGGGAAAAGGAGAAATTGCTCATAACGAGAAATTTCTCCTTTTCCCACAGTGTTTTCTACCCTTTTTGAGAACTTTCTGCCATTTTTTCCAAATCTAAAATTGTTGTCTGCAAACTCTTTTGGTTTGGAAGGGTCCAAAATTCATAGTTTGGGAAAGGGCTAATGTAGTTGTAAAGTGTCGTCTGACTTCGCAGCCAATACGAGACTACACCTTACGCTATTATCGGAATGCCCCTTTTCGCATGTTGCAAGCCATACAGATCAGTGGCAAAACATAACACTGCTTGCAGAATTATTTTTTTTTAGCAAACAATAAAAGGAATAGATTTGTCCAAATTGAAAGCATTTGCAGATAACAAAATTAAGATAACTGAAAAACTGAACTTTGGTTTGGGAAGGGTAGAAAACACTTGTGAAAGTGAAAGGGTAGAAAAAAGTAGTGATGATATCAAAATTTATTACACTGGGAAATTCCAGGATTTCACTGCTAGGTTTATAATAAAAGGAAAAAATATTCTGGCTGAAACCCAGGCTACTCAAGATGGTGCATAATATATGGTTAGGAGTCTTGGACTAACATTCATATTTTCAATTTCAATCTTTTAGGATTTACTGGACTTGATGGTTTACCAGGAGCCCCTGGATTTCCAGGAGCCAAGGGAGAGGTAGGGCCAAAGGGAGAGCCCGGGTTATCTATCCCTGGTGAGCCAGGGCGCCCTGGGGAACCGGGTAGAGATGGATTCTCTGGAGAAAAAGGAGATGCAGGACCAAGAGGCTTGCCAGGTCTCCCTGGTAATTCTTCTGTTGGAAGACAGGGTCTCCCAGGTCGAAAGGGAGACCAGGGTCCCAGAGGAAACCCTGGCTTGGATGGCTTACCAGGATTGCAAGGAATAGATGGGGACAAGGGGGAAAAGGGAGGAGAGTGTAATGCTTGCTTCCCAGGCACAAAGGGAGAGAAAGGAAATGCTGGTTTACCTGGACGTCAAGGGTTGACCGGAGAGAGAGGTGCAGAAGGGCCTAAAGGTGAAAAAGGTGAGCCTGGTGCAGATGGTTTACCCGGTTTACAAGGGCTCAATGGTTTTACGGGCATGAAGGGAGATCGTGGAGAGATTGGTCCTAGAGGACCCCGAGGAAACGATGCCTTTGTTCCTATAACATTACTCCAACCCAAAGCTATTAAGGGAGAACCAGGAATGGATGGTGACCCTGGTGCTGCAGGATTGAGAGGACTTCCAGGTTTCAGTGGTCCAAAGGGGAATGAAGGGGGTCCAGGACCAAAAGGTGACAAGGTATGTTTCACCCATTTTTCCTTCCACTTTGCTCCAACCCTCTACCACACAAAGACCCTGGCCGTAAAAACTTTGGGAAACATTGTGGGAAGAAGAGAAAATGCTGGTAACCAGCATTTTCTCCTCATTCTACAAGATTTTCAATCATAATGTAGAAAAGCTTCATTAGTTGCACGATATTTTATTTGTTATCTTCAAATGCTTTTAATTTGGAAGGGTCTAAACTTTGTTTTGTGGTATAAGGTTAACCCTTGGCCAAATGACTAAATTTGGAATGTTCTGAAATTAAAGGCATTTATTGAAAATAAATTCTGATTCAAAAAATAAAATTCATTTGTGAAATAGTGACAAATGTTATTGAAGAAGTCGTCTGAAAACATCGTTGTAAATGAGAAAATGGCGGTAAACAGCATTTTCTTCTCTTTATCAATTTTTTCCTACCTTTTCAAATGCAAGTCTTATCAGTTTAGCAATATTCAAATGCTCGTCTGCAGATGCTTTCAATTTGGGCAAGTCCAAAACTGTTGTCTGAAGGAAAGTTAACCTTAACCCTTTACCACACAATCTTGACTGTTAACCACCCTTAGAAAGAAGCCTTTTGAAAACATTGTAGGAAAAGAAGAAAATGCTGGTAACCAGCATTTTCTCCTTTTCCCACAATGTTTTCTACTCTTCCCAAAATAAATTCAGTTTTCAAGCCATATTTACATGTATTTTGTCGTCTGCTAATGCTTTCAATTTTGACAAGTCTAAGGTTTTTTTCGTTTGGTAAAGAGTTAAAGTACCTTTTACAACTTTAATTGCTTTTGTGGCCACTGCAGACATGCAGTCTGAGAGATCCAGATAGAGGGAGTGATTTTGATTTCAAAACTGAAAATATTAAATATTCTCTACTAAACCCTATATTATGGGTACTCATTAGAATCATCTCATCGTGACGATTCTTATGAGTACCCACAACATAGGGTTTAAAAGAGAAATAATGGATTAACCCCGGGAAATTCCAACATAGGGTTTAAAAGAGAAATAATGGATTAACCATTAGATACTCATTTTGATGTATCAACAACAGACAGCTTTCAAAAATATTGTGGGAATAGGAAAAATTGGTCGTAACGAGCAATTTCTCCTTTTCCCACTATGTTTTCCACTCAGTCAGATATTTGTATCCTCATTTGTCTATATTTTTGACACCATATTTTTATTTGCTGCTGAAATGGAAGAGCCTCAAATCGGCATATCAGGTAAAGGTTTAAGGATACCATCACTCCTTCTCATCTTGAGGTCTGAGTCTGATTTTTAACCCTTTCCCAAATAGGCCCTGGTTTTTATGTGTCTGCAGTAAAAGTCTTTTGAAAACACTGTGGGAAAAGGAGAAATTGCTCATAACAAGCAATTTCTCCTTTTCCCGCGGTGTTATCTACCCATTTTGAGACATTTCTGCCATTTTCTCAAAATTTTAAATTGTCCTCTGCAAACTCTTTCAGTTTGGAAGAGTCCAAAATTTGTTGGCGCATTTTTTTGGTCTTTGGATACTGGAAATGTCTGTTTGGTTTATTGCTGCTCCAATTGTTGAAGGAAAATAAAATTTAAAAGAAAAAAAGAAGTTTCAATAGACCCAAATTAACTATTTACCAGACAATCCCGACTTTTAACAACCCTGAGACAGAAGCATTTTGAAAAAATTGTAGGAAAAGGAGAAAATGCTGGTAACCAGCATTTTTTTCCTTTCGCACAATGTTTTCTAACCTATCAAAGAAGAATTGCACCTTTACCATGCCAATGAAAATGCCGTCTGCAAGCCTTTAATTTGGACTGGTCTAAAATTTTGTCATTTGGTAAAGGGTTAAGTGAAGGTTTGCTTTCTCCATTGACAGGGTGAGCGTGGTTTTGATGGGATCCAGGGACGCAATGGTCAAAATGGAGAACCAGGATTCCCTGGACCTAAAGGAGAACCAGGCTTTGGTTTGCCAGGAATCCCTGGTGATAGAGGGGAACCAGGCCAACCAGGATTACCAGGTCTTCCAGGAATGAAAGGAGATCGTGGGGAACCAGGTGACTTTTATTTTCTTCCCCCTTTAGCTTGGTTGTTTTGAAAAAAAAAATTGTCCAGATATTATCGTAGCCCTATGTTTGTCTGTGATGATGTCATAAAAAAAATGACATTTCCTATTATTACTAAAGCTATATAATTCAGATATATTTTCAAAAGGTTAACTTATACCAAAGGGGCAGGCAAGTCTCATTACATATTATATTTAACAGTTAGGCCTCTTTACAATTTAGCTCTTTACCAAACGACAAAAGTTTGGACTGGTCTAAATTGAAAGCATTTGCAGACGACAAAATAGCCTTACAAATGAAATTTGTTCTGGGAAAGCTAGAAAACATTGTGGGAAAAGGAGAAAATGCTGGTTACAAGCATTTTCTTCTTTGCCCACAATGTTTTCTAAAGGCTTTTTGTGTGGTACAGGGTTAAAGATTTCACTTTTGATAAGTACCTACAGGCAAGAGTTTGCACTTGCATTCTGTGTGCTTGTTAATTTTTTTTTACCATTTGATATAATTTCTATCTGGTGAAAATCCAGGCCTTTGTAAACACTTTAACCCTTTCCCAAATGGCAAATTTTAGACCCTTCCAAACTCAAAGAGTTTGCAGACGACAATTTCAAATTTGATAAAAAAAGGCAGTAATTCTCCAAATTGGTAGAAAACACTGTGGGAAAAGGAGAAATTGCTCGTTACGAGGAATTTCTTTATGAGCAGTTTCTCCTTTTCCTGCACTGCTTTCAAAAGACTTGTACTGCAGGCACGTAAAACCAAGGGCTTGTTTGGGAAAGGGTTAATCTTCACTGTATGGTTGGTCCAAGCTCATCAGCAAAAGAGTGAATTTTAAAACAAGGTAAAATTTGGCAGTGTTTCTAGGTCTTCAATCAATACTTGGTCCTAACATACCATAACAGATTGTCATTTTCACGATAGTTTTCATGTTTTTAAATGGTATAATTTATATACAAATACATTTTAACATCTGTATCGTTAATTTCGGTGGCTTCTGGACCTTGAATGTGTAAAGACAGTCAAACATAATTTAATATTTTAGGTGAAACTAGATTTATTGAAGGACGAGATTATAAAGGAGATAAAGGACAGCGAGGTCCTGCTGGTCCCCCAGGTATTCCAGGAATTGATGGTTTGACTGGAGTAAAAGGGGAACCAGGTCAACCTGGCCTCACAGGTTTGGATGGATTACCAGGTGAACCAGGACCCAGGGGTGAGGATGGACTCCCTGGGGAACCCGGACCAAGAGGTAGGTATTGTTTGTTCTAGTAGAACTACACAGCTGGTGATTTTACTTCACTTCTGAGGTTTTCCTCCCTTGAAGCTGAAACTCAAAATTCAAAACTGCTCATGCAGATCTGGAAAAGGAGGTTTGGCCCATTACCTCCCAATGCAGACTTTTGACAACACTGGTAAAGAAGCCTTTTGAAAATATTGTGGGAAAAGAAGAAAATGCTGCTAACCAGCATTTTCTCCTTTTCCTACAATGTTTTCTAGCCTTTCAAAAAAAAAAGACCATTTGATATGAGCCACATCGAAAGTGTCATCTGTAAATACTTTCAGTTTGGACTGGTCTAGAATTTTGTTGTGTGTAAAGGGTTAAAGCATCTCCCTGATATATTACATAATACCTAGCAATTTGTCATGCACAAGAATCCTAACTCTAGCTTGTCTATATTACAAGCTATTCATTTTTTATTATTTTCCATCACAAATAATGTCTGCTCTAAAACTTAAAAATCTTCTAAGATATTTAGATAAAACTTTACACATTTGTAGAGAGCATCAGCTGACAAAGTGTTATGCCTAAGAATGGTAACTCTGGCTTGTTTATTTGAGCTATTTATCCTTGATTATTTTCCTTCACAAATCGTGTCCGCTCTATAACCTGAAAACCTTTTCAGATATTTTGATAAAACTTCACACATTTGTAGAGTGCTATGAGACAAAGTGTCATGCACAAGAACCATAACTCTGGCTTGTCTAGTTTTTCTAGTTTTTACCCTCTGATTATTTTCCATCACAAATGGTGTCTGCTCTATAATTTGAAAATCTTTTAAGATATTTTTATAAACCTTAACACCTTTATAGAGCACCATTAGACAAAGTGTCATGCAAAAGAAATACAACACCGGCTCATCTTTTTTGAGTTACATCCCTTTGATTATTGTCCGTCACAAATTAAGTCTGCTCTTTACTTTGAAAACCTGCAAGTTTCATGCACAGGAACCATAACTCTTACTTATATATTTTTCAAGTTATTCCCCTTTAACCCTTTACCCCATAAGGCATTTCTATGGTATCTCTAATTGACCCTAAATAACAGCAAGGATGAAGCCATTTCTTATGTGTATATGACACCCTTTGATAGCATAGAAAACATTGTGACAAAAGGTGAAATTGCTCGTCACGAGCAATTTCACCTTTTGCCACAACGTTTTCCAAAGGCTCCTACAAGCAATGCGTAGAAATGAGTATCTGTGGAGTAAAGGGTTAATACTTCCTCTCTCCTTTCACATACAAGCTGTATAACTCAAAAATCTTTCAGATATTTTGATAAATTTACACACATCACATTCTTATAAAGCACCATGAGACAAAGTGTCGTGACACCAAAGATGGGGGAGACATCTGTTTTTTTGTAGAAAAACAAGTTCAAGGTCCTCTTTACTGACGGTTTACCAGTGGTCACCTGACAAAATGAGTCAGTTATGAAACTTGGAGAGATTATAATTACATGTATCTAAAAACCTGAACAGCTCCCTTTAATCCTTTGCCACACAGTTCCAAGTTTTAACAACCCTGAGGTATGGGCAGTATGAAAACATTGCGAGATATTTTCTACCATTTAAAAGACAAATTTCATAATTTGTGTAAATACTTTCAATTCTGACAAGTCTAGAGTTTCGTCATTTAGTGAAGGATTAGCTCATTACCAAACAACAAAATTTTTTATTTGTCCAAATCGAAAGCATTTGCAGACTACAAAAATAAAAGTGACTGAAAATTTGATATTTGTGTTGTGAAGGGTAGAAAACATTGTAGGAAAAGGAGAAAATACTGGTTACCAGCATTTTCTCCTTTTCCCACAATATTTTCTAAAGGCTTCTTTCTCAGGGTCATCAAAAGTAGGGATTGTGTTGTAATTGGTAAAATAGCATTTAGAATGTCTGTTGGATGTTTGCATGGCCCATTATTACACAGAAAAGTTATAGATCAGTCAAAACTGAAAGCTTTTACATGTGATAAATAGGAAATCTGGCTTTATTGATGCAACTTTCTGTGAGAGGATAGAAAGCATTGTGAGAAACAGAAAACACCAGTAACAAGCGTTTACAACTTTTCCCACAGAGAAAACATTGGTAACTAGAATTTTCTCCTTTTCCCACAATATTTTCGAAAGCTTGCTTTCTTAGAGCGGTGAAAGCACAGAACTGTTTAGTAAAGGGCTATTACATGTGTACAGGGTGGACTGTATTTTATCTTCTTTTTTGTTATCTTCTTTTTAGGTTTGACTGGAATCAGGGGAGACAAAGGAGAACCAGGTCTTCCAGGAATTTCAGGGCTTACTGGGCCCAAGGGAGAGTCTGGAATACCTGGGATTCCAGGAGGGGCAGGTAGGGAGAGTTGTTTTCATACAGCATGCTTGTGGCTTTATATTCTACCCTTTTCAAAATCAAACATCATTGGTTGTACGGTCAGGTGGCAGGAGACTTGGAAACTTGTTCACAGCTATGGTGAATCATGTCGCCCCGAGCTGAAGGCGAGGTGGTGACATGAATCAACACAGCCATGAACAAGTTTCCAAGTCTTCTGCCACCTTACTGTACAAAAAATTTATTACACTGCAAAGTTTCACCCTTTCAAAGCGTGTTAAGCGAAATTTTCCTGTATTATAATCTCAAGAATTGAGTAAGCTGACGAAATAGAAATTCCCTTCGGAGTGCCTCAATTCAATGAAAACTGATGTCACTGGAAACTGACATCACTATAATGTGCAGTTTGGTGCATAAATGTGCAGTCTCGTGATCGATCGACACCGCAATTTTGGATGTTGTGTTGCACGTGTAGTGATGTTTACGGGGCACTCAAAAGGGAAACTGGCTTTATGTGGTTTTTGCCAGGGAACATGATATATATGTTTCCGGCATGTTAACCAATCAGATTATGAGAAATTTCTTTGCAGTATGATGAAATTTTTGTTCTGTATTGGCCATCAGATTGTCTGAGACTGAATATCTTGGCTAATCATATGGTCTAAATATGGTTTGGTTTATATTGGAGTTTAACCAATTACCACACAATCCCGACTTTCATCGACACTAATAAAAGAAGCCTTTTGAAAACATTTTGGGAACAAGAGAAAATGCTAGTAACCAGCATTTTCTTCTTTTCCCACAATGTTTTCTACCCTTCCCAAATCAAATTTCAAGTTTTAATTTACATTTATTTTGTCATCTGCAAATGCTTTGGACTAGCCCAAAAGTTTGTTATTTGGTAAAGACTTAACACTAATTTAAGAGCTTTGGTCACATCATGGTGGTCAGTGACGCCTACATTACTCCAGAACTGACGCAACTTTCTTTCCGAAGACACTGACTACTTTTTTTATTTGAATCAGAGATAAGAGGAGAAAAATCGCTGGAATGAAAGTTTGCTGCAATGGGGTATTGAAACTCGTAACCTCCAGGTCACGAGTCAGATAATGCTAATCACTGAGCTACCCAGCCAGGCTAGACAAAAGATGTTAACTCTTTACCACACAATCCCGACTTTTAACAACTCTGAGAAAGATGCCTTCTGAAAACATTGTGACAAAATTGTAGACCTGTCCGACTTGAAAGCATTTGCAGAGGATAAAATAAATCTGACTCCAAAATTGAGATTTATTTTTGGAAGGGTAGAAAACATTGTTGGGAAAGGAGAAAATGCTGGTTACCAGCATTTTCCCCTTTTCCCACAATGTTTTCAAAATGCTTTTTTCTCAGGGTTGTTAAAAGTCGGGATTGTGTGGAAAAGAGTTAATCAAACATAGAGTTAAGGGACACCACTCCTTCATGCATGGCTTCGTCTCAATTTAGATACAGTACCAAACAACTGCATAAGGGAGATGTCTCTTTAGCTCAGTGGTTAAGATACTGACATTTCGTCCAGGCACTGCTAGGTTCGAATCCTGCCCGGTCCCTGTATTTCTGCCATGCATTTGTTTCTTTGTTATGGACTTTATTTGTAAAAATATGGATTGATAGATTTCCTTATATTCCAGGTCCTAAGGGTGAGCCAGGTATCCCAGGGGAAGCTCTTGTAGGACCCAAGGGAGAAAGGGGCTTCAATGGAGAACCAGGAGTGCCAGGGCTTCCAGGTGCTAAAGGAAGTGCAGGTAAATGGTTGAATAGTAGACTCTTCTAGTTTTACCCTATGCCTAATAATTAGCTCACCTGAGCACAACGTGCTCAAGGGGAGCTTTTAGGATCACCCGGTGTCCGTCGTCCGTCGTGCGTCGTCAACAATTCTTTAAACATCAACTCCTCCTAAACCGCTGGGTGGATTTGGACCAAACTTGGCAGGAATGTTCCTTGGGAGGTCCTCTTTAAAAATTGACCACAGAATTTGATTCCATCAAAAACTCTGGTTGCCATGGCAACCAAATGGAATTTTTTAGCAAATTCTTTAAAAATCTCCTCTGAAACCGCTGGTCCGATTTTGAAATAATTTCACAGATATGTTCCTTGGGTGACCCTTTTCAAAATTTGTTTGTGAAATTTTGATCCGTCAAAAAATGTGGCTCTGGTGAATGGGGGCTACTTGCACTATACAGAAATGAAGGAATTCTTTAAAAATCTTCTCCTCTGAAACCGCTGGTCGGATTTTGAAATAATTTCACAGATATGTTCCTTGGATGACCCTTTTCAAAAACTGTTCGTGAAATTTTGATCCGTCAAAAAATGTGGCTCTGGTGAATGGGGGCTTCTTGCACTATACAGAAATGAAGGAATTCTTAAAAAATCTTCTTCTCTGAAAGCGCTGGTCAGATTTTGAAATAATTTCACAGAGTTGTTCCTTGGATGATCCTTTTCAAAAATTGTTCGCGAAATTTTGATCGGTCAAGAAACATGGCTCTGGTGAATGGGGGCTTCTTGCACTATACAGAAATGAAGAAATTCTTAAAAATTCTTCTTGTCTGAAACAGCTGGTTAGATTTTGAAATTATTTCACAGAGTTGTTCCTTTGGTGACCCTTTTCAAAAATTGTTCGCGAAATTTTGATTGATCAAGAAACATGGCTCTGGTGAATGGGGGCTACTTGCACTATACAGAAATGAAAAAATTCTTGAAAATTCTTCTTCTCTGAAATGGCTGGACAGATTTTGAAATAATTTCACAGAGATGTTCCTTGGGTGATCCTTTTCTAAAATTGTTTGCGAAATTCTGATTGGCCAAGAAACATGGCTCTGGTGAATGGGGGCTACTTGCACTATATTGAAATGAAGAAATTCTTGAAAATTCTTCTTCTCTGAAACCCGTTATCAGATTTTAAAATAATCTGACAGAGATGTTCCTTGGGTGACCCTTTCAAAAGCTGTACATATAATTTTGATTCGTCAAGAAACATGGCTCTTGTTCTTGATTTTAACAACCCTGAGGAAGACGGCTTCCAAAAACATTGATAGAAAAGAAGAAAATGCTGTTGCCAGCATTTTCTATATTTCCCACAACATTAGTACTTTAGTAAAATGGATACACAGTCCACTCTTTCGTCCCATTTTCCCTTCGTACTCAAGATTTTTCATCTAATCGCGATGTAAGAGTGTTGGAAGGTACATGTATATACGATCATTATTACCTCTTATCGTATTTTTGCATCCACCATGACGCACTGCTAAAAAAAATTGTGCGTCATTTTCCTTAAAAGAAGCCTTTGAAAGCATTGTGGGAAAAGGAGGAAATGCTGGTAACCAGCATTTTCTCCTTTTCCCACATTGTTTTCTTCCCTTCACAGAAAAAAATTTAATTTTTGATTCAAATTAATTTTGTTGTCTGCGAATTCTTACAATTTGGACTAATTTGAAAAATAACTTTTTATAACGAGTTTGTTCTTTACCATATGACAACAGTCTGACAAGTCCATATTGAAAGTATTTGCAAACAACAAAATAAACATGTTTAAAACATTGAATTTTGTTTTGGAAAAAAATAGGAGACATTGTGGGAATAGAAGAATATGCTGGTTACCAGCATTCACTTCTTTTGCCACAATATTTTAAAAGATTTCTTTGTTAGTGTCATCAAAAGTCATGTGTGCATTGTCAGAATTCCCAGCCACAAAAAAAAAATAAAAACGGAAAGTGTTGTTCTGGAGTAGCCTTGGCAGGCTGATCCAAGACTACACTTCACACAAATGACACTTCACACAAATGTCAGAATGCCCTATTTTGCATGTTGCAAGAGGTAATTATGTACTAGGACAGGTACAGTATTGTGCAAATTTTTTGTACATGTTTGAAGACATTTTCTATTCTCACAGGTCTACCCGGAATGAATGGTCTGCCAGGTATGAAGGGTGATAGAGGCCTTGATGGGATCCCTGGCCCCAATGGCTTGCCAGGAATGAAAGGGGAACCTGGTCCAGAGGGACCCAGAGGAATTCCAGGAATATCAGGGGAACCAGGCCTTCCTGGAATACCAGGTAAAAACTTTCAATGCCAGTCTGATGGAGCTACCTTCCTTAAAATTAACAGTCAAATTCAGTTATCTTTCATGGAATTGACAGTCCAGTGGAGTTTTCTCTTTGAATTGACAGTCAAATGGAGTTACCTCTCTTCGAATTTACAGTCTAATGGTGTTATTTTCTCATTAAATTGACAATCCAGTAGAGTTTTCTCCCTTTGAGCACACACCTTTTGTATATTCAAGCCTTTTGATCTCTAAGGTGTGAAGATGTTCATGTGACCCTTAGAATTTGGATCCCTTTAAGCACTGTAGATTTTAACTCATTTCATGGACAAGCCCTTTCCGGCATATGATTATGTGCCGTTCTGTGAAACTCTTGTTATATTTTATGAAAATCAATTTTTTGCCAGCCACATTATAGCATCTTTTAATTAATTTACTTTGTTTAAAAAAGTCTATATCAACTTGTACATTAATCATTCTATATGCATTAATAGGCCCAGTTGGACCCAAAGGTGAACCTGGTGTGGATGGTATCCGAGGATTGTCTGGGGCTGATGGACAGAAAGGAGAACCAGGACGTCCAGGACCAGCTGGTTTACAGGGTCTTGATGGGGCCCCAGGACCCCGAGGACCTGATGGACAGGATGGTTTACCAGGGCTTGTTGGTGAGACTAGACTCTTGTTTTATTTTTTTTCTTTTAACATTTTACCAAACAAACCAGAGGTCCAAGAACCCTAAGAAAGAAGATTTTCCCACAATGTTTTCAAAACTTTCAAACGCTGTCCTTATTTTTTTTATTTTTTGCCTGCAAATGCTAACAATGTGAATAAGTCTGAAAATTTTTCAATTAACAAAAATAAGCAATTCTCTCCCAGATGATAAAATGTCAGACACCATATGTCATAATTATTGCCAATGTCATATTGATTTATTTAGAGAAAAAAATGACTTAATGTTTTGATTTTCATTAATATTTTTGGAAGAGTAGAAAACATAGTAGAAAATGGAGAAAATGCTGTTTTTTTTTATAATGCTTTCTTCTTCAAGGTCATGAAAACACATGAATGTTTTTTTTTTGAAAAAGTTGAACTATAATTTGAAGCAGGCAGTTTTCCTAGGATCCTTGTTTTACATGGATACTCAAGAAAAATGAGTTATGTAAAAGTAAAATCATTTTCCCAGAATCTGATGCAGCTTACAAGCACTGTCTCCTTTTATCACAGTATTTTGCAAATACTCAATTGAAATAAAAAAGAAAAGTAAATGAAAATGTTAGAGTGTAAAAACCATTTACAAATATTAAAATTTTGAATTACTTTTTTCCTGAAATGCAGAATTTTTGTTTTGGTCTAGGATTGAATAATATAGATTTTTATGAAGCATGTGATTAATTTTACAGGTATGAAGGGAGATTTAGGTGTTGTTGGATTCCCAGGAGAACCTGGACGTGATGGGCTTCCAGGCCTTACAGGTGTGAAGGGCAACAGAGGAGAGCCAGGCTTCCCTGGGGAACCAGGAGTACCAGGACTGCCAGGTGCACCAGGTATGGGAAGTTTAATTGACATTTACCCTTCATCAAATAACTCACTTTTCAGCCCACCTGAGTGGAAAGTGCTCAAGCTGAGCTTTCATGATAGTGCTGTGACTGTCAACAGATATCTAGGCTTTTACAATTAGCTTGTGCCCATTCTAAAGGCTAGATTTTCAGTACAATACTCATTTAACTTGGTCAGAATATTTGTCTTAACCCTTTACCACACAATCCTGACTTTTAATGCACCTGAGACAGAAACCTTTCAAAAACATTGTGGGTAAAGGAGAAAATGCTGGTAACCAGCATTTTCTCGTTTCCCCACAATGTTTTCCATTCTTCCCAATACAAATTTCAAATTTTCAGTCACTTTTACTATGTTGTCTGCAAATGCTTCCAGTTTGAACCAGTCTAAAATTTTGTTGTTTGGTAAAGAGTTAATACTATCTTGGACAAGTTTTATATTAGGTCATGTTGGGCCAAAGAGCAGGTCATCATTTCAACTATTGAAGGAACATTTAATGGTTTATCCCTATCTTTTATGCCAAGCCTCTAAAGGCCACATTTTCAGTCTGAGTATTGTGGTGTTATATACATAAAAGAAAAACAATATGTGTACAACTTTCAAACTTTTTCAAGCATAATACCTGAACTTTGTCAAGGTATTACCAATTCTTATGGATCCAAGATCAGACTTCACAATTTGTGCAATCTGATCTTAATGTAAATACATATAAATGTGTTTAAGCTAATTTACCTTATACTCGTTGTTAGCATAGTGTCTTCCACAACTTGAGAGGCCTTTCCAGTCAACATAGATCAAGATCAGACTACACAAAAAGTATTGCCTTATCAGATTTCACAATATACACATAAGGGAAAAAAGTAGTACATGTATTACTCATTACCAGACAAGCATGAATTTTTTGTTCCTCAAGGATGAAGGTCATATAAAACATTGTGAGAAAAGGACAATTGCTAGTAACCAGCATTTTCTACTTTTCCCACATGTTTTCTACACCCTCAGAGACAAATCAGATCATTTTAATCACATTTAATTTGTCTGCAAATGCTTTCAGTTTGGTTATGTCCAAAAAGAATTAAAGAGGTTATAGAGTTAAAATGGGTACCATGTAAAGTTTTTTCTTTATATCAGGTCTGAAAGGGGAACTAGGTGTGTCTGGTCTACCAGGTTTAGACGGAGAGCCAGGAGTTGATGGTTTACCAGGGATGAAGGGAGAACGTGGAGTGGATGGAATACCCGGGTTGCCCGGCACTAGAGGACTAGACGGTAAGTTAAGAGTCCACATTGTAAAATCAGTCTTTGTCTTGATCTGCAGAATTTTGTGAATTTGAAAGTAAGACTACTTCTGATTGGCTAAACCAAATGGTTTAGCCAATCAGAAGTAGTGTTACTTTCAAAGTTAGAAAATCTTGAAGAATAAAACTAAGAACATTCCCAAGAATGGTTGCTAAGTACAGACCCAGATCTCTTAGCCCTTTACCAAAATGGCCTCGCTTATTACTCTTTATCCATCATCTAACGAAACATCAAAAAATCTTTTATTCAGTTATGCTGCTTTTTCAACTTTGAGTTTTCATAGAAAATCAATCTATTTTCTATAAGAAACTGCTCTTGTTAGTTGTAAGTTCAACTTTCCAAAAGATGTTTTGGATTAACATCTAATCTTGAAAGTTGGATCTAATTCTAAATTATATTTTTCAACAATATGCATAACCATGCACAAAACAATGAGGAAAAAGAGGCAATTACTGACACAGTTTCTCACTAGTTGGCTTTAAATTGAACCGCAAAGGTCTTTCATTGTTCGTATTTAAGTACTTCTTACAAGGTCTTCCTTTTTTCCCTTTTTAATTCCTTATCAAAGTGACAAAAATTTGGGCTAGTCCAAATTAGAAGCATTTTATGGACATCAAATTAAATGAGGCTCACATGATGGTTTATGTGGTTTTTGATTGGAAGAAAATATTATGGGGAAAAAATGAGGAAATAAGAGTTAGAAGCATTTTCTCCTTTTCCCATGATGTTTTCAAAAGCCTTCTATCACTTTACCAAACGACAAAATCTTTGACTGGACCAAATTCAAAGCATTTGCAGACATAAAGTAAATAGTTCAAGAATGGCGATTTCACTGTCTGGTATGATTGAAAATATTGTGGGAAAAGGAGAAAGTACTGATTTCCAGCATTTTCTCCTTTTCCTACATTGTTTTCAAAGCCTTTCTTCTTTGTGTTGTTAAAAGTCGGGACTGTGTGGTAAAGGGCTATACCAGGGTTGTTGAGATGTTTGGTAAAGGGTAAACAATCTTTCTTGTTTTTTAAACAGGTAACCCTGGATTACCTGGAATGAAAGGAGAGCCAGGTCTACCTGGTATTGGTCTTCCTGGGGAGAGAGGCAGTAAAGGAGAGCCTGGGATACCAGGTTTGAGAGGCTTGCCAGGGCTTGCAGGACCCAAAGGTGATACAGGTGTACCAGGATTCTCAGGTCTTAATGGAGAAAAGGTGTGTATCTTTTACCTCCTTACCAAACGACAAAATTATAGCCTGGTGCAAATTGAAAGCATTTGCAGACAACAAAAATGAATGAGACTAAAAAATTGAAATTCCTTTTGTGAAGGGTAGAAAACATTGTGGGGAAAAAGAGAAAATACTGGTTACCAGCATTTTCTCCCTTGACCCACAATGTTTTCTAAAAGCTTCTTTATCAGGGTCGTCAAAAGTAGGGATTGTGTGGTAATGGGTCAATTTTGTGGTCTTCAAATGCTTTCAATCTGAACCAGTCTGTAATTTTGTTGTTTGGAAAAAAGTAAAGAAAACTCATGTGCTGATTGCTTGTTTCCAGGCTGTTTTTGTGAAGTAACTCATAATTTCCGTAGTCTAGTCCTCTAATGACCCTGAAGAATAAAACTTGAAATTTAAAAAAGATAAAAAGCTGGTAGCCAGTGCTTTTCCCACGGTGTTTTCTTCTCTTTCAGATGCAAATAGCACTTGAGCCCTACTTATATAGTCTTTTGGACTAGTCTAAAACTTTAGAGTTAACTCTTTTACCAAACAAAAAAGTTTGGACTGGACCAAATTGAAAGCATTTGCAGACGTCAAATTAAATTTCACTGAAATGATGATTTCTGTTTTTGATAGGGTAGAAAAGATTGTGGGAAAAGGAGAAAATGCTGGTTATCAGCATTTTCTCCTTTTCCCATAATGTTTTCTAAAGCACCTTTTTTCAATGTTATTAAAAGTTGAGATTATGTGGTAAAGGATTTAAGGTTAAAGTTGGTGTCAAGGTCAAGGATTATGGGCTTGTTTCTCAGTAATTTCAATCGTTTGATTTATATATTGCTTTTTTAGGGAGAATCAGGCTTGCCAGGTAGCCCAGGTTTGCCGGGAGTTTCAGGATTACCAGGAATGAAAGGTAAGTAACTCTTCAATAGTTAACCCTTTCCCAGACGGCAAATTTTGGACCAGACCAAATTCATAGCATTTTGCCGATGACGAATTAAAAGTTGCTTAAAAGATGATTTTTCTATATAATAGGGTAGAAAACATTGTGGGAAAAGGAGAAAATGCTGGTTACCAGCATTTTCTCCTTTTCCCACAATGTTTTCAAAAGGCTTCTATTCCTTTCCCGTAAAAACCAGGGATTGTTTGGGAAAGGGTTAATTTAGGAATGTTTTCTGATGATAAACAATTAGTCAGTGCAACAGGATTCTTTCCTCACTCAGCACTGATTACTATTGTAAAAGGCAAAAATGACATTTTGTGATGATCCTGGTTTAAAATTGCACCTAAGATAATATTTGGTTATTTGTGAGATCTGCTGTACAGCATGTGAAATACACCACAACTCCCTGCACCCCCCAACAACAATATATCCCAAGTTGCCAACCCTAAAATTTTTCACCCTATAAATTTGACCGTTTCTGGAAAAAGTCTGTATTCTTTTGAACATGGTGAAGTGAAAAAGCAGCATGTGACTTTGGCAGAATAATGTCCAAAAAAAAAAAAGAAAGTCCTGGAAAGTATAGATAGGTACACTGGTCACCATGAAAGAGCTAAAATGATTTTGAAAGGGGCATTAACCCTTTACTCCATAGATACTCATTTCTACGCATTGCTTGTAGGAGCCTTTGGGTAACACTGTGACAAAAGGTGAAATTGTTCGTGACGAGCTATTTCACCTTTTGCCACAGAGTTTTCTATGCTATCAAAAGGTATCATATACACAAAAAAAACCGGTTTCATCCTTGCTGTTATTTAGGTTCAATTAGAGATACCATAGAATGCCTTATGGAGTAAAGGGTTAACCCTTTAGTGCACAGTTCCAACTTTTGACGACTCCTGGAATGAAGCCTCTTGAAAACATGGTGGGAAAAGCATTGTCTCATTTTCCCACAATGTTTTCTACAATATACAATTGACAATTGCACCATTTGAGCAATAATAAAATTGTTGTCTGCAGATACTTTCAGTTTGGGCAAGGATATAATTTTGTTGTCTGGTAAAGCATTAAACACCATATGAATAAACAATGATTTTTAAAAATATCTTTCTTTTGAAGCCTGAAATATTAATGCTCTCCCAACCACAAAATGTTTAACTTCTCCAAATAAAGAAAAAAGAAATATTGGCAGGTGACAAATCAAAAATGGCCAAGATTAAGAGATTTGTCTTTAACAGGGCAGAAAACAAAAAAAAACAACAAAAGCTTTGGTTTCATACAGTGTGGTAGGGTTTTTTTTTTTTTGCTTGGATTTATGTTTGTTTTCATACCTTCATAAAAACAAAAAAAAGTTGTTCCTTATAATCCAATATTACAGACATCAAACATGCAGGTAAATAATGTTAACCCTTTACCACACAATCCCGACTTGTAATGACCTTGAGAAAGAAAGCTTTTGAATACATTGTGGGAAAGGGAGAAAATGTCGGTAAACAACATTTTCTCCTTTTCCCACAATGTTTTCTACCCTTTTCATAACAAAATTTCAATTTTTCATTTACACATATTTTGTTGTCTGCAAATCCTTTCAATATATATGGATTGGTTAAAAAATTTTCAGTGTGGTAGAGTTAAGAACATTTCATTTTTTTCATTCTTTAAATTGTTTACTAAACAACAAAATATTAGACTGATCCAAATAGAGAGCAGTTTTAATGCAGCTCAAATGAAGAAAATTGTCTTAGAAAGGGTTGAAAACATTTTTGGAAAATGAGAAATTGCCTGGTACTAGCACTTTCTCCTTTTCCCACAATGTTTTATAAAATCTTTTTTCTTCAGGGTCTTGAGCACTGGGGACAGTCAAGTAAAGAGTTAACCCTTAACCACACAATGCAAACTTTTAACAACTCAGTAGAAAGAGCCTTTTGAAAACATTGAGGGAAAAGGAAAAAATGCTTGGAACCAGCATTTTTTTCCTTTTCCCACAGTGTTTTCTATCTTATCAATCCAATGATTGATATAGTCTGCTGTAAAATTGCAATATTTGTATTTTGTTTTCTTTTCTTTACCTGACTTTTCATGTTTTGCCATTTGATAATTAACTTTTTACCACACAACAAAAAGTACACCAGTCCTGTTTAAACCTTTAACATATAATCCCGACTTTTAACGACCCTGAGGAAGAAGCCTTTTGAAAACATTGTAGGAAAAGGAGAAAATGCTGGTAACCAGCATTTTCTCCTTTTCCCACAATGTTTTCTAATCTTCTACAGTCAAGTTTCAATTTTTGAGTCACCTTTATTTTGTTGTCTGCAAATGTTTTCAATTTGAATCAGTCCAAAGTTTTGTCGTTTGGTAAAGAGTTAGATAAAAATTTTGCAGTAAACAGTTTGAATTAAATTCATCTTTATTAGGTATAAAACTTTTTGGAAAAGACTTCTCTCTCAGGGTCATTAAAATGCATGATTGTATGATAAAGGGTTAATGTTTTTTCCCACTAGGAAATGCTGGGTTGCCAGGACGACCAGGTGAGCCCGGTGTACCCGGTGAGGATGGAATTCCAGGAATTAATGGGATACCAGGTCCCAAAGGTGAGCCCGGAGTTGCTGGACGCCCTGGAGTACCAGGACTTGATGGCCAGAAAGGTGAACAAGGCATCCCAGGATTTGATGGGCCAGCAGGTAAGAGAAAACTTCGATGTTGTACTTTTTGACTTATTTCCAAAACTTACGAATCGTCAACCTTTATAGAAGTTGCAAGTGCAATGAATTTTGGTTAGATGATGCACTTCTTTTTTGTTAAGGCTCTTGAAAATATTTTAACCCTTTTCCTGCAAAAGCGTTAAAAAGAAATTTTCAATTCTATAGTAAAAACCCTAATTTTGTTATTTCAAAAATATGTCTAGGGAACAATATCTCTGTCTCGTACAGTGCAGATCCAAGATCAGACTGCGCAATCTGTGCAGCTTGATCTTGATCTGCACAAAAATATGTCTAGGGAATAATATCTCCGTCTCGGACAGTGCAGATCCAAGATCAGACTACACAATCTGTGCAGCTTGATCTTGATCTGCAATGTCCGCAAAAGGTCAGTTGGTCACACTTAGCAGCTTAACTCATTACCACACGAGAAAATTTTAGACTGGTCCAAATTGAAAGCATTTGCAGACGACAAAATAAAGGTTACTGAAAAATAGAAATTTGTTCTGGGAAGGGTAGAAAACACTGTGGGAAAAGGAGAAAATGCTGGTTACCAGCATTTTCTCCTTTTCCCACAGTGTTTTCAAAAGGCTTCTTTCTGAGGGGCGTCAAAAGTAGGGATTGAGTGGTAATGGGTTAACTCTTTACCAAAAAAACAATCTATAGAGTGGTCCAATTGAAAGCATTTGCAGATGACAAAACAAATGTAACTGAAAATTTAAAATTTGTTTTGTGAAGGGTAGAAAACATTGTGGGAAAATGAGAAAATTGTGGTTACCAGCATTTTCTCCTTTTCCCAAAATGTTTTCTAAAGGCTTCTTTCTCAGGAGCGTCAAAAGTAGGGATTGTGTGGTAATGGGTTAACATCTTCATGCGCGGATCCAGATATCTTTCTCAGGGGGGGTCCCACCGAAAACGCTCTCGTCTTATTATATGATACTTTGGTTTCCGGATTTCAGTTGATGTAAGCCGTTTACAAGAAAAGTCAAAGTTTCCAGTTCTAATCATGAGGAGGTCTCCATATTTAGAACCTTTTTTTTTTTAATTCATGACTGTATTTTATAAATGCTGTGCAATATCAAACCAGTACCATTTCACGATAACCACATTTTTGCCAAAATTCCAGGGGGGGTTCGGACCCCCGGTCCCCCCCTCTGGATCCGCCCTTGATCTTTATCAAACAATGATAAATATAGCCATGTCTAAATTGAAAGCAATTGCAGGTGACAATTTAAGTGTGAAACATTTGATGAAACTTATCTTTGCTATGGTAGAAGACAACAAAAGTTTAGACATGTTCGAATCAAAGGCATTTAGAAAGAGAAATTACATGTTGGACAGAATGTGCCTAAAATGAAACTGAAATGGTCAAAGTTAAAAAATCAACAGAATTTCAATAAACACAACATGTTTGTCAAGAGGCCATTGCTCCAGTGCCTGCATTGACTAAAACGAGGACAACTATTTTACAGGTGTTCTTGGAAAATTCTATGTTTCATTTTACCTTTATTTACCCCCCCCCCCCCTTTTGAAAAATATAAGCCCCTGGTGGAATTAAATACAGTAAATATGGTATTCTTTATATTCTAATGGGTTGAGCCTATCCTTTTTATCCCCAGGTGAGGCAGGTCTTCCAGGTATGAAAGGAGAAATAGGTCTTCCAGGGCTGCCAGGACTACAGGGGAGAAAAGGAGAGCCTGGATTCCCAGGGGCTTCAGGAAGAGATGGCTTGAAGGGAGAACCAGGTCTTCAGGGAAGAGATGGGGAACCAGGAGTACCAGGAGAAAAGGGAGAAAGAGGTAATCAGCTCACAGGAAATGTGTGACGAAATATAATGGTGCACATGTGAAAAGGGGTTTTCAGACATTTGAGTAAAATGTCATCTCGCAGGCTAATCCGAGACAGCACTTTATGACTACATTAGATTTGGTGCTACAGTGGACTTGCGCAAAACAGAAAATTAAATAAAAACAGACAGTGTCTGGACGACACTTTAGGCAAATGTTCAATTGCCCCTTTTAGATAGTTGCAAGCCAAATATGAATACATTCTTTGGTAAAGGACAGAGTTATGACTTGCCCAATTTAAAAGCATTTGCAGATGGCAATAACAAGTTAATACAATTTTTTGAAAGGCTAGACAGATTATGGGAAGGGAAGGCAGTGCTGGTTCTTCTTTTCCTATAATGTTGCCTATACTGAAAATCTGATGTTCATCATCTACAATCAGTTTAACTCATTACCAAATGACAAAATTTTAGACTGGTCCAAATTGAAAGCATTTGCAGATGACAAAATAAATGTGGCTGAAAAACTGAAGTTTCTTTTTGGGAAGGGTCAAAAACACTGTGGGAAAAGGAGAAAATGCTGGTTACCAGCATTTTCTCCTTTTCCCACAATGTTTTCAGAAGGCTTAATTCTCTCTCAGGGTCTTTAAAAGTCGGCATTATGTGGTAAAGAGTTAACAAACCAAATCATATTACAAATTATACAAATGTACAGAAGTAATTGACACAATTTGCTACTTGACAATTTTCTACATGCCAAAGGACTAGTTTACCTTATAACTGAGTTAGTTGTTTGACAAATTGAATTTTGAATTTGTAGATCCATTATTATGTGATCACTTGCTATCTCGCCGAGATCTATTAACTCTTTACCACACGAACCCAACTTTTAAAGACTCTGAGAAAGAAGCCTTTTGAAAACATTGTGAGAAAAGGAGAAAATGCTGATAACTAGCATTTTCTCCTTTTCCCACAATGTTTTCTACCCTTTCCAAACCAAATTTGAATTTCTCTGTCACCTTTATTTTGTCGTCTGCAAATGTTTTCAGGTTGGACCAGTCTAAAATTTTCATGTGTGGTAAAGAGTTAAATGTTGCCAGAATTGCTTGCATCAGAACTCCATATAGAGGGAGTGATTTTCATTTTGAAATCAAAAATATTAATTATTCTCCATGAAACCCTATGTTATGGGTACTCCTTGGAATTGTCTCATCGAGACGATTCTAATGAGTACCCAAAACATAAGGTTTTGAAGAGAAATAATGGATTTAGAATACCATCATTCCTCTAATCTGGAGCTCTGCCTTTCGTCATTCTTATCAATTTTGAAAACTGAACTTGGTCACAAAACTATTTTGTGAAAAATGTCCATTTTAACCCTTTACCACACAATGCAGACTTTTTACAGCCTAGAGAAATGGGACTTTTGAAAACATTGTAGAAAAAGGAGAAAATGCTGGTAGCCAGCATTTTCTCCTTTTTCCTCTATGTTTTCTACCCTATCAAAGACATCTACTACAATTTTAGCTAAATTTAAGTTAAATTTGCAGATTTTGGGTCTGCATATGCTTTGGATTTGGATGGGTCTAAATTTTTTTGTGTGGTAAAGGGTTTAAGAAAAATTTGTTTGTTACACATTCTATTTTTTGTGCTGAGCTCAGGAAGTGCAGTGGATAGTGTACAGGACTTGGAGAGGGAAGGGGAAGGGGTGGGGGGGGCCAAGGTTCAAATAAAAAATCAACAGCGTAGACAATTTCTGTGAGGATTGATTATAGTCATTGGAACAAAATTCATGCCTCTCCCACTGCTGATCACTGTTTCGATGATGGATATGTGGGAAAGCAGCCAGTTGTTTGAGAAAACATTGCATTTAGTACTGGTAACAGAAAATCCAGGAAAGCATAGAAAGGTGCACTGGCCACCTTGATATTTATGACTCAAACAATGTTGAAATGATTAACCACCAAATAACTAATCAAGAATTTTGGTGTTACAGGTCAACCAGGATTTACAGGGAGGAAAGGAGAACCAGGCAGGGATTCGGTTGGTCCTAAAGGAGAGGTCGGTCCCCCAGGAGTGCCAGGTCTCAATGGACTTCAGGGACAAAAGGGAGAACCAGGTTGAGTAACAATAGATTTTAATCTCTAAGGGCTTATTCCTTTCACCTGTTCTGGCACAATGTTCCATGTTCTGGAATGCTGTTCTGGAAGGTGCGAATGGAATATTTCAGAACACAATGCACTGTTCCGGAAGTATGTTCTGAATGGAGCATGTTCCGAACATCGTCCTTAACCATTATGGCTGTTGCAAAAGCTACTGTCTTAGCTGTGTTAGTTGAGGATATGATTAGCTGCCGCGAGTAGAGACGAGCCTGCTATGCCCCATATCGTAAAAAAGGACAATTGCAAATTTTGCCATGAAGAATTGTCTGTCTTTCAGCCATCTTGTATCACCTAGTAACCGTACAGCAGGTGCATCACACCTCAATTGAATTAGAACAATCAGAACATATTCTGAAGAACATGGCACAGTGTTCCAAAATACTCCATTGACCTAGAACATGTTCGAAGTGTTCGGAGTAGCAAAAGGAATACACCCTAACTAAACAATAAAATTTTGCTCTTGTCTAATTGACCCATTACCACACAATCCCTACTTTTGACACCCCTGAGAAAGAATCCTTTTGAAAACACTATAGGAAAAGGAGAAAATGCTAGTAACCAGCATTTTCTCCTTTTCCCACAGTGTTTTCTACCCTTGCCAGAACAAATTTCAATTTTTCAGTCACCTCTATTTTGTCGTCTACAAATGCTTTCAATTTGGACCAGTCTAAAATTTTGTCTTGTGGTATAGAGTTAAAAAACATTTGCAGACCATAAGTTACATTTTCTCAGTTGATAAGATTTATTTAACTCTTTACCAAACGACTCAAACTGAAAGACTTTGCAGACAACAATTTCAACTTTGATGAAAATGGCCGACAGTTCTCCAACTGGTATAAAACACTGTGGGAAAAGGTGAAATTGCTCGTTACGAGCAATTTCTCCTTTTCCCACAGTGTTTTCAAAAGACTTATACTGCAGACATGTAAAAACAAGGGCCTGTTTGGGAAAGGGTTAAATGATGTTTAAAACACTTATACAATACGGGCTGCAACACGCGAAAAGAGATATTCAGATATTTGTGTAAAGTCTTGTTTCGGATCAGCCTTTGCAGTCGACACAGTCCAATCTGAAACAAAATTTTATGACTGATTCGATTTTGTACGAAAGGAGACATGTACAAAAGAAAAAATTGTCTAAGAATGGAAATTGATGTATTGTTGTCACAGATTAACTGGTGCAGTTTGTGCAGGCTAATCTGAGACAACACTTTAGGCCAATGTCCGAATGTACTTTTTTGTATGATGGAGGTCATAATTATACAGTCAATTGATCATTTTTCTTTGGCCCAATTAGAATGTGTTTTAGACTAAATCTAGACTAAATTTTATTTCTGTTGTATAGGTTTCCCTGGGCGTGATGGTCTTGATGGACTGAAGGGTGAACCTGGAATCCCAGGTGAAGGACTTCCAGGGCTCAAGGGAGAACCAGGGTTCCCTGGTCCCACAGGTAGGGTGATGACTACTTACATGTATATAATTCACTTACCCAAACAAGTTTAGACCTTTCCAATTTAACTCATTACCACACAATCCCGACTTTTGACGACCCTGACAAAGAAAGCCTTTGAAAACATTGTGGGAAAAGGAGAAAATGCTGGTAACCAGCATTTTCTCCTTTTCCCACAATGTTTTCCACCATTTCAAAATTAGTTTTCAATTTTTGATTCACATTTATTTTGTCGTCTGCAAATGCTTTCAATTTGGACAAGTCCAAAATTTTGTCGTTTGGTAAAGAGTTAAAGCAACTGCAGATGACAAATTTGAAATTTGTGCAAATGAGCAGAATGAGGAGCAGTCTTCAGTTATTTCCCTTGATTCTTCTCCAGTACTACATTGGTCCTGATAAGGGAATTACTTGGATTTTTTTCCTTGATTTTCTTGCACTGAAAAGATATTTTCTGGAGACAATAACTCCAGTAAATCTTGTTGGACTGTTTTACAAGTCCATTTATACAGAGGTCCTGGTTATTAAGAACAGAATTTGATTTGAATTACACGTGGAACTTAAACATACGTCAAAAATCATTGTTATAATTATCGCAACATCTCCACAGAACCAAGGATAAAAACAAAGAAAAACATGTGAAAGGACCACTGTGTTATTTGGTTACCTAAGTCTTCATTGGGCAAGGGAGATAATTTAATTGACAGGAATGGCCCCCAATTGATCTGAAAAGGTACCAACGCGACCCTTACAACAAAGAATGAGCCATGCTCTTAGAAAATGGGTTTGATACATCTGTAACAAGTATCAACCCTGGCCAGGCTGACCTGGGTCAAAACTGTTTGCTATCGGATTTTTGCATGTCAGAGGACAATTCATCTTCATGACTACATCAGTTGCACGATTAAATGAATTTTATTGGTCCAAAAGTTGCACTATAACTTACCTTGTATAAGCCTTTACCACATAAGAATGACTTGTAACAACCAGAAAGAGAAGCCTTTTGAAAACAATGTGAGAAAAGGAGAAAATGCTGGTAACCAGCATTTTCTCCTTTTCCCACAATGTTTTCCACTGATTAATGACAAGAATCTTCATGTTGGCAGCACATAGTTTGTCATCTGCAAATGCTTTTAACCCTTTACCACACAGTGACGACTTTAAACGTCCCTGAAAGAGAAAGCTTTTGAAAACATTTTGGGAAAAGGAGAAAATGCTGGTTACCAGCATTTTCTCCTTTTCGCATAATGTTTTCTACACTTTCAAAGAAAATCATTTGATATGAGCCACACTTAAACTGTCATCTGGGAATTCTTTCAATTTACACAGGTGTGAAATTTTGTTATATGGTAAAAGGTTAATTTGACTTAGTCCCAAATTGGTTGTTTAGTAAAGAGAAAAATTCAATGCATCAGAGAGATGCGATAAGCCCATTTTTGACAGAGTATAGTGCAAATATAGTCAAAGGGTTCATTTGTGATCACATTTACAGAACTGTTTATCAGCATTGCATGCACGATGCATGATCAAGCAAATCTTACTGTCACCACCTATTACAAGCAATTTTAAAATTATAGGGTGACAGCTCTCATGGATACAAAAAGAATCCTCTGCTAAACAGTAGCAGTAGCTTTAACTCATTACCAAACCACAGTATTCTAGGCTGTCCAAATTGAAAGCATTTTGCAGACGACAAAATAATAGTGATTGAAAATTTGAAATTTGTTTTGTGAAGAGTAGAAAACGTTGTAGGAATAGATGAAATTGCTGGTTACCAGCATTTAACCTCTTCCCACAGTGTTTTCTAAAGCCTTCTTTCTCAGGGGAAATCAAAAGTAGGTATTGTGTGGAAATGGCTTAATTAAATTAAATTTTAACAATGAAAATACCGCAGGCAAACAAACTATACAAATAAACTACATAATAAATGAGATGTGCTCTGACAAAAAGGGGCTTAGTGCATCTCTGTTATCCATGATACTAGCCCAGGTCATCACATAATTATTAGTTCACAGAAGCCACTTATTTCAATAACCGACTTAATCATGAGGCAGCTTGGTTGTTTGACGAACAAAAAAATTGACCAATAGCAAAAAGTTTCTGCCCAGATCAGCCTGTGGAGATTGCACCCGCTGACCTGAGTCGATACTTTTCGCAGATGCATTAAGCCTCCTTTAACCCATTACCACACAATCCCTACTTTTGACGCCCCTGAGAAAGAAGGCTGTAGAGAACATCGTGGAAAAAGGAGAAAATGCTGGTAACCAGCATTTTCTCCTTTTCCCACAATGTTTTCTACCCTTCACAAATCAAATTTCAAATTTTCAGTCACTTTTATTTTGTTGTCTGCAAATGCTTTCAATTTGGACCAGACTAAAATATTGTCGTTTGGTAATGGGTTAAGCCTCAAATAAATTTGCTGAATTTGGCCAAGTCTTAAATTTATTGTTTGGTAAGGACGCAAATAAGCATATTTCATCAGATTTACCCTCTACCAAACAATCCCTGGTTTTTACAACTTAGAGGAAGAAGCCTTCTGAAAACATTGCGGGAAAAAGATTTCTCTTTTTCCTTTTCCCACAATGTTTTCTACTCATCCAAAGTTGAGCAGTTTGTTATCTGCTTCAGTATTTCATCTTTTCCCAATATGTTTTCAAAGGCCTTGTTTCTAATGTTCTTTAACCCTTTACCCCATTAGGCATTTCTATGGTATCTCTAATTCACCCTAAATAACAGCAAGGATGAAGCCACTTTGTATGTGTATAGCATAGAAAACATTGTGGCAAAAGGTGAAATTGCTTGTCGCAAGCAATTTCACCTTTTGCCACAATATTTTCCAAATGCTCCCACAAGCAATGCATAGAAATGAGTATCTATGGAGTAAAGGGTTAACTCTATACCAAAAAATCCCTTGGATTCATAAATGGTAAATGTTTTTTACTCTTCCAAAGCCAAGTTACAATTTTTGAGTCACGATTATTTTGTCATCTGCATATGCTTTCAATTTGGAGCAGTCTAAGATTTTGTTGTTTGGTAAAGTGTTAAATACCCTCCTCACCCTGATCAATAAACATGTTTCTGATGAGACATATTATCTATTTCAGGTACGCCAGGACCCCGTGGTCCACCCGGAGAGGATGGGTTGCCAGGGAGCCCAGGTCTGAAGGGCGAGTCAGGAGTGCCCGGATTGCCAGGCAGACCAGGACAAGAAGGTTTACCAGGGCTGACAGGCATGAAAGGTTGGTTGGTTGGTTATTTGATTTTTACCCGACAGAAAAAATTCATGACATGCGCAAATTCAAAGCGTTTTCTCGTTTTTTCACAAAATTGTCCACTCTTTTGATTAATAATAAAGGGTCTAAAATTTTGTCCTATGGCAAAGAGTTAGCTCTTTACCAAATGACAAATGAATGGACCATCTGCAGACACAAATTAACTCCTTCCCAAACAATCCCTGGTTTTTACGGGTTTGGAATAGTAACCTTTTGAAAACATTGTGGGAAAAGGAGAAAATGCTGGTAACCAGCATTTTCTCCTTTTCCCACAATGTTTTCCACCCTATCATAGACAGAAATCATCTATTCAGCAAGAGTTGAATTGTTGTCTGCAAATGTTTTCAATTTGGTCTAGTCCAAAAGTTTGTCGTTTGGGAAAGGGTTAAATCTTGTTAACTCTTTACCACACAATCCCGACTTTTAATGACCCTTAGAAAGAAGCCTTTTGAAAAGATTGTAGTTTTCTACGCTTACCTAGACAAATTTCAATTTTTGAGCCATACTTAGGCTTGTTGTCTGCAAATCCTTTGAATTTGGTCTACAATTTTGTCATTTGGTAAAGGGTTAATAGGAGGATTTCTGACTTTCATAGGGTGGAAATTATTGTGGGAAAAGGAGAAAATGCTGGTTACCATCATATTGATTTTGGTACCATTTACTGCCTGGCCAGGTAGCTCAGTGGATTCCGCATCTTACTATTAACCTGCTGGTTGTGAGCTCAATACCCGAAAGAAGCAAACTTTTTCTTTTGAGGAAATATTTGCCTCTCATCTCTGATTCATTTTAGAAAAGTAGTCAGTGAGTTAGAAAGTTATGTCAGTACTCATGTGAGAAAGTCAGGAAACACATGCATAGGTGCTGTGACTGCTATGACATGGTCTAAGCTGTTAAAACAACTTTAAACTCCCAATACAATCAACAGCACTGTTTGCTTTACAAAATATTATTTCATGCTTTCCAGTAAGATAGCAGTGAAAATAAATTTCGATCTTACACTGGTGCCACCAGTGAAAATACTGATTTTTATGTTCTTGTTGGCTAGGTTAATTGCTTGTGCCTCACAACCAGATGGGAAATATGACGTCATTTACCTTACATTTGTCGCGCTTAACCTGATATTGTAATGTGTTGCTATGCGGGAGAGGTTCGCAACGGGAAATAACGGAAAAGAATTGTCCTGGATTTTTATAAAGCTCCTCCTAGAAAGGGTTAAAAGCATGAAATGAATAGAATATTTAGGGTTTTTTTTGGTGAAAGATCAAAATTTATTTCATCTCATGAACACCATCGGTAATATTTTCACTTGTGGTTGCACCACTCATGAAAATATTACCGATGGTGTCCACTCAATGAAATGAATTTCTATCTTTCACAAAAAAAAACAAATATCCTCTATATCTTTCATCTCTTAACAGGTGAACCAGGTGTACCAGGTGTGCCAGGACTCGAAGGTATGAAAGGAGAACCAGGATTTAGTGGAAGGGATGGGCCGCAGGGAATTAAAGGGAACGCAGGATCACCAGGATTGGATGGTATCCCAGGAATAAATGGTAAATCTTACAAATTTTTGCATCAGTTTGTCAAGCTTTTACCAAATAATCAGATTTTAATGATCTTGAAGAAGAAGGCTTTTGAAAGCATTCTGGGGATAGGAGAAAAATGAAAAAAACTTCTCCTTTTCCAACAATGTTTTCAGCCCTTTAACTCTTTACCAAATAACGAAATTTTGGACTAGTTCAAATTGAAAGCATTTGCAGACAACAAAATAAATGTAAATAAAAAATTGAATTTTGAATTGGAAAAAGTAGAAAACATTGTGGGAAAAGGAGAAAATGCTGGTTACTAGCAATTTCTCCTTTTCCCACAATTTTTTCAAAAGGCTTGTTTCTCAGGGCCATCACATTGTCAAGATTGTGTGATAACTCTTTTCCACACAATCCCTACTTTTAACGACCCTAGGATAAAACCTTGTGAAAACATTGTGGAAAAAGGAGAAAATGCTGGTACTGGAAACAAATTTAAGTTTTTGAATTACACTTAATTTGTTGTCTTCCTATGTTTTGCATAGATCTGGGAGCTGTTATCAAGAGAAATACAGTGTAAAAAAAAAAAGTTATGTTCCATATTTTCAAAACTTTGAAAGTTAAGATGTAGGAGCCATACTCTATGACAAAGGGTTTTAACTTTTCACCAAACAATCCCTGGTTTTTATGATCCTTAAATAAAAATCTTTTGAAAACATTGTGGGAAAAGGAGAATATGCTGGTAACCAGCATTTTCTCCTTTTCCCAAAATGTTTTCTGTCCTGCTGGAAACAAATTTCAGTTTTTAAGTTATGTTTATTTTGTCATCTGCAAATGCTTTTAATTTGGACAAGTCTAAAATTTCGTTGTATGGTAAAGAGTTGACCCATTACCACACAATCCCTACTTTTGATGACCTTGAGAAAGAAGCATTTAGAAAACATTGTGGGAAAAGGAGAAAATGCTGGTCATCAGCATTTTCTTCTTTTCCCACAATGTTTTCTACCCTTCACAACACAAATTTCAAATTTTCAGTCGCTTTTATCTTGTCGTCTGCAAATGCTTGGGATTTCAACAAACCTTAAATTTTGTCGTTTGGTAATGGGTTAAAGCATCTGCAAAGCGTATACCCATGCAAAACTTCCTACAAGTGTTTAACTTTGTACAGGTCAAAGGACCAGTTTATCTCATGATTTAGTTGGATGTCGGACAAAATTTATTTTATATGTATGATTATGTTAGGACTTGCCTAGCAAAAACGATTGTCAACCCCTTACCACAATAGCCAGACTTTTATTCCATTCCTAAACAATCTGTGGTTTTCATGGCCTTGTGAAAAAAAACTTTTGAAAATATTGTGGGAAAAAGGGGAAATTGCTGGTTACCAGCATTTTCTTCTTTTCCCACAATCTTTTCTTCCCTTTCCAAAACAAGTTTCAATTTTTTAGCACATTAGTTTTGTTGTCTGCGAATGCTTCCAATTTGGACTAGTCTGAAATTCTGTTATTTGGTAAAATGTTAACTGCCCTGAGAAAAAGACTATATAAAACATTGTATCAAAAGGAGACAATTGTTGGTAAGCAGCATTTTTCTCATTTTCTGCTGTTTTCTTTCTAGAAGATAATTAGAGCCACATTTAACTTGCCGTCTGCAAATTATTAGAGTTTAAATAAGTCTAAAATTTACAAAATTTTAGGTTTGTCCAAATGGAAAGCATTTGCAGACGACAAAATGATAGTGACTGAAAATTTGAAATTTGTTTTGTGAAGGATAGAAAATATTGTGGGAAAAGGAGAAAATGATGGTTACCAGCATTTTCTCCTTTTCCCACAATGTTTTCAAAAGGCTTTTTTCTCAGGGTCGTTAAAAGTTGGGATTGTGTGGTAAAGAGTTTACCCACATTTAACTTGTCGCCTGCAGATTGTTAGAGTTTAGTTAAGTCTAAATTTTTGTGGTAAGTTATTAATTGCCCTTCTTGTAGAGCAACACTCATGTAGATCTTTTTACTTCCACAGGACAACCAGGTGAAAAGGGAGACAAAGGAGAGCGTGGTCCAGATTACTTGCCTCCACAAAACCTGTTGTTGAAGGGAGATAAGGGAGAGCCTGGTCCATTTGGATTGACTGGCATGAAAGGAGAAGTAGGTCCACCAGGACAGCCAGGACTCCCAGGTTTGATACTATTTGGTTTTTATATGCTGGAAGGGTCGTATTATGCCATGGCTCCCGTCCATCCATCTGTCCTTCTGTCTGTCCGTCGGTCCATCCATTACTGATTAGCAATTTCTTGTGCACACAACTCCTACAGTTTCCATCTGATTAACTCGAAACTTACCACAATGAATCTCTATGATGTGTAGTTGTGCATGTAACTTTTAAAAGATCTCTTTAGGAATTCTTGATTTTAACCCATTTCACTGACAAGCCCCTTTGGGCATATATGCCTTTGGAAAACTTTGTGGCAAAAGGTGAAATTGCTCGTGACGAGCAATTTCACCTTTTGCCACAATGTTTTCTACACTATCAAAAGGTGTCATATACACATAAGAAATGGCTTCATCCTTGCTGATATTTAGGGTCAATTAGAGATACCATAGTTAACCCTTTACAACACAATAACGACTTTTGAAAACTCTGAAATAGAAGCCTTTTGGAAACTTTGCAAAAGATAAATAAAAGTGACAGGAAATTCGTTTTGGGAAGGGAAGAAAACATTGTGGGAAATGGAGAAAATGCTGGTGACAAAATTCTGGACGATACTAACTTTAAAGCATTTTCAGGCAAAAATGCGACACTAATGATGAACTTTGTTTCTGATATGGTAGTAAGCATTGTAGGAGAAGGAGAAAATGCTGATTACCAGCATTCTCTCTTTTTACCATAGTAGCCTTCTTCTTAAATCTTCACCAAACTACAAAATTTTAGACTGGTCCAAACTGAAAGTATTTGCAAAAGACAAAATAAAAGTGGCAGGAAATTTGAAATTTGTTTTGAGAAGGGAAGAAAACATTGTGGGAAAAGGAGAAAATGCTGGCTTCTTTCTTAGGATCATTAAAAGGCGGAATTGTGTGGTAAAGGGTTAAGGGTCATTAAAACTCAGGATTGTGTGGTTAACAAGTTATTAACACCAAATGGTTTCACGATTGATGAGTCTAAACTTTTGTTGTCCGGTAGTTATGTTAATGATTTGTACTGTTTGGTTGCAGGACTACAGGGGCTCCCAGGACTCCAAGGAGATGCAGGGCCAGCAGGTTTCCCTGGAGATAAGGGAGAGAAGGGAGATAGAGGGTTCGATGGAAGACCTGGACAGGATGGCCCTGATGGTAAATTTCAGCAATCTGAACTCTTTACCAAACAAACAAATTTTAGACTGCTCGAAATTGAAAGCATTTGCAGGTGACAAAATAAATGTGATAAAAGAATTGAAATTTGTGTAACATGCAATGACCTGGTCACCTATCAAGGTACTATCCTAATGCACGTTACTTAACTATCACAGAGAGAAATACACCAAACCGCATTGCTGTAAAAGCTACATGTAGCTCAACAGCAAGGCTGGTTTCAAGGGCTTATATATCTAACTTCTGTCCATGACATTACCCCATTCTTTGAGAAGTCTTGACCCCGAGACTGATATACAAGCATGTATATACAAATAAACCTGGGGAATAAACACGGCTAAGGCAATTCCAGTCTGGCAGTTATCATTATCCCAACACTGCCACCAAATGTAACGTGCAACGACCTGGTCACCCATCCAGGCACTAACCTAATGCATGTTGCTTAACTATCACAGAGAGAAATACACCAAACCGCATTGCTATAAAGGCTAGCTCAACAAAAAGCTTGGTTTCAAGTGCTTGTATATCTAACCTCTCTCCTTGACATTTGTTTTTTGGAAGGGAAGAAAACATTTTGGAAAAAGGAGAATATGCTGGTCACAGCATTTCCAACAATGTTTTAAAAAAGCTTTTTTCACAGGGGTGTTTAAAGTCGAGATTTCGTCGTAAAGGGTTAACACATTGTTTTATTTTTGAAGGAAAATTTAAGGTAATGCCATAGCCAAACTTTGGCATTCAATAACATCCAAAATGGCGGTGTCGATCGATCACCAGACTGCATGTTTATGCACAAACTACACCTTTTAGTGACGTCAAGTTTCCAGTGATGTCAGTTTTCATTGAACTGGGGCACTCAGACGGAAATTTCTATTTCGTCAGCATACTCGATTCGTGAGATTATAAACAGGAAAGTTTGGCTTAACGCACTTTGAAAGGGTAAAACTTTGCAGTATAAAAAATTTGTTGTACAGTCAGGTGGCAGGGGACTTTGGAACATGTTCAAGGCTGTGTCACCATGTCTTCGGCTCGTGGTGACATGATTCACCACAGCCATGAACAAGTTTCCAAGTCCCCTGCCATCTGACCGTACAACTAATGATATCTCTGTAATTACTGAAGACATTTACTTCACACTTGGACAATCTGTTTACTGTCAAAAGGGGAACTAATTAAACAGAGGTAGGTAACAATCAAAACATTTTTGACACGGTTATGCTTTTTTCTAGACAAAAGAATTTTCACTAAAAATCAAGCACTTGCAGCCAAGCATTGGTGCATGCATGTGGTTCTCTAGTTTCCTTTCCCACAATGTTAAACTCTTTACCAAACCATAAAATTTTGGACTAGTCTAAATTGAAAGTATTTTGCCATCAACAAAATTAATGCAACTCAAAAATTGGAACTTGTTTTGGGATGAGAAGAAAACATTGTGGGAAAAGGAGAAAAGCTGGTTACCAGCATTTTCTCCTTTTCCTATAATGTTGTCTGAGGGCTTCTTTCTTAGGGTCATGAAAACTAGGGATTGTTTGGAAAAGTGTTACACCATTTTAAAGACAAATCATATTTTTAGCTACATAGAATTGCTTTCTGCAAATGCTTTCAATTTTGACAAATCAAAAGAAAATTGTCACACAGCAAAGAGTTATTGTCAACTTTACAGGTTTGAGAGGACCCACTGGCCCAGCTGGCGTACCCGGTATACCAGGGTATGTACCCCCTGTTGGATTCTTGATGACCCGCCACAGTCAGTCCAGCTCTGTACCCACATGCCCTGATAGCATGGTTAAACTTTGGGAAGGTTACAGTTTATTGTATGTAGAGGGTAATGAGCGTTCACAGCACCAAGATTTAGGTATGTTGGTTTATTGTAAGCATTCACGGTATCAAGATTCAGTTATTGTATGTAAAGTGTAACTAGCATTTATAGCAAGGTTATAAGCATTTAATGCACCAATATTTTGGTAAGTCTATTTTGTGTATTATAATGGTAATAAGCATTTAAAGCATTAATATTTACACAAGGTCTTTGATCATTTGCATGGTGTATTATGCCACTTTCAACATTTTTTCTGTTGTAAGGCAGTGACAACCAAACAATTCTTGTAATGTTCTGGTTTCAAAAGCCCAGGGCCCTGAGATGTCCTACCCAAAGACAGTCATATGAAACACTAAGCATCTCGAGTGGGGGTTGAATCTGGGACCTTCAGGTTTTCATACCAACTCTAGACAGGATCTGATTAGACCAGTAACTAATTACCAAACAACAATATTTTAGACTTGTTCAACTTGAGAGACGCCAAAATGAAAGTTACTGAAAATTTGAAATTTGTTTTGGAAAGGGTAGAAAACATTGTGGGAAAAGGAGGAAATGCTGGTTACCAGCATTTTCTCCTTTTCCCACAATGTTTTCTGTAGGTTTCCTTCTCAGGGTCGTCAAAAGTAGAGATTTTGTGGTAATGGTATCCATTATTATCTCTTTCAGGCTATGCAGGGTCTTGCGTCCAGCGCTTCAGCACCATGCCTTTCCTTTTCTGCGGAACAGACGAAGTCTGTAATTATGCCAGTAGAAACGATAAATCCTATTGGCTGGCTACCAATGAACCTATACCAATGATGCCAGTGGGAGAGTCTCAAATTCCCAGTTACATTAGTAGATGTGTTGTTTGCGATGCTCCGTCCAACGTGATCGCCCTACATAGTCAGACCCTGGCAATTCCTCAGTGTCCGATTGGCTGGACTAGTCTCTGGATTGGTTACAGTTTTGTCATGGTATGTCTGTTGCTTTTTTTTTTAAACCTTTTACATCATAATCCTGACTTTTTTCAAGCCTAACCAAGAAAGTTTTTGAAAGCATCCTTGCAAAAGGAGAAAATGCTCGTCAGCCTAATTTTCTCTTTTTCCCACAATATTATCAACCTTACCATAAATATGCTCAATCATTTCAGCCACCATAAGCTTGTTATTGGTAAATATTTTGAAATTGGACAAGCCTAAAATGTGTTGTTTCGTAAAGGGTCATTTATGGAACAACAAATTCCAGATGCTTCCACAATGAAAGCATTTAGTTGTTGTCTGCAAATGCTTTCAATTTGGACTAGTCAAAAATTTTGTTGTTTGGAATGCAGAATACAAAATATTTTATTGACAAACTATACAAGTTTTTCGTCATCAACAAGAAAAAAATATATATAAATCTATTAACCCCTTACCTCATACGGCTTTTCTATGGTATATCTAACTGATTGTAAATAACAGGAAGGATGAAGCCATTTCCTATTTGCATATAACACCTTTTGAGAGCATGGAAAACATTGTGGCAAAAGGTGAAATTGCTCGTGACGAGCAATTTCACCTTTTGCCACAATGTTTTCCAAAGGCTCCTACAAGCAATGCGTAGAAATGAGTATCTGTGGGATAAAGAGTTAAGGTATAGGTCAGTCGGGTAAAGAGTTAAACTGCAGGATTTTGTGGTATCAGGTTTACTCTTTACCAAACAAAAAAATATAGACTTGTCCAAATTGAAAACATACACAGACTATCATTTAATTCTTTACCGCACAATCTCGACTTTTAACAACCTTGTGAAAGAAAGCTTTTGAAAACAATGTGGGAAAGGAAGAAAATGCAGGTAACCAGCATTTTCTTCTTTTCCCACAAAGTTTTCTACTCTACAGAAGTCAAGTTTCAATTTTTGAGTCATGTTTATCATCTGCAATTGCTTTCAATTTGGACAAGTCTAAAATTTTGTTGTTTGATAAAGAGTTAAGAACTTTTGCTAATGTTCTTTTCTGTGATATTTACAGCACACAGGCTCAGGTCCAAGTGGTGGTGGTCAATCATTGGCAAGTCCAGGAAGCTGTCTTGAAGATTTCAGAGCCACGCCTTTCATCGAGTGTAACGGGGCCAGAGGCACCTGTCATTTCTTCCGTAATAAATACAGTTTCTGGCTTGCTACCATTGCCCAGAATCAGCAATTCAGAACTCCACAATCAGAGACTCTTAAAGCTGGCAATTTGCGCTCGCGTGTTAGTAGATGTCAAGTATGCGCTAAAGTTGTACGAGGAATTTAAGTGATTTTCTATAACTGCGCTGAAATTGTACAAGGAATTATGGTGATTTTTTGTAACAGCGCTAAAATCTTTTACAAGGTATATAAGTGATTCTTTATCTATCAACCTTTTATAGAACAGCTCTGTGTAACTGCATGAAGACTGAAGTATTAGGATATTTTGTAATTTAGAGAAAATTTAATGTGAAAAAAAATGTTATCACTTTTTACATGCTGTGACAAGCTTATTTAGGAGTTTTCATCATCTTTTCTTTTCATGTGTTTTCGTTTTCGTTCATTTCATTGACTTGTGAGATTTTATAAATAAAATCTCTGTGACCATTTTATTCTGCAAAAATTATAGTTATACATGTACTTAAAGAAATCTTATGTATTTTGCACTGACAAAGGTACATTTATTTTGTGTTAGTTTAACAGACAGTCCCATCTTTAACTATTCCGAGAAAGAGGGTTTTGAAAATATTATGGGGAAAGGAGAAAACGTTGGTCACTAGCATTTTCTCCTTTTTCAACAATGTTTTCTGAAACATACTGGTGTTCTGTGAATTGAGCCATATTCTATTTAATTTGTCATCTGCAAGTGCTTTCCCCTTGGACAAGTCTACAGTTTTTCTCGGTTAATTAGGAGATCAGATTTGCAGTTGAATATGAACTGTTTATGATTTGGACAAAATCCATTACAAATTACACAAACAAAAACTATTCAAAGGAAAGGAAAAATCTCATTTAATGTTACAAAGAACATTGTGGGAAAAAGAGGAATTTCTTGTAACAAGCAACAGTTGCTTTTCCCATGATGTTTTCAGAACCTGTCTATTCAATACAAGAATTTGCATTAGTCTGTGTTTATGTAAAGGAAAGTGTAGCGTTTGCAGAGTAAGTGGTCATTTCTCATCTTTCATTATTTCTGCTAGAGATTAGAACTTCATTTGGCGAACCATTATGTGCCTTAAACATTTTATAGTATTATATAAATGTAGCTACTTGTATATTTTGTATATTGCTTTATAAGAAGTTGTCATACTTTTCATGGTAAAGATAACAGGGTAAATAGTTGTGAGGAACATGTGACATCCTAGAACTGTCATCCCAATATCTAGTCCGAGTGAGATTTGTTATTCAGCACTTTCAAAAGAAAAGTTCAAAATACATTTCACATTCACAAAATGTATTTATAAAGGAAAAAGTAGAGGGAAAAATTATGGTCAATACTAGAATGAAAATGCTCATTTTTGCTGTACTCAAATTACAGTAATGTATAACCTACTCATATAAAATTGCTCCTTTTGTCATATTGATTTTAGTGCCTTTCACTTCTGAGGAGTCAAAGGTGCTTGCATTTGGTAGAGGGCTTGTGTAGTGCCATAGCACCTCTAAATGTTATCAGAGTTGAATAAAGTACAGACCTGTCTTTTGAATGTGAACATACACTCTTCAGTGGCACTAATACTTGTATTGTTTGACCTTGGCATTTTATGTATATGGCTTTTCTTATAGATGGTGCCACCATACAGTATATCTGTGGATAGTACTGCAGTATGTCATGGTTTTTGGCCTTTGTTAACAAAATTAAAGCTTTTGAAGTTTCAGCTAGAAATAATTTTACAACTTAGATCTACCTATACAAGGGTTAAAGCAGATACTGGAAACAATTGTTGTAACTAGAAACTGCAATCCTTTAACAGATAATTCTCAGTTACTTTGAGGAAGAAGGCATTTAAAAATATTGAGAGAATAGGAGAAAATATTATTTGTAGGGTTTGATAAACAGTCTTTTCTCCTATTTCCAAAAAGTTTTCAAAGCAATATCACACTATTTAAGCCACAGTTAATATTAGATCCCGTCCCTGACTATGAAATTCTGACTGCTTCTGTCATCTGTATAAAAGTATGAAAGGTATGAATGTGTGTTGAAATTGTTTGTAAACTGTCATTGTTACAAAATACAGGACACTTGGAATATCCAAGTTGCTTTTATAGACATTGTTGATCAAGGTCAGTCCAGATTGAACAATGATCTTGGATCTACAGTGGGCAATACTTTGACATGAAAAAATCAGCTGATCTTGATCGACACTTTCTACAAAAACAACAAACATTGCTGTAAGGGTTCTTTGGGTTAAATGATGGAAATATGACAACTGTTAAAGCTTGGCTTCCAACAACAGGAAGTTAGGTTGGTTTTATAATGTGTGTGATTGTGAGTAACTGGTATATGTATCTTTTTGTGTACATGAATGAAACATTGTTGCATCATTCTTCTATGTTTGTAAAGCCGTCCAAGAAAAACACATAAAAAATGTCCAAAATCTGAAGTAAGCTATCAGAGTAAACCTCAGAAAAAAAAATTGTTTGTCACATAAAGTACCTTTCAATTTAGCCTTAAGACTTAATTGTTACAAGGATAAGTGTCTTGAGTCTACAAAAATGTTCAAGTTTTCTCTCCAAAATTCAAAGTACAAATTGTATGTAGTTTGCTTACCAAGAATTTAGCTTTGAAACAAAAACCATGAAAACCATATTTACATGCTCTGGCAAAAAAAGATACTAAACCCATCTCTCTCCAGTGCGTTTTAATAAGCAAGACATTACTTGATTAGGAATTAGGGATTCGTAAATCCTGATTATTGAATCTACAGGTAGAATGGTCCTTGGTAATGTATATCTTTACCAATAGTGAAGATAGGCTGTCATGGGTTGATACTATGTGCAGATGCATTAACTCATTTACCAAACAACAATATTTTAAGCTTGTCCAAATCGAAAGCATTTGCAGACAACAAAATAAAAGTGACTGAAAGTTTGATTTTTTTTTTGTGGAGCGTAGAAAATACCGGTAAACAGCATTTTCTCAGTTTCCCACATTGTTTTCTATAGGCTTCTTTTTCAGGGTCGTCAAAAGTAGCGATTGTGTGATAATGGGTTAATCTTCTTTTTCACAGAGCATGGCTCAAGTATATTTCTTGGCATGAAATCCTGTTTTGTTACAGTCTACTGTAGAAAATAGGTTTTATCCTGGTTACTCAATTATACATGTTTAAAATATCTCAAAAGTGATAACTCTTATTCTTTGAAATCTAAAAACATTTGGGTTTTTTTGTTTCTCTCTCTCTGAAATCTTTTTATGGATTATAATTATTGGAATTGTCTAGATGAGGCAACTTCCAATATATTTCAATTTATACCCACAATTTACCTTTTAGAGAAGAATCAAGGAGATAGAGCCCCCTTTGAATTCTGAAATACTCACCCATCCAAATACCTGTTTATATATAGTTCTAGTCAAACTATGTGGTATATATACCCCATGGTAATGCATTTATGGCTTTCAGTAATGGTACATGTACATGTTACTTTGTCGTTCTATTAGTCTCACTCAATACCATACCTTGACTTGAAAATCATGACATGTGTTTTGTGATTAACCCTTTCCCAAACGACAAATTTTGGACTCTTCTAAACCAAAAGAGTTTGCAGAAGACAATTTTAGCTTTGGAAAAAAAGGCAGAAAGTTCTCAAAAAGGGTAGAAAACACTGTGGGAAAAGGAGAAATTGCTCGTTATGAGCAATTTCTCCTTTTTCCACAGTGTTTTCTAAAGACTTTTACTGCAGACACATAAAAACCAGGGCTTGTTTGGGACAGGGTTAAATACTATGCAAAAGTACATATGATATTGAGATGCAAAATGAGATCAAAACGACTTACTACTGCAGATATATTTTGAAAATACTATGGCAACAGGAGAAATTGCTTTTAACCAGGAATTTTCAAATACACTAAAGTATTATTAATGTTTAATGTTGGTTTTCCCTATTTTACACAGATATTTTCAAACTTGTCTGCAGCATATTTGTTAATGAGATTAATTGATGTGCCTTACTTTATCGCCAAATGCAATGGATCCACCAAATGTGCCAAAGATTTGTACAGATTCTGTTCTTGTAGAGTTGTTGTAGACATTGTTCTCTACTATAAACTTGTATTTCAGAGAATAAATTTTGTGTACAGCTTTCACATTTGTTAACTTTCTTTTTTTTGTAATGGCTTAAAAGAGGTCATATTCTTTAAAAAAATTGAAGGCATCTTCCATTTTGGAAAATAAAGGATTTTGGATATCAGGACATGTGTTTATTAATATTTTATTTAGCCCAATAACCCTTTCTGTCTCCATTTCTCTCTCTCTCTACTTCTAAATTCAAAATCCCCCTCCGTTCTCCCTCTTTTAACATACAAGATCTCAGTTATACAACTCAGATGTAGAGTAGCTTATCAAGTCCAACTCCCCCAGAAAAAATGAAAACATCTACTCTACTCTATCGGACTAGATGTTATATGTTTTCAAATAAAAATAGAAACACCCAACTGTTCAAATCACGGCCATTTTATCAGTTTGATCAAAGTCCAATGCATAAATGAACCTCTTAAAGATGTTGGAGGAAATGGATCATTGTCTGCCTTGTGTATGTTTGCCAAGTAGATCTGCAGTGTTAGATCTATCTTCTCTTTTTTGTGTTAGATCTCTTTTTCTCTCCGAGCTTTCTCTGCTGATTTTATCAACTCGGTTTTAGCAGGGTACGTATGTGTGTGTCTAAGATCCCTAGTGTCCGTGGTCATGAGGTACAGAGTCGTTGTCATAACCATAAGGTCCCGAGTTCGATACTCGGGGCGGGCATCAGCTTTGGGATTTTTCATTGGCCCAAACATTTGGCGCGAGTAGGCCTACTGGTGTATTTCCCAGGAAGCAGAATCGAGAGAGATAAGAATTGCAAGAACTTGTTTCTCTATCAATGTAAAATTGATATGTAAGTCTATAATTACGATCCTTGTTTCGAACTTGGGCTGTTTGGCAAAGTTCATTTCGTTTATCAAATATATATATGTTCAGTCTGTAAGCAGGATAAAGAAAATGTTTTAAAGGTTCTGTTACTCTGCAGGAGAATGGTTGACATAAAAAGGGGGGGGGGGGGGGGGAAAGAGAGAGAGGGCGAGAAATAGGTCTCTTCTTGCTTTAAAATTCAATCAAATTTCTTGATTGATATTATACAACGTTCTCCTTTGTAGAGAGTATATAACTGTTTGCCGGCCCGTATTTGCGCGAGCAGGGAAGCAGGGCCCGTTAGAAGGGAAGAAACGGCTTACGTTTGTTCTGCAACCTTGTAAAGCCATATGCGGTTGTTGCACATTCCTTTACTGTGTTATCCTCCACAGAAAACGGTATATAGAGCAAATATGCCAATGACAAATATACGAAACTAATTGCTGAGAAGCTCTTGCTTTCTGCCTGTCCGTTCATCCATCATCTCTCTCTCTCTCTCTTTCTACTTGTATTGGTATTTTTGCACTTTCCACCACTTTTCCCATTCCTTTTCTCCAATTCATTTATTTTCTCATGTAAAGAAAGCCATCTTTCTCCCTTCTTTCCCCTAATCAATGACAGCTCCAGTCTGTATTTTTACATGACAATTCTATTGTTTTTTTAAATCTAAAACTTTACCGAGCAACAACCTTTTTACTTGTTCGTATTGATAGCATTTGCAGACGAGAAATAAAAGATGGCTAAAATGACGAATTTCGTCCTGTCCATATTAGAAAACAATGTGGGAAAAGGATAAAACGCTGGGTACCATCATGTTATCCTTTTCCCACAATATTTTCAAAAGCCATCTTTTCTAAGGTCGTTAGAGTCGGAAATGGCTCTTGAAAATGTTTTCATAGGACGAAGACTACGATTGACAGATCAGTTTTATTGAACTATTGATGCTGACGGGTAATTGGGAGCTGCTGATTGGTCAAATTGGTTTGAGGACATTATATCAGGAGTCAGTTCGATGTTTGATGTTGTCAGTTTGTAAGTTACGTTAATTGTGGAGTATTGGTTAAAACGGTAAGTGACAATTCGTTTTCCTTACACGGTTCATACACTTGGGTTGATAATGAAGCATTGACAAGATCAGACTGTATGTATGTCAAAGCTTATCTCAGTCTAATCTTTCCACGAAATATTCACTGTGTAAAAAGAGTTTCATAGTCTGATAACTGGTTAACAAACAAACAAGTCAAAGTTTCCGTCATTGCTATGGAATCAAAAGACAATTTATACTTACTTAATTTACCAAACAATTCCTGGTTTTCCCGACCCAGAGGAAGAAACCTTCAGAAAAACATTGTGGGAAAAGGAGAAAATGCTGGTAACCAGCATTTTCTCCTTTTCCCACAGTGTTTCCTATTCTTCTAAAGTCAAGTTTCAATTTTTTAGTCACATTTATTTTGTCGTCTGCAAATGCTTTAAATTTGGACAAGACTAAAATTTTGCCGTTTGGTAAGGAGCTGAGCGAGATCAGAATACACGTACTTGACTTATACATGTTGTGAGCTGATCTTAGTTTATGCCACCCGAATACCTCCATGGTCCCCTGTGTTGGGCTGATTTTTTTTTTTTTTTTTTTCTTTCCTTCTTTTGCTCATTTTATTGATTCGTTGATTGATTGATTGATTTACATATTCATTTATTTATATGTAACTCTTTCAATGATACTTGAGGTTTTTCGACAAATTGACGTTACTTGCACAGGACAATTATTAAATGTATCTCAGATTTTGAGATTTGCTTTTGAAAGGGTAGGGGAAAATGAGATAATATTGATTACAAGCAGTTCTCTTTAATCAACAAGATTTTCAAAAGCCTCTAGGATCCCTTAAATAAAAGAAACTTCTTGCGTATCTCTTCTACCGTAAATGCTCTAATAAGTATTTTTCTTGTTGCTTCAGAAAGCATTTAACCACAAGAAAAAGGCAATGGAAGAGGAAAAACGAGAAAAAGAGAGCCAGGACGAGGCTGTTCGATACAAACACATTTTACCAGGTAAATCACGTCACCAGTAACTGGTCTTTTTCTGTCCTTGTCATTTTGTACCTTTCTTTCGTACATTTCTGTATCTAACAAGCAGGACTCCGCACCCAGGTCTTTTCGTACCACTTGCATGTCTTAGAAAGGCGATGAATTATGGATAGGCTTATTTTAGATATTTTCAGGCTGAAATATTCTTAAGTTAAAGGTCCGATTTCAACGATTTGCGCTTAAAAACTGGTCGTGCCTGCTGTGTGTGAGCCGTATATCACACGGACCCTAGCTGTTGATGAAAAATGATATTTATAAACGTCATATAGTGAAATATGTCTGTATTTTATATACAGGTGAGCATGTATACGAAGGGATATTATTCTTTGGTTTTACTCCACCAGACGTCCTAGATGCCGTGAAAGATTTCCCAGTTCGAGACGACGACGTGTTCATTGCAACGTATCCTAAAGCAGGTCAGATTGTTATCATATCTATTCACAATTTACATACCAACTACCAAACGACAAAATTTTAGATAGGCCTAAATTGAAAACACTTGCAGACGGCAAAATAAACGTAACTCAAAAATTGAAATTTGTTTTCGCCAGGGTAGAAAACATAGTGGGAAAAGGAGAAAATGCTGGTTACCAGCATTTTTTTGTTTTTTTTCCTTTTTCCCACAATACTAAGTTTTCACAAGGCTTCTCTCTCAGGGTCGCGAAAACTAGGGATTGTTTGGTACAGGGTGAAGTTTTTTTTTGGGGGGGGGGGGGGAAGAGGGGGGTGTATAGGGCCCATTTAAAAGAAACAAACAAAAATCAGTGTTTCATGCTAATTTTGTCGAATTTCGACAAATTAACGAATAAATAAATGAATAATGAATTTATAAACGAGCATTGCAGTCTAGAAAATGGGATTGAATACATCTGTGACACGTTACACTATGCAAGACGTCACATGACTATGGATCCATGAATCTCATGTTGTAAAACAACTATATAATCATCAGGTACATTGGCCCTTTTATACGCACACAATTGACCAATATTGCATAATGTTTTGACCCAGGTCAACATGCTCGCTAATTATTATCACAAGAATAAGAGAAAAAATGATGGACCTCATTCAGATTCCATCCTTTGTCCAGAGATTCGATTCAAAGATTTGCCGAAGGCTGATACCAACTTTCAGCTCAAGAATTTTCGGTTTCTTTGCTTTTGTATATCATTATGGGTGCACATGGTTTACTTTTAAAGAATAGGGCTGTAAGTTTCAGTTTTTGACTAAATGAGCAAGCAAACTTGACAAATAGGACACCAACCACCAGATAACTAAAATGACCATATCGACAGGTGAGTGCAACACTATTCTAAGTGCCTGTACCATGTACAGGCACTTAGAATAGTGTTGCACTCACCTATCGATATGTGAGTGCAACACTATTCTAAGTGCAACACTATTCTAAGTGCCTGTACAAGATACAGGCACTTAGAATAGTATTGCACTCACCTATCGATATGTTAACTACCAAGTTCGTGCGACTGGATTGGCCAATCATATTTTGTATGACTGTCCCTCGTGAGGACGATTATTTTATTTGATTGGTCAGTTATCAAAAAGCTGATACGCCATGAATATGTCGTGTGTTGGCGTAAAGTGGCGTCGATTCGGCGTTCCTTTCCTGTATGCTAAGCATTCTTACACCACTTGACGCACCCCCACAACACGACATGAAAGATGAGTTTTGTGAACAGTTCTTTAACTTTACGAGCAACCCTCTGATTTTGGGACAGATGCGTTTTGAAATAATTGCGCACGAAATGGTGAAAATGAAGTTATATCTAACTAGAATATCTCCTTTTCCAACGATGATTTCTGTCCACTCAAGGACGAATTTCATCATGTCAACCACATCTTATTTCACAGTTTTCAGAAAATATTCCATAGGGACGAATAAATAATGTTGTTGTCCGTAAAGAGTTCAACAAAGCGTGAAGCCGTTGACAGGGGACCGCAAAATAAACATTAGATTTGTATGGTAATGTAAAATATTCCCGAGGTCTGGTGCCAGTTATCGGATCGCGATGCTTTCAATGTTTTTGTTATAAATCACATCGTATTTACATAATCGATCTCCATTCTCTTTGTTTAGACTAGATACTCTATTGACATATTGACAAGCATATTAGAGTCATTTTACTATAGCATTGCCCCAACCCGCTTTTTCCGATGATGTAATTAAAGATACGTTCAATTTGATTTGTAAACAAATAAACTAACACTCAACAATTTGTTCAAGTTCTTAGATGTTTTAGAGCCAAAATATGGTCTGCAAAATTGGAAAAGGGGCATGCGAACATAGGCGTAAACTGTCGTCTCTGATCAGCCTGCGCAGACAGCACTTTGTACGTCAGTGTACGTTAGATTTTGTTTTATAGTAGGCTTACGTGAAATAGAAAATCACACACGGTCGGAAAGTGTTACAAGTGTCGGATAAACCTACGCGAACTGCGCAGGCTGGTGCGCGATGACACTTTACGCAAATGTCCGAATGCCCCTTTTCGCGTGTTGCAGCCCATTTTGACAAGCATATTAATTTATAAGAGTCATTTTGCTCGTACATCGCAAGACGCCCGCCTTTCACATAATTATCTTTATCTACACTTTATACAAAGACAGAGCTAGTTGTGTTTGATTTGAATATCAAATGGAGGGAACGGACAAAAGCCCACTGGGACAAAAGCTCACTGGTACAAAAATCCACTGGACAAAAGCCTACTGCTTTTGACAATTTTAAGCCCACTGCTTATAAAAAAAAGTGTTAGAAAATCATTTTGTTATCATTTTTGTGAGACCGGCATTTTCTGCTTTTCACAAAATGTTTTCTTCTCTTCTAAAAAAAAGTCAAATCATGCACAAGAATTTTTTTAAATTAAATATGTGATCATAACTTAAAGTTGGCTTTTGTCCTAGTGGCCTTTGTCCCAGTGGGCTTTTGTCCTAGTAGGCTTTTGTACCAGTGGGCTTTTGTCCTAGCGGGCTTATACATGTCTCAATGGGTTTAAATTGTCCTAGTGGGCTTTTGTCCAAGTGGGCTTTTGTCCAGTGGGCTTTTGTCGAAGCGGGTTTCTGTCCAGTGGACTTGTGCCCCAGTGGGCTTTTGTCCTGCACCCAACAAATAGCCTGTTTATTTTGTTTCTCCGCTTTCAATGTAATTTCAACCACAGCACGGAGACAGTTGCATATTCACTTAACCCTTTACCAAACAATCCCTGGTTTTTACGACCCTGAGATAGAAGCCTTTTGAAAACATTGTGGGGAAAGGAGAAAATGCTGGTAACCAGCATTTTCTCCTTTTCCAACAATGTTTTCTACCCTGCTGGAAACAAATTGCAATTTTTGAGTCATGTTTATTTTGTAGTCTGCAGGTGTTTTCCTTTTGGACCAGTCTAAAATTCCCTGTTTGGTAAAGGGTTAATATGTCCAGAGTTTCAACAGTAGACTACTAGGCTATGGCTTTTAACCTTACCTTACGATAAAATTTTCGGCTTGTCCAAATCGAAAGCATTTGCAGACGACAAAATAAAAGTGACTGAAAATTTGAGATTTGTTTTGTAAACGGTAGAAAACATGTTTTGTAAAGGGTAGAAAACATGGTGGGAAAAGGAGAAAATGCTGGTAAACCAGCATTTTCTCCTTTCCCCACCATGTTTTCTGAAGAATTCTTTCCTGGGGTCGTCCATAGTAGGGATAGTGTGATAATAGGTTAAATGTCTTGCATAAAAAAACATCACGAAAAAACGCAGTTTCTATTTGTGACAGGCGTTTTAACAGTTAATGGTTATTTTGAAATCGTGAAACGATGTTTCCAATGTGTTAAAAGCAGACATGAATCTTATCAGCATTTCCCATCGGTTTGTGAATAACACCAGACAACGTCTAACCCTTTCAGTCAAAAGGCTGAAAAAAGAGGCTTTCGCGGACAGTATAGATCAAGATCAGACTGCACATGTTAAGTCTGATCTTGGATCTTAAAGCGTCCGCTTTTTTCATCAAGTCTATGAAATAGTTCTTTTTATAGGTTTTAGATTATTTTTTCACGCGTCGAAAGAGATCGATTTTCTATATTTGGCACTAAAAGGTAAAAAGGAGGGAGTATCATGTATATTACATATCGATATAGCGTTCTAGTTACTCTTACTCTTTACCAAACAACATCATTAGAGTAGTCCAAATGGGAAGCATTTGCAGATGACAAAATTAATGTGACTCAAAAAATTGAATTTTGTTTTTGGAAGGGTAGAAAACATAGTGAGGACAGGAAAAAAATGATGTTTACCAGAATTTTCTTTTTTCCCACAATGTTTTCAGAAGGTTTCTTTCTCATGGTCCTGAAAACCTGGAATTGTTTGGTAAAACGTTTAAACTCTACCAGGCGACATATTTTGGAAATTGAAAGCAATTGCATTTCATGTTTGGCACTGAAAGGTAGAATGGATAGACTATCATGTCTGATTTATGTCGATATAGACAAATCTTGAACCTGTCCAAATTGAGACTAATTGCAGACCACAAATTAAATTTGTATGAATGACCTGAAGTATGTCTGTTGAAGATAAGAAAAAAATGTACGAGGAGAGGAAAATGCTTGTTAAACATCGAAATTTTCTCTTTTCCCCTAGGATCAGAGCATTGCATAGCATTCTCCTTTTTCTTTCGAAATTCAAAGACACAAGAAAACATTAGAACAAAGAATGGCAATCTTTCCTGTTTTTCAGTTGTTTTGTTTTTTCTCTGAAAGCTTGCTGTCTGTTAAACTTTAAACCGGAAGTAAATGCCTATTTACAATCAAACATGTTCTACCACGTCAAAATGTAGACCCATCAACTTCCTGTTTCGGAATATCCAATCATTTGACTTGCAAGCGCCTTGAATTTGGAAAAAAAATAAATTTGTAATCTGGCAAAGAGTTAAAAGTATTCACTACATTCATTCTACGCCTCACGTACATTACTAGTATATTGTCCATGACTTCCAGACTCATAAAGGAATTAATTCTTGCTCATATTAACCCTTGTGCTGTTGAGCGCGACTGAAGGAGCTATTGCAGACAGTGTAAATCAAGATCAGACTGCACAGAACGTGCAGTCTGATCTTGGATATACACTGTCCGATAAGGAGATACATGTTCCCAAAAATGACTCTGAAATGCAACATTTAGGTGTCTTACAATCAGCTTGAAAGTTTCATATAAACCTTTTAGCAGGTAAAGGATTAACTCATTACCAAACGACAAAATTTTTGGAAGAGTCCAAATTGAAGCATTTGCAGACGACGAAATAAATGCGATTGAAAATTCGAAATTTGTTTTGTAAAGGGTAGAAAACATTGTGGGAAAAGGAGAAAATGCTGGTTACTCAGGGGCGTCAAAAGTAGGGATTGTTTGGTAAAAGGTTAAATGCAATTACGGTTGTGTTCATATCCTGTATACAAAAGAATCGAGCCAAGTAGCAGAGAAAATCACGTGACATTTCCCAGTTTCGTGCCTAATAAAACTGCACATTTTATATAACCGTGGGGCGAAATTAATGTCTTCTGTTCATATAGAAGTTCTTCGGCTCTAAAATGCTTCTTTTGTCCTTCACTGAGGTATTGCCTTTATATGTCCCTTATGTATATATTGCGCTCGCTCGCTGTGTCTCTCTTTCTCTCTGTCTCTCTCTCTCTGTCTCTCTCTCTCTAATCATCATCATTATTATCTATATTCTTCTTCTTCTAGATCAATACAAGCCCCCAAACAATCATAAATAGACCAAAAGATTTTTCACTCTATGAAAAAACATTAAAAACATAAATGGGTATTGACTGTCAAAGGCTCGCACGTTCAAACGCCACTAACGCGAGAAATACATTGTGCCAATGTGATAAGTGATAATCAATGTTTCTAAAGCTGTGATGATCACTAAACATATCTCCAATACTGGCGAATTTCCTTTTCGGTGTGACTGAATGTGCTGGCATTTGACCTACTTTCTGGTACTGATAACGAACGAATACATAGACAGATGTGATTGGTCAAAAATGAAGACACGTTTATTCTGAGAGCGCCCGCCCCCCACACCCCGCCGGTTTTCTGGAAAATCTATGCCTTCCTTCATTTTTCAAAGATACTTTTCGTCATCTCTTAATCAAAAGACTACATTTTAGACTGGTTCAACTCTTAACCATTTGCAGATGACCAATGTGGCTGAAATTGTGGAAGTTTAGAGTGAAAGGACAGAAGCATAGTGGCATAATTTTAACACTTTACCCTAAAACAAAATTACAGACTTGTCCAAACCCAAAGCATATACAGAGGACAAATTAAATGTGGCCAAAGTTGTTAAGGTTGTCTTTGATGTGGAAGAAAACAATGTTGGAAAAGGAGAAAATGCTGGTTACCAGCATTTTCTCCTTTTCCAACAATGTTTTCATATGGCTTCATTCTCAAGGGTGTTAAAAGTCGGCATTGTGTGGTAAAAACTTAAAGGAAAAAAAAAAACACTGGCTCGTATGGTATCTTTTGGAATTTTTTAGAGAAAGGACATAAAACATTTTTGGAATAGGAGAAACTGCTGGCAACCAGCATTTTCTCTTTTGCCTACAATGTTTTTCAAACCCTTCTACGTTGTGGTCGTTAAAACTCCGAAATGTGCGGTAAAGGGTGAATGTCCATGCTGCTGAGTGCGACCAAATGCTCTTACACGGACAGTGTAGATACAGATCAGACTACACAGAGCCTTTTTCAGAGATGAACCCCCACCAATTAAGCCACAATTAGCTCTCAGGCTGCCAAGCACGACTCAAGGACCCTTTGCGGACAATTAAGATCAAGATCAGGCTGCAAGGAATGTGAAGTTTGATCTTAGAGACACGCTGTCAAATAAGAAATTATTGTTTTTCTAAAAATATCTGAAATTGCAATATTTGGGATTTTACAATCAACTTTAATTTTTTTTTTTAATCTATTACCACACAAAGCCGACTTTTAACGACCCTGGGAAAGAAGCCTTTTGAAAACATTGTGGGAAAAGAAGAAAATGCTGGCTACCAGCATTTTCTACTTTTCCCACAATGTTTTCTACCTTATCAAATAAAATTTGCACCATTTTAGCTACACTAGTATTGTCGTCTGTAAATGGTTTCAATTTGGACAAGGCTAAAATTTTGTCGTCTGGAAAAGGGTTGATTTATATAGCAGCTTAGGGGTTATCATGTTGTCCCCAAAAAATGCTTTGGATTTGGACGAGTGCAAGAATGTTTAGTTTTGTGTTTCTTTGGTACAACCGGAAACACTGAATCAATTTGATCGATTATTTCGCTTTACACTTTAACCTAAAAGCCTACAACAAATAAAACGCGTTAAAGTGGTGTAATGAAGACGTTAAAAGGTTTTATATGCTTGGTTTTATTGTATTTACGAGTCTCTCTTCCATTTAGAGCACCACTGTTTGGCAACTAATGAAAGGTCATAGTGGGGTTTTTTGGTTACATATTTGAGAGAGAGAGAGAGAGAAAGCAACGCTGTAATTTATTACTATAACCACCGAACTTTCATTGTAGCGTTTTACAGTGAAATGTTTGAGAGAGTGAGAGAACGAGGGGGGAGGGGAGAGAGTGAGACAAATGTAAAAATAAAACTAAAAATGCATTTTCTTCTCATTTTTCTGCAATTCTTTTCATTTTTCTCAAAATAAAGAGTCATGACTAGATAAACCATTTTCTCAATTCCCACATTTATGAACCCGTATATTTTGTAAAAGCACAAATAAAACTTTACAAATAACGCAATGAGTACTTGTTTGTATATGTATCAAAAATGTGTTCGAAATTCTTTTGGTACTGAAACATTAAAATGACTTAACTTTAAAAACGAAAAAGTAAAGCATGTTCCAGTACGAGTACAATATTTTAAGAAAAAAATCGATAGTCCTTAATCTGTTCGAGTAAACATTTCTTCACAATCGCAAGGTCGACAATGTCAGGGAACGAATGTTCGCTATACGCACCGGAAGTTATAAAAAAACAACACGTTAGATCAATCGTGATTCTGCCTCTCATCTTTTTTTTTATCAGACGACAAAATTTAAACCATTTGTAGATGACGAAATATATTTGGTCAATCCGATAAGATTTTCCCTAAAGAATAGAAAATATTGATTGGATTAGAGAAAATGCCGGTGGCGAACTTTTTTTCCTCTTTGACCCACGATGTTTTCAAAACATTTCTTTCCCAGGGTCTTACATAGGCGGCATTATCTGGTAAAGGGTTTTAACTCTTTACCAAAAGACAAATTCAAAGTATTTGCAGACGACAAAATAAATGTGACTCAAAAGCTGAACTTGATTTGGGAAGGCTAGAAAGCATTGTGGGAAAAGGAGAAAACGCTGGTTACCAGCATTTTCTCCTTTTCCTACAATGTTTTCAAAAGCTTTCCTTCTCAGGGTCGTTAAAAGTCGGGATTATCTGGTAAAGGGTTTTAATGCATTTTCCGTGTTAAACGGCACTTAATGTCGGCTTGTTTATGTTGCTTCATTACATCAGTCAATTTGTTTCTAGCCGATGGATATTAGCTTTTAAAACTCGCGAAGTTACTTAACTCAAATTCTCGTCTGCGGCTCTATTTATAAGAGGAAAACCGATAAAAAAAAAATGCATGGATAAGTACAGCCAAAACAAAATATAATGGCACTGAATTCTGTCATTGCCAATGGCAACAGAACCCTTTACCAAACGATAATTTTTTCGACTTGTTCAAATTGAAAGTTTTTGCAGACTACAATATAAATGTGATAAAAAATGATATTTGGCCTATGGAAGGGCTATAATAATGGTGGAAAAGCGAAGAGTTCTTGTTACCTAAATTTTCTCTCTTTTTTTTTTCAATTTTTTTATTTCTGCAGGGAGCGTTAACCCTTTACCAAACCACAAAATTTTAGACAGGTCCGAGTTGAAAGCACTCAGTGAAGACGACAAAATAAAAGTAACTAAAAAATTGAATCCCAGTGCAAATTAAAAGGGCTTGCTATCAGCTGGTTGCAACTTCGAGCTTAAAAAAGAGAGAGAGAGAGAGAGAGAGAGAGAGAGGGGGGGTTCTAAGAGATATGGTGGCACAGAAGTTAGCACGTCTGACACCAAGTTATAATGCCTGATGTTGTCGCGAAAATTAGAGATTTCTGAGAAATATGGAGGCATAGAAGCAATATCACATACTGAATTATAATGGAGAATATTATTTGCGATAATAATTATTGTCATAAATTAGTACGCTACAAAATTCATTCTATTATTATTATTATTATTATTATTATCATCATTAATATTATTGCTCTTTATACATTACTAGATAAATAACTAACTAATACATTTTCATATTACTCTAAAGAAGAGGGAATTGACGATTAAGAAAATGGCGAATACGAGTATCGTTGACCACACAGACACTGATAAATTTCTTGTAAACTATTGTTGTCAGGTACAACGTGGCTACAGGAAATAGTATGGCTGATAATGAACGACGGTGACTTCCAAGGAGCCGCAGAAAAACCTGTGTACTTCCGGTCGCCATTTTTGGAGTTCAAGGATGAAACTTTAAACGAAATAGGGCTAGATTTAGCGGAATCCATTCCGTCACCGCGAGTGATCAAAAGCCATCTTCCATACAGACTCATGCCAACACAGATCAGAACAAAATCATGCAAGGTATTTGACCCACTGTTGTTACTTTTGGACCTCTGCAGTTGACATCTTGTTTTGGAAACTTTTTGACAAAATTGCTAGTTCAATTCTTTTTCCAATAAGGAGTTTTCAAATTTTGAAAAAAAAAAAAATGAGCACAAGTGGACTTATCTTTTGAAGTTAACAGTACAGTGTGGATGAAGAAGACAAGACAGGTGAGGGTGACAATAACTGTAAGTGGTATTTTACGACATAACAAAAAAAAATGTTATTAGTGCACATTAGTGAATATTTAATCCTTTCCCAAACGATAAATTTTGGACCCTTCCAAACCCCAAGAGTTTGCAAACGACAATTTTAGATTTGGAGAAAATGGCAGAAAGTTCTCAAAAAGGGTAGAAAACACTGTGGGAAAAGGAGAAATTGCTCGTTATGAGCAATTTCTCCTTTTCCCACATTGTTTTCAAAATACTTTTACTACAGACACGTAAAAACCAGGGCTTGTTTGGGAAAGGGTTAGATAAGAGTGAAGGAAATATGAGGAAATGAGTGACATGAAAAAGCTTTCGTACAGAAAAACTGGCAAATCCTTGTTACACGAGATTGCTTCTTTTACGGCAATGTTAGGAAAATATTTCAAGTAACAATGGCATGAGAAGCTTTGTTTGTACTGTAATGGGATAATCAACAGGAAAAAAGTGGATTAATACAAAGAGGAAGTCATTTTAGGTTTCTGTCAGCAAAGGGGAATAACCATGCCATTGCTTTGTTCGAAAATAATGTAGCGGATATCTCCCTTCATATTTTGACCTGATCAAAGTTTCGGTTTAGGTTTAATTACTCTGCTCAAATCTTCATGACTAATCTGTTATCATCATCATCATCATCATCATCATCATATATCAGGTGTTGGTCCTTTTCTTACTCCCTTAACTCTTTACCAGACAACAAAATTTTAGCCATTTTCAAATTGAAAGCATTTGGAGAAGACAATTTCAATACGGCTCAAACGCTATAACTGTTTAGTGATAGGATAGAAAACATTGTGGGAAAAGGAGAAAATGCTGGTTACCAGCATTTTCTCCTGTTCGCACAATGTTTTCAAAAGGGTTGTTTCCAATGGGTCGTCAAAAGTCGTCATTGTGTGGTGAAGGGTTAAGATCTTTAAGTCTCTTACAACCGATTCCTAAGATTGAGTTCTTCTACTCTATCATCATCATCATCATCATCATCATCATCATCACCACCATCATATAACAGTTGTTTGTCTTATTTAGGAGCCCTAAAGATTTTTGCGTCTCTTACGATCATTTTTTCTTCTCGATCATCATCATCATCATCATCATCATCATTTTGATTATATTAACAGATCTTAGTCCTATTCCGGAACCCAAAAGATTTGTGTGTCTCCTACTACCATTTCTACAGATCTAGTTCGTCGTTTGGAAACTTTAAAGGTACATGGCCGGAATTCTTCGACATGTTTCTAGATGGACATGGTGAGCATTACTTTGATTCGATTTTTGTACTCATTTGTATTGTTTGAATTGTATTATGGGCATTGATTTATCTACTTTCTCAGTGTATTATTATTATTATTATTATTATTATTATGAGGACTACTTTGTGTGGGAGGGAGCGATTGCTTGGTGTGAGCAATTTTTCCCTCTCATACAATGATCATGTTGCATTTGGTAAATGTATATCGGCACTCGTTAATGTAAGAATATAAAAACAAAAGAGTACAAAAGTAAGTTAAGGATTTAGGCAGTTTAAAAATATCCACCCATAAAAATAATTTTCTAAGAATTTGGTGATGGGATTTTCTATTTGTGTATGTATTGTATAAACTGTGTTATGGGCACTGCCTTATAAGGATTCTTCTGTGTGGGAAGGAGTTGTTGGTCGATGTGAGCAATTTCTCCTTCTCATACGTTGATTGTGGTTAACAGTTTAGAAGTAGCTCTACCTCTGTTAATGTTAAATCATTGTAAGTTTTAAAAAAAAGGTGATAATGGGTATGCCATAAAATGGGTTTTTTAGTATTATGGGCCGGTGGCCTAGTATTACCTAATAAAGTATTATTGTATTGTATTATTGTATATTCGATTCGATAATTTTGTATTTTTCTATTTTCAAAGCTGGTTTTACTCCCTTAGAATGTGAATGGTGTAGATTGTGCAGTCTGATCTTGGGTCTACACCGTCCTCTAGTTAGGAAATGCGCCAAATAAATCTATATATATTCGACCGCCTTTTACGGTGGAAAATAATTGTGTAATACTCCAAAACTAGGAACTATTTTTGTTCTATATCAAGATCAAAGATCAAGCTAAACGTTCTCTGCAGTTTGACCTCGGATCTATTCGGTCCGCGAAAGTCTTTTTTTTTTGTCAGAGGCGTTAAAATGATTAATTATCTGAAATCCAACATTTTGATAAGTTAGGTCAGTTCTGTGATACTCACACACCAAGATTTGTCTGGTGACTTTAGATGCCGTGAGGCAGGATCTTTACAAGAAATATCAAGATCAATTAACCCTTTACCAAACGACAAAAAATTAGACTAGTCCAAACTGAAAGCAATTGCAGACGACAAAATATACGTAACTCAAAAATTGAAATTTGTTTCCAGCAGGGTAGAAAACATTGTGGTAAAAGGAGAAAATGCTGGTTACCAGCATTTTCTTCTTTTTCCACAATGTTTTCTAAAGGCTTCCATCGCAGGGTCGTAAAAACAAGGGATGGTTTGGTAAGAGATTACATGGCGAACTGCCGAGAAAAAATATGTAATATATGTACTTACATACTTTCCATAATCACCTGTGTACGCTGTGGACAAAGTTGTTTCTAGAATCTACTTTAAACATTTCATTCATCGTTGTCTGCACATGTCGTATTTTTCGAATGGACGTATCTGCTATGATGAATCTCTATCCTCACAGGGTGGCTATAATGATTCCAGGGCGGCTTGTAAAATTACAGCTCTTGCGCTAAATAAAGTAAAATGCAGAAAATGGCTTTAATATGTCTGTAGAGAACTCAATTCTGTTTTTCGTTTCAAAAGTTGTAAAGGGAAAAAAAACATAAAAGCTAGCATTCTTTCATGCAAACCTTTGTACAAAATTTCTAAATATAGATATGTGGAAAATCCGACAGTGTTCCCACCAGCTTTTTTATTTCAAGAGTATAGTTACCCCCGAGCTGTAAATATGGGGCTAAGATTTAAATATTTGAGGGTATGACAACAATGGTTCTCAACTAGTGTAATAGCAATCAATACTGATGACTGCAGCACAAAAGTCTGTTCTGTTAAGATATCTGTGGAAATATACTGCTTAAAGTCATTTAAAAGCTGAAACTAGAGGCGCTTAAGCGCCTGTATCGCTCTACAGGCCTGATTTTTCTGTAACGGTGAAGAGAAGTTTTTAAAAATTACCATTCAATCCTGCATTTTAGCTACCAACTTAAGAGAAAAAGCTAAGAAAAGGATTGTGAGAAAAGAAGAAAATAATAGTCACCAGCATGTTCTTAGTTTTCCACAATAATTTCTACCCTTTTTGATACAAGTTTTCACTCTGAAGCTATATTATATATTGTCTGCAACATCTTTCAATTATGAGCAGTTACAAAATTTTTTCATCTGGCTATAGTTAAAGAGGGTCTTGTCACAAACCATTTTTTGGGTGGGTAAAACATTTAAATATAGAAAACTAGGTCACCAGGATTAACACCCCTCCTGTCCACTTTGCACTTGTAGGTCACCAGTAGGTAAACAAACCTTTACCAGAACTAATAAAAGTGCAGAGGTTCTCTTGTTTTATATGGAAAGGACTATGGGTTATGAAAAGCAACCCTCTTTAACCCTTTACCAAACAACAAAATTTGAGATGTGACCAAATTGAAAGCATTTGCAAACGACAAATTAAACATTGATGAAATGATGATTTCTCTCTTTGATAGAGTAGAAAACACTGAGGGGAAAGGAGAAAATGCTGGTTACCAGCATTTTCTCCTTTTCCAACAGTGTTTTCCAAAGACTTCTTGTCTTTGGTTGGTTATGAGTAATTTCAGTCTTTTCCCACAGTGAAAGCAACAATGAAATCCAATGAATAGTTTGAGAGAAGAAATTTTTCAAAGATTTTACTTTATACCATAAAAGGAAAATGAGTCTCCCATAAAAGCCATGTTTTTTGACGGATCATTTTTTTTTTTTTACGAATTCTGTAAACCTCTACCTAAGGAACATTCCTGCAAAATAATAATGCTATCCAATTAGCGGTTGGGGAGGAGAAGATTTTTAAAGGTTTTTTACTTTGGTTGCCATGGCAACCAGAATTCTACATGGAACACCAGTATTTGAAGGAATTTGAAAGAGGACCACCTAAGGAACATTCCTGTGAAATTTGGTAAAAATCCAGTCTGTAGTTTCTGAGGAGAAGTTTTTGAAAGAAAAAGTTTACGGACGCACGCACGGACGAACGGACGGACGGACGGACGCACGACGGACACAACGCCATAACAATAGCTCGCTGGCCTTCGGCCAGTGGAGCTAAAAACGGTCTGAAATGATTCTAATCAGACTATGTCTAAAGGAACATTTTGTTGTGTCATTGGTTTCCGCGTTTTTTACACCGCGCATTTCTTTCCTGTATACTAGTTCATGGATAGGTATTTCCGCCTGATTTGACAATAATCGCTTAAGCAGGGTAGCAAGTAACTACAAATCCTGTCATTTTACACAAGTTAATCAGATATGGGTTTTTTTTCACGGTTTTTTTTTTCTTATGACTGGGAGGTCTCGTATATAACCAAAATTTGTTAAGTGAATTTCAATTCTATAACGTGATTTACGCAATGATTTGCGTGAGTGGGAACACTGTCCGGGATTTCTCCTAAAGCTTAAACAACAACAAAAACGAGTCCCCGTCATGATTATGATAGGCTTATACCGTGGCTATATACAAGACCTATAGGGGATGCATTCATAAATGACTGGTGCGTAGGTCATATATTAGCTAACCATGACTGGATAAATCGCACAAGTTAGCGCTGTTTTGATTAAATGTAAACGTGTATTTTATTTTTAAATTCACCACATCTTGAAAAGTAGTCCGGTTCTGAGGCTACAATGCCACCTAGCAGACTATAACTTATTCATATTTCATTTCTCCTCTGACAAAAAAAGGAACGCCGCTCTCATGGAAATCCTGTTTTGTTTGTAAGATTTATATTTAAAAAAAAGGAGTTCTCCAGATTTCAAACAAACAAAAGGACATGTAAGTACTCTGTGTTCAGAAATTTCCGAGCCTCTTTACCCTTTACCCCTTAAGGCATTTCTATAGTATCTCTAATTGACCCTATACTAAATAATAGCAAGGATGAAGCCGTTTCTTATGTGTCAACGACACCTTTTAAAAGCATACAAAACATTGTGACAAAAAGTGAAATTGCTCGTCACGACCAATTTCACCTTTTGTAACAATGTTTTCCAAAGGCTCCTACAAGCAATACGTAGAAGTGAGCATCTATGGAGTAAAGGGTTAACTCTTTGCCATCCGACAAAATACTCTATAGGGTACGTCAAAATTGAAAGCACTATAAACTCGATGCAACGAAAGCGCGGTAAAATCTACGTTATGCTATATAGACACGGTGGGTAATCTACATGAACAGAACCGTTGGTTCCGCATTCTAGATCTTGTGCAGAACTTCCGGAACAGGTGCGGTTCTGCAATCGTAGCCTGTAAACATCCACCATTTTTGACGAAAGAACGGTAAGTGCTGGAAATTTTGGTATTTTTCTCTTCTCTAACTGGTATTACACTAATTACAGGGATAAAAGTTACAAAATCTGAAAATACTGAAAATTGAGCTGGGGGCCAGGAGGCCGCTAGGGCCCCCGGTGGGTCCAGGGCAACGCTTTGGCCAGGGATATAGGGGGCCAGAGGCTCTCGGAAGCTCTTGATATTTAGCTATTCTATAACCCTGAAAGTCCTCTAATGAGATCCAGTTTTAGCATTTAGCTAAAAAAAATCCTGAATCCAATGAAAGATATGATATGCTAAAACCGTAGAAACACCCATACCCCATACCCTCCCCCCCGCCCCCGAAGGTCCTGAGATTTAGCTATTTTATCCAGTTTTCGAATTTTAAAGCTGAAAAAATCTTGAATCGAATGAAAAATACGATATGCTAAAACCAAAGAAAATTGATAGTATCAAGATAAACGAAATGCTATTCGACCTCTGTAACATTTAACCGTGAAGAATCGCGGAGATCAATCAGAAAACTTCAAGGGATTGTCTTAGAAACCAGATATTTCCCAGGTGCATCTCGCGAAAGACAACACAAGAAGGATGACTTTTAGTAATTACTGGATGATACATAGATACATACAAAATACAGACTGATAGACATGTACATTGACATGCATACAGGCAAACTGACATACACACATCCAAAAAATGCAGAGAGTTTTTAACTTTGGAATTGGTGGCCGACTAAACTTTACAAACGTTCATCTACAATTTCAGAACCATACTAAATAAACGGAGAACGCTCCACAATCAGAACAACATCTATTTTGCTAAAGACTTTCTTCGTAGTTTCAGTCAGATACGTGTCCAGGGACATCTTTGATGTTTATTTAACAACCAGGCACACTCAAAACTGAAACGATCACCAACATAGTGTTAGAAAAGTAACATGTTATGGGTAAAATTCACCCGTCTTCTGCTGTCTTCCGTTGTTTATTGCGAGGTACATCTGGAAAATTTCTGGTTTCTAAGACAATCTCTCAAAGTTTTCAATTTGACATCCCTGAATTCTTCATGGTAAAATATCATAGGGGTCGAATAGCATTACGTTTGTTTTTTTTTTATAGTATCAGTCAGAGAAGAGAAAAACATGAAAATGTCAAGCTCTTACCTTTCAGTCTTCGAAATTGGTGGATGTTTACCGGCCACGATTTCAGAACCGCACCTGTTCTAGAAGTTCCACACAAGATTTAGAATTAATCTGCTTTCTATCGTGATTTATCCCTCACTAAACCATGTTGTGAGTTATGAGGCGCAATGAATAAACCACTCCGGTTATCGCCCTCGGGGATTAGGCCTATCTATTGTGCCTCACAACTGGTTTATTGAACGATAAACCACGATAGAAACACGGTTATTTCTGAAATAAATTGACAAATAAACCATACTCTAAATCGTTCTTGTAGTTGACCACGGATCCTGGTTTGATTATACACTAAGCTGGTGGGAGGAACGACATCACGAAAATATAGAAATCCTCTTCTACGAAGATCTTAAGGTGAACCTGAAATCAGAAGTTATCCGAATGTGCAACTTTCTAGGGAAATCTCTTCCAGATGACGTCATAGATAAAATAGTACGTCATTGTGGTTTTAAAAACATGAAGGAAAACCCTATGACAAATCATTTAGATGTATACTCGATCAATAGCAAGATATCACCGTTATTGAGGAAAGGTAAATTCTTTGGATAGTTTTTTTTTTTAAACACTTTACCAAAAAGAAAAAATTTTGTACTGGATCAAATCAAAGCATTTTCAACCGACAACTTAAATGTAGTTCAAGCGATATTAAAGCATTTGCAGCCGACAACTTAAGTGTAATTCAAACGATATTAAAGCATTTCTAGTCGACAACTAAAATATAGTTCAAACGATATTTTTTGTCTTTGATATGACAGAAAACACTGTCGGAAAAGGAAAAAACTCTGAACACCATTTCTCCTTTTTTCATAATGTTTTCAAAAGCCTTCTTCATGGTTGGTAAAGTTCGAGATTGTATGGTAAAGGGTTAACGGAAATCTGCGGCTCGTTCACAACTTATGAAATTTTTCTGCTTAAATTGGAGCCATTGCTATTTGTCAAATGATCTCCTTTGCCATATAAAAGCTAGAGATAAACAAATACAGATTGGTGCTTTTACCTTTATCCTTTGTCTTTTTCCTTGATTCTCCTGGTGATGTTTCGAGAAGTGTTACATGATGTATGACTTGTGCATATGGTTCCATCTGAAGACAAATTCTGCTCTCAATTGTCAGAAAATATCAATCTAGTTCGTTACTCTCACCATACATCTCTGCAATGGGCTATGTGAAAAGGATATTGTCAAACCTTGAAAAACATGTTTCATTACTGTTTAACTGTTTCATGTGTAACATAATAAAGGAGACAAAGGAAATTTGATTCCGGATGAATTTACCTGTATATGACTGAACTATTTTTTCAAGCTTCTTTACTGATCCGAATCTTACGCCACTTGTAAAAAAAATGGCTGCGCCCATGAGTGATGTTTGAACAGCACACAATACAGCCGATTGGTCTTTCTTTCACTGGCATTTCTGCCGCCATTTTGAGTTATAGACATGTGACAAAAATATCATATGAAGACGGACTACTTTCTGAGCAAACTACATAGGTGAATCTGAATGATCCGTAGTGCAAGAGAGTGGTCATATAGATGGATCCTTGGTGATAAGACAAACTGACTTACTTGGTTACCATTGCCAAGGGCATCCAAACAACCGCAATTAGTACATTTACTGTGTAAAAGGGAGAAAAGACTGGTTAACTTACATGTACCTCCGTTTTCTCCTTCTGAAACTATGGCCTCTTTCTCTGCATCAATAAAACCTGAAATTGTGTGGTAAAGGGTTGTAGTTTATCTCAGGTACTGTCACCATCGATTAAGTAAAGTTACTAATTCATCATTATCCAAGTAGTTAATGTGTTGTAGAAATGTAATTAAACCTGAGATTGTGTGGTAAAGGGCTGTAGTTTATCTCAGGTACTGTCACCATCGATTAAGTAAAGTTACTAATTCATCATTATCCAAGTAGTTAATGTGTTGTAGAAATGTACTTAAACCTGAGATTGTGTGGTAAAGGGTTGTAGTTTATCTCAGGTACTGTCACCATCGATTAAGTATAGTTACTAATTCATCATTATCCAAGTAGAGCTCTAGTTAATGTGTTGTAGAAATGTACTTAAACCTGAGATTGAGTGGTAAAGGGCTGTAGTTTATCTCAGGTACTGTCACCATCGATTAAGTAAAGTTACTAATTCATCATTATCCAAGTAGTTAATGTTTTGGAGAAGTGTAATTAAACCTGAGATTGTGTGGTAAAGGGTTGTAGTTTATCAAATGATTTATCTATCTTTATCTCAGGTAGTACTGAGATTAACTACAACCCTTTACCACACAATCTCAGGTTTAATTACACTTTTACAACACATTAACTAGATCTACTTGGAATTGGATAATGATGAATTAGTAACTTTACTTAAACGATGGCGACAGTACCGTACTGTCACCATCGATTAAGTAAAGTTACTAATTCATCATTATCCAAGTAGTTAATGTGTTGTAGAAATGTAATTAGCTATCCACCAAGAATCTGTATATAGTGCATGCAGTGTGAATTACTGATGGGCACTAAATAGATTTATCCGTTTCTACGTTACTAATTTTAGTCACTCCTACATGGGCAGTAACTCCCTCAAAAACACGCATTGTAAGAAACATAGACATGCACATTTTATTCTTAAGACGTAAACGAAATAAGACAAATAAAAAATACCTTCAACCATAGTTCCAATATTTTTCGTTTCGCCACATCTATACAATTTTTCAACAACACAACTTTAGTTTACGATTTACAAACGAATGGAATGTCTTCTTTGATGGCTCAAGCAGACGGTTTCCAGGAAAAAAGCGTGCAGCGCGTGAATGACCCTGATCGGCCTAATATATCACGGTACCCAACGGAAAACTAATTACGGTATCCGTCATACGGATCAGAAAATATTTCACCGATATTTCTTGATAACCTACTGGAAGGCATGAAATAAAGTATTGTCTTTTGTCATGCATATATTCAAAAAAAAAAAAATGGCAAAGGGTTTCGACCCATGTAAGCTTGTGCGAACTGCACAAGCTGATACGGATCGATAGTTTTTGCATATGCATTAAGCCCCTTTTTTCGCAGATCATGGTTCAAATCATTTAACTTATTACCAAACGACAATATTTCAGGTTTGTCCAAATCGAAAGCATTTGCAGGCGATAAAATAAAAGAGACTGAGAATTTGAAATTTGTTTTGAGAAAAGGAGAAAACATTGTGGGAAAAGGAGAAAATGCTGGTTACCAGCATTTTCTCCTTTTCCCACAATTTTTTCTGAAGGGTTCTTTCTCAGGATTGTCAAAAGTAGGGATTGTGTGGTAAAGGGTTAAAGATAAAGATTATAAATATAAAGATGATTTATTTCAGGGACCGTTGGGGACTGGAAGAATGAGTTTACAGTGATACAAAACGAGCGCTTTGATAAACTTTACAATGATATTTTTGCCGAGAAGAATATTCCATTCAAGTATTCTTTACAATAAACCGGAAAAAATCTTATTATAAAAGGTAAGGCATGGAAACAGGACAGTTGCTGGGTCTTATTTCAATCTTTACCACACAAATCCGAGTTTTAATGGCTTTGAAGGAGAACCCACTGAGAGAAAATGAGAAAATGCTTCTAACCAGCATTTTCTCTTTTTCCCAAAATGTTTTCTACCCTGCTGGAAACAAATCTCAATTCTTGAGTTATGTTTATTTTGTCATCTGCAAATATTTTCAATTTGGACCAGTGTTTAGTCGTTTAGTAAACATTTAATCAATTCTGTAAGATAAACTGTTTCCCTAAGTTTCATTGGATTGTGTTTTCAGCCCTAATCATTGAGAGTTTGCGTTTATAAATCTATCTATCTATCTTTCTATGGTGGAACCAGCTTGCATAGCTCAGTTGGTATAGAGCATAAGAACCGTGATCATGGGGGTGTGGGTTCGATCCCCATGGCTTGCCATCTGAAATTATTAATAATCTTTAGGATGAGACGTTAAACCGAGGTCTCGTGTGACGGTGCTATACACCGAGCACGTTAAAGGACCAAGCATAACTTAGGATGGGTTTCGTCCTGTATCTGCACTATCCCCTTTAACACTACAACCGCCTTCAGGGGGCGTCTCCCACATGGGAAACCGGTGGCGACGATAAATAAACACAAATTCAATCAACCCATATTTGGGCGCCGCCGTTGTCTGCGCATGTCATATTCTTCCAAGATTCGATGGCCTATATGACACATCACTAGCCCCGAAAGCTGGCAGACTGTAATATTACGCACTATAAAGTTGCAATGTAGAAAATAGCTTAAATTGTCAATACGTTTGGAGACAAATGAAACCTGCTTTAGCTCCAGATTTCTCTAAACTGCTGATCATAGCTGAGTGAATTGCAAGAGGTAGCGTTTTATTGAGTAAATATTTATTTTAGTTTGAAATTCAAAGTAACGGTTGTCGCGTAGGAAAGTGGTTCGGTTCTGTACCCAGGATGCCAAAATGAGATAGATGAGTATTTATAGAATGCCATCTTGTTACGTAGGACAGCGACTTTTAACTCTTTGCAAAATGACTAAAACGTAAACTTAACCTAATTGGAACTTGAAACAACAACATTTGAGTCTTGCTATGGCAAAATATGTTTCACTGTATCTCCGCGGTGCATTTTAAACATAGATTGATTAAATTTACGTTTATTTATCGTCGCCATCAGTTGCCCATATGGACGACGCACCTTGAAGGCTAATAGTATTGTTATGGGGGATAGTGCAGATTTAGGAAGAAACCCATTCTAAGTTACGACTGGTTCTTTAACCCTTTCCCAAACAAGCCCTGGTTTTTACGTGTCTGCAGTAAAAAAAGTCTTTTGAAAACACTGTGGGAAAAGGAGAAATTGCTCTTTACGAGCAATTTCTCCTTTTCCCACAGTGTTTTCTACCCTTTTTGACAACTTTCTGCCATTTTCTCAAAATCGGAAAATGTCATCTGCAAACTCTTTCAGTTTGGAAGAGTCCAAAATTTGTTGTTTGGGAAAGGGTTAAAGTGCTCTGTGTATGGCACCGTCACACAGGACCTCGGTTTTACGTCTTATTCAAATGACTATTAGTAATTTTAGATAGCCAGCCGTTGGGATCGAACCCACATCATCAAGTGACTCGAAACATTACGTTCAGGCCTATGCTCTACCTATTGAGCTATGCTGGCTGGTCAACAGATTATTATGTAACCAGAGATACATTTTATTAACCTTTTACCTGATATGTCAATTTGAGGCTCTTCCATTTCATCAGCAAATAAAGATATGATGTCAAAAATATGGACAAATGATCGAATATCTGATTGAGTGGAAAACATTCTGGGAAAAGGAGAAATTGCTCGTTACGAGCAATTTCTCCTTTTCCCACAATGTTTTCAAAAGCTGTCTGTTGTTGATACGTCAAAATGAGTATCTATGGGGTAAAGGGTTAAACAAAGGACTGAATCACGAAGCCCAATGGTTTTGTTCGTTACAAGCAGAAAATTGACTAATTGAAGTGCAAAGTTTCAACCCATGTCAGCCTGCGTGGACTGCACTTGCTGACCTGGGTCCCTACTTTTCGCAGATGCATTAAACCCGGTTTTCACAGAGCACATTTTTTTTTTAATATGTATTATTGTTTCTATGGAAATAACCAATTTATTTTAATTACAAAGGCAGCTGAGAATTACCTCCCTTTGAAATCACTTTACGGGAAAAATGTGCAAATTCAAACAAAAAAACATTAATATGCTTTATTTTCTTAAATAGTTCATTTCAGGACTAGGATAGTATCACGGAGGGAAGACGTAAGTGGCTTTCCCACTACTGGAGTAAAGAAATAAAAGAAACTCATGGACAGCTGCGTTGGCTGCTGTTTGATACAGACGTGTCGTGAAAAACAGTGTGAAATATTTTAATGAGACAATAGGAAAAACGTTACACAAAATCATTAAGATTAAAGACATACTCTTTACACTGAAGTTATTCTTTAGGCTGCTAAACGCAACTAACTGACCTTTTGCGGACAGTGCAGATCGAGATCAGACTGCACAGAACGTGCAGTCTGATCTTGGATCTACACTGTCCGATAAAGAGACTTTATTGCCAATAGCATAACTTTGAAGTAGTAACATTTTAGTCATTCAGCAGGAAAAGGTTAAAAAATCTTAGACTAGTCAAAATCGAAAACACTTTTAGATGGCAGACTGGATGTGTCTGGAAGATTCTGGGACAATTGCCTCCCGGACAATTGTCCCCCGGAGTATTGCTTCCCGAACAATTCCCCCCGGACCATTGCCCCTCGAGGACAATTAGCCCCCCCCCCGGACAATTCCCCCGAACTATTGCCCCAAGAGGACAAGGAATTGTCCTGGGGTGCAATAGTCCTGGGGGGATTGTCCGGGGGGGGGGCAGTGGTCCGGGGCAAATTGTCCTCAGGGGGCAATTGTCCGGGGGGCAGTTGTCCGGGGGGCAGTTGTCCTGATACGGTCTAGAACGACTATTTTTTTTTATTTCAACGGTAGAAAACACTGTGTGAAGAGGAAAAAAAGTTGTTAACAAGTAGGACGCGTGTTGATATGGGGATTTGCAGAGATTACAGACATGCGTAATAGATTATATATACACTTCAGTGTAGGATTTCTGTTGTTATGGCAATATGGTGTTAAATATTGAGTTATCAATTTTCCGCAAGTTACCGAACACCACCGGGTTTTCATGACCCCAAAGAAAAAGAGTTCTAAAAACATTGTGGGGAATAAAATGTTCGTAATCACTATGTTGTGTATCCTGTCAAAGACAATCCAGTTATTGGAGAGGCATTTGGTTTTTCGTCTGTTGAAAACTGTTTTCATGATTCAATTGTGGAATTAATATACTTATGCGTACTTGTTTTGTTTGTTACAAGCAACTTCCAGAGCTCCGGATAGAGGGAGTGATTTTGATTTCAAAACTAAAAATATTAATTATTTTCTACTAAACCCTATGGTGTGGGTACTCATTAGAATCGTCTCATCGAGACGATTCTAATGAGTAACCACACCGTAGGGTTTAGAAGAGAACTAATGACATTAGAAAAACCATCGCTCCCTCTTATCTGGAGTTCTGACTTCCCCATTTGACATAATGTTTTTAAAAGTGGTACTTAGCAGGTTGTGACGGAAGAGAGGGAAGAGCATGGGAAGGTGACAATAGGAAGAAACACGAAGTTGTGCTTGTTAATTTCATCGACACTTTCATTATATCATCACCAAACAATCAATCAAGCAATCAATCAATCAGCCAGTCAGTCAGTCAGTCAATCATTCAATCATTTAATCAGTAAGTCAGTGAGCCAGTCAGTCAGTCAGTCAGCCAGTCAATCAATAAATTATTCATTCATTCATGCTAAACGTTTACAAAGTTTGAACGAGCCTTAGGAAAACGGCATTTTTGGAAAAAAAAATATGTAAACAAAAAACGGAAAAAAAAATCCAGGTAATTAACTAATCCTTTTCCTCTGTACTTGCGTTTAATTTGGAAATGTCTAAAATTTTGTTGTTTGGTGAAGGGTTAAAACAGATTTTCGGAAATCCACGATGAAGCCATTATCGTAATTATTTCTAAAACATAAGCCTTTACTCTTTACGAGAACAAACATTTCAAACTCGCCCATATTAAAGGTGGCTCTTCAGATTTTGGGACGAAAATTTTACAAGAATACCAAAATCAAAGTACTGAAAGTACTAATAGAAGGTGATGGTAGAAATTCGCTACTCGGTTTTAACACTGGTTCAATTCATTAAACATTTCATTCATCTGATGGTGATAAGTTGATAACATCTTTTTCTCAAATTCTTGTCATTTTTTTTGTAGAGTCTGCTCAGCAATGACCAGAATAAATGTTGATTTTTAACTTTATTGAACACAGGTTTACATATGGCTTGGGGACTGTAAAAACGCAGAAAATATAGAACATAGAGTTAAGCAGACAAAATACACAAAAAAGGGTAATGGAACAGGTAATAAAACACAGCCAATATAGAAAAAGAAGACAAAAACGTTCAAGAAGGTTTTCTGAAATGCCTGTTAAATGAGTACATAGACTTTGATGAAATTTTCATTGATTATATCTCAATTCAGCACCTTATACCAATTAGTTCGATTGTATTTATTTACAAATCAGTGTATAAAGGGGGGGTTGTTGTTACTTAAGTTTCATTTCAACATACATTTTAATTTGAAGGTAGATTAAACATAAGGTGTATTTGGACCATACGAATCTTTGAAATGGATAAATTACACTGTATTTTTCACCTGGCGTAGCTCTCTCTCTCTCTCTCTCTCTCTCTCTCTCTCTCTCTCTCTACGGGAGACGGGATGGCGGGAGACGGGGGGGGAGGGGGAACGGGGGGCGGAGGGGGGGGCATTTCACAAAGTGAAATGAACACCACTTTTGTGAAGCTCAACTTTATGCCAAGTATAAGGATTAAAGGTATGCAAAATGTGCAAGTTTTATTCACAGTTTACAAGACGACCCCACGGTTTGTTCATTTTGAAAATGAAACAGAGGTTCGTCTATATCGATGAAAAAAAAAATTTGTTTGAAGTTGCCCCTGTTTTCTTCGTATTTCTTCTTGTAAAAATGAACACTTAATTAACAAGAATTGTCATGCAATAATACTGACTTTGACAGACAAGCGATCATAGTGGAGAAAGAAAAAAATGTTTGTAGGAAAAAGGCATTTAAACGTAAGGAATGAGGGTTATCACGATGTTTGCAAACGCCATGTTTTAAAAGCCTTGGTCGTGCCCCTGTCACCAGCTCTGGCTCCCTTTCTTTTTCTCTCTCTCTCTCTCTCTCTCTCTCTCTCTCTCTCTCTCTCTCTTATTTTCTTTGTTTCTTTCTCTCTCTCTCTCTCTCTTTGTTTTCATTCTTTCTCTCTTTCTCTATCACATTTTCCCCCTCGCTCCCTCTCTCTTCATCAGTCTTTCATGTCCGACAAAGTCCATTGTCGTTCAAAGACTGAACTTCGAAAAGGTCTTGAAAAGCAGAAATAGGTGCACTGGCCCCCTCAGTACAGCTGAAATTATGTACAAAACAGTCATTAACACGACAAAACCAAGAATAAAATGAAATAAGGTCAAACCTTTACCACACAATCACAAGTTTTTCATGCCCTTTAGAAAAAAAAAGAGAAAAATCATGTCGGAAAAAGGCAAAATGCTGTTAACCAGGCTCTAAATTCACCAATCATTCTTAAAAACATTCTTGGTCTTATTCTCCAGCATTTTCTAAATTTGAAAGTAAGACAAATTCTGATTGGCTAAACCAAATGGTGCTGGTGTACTGGTGTAAGAAACTCCAGGAAAACACTCTTTGCAGTTCTTCCCTACATCTTATCTTGCATTCCGATATTTTTCAGTCTCTTTAGATTTTTTGTCTGTATTTATGACTGTCCGGATTTGGGTCTCTTTTGCTGACAATCCGTCATTTGGTGTGCCCTAAAACAGTTTGTCATTTGGTCAGGCTTTCAGACAGTTTGTCCTTGAGTCTGTCTTTTTGTCCCTTTTTATGACAAAACTAAAGGAATAAATAACATAGGAAGAAAGAAAGAAATTGAAAAGCAGGGCTTTCTTTTGAGTAGCAATTTGTCTCAGAGATCGCAAGTGGACATTTCCAAGAAATAACATGAAACCTTGGTCACTATCGTTTCCGTCCTCGTCTGCAATGTCTAGTTACTTGTCCGCTAGAGTGTCTTTTCGTCCGTCTATCTGTTTGACTTCTAGTTCGGTTGTCTGTCTGTATGTATGTCTACGAAAACGACAGGGTTAAACATGATTTTGAAATGTCCTTAAATTCTAACTGTATTGTCAGGTTTGAATACTCAGGCTTTTGCCAACTCTCAGAATTTTAGGAGAAGCCACTTCTCTCTCGCCTGAGAATTGGAGGAGTTCTTCAAAATGGAGAAAAGTGGTCAGACTTTGAAAGACATTAGAAACAGTATATGAGCTGAGTAACACGAGGAAATAATATTTTAACAGATTAACAGTTTAATTAAATAGAAAACCATGTCAATACATGAAATCATATAAAACGTTCTATCAATTCGATCAATATCCTTATTAATATTCCTATAAAAAAAACTATGTAAATCTTTGCAGCACAGCAAAGTTTTAGACCAATCCAAATTAAAAGCATTTGCAGATGCCAAATAAAATTGGGCACAAATGACAGTATCTATCTAACCTTTTCCCACACAAACATTTTAGACCATTCCAACTTGATAGCATCTGCAGGCAACAAACCTGACAGAGACACAGATGAAGTGTAGATTTATTACAGAGTAGAAAACATGTTGGGAAACGGAGAAAATGATGGTAACCATCATTTCATCCTTTTCCAACAATGTTTCAAAAGGCCTCTTCTTCAGGGTTGTGAAAACAAGTGACTGTTTGGTAAAGGGTTAACTCTTTAGACTGGTCCAAATTTAAAGCACTTGCAGACAATAAATTAAAGGCAACGCAAAAATTCCGACCTTTAAAGGCATTTGCAGACAGCCATTTTAAAGAGATTCTATTGATGACTACGTGTAGAGCCTTTCTCATAGAGAAAATATTACCTGCACTTGCCCTTTTTTCCGCAATGTTCTTACTCTTAACCACCTAATCCCAACTTTAAACATCTCCTGAAAAGAAGCCTTTTGAAAACATTGTGGCAAAAGGAGAAAATGCTGGTACCAGCATTTTCTCCTTTTCCCACAATGTTTTCTAACCTTCTCAAAACAAATTTCAATTTTTGAGCCACGTTCATTTTGTCGTCTGCAAATGGTTTCAATTTGGACCAGTCTAAAATTTTGTCGTTTGGTAAAGAGTTATGTATGTTCTTCAAGGTCGTAAGGATACAGGATTGTTTGAAGTTGAATTGAATTTTAATTTTCCATTGTTGTTCTGGCGATAAACCTAAACTGCTAGAATTAGTTTAGAAATCCAGAAAAACATTTATTTTAGCTCAAGCACAATATGTCATTGATTGGGCTGTATTAATGAGGTTGCTAAATTGCATGAGGGACGTCCATGAATTTCCTGGACAGAGTGCTAAACGTACAGGGGGCGTCCATGAATTTCTTGGACAGAGTGCTAAATGTACAGGGGGCGTTCAGGAATTTCCCGGACAGAGTGCTAAATGTACAGGGGGCGTTCAGGAATTTCCCGGACAGAGTGCTAAATGTACAGGGGGCGTTCAGGAATTTCCCGGACAGAGTGCTAAATGTACAGGGGGCGTTCAGGAATTTCCCGGACGGAGGCCCTTAACCCTTTCCCAAACGACAAACTTTTGGACTAGACCGAATTGAAAGCATTTGCAGACAACAATTCAACTCTTGCTGAAAAAGATGATTTCTGTCTATGGTAGGGTAGAAAACATTGTGGGAAAAGGAGAAAATGCTGGTTACCAGCATTTTCTCCTTTTCCCACAATGTTTTCAAAAGGCTACTCTTCCAGACCCGTAAAAATAGGGATTGTTTGGGAAAGGGTTAACCCTTCACCTCACAATTCCAAATTTAATAACCCTCATTCCTTATTTTTCACTGTCATTCTCTAAATCTCTTACAGTCAGTTCAGTGTTTTGGTGTTTATATTCAATCTATTTTTTGTTTACTGTAATTTGTCATACCGCGTGACTTTCTTCGGGAGAGGAACTATATAAGCTTTGATGCTTTTGTTTCGATCCGTTCGCAAATTGCTGTTGTAATTGATTGCTAATTGTTATGATATTGGATAAAATATGTTTAAACTAATGACCCTTAGAAAGAAAGCTTTTGAAAACATTGTGTGAAAAGGAAAACATGCTGGTAAACAGCATTTTTTCTCCTTTTCCTAGAACAATTTCTACCCTTCCAAAGACCAATCACATCATTTAAATAAAATTGATCTGTCGTCTGCAAATACTTTCAATTTGGACAAATCTAACATTTTGTCGTATGGTTAAGACTTAAACTCACAATACTCATACTCACTCATACATAACTAACAATCATTCGCTGTGGACGAAATGTGCTTGAGTCGATTGTATGAATTTCAAGTGTTTTATTTTCTTTAGCACTTACCAAACCTAGAAAAGAGGATAATAGATGACTGTATGGTGTTTTATGGCGCATCGACATCAGGGGTCATTAGCGCGTATCGTAGAAGAAAGGAACGGAAGGAAAAGGGGGCAATAGTGCGTGGTACAAGAGTATTTGGGATTTTATCTGAAACTATGCACAGACAGACTGTAAGTGAAGAACAAGATCGAAATGCATGCATGTACAGGCTGATCTCTATCCACAAAAGCACTAGTGGTTCTGTAAAACAGGATAGTGGTAGATGTAACTTAATAGACAAAAAGTGATACTCATTTTCGAAATCATTTACTTCAACAGGATAATAAGGGTAATCAGGGTTCTATAGTTCTATACCAAACAATAAAGTGATTTTACAACTCTGTCTTAGAAAACCTTTGAAAATATCGTTGAAAAGGGATAAAACGATAGATAGGACTTTCTCTATTTCACATAAGGTTTTCAACTACATTTGTAGGTATCTCGTGAAGGTGGCAATGTCTCCTTTTGTCACTCTGTTTTAAATAAATGAAATAGTAATATATAAACATTTCAAAAAGTCGCCTGCAAAAAGATAACGAGTGAATAAAGCCACGTCACATCGTTTAGATTATCTACTCTCCAATTAGAATATGACAAGTGCTTCAAATTCATCTCTCCGCCGCCATTTTACTAAAGAATTCCTCGTGTTAACTACCCCAGTGACAGATCTGAAAACATTATCGGAATAAGAGGAGAAAATGCTGACTAAAAGCACATTCTTCTTTTTTAGCAATATTTTCTTTATATTTCAAAGGCAAGTTCTATCATATGAGGCACATTTTACTTCCATTTTGGAAAAGTCTATCATTTTGTTCTCTGGTAAAGAGTTAACCCATTACAACACAAACCCTTTTGACGACCCTGAGAAAGAAGCCTTTAGAAAACATTGTGGGAAAAGGAGAAAATGCTGGGAACCTTTTCTCCTTTGTCTACAATGCTTTCTACTCTTCAGAAAACAATTCCAACTTTCCAGTCACTTTTATTTTGTCGTCTGCAAATGCTTTCGATCTGGACAAACGTAAATTCTTGTCGTTGGTAATGAGTTGACTCTTTACCAAACGGCAAAATGTTGGAACACGTCCAAATTGAAAGCATCTGCAGACGACAAGTCAAATATGGCTCAAATGATGCAGTTTGTCTCTAAAAGGATAGATGGCATTATGGGAAAACAAGAAAATGTTGGTTACCACCATTTTCTCCTTTTCCCACGATGTTTTCAATAGATCTCTTCACCCGAGGATCTTTAAAACTCTGGATTGCGTGGTAAATACTTAACCCTTTACCAGGTGACAGAATTCTAGTCTTGTCCAAATTGAAAGCAGTTGCAGACGACAAAATTAAATGTGACTGAAAATTTGAAATTTGTTTTGTGAAGGGCAGAAAACATTGTGGGAAAAGGAGAAAATGCTGGTTACCAGCATTTTCTCCTTTTCCCACAGTGTTTTCAAAAGGCTTCTTTTTCAGGGGCGTCAAAAGTAGGGATTGTGTGGTAATGGGTTAAATGTGACTGAAAATTTGAAATTTGTTTTGTGAAGGGCAGAAAACATTGTGGGAAAAGGAGAAAATGCTGGTTACCAGCATTTTCTCCTTTTCCCACAATGTTTTCTATTGGCTTCCTTCTCAGGCGCGTCAAAAGTAGGGATTGTGTGGTAATGGGTTAATTACGTACGAACAATCCCGTCTTTAGCACTTACCAAACCTATAGAAAACGAAAAACAATTTTATAATTAGAGGTTGTTTAATACAAACCTCTTCAAATAAGGATAGTACATTCAATTGGGTTTTATTGTGGCGCCGTATGAGCGGCGGCACTGTACTTTCATTCGGTTTTGAAAAGTAGCTATGGAGGCAACACTATTGTTTACTCGGCTTTCAGTCATTCCGTAACTGTGTCATTTCGTACCTTAGCCACTTTGTACAATTTTGGTAAGAGCGTAATCAATAAGGTCATTTCATACCCAGTTTTTAATGTCAATTTGGTGATTTAGAACCTGGTTTAACTATTTTCTTGTCTTTTGAACATAGCTCCAATAATTGAAACTACATGTATGTTAAATTTCGTAGAAGAATGGCTACGATTGTGTCTTACCATAATTGTTTCTTTCTTTTTTAAGTTTTAATTCTAAAGATTATTTAGGACTTCTCAGTTCATTTCTCACCGATTTCTGTACAAATTTATGCAAAGTGTTTTATTTCAGAAGTAACTCATTTGCGGCGCAATTGATGGTACGCATCAATATTTTCTTGTGTAGTACGAGGGTCGTTCGAATATTATCCGGATTAAGTCTATAAATTTTTAATGAGTCATCGTAATTCGACAAAATCCATGCATCGTAAAACAAAATTCATTATGTACAAAAGTGCAAAATGTTTCAACAATTGTACAATACACTTTGATTTTACATGCAATCAGACATGCATAGGTACCAGGACCCGGCGCACGAAACGCTACAATATACGAAGTCATCAACGTCATGGCAAGGTTATCAGGCAACGTTACTTATTCTTTCTCAAAGTACTCGCCCCCATGATCTATGCATCGTCGGTGACGGCGTACCCACTGGCTGTACATATACATGTATCAGTGTTTTAGTGACCGAATTATTGCCTTTCGCCATGATAATTTTTTTGTATGTGTTTGTTGGAGTTTCTTCTAGCTGCTGGCCAATATGGACCGGATTTCCAGATGGTCAGTTGACGGCATCTTTAATATCAACGCTCAAAACTTTTACCCCAACTGTATTTAAACTCGATTTTCTCAAGCATAAAGCAGTCAAATGAAGTCAATTTTACTCACGATGTAGGTAGCGCCAAATCTTGTATTCTGATTAAATTTCATTACGTAAGCAGTTACAAGAGAAACAATAAGTAGAAAAGGCAAATATAAATGCAATATTTTTCGCTGTGCCGGGAACACGTTCCCATGGCATTTGCGATGGCAACTGAGAGAGTGTTTCATGAAAGAAGTATATAAAATAAGCATAGACAAACATGGATTGAATTCTGATAGAGAATGATTCAAAATTTAGCACGATTGCTTCGCAAATAATTTTTTAAAAGACATGCAAAATCCGGATAATTTTTTAACAACCCTCGTATTAGCGTAACATAGCATTTCATCGCAAGGTCTCGGGTAATCCGATATCGAGGCTGGGAACCAGCGTCTATCAGCCGATCTAAGCCGAATCCGTTCTTTTTCTTTTTCGGCAATGACAGGCGATTTTCAGAAACAACTGATTTGCGGCGCCATTCATGTTAAGCATCAATATTTTCTTGTGTAATATTAGCGTAACATCGCCTTTCATCGCAAGGTCTTGGGTAATCCGTTATGGTGGCGGGGAACCAGCGTCTATCGGCCAATCTTAGCCGAATCCGTTCGTTTTTTCGGTAATTACAGGCGATGTTACATGTCCTCTGTCAGAGTGCCCTATCCTTAACTTTTTACCAAACGACAAATTTACAGACTCCAAATTAAAAAAATTTGCAGACGACAATATAAATGTGACTGAAAAATCAAAATTTGGTTCGGGAAGGGTAGAACACATTGTGGAAAAAGCAGAAAATGCTAGTTACCAGCATTTTCTCCTTTTCCTACAATGTTTTCAAAAGGCTTCTACCACAGGGTCGTCAAAAGTCTTCAATGTGTGGTAGGGTTAACGCCTAACCAGACGTTAGAACTTAGATGTTTACCAAAAATGCTATATTTCAACCACCTTTCGAGAGAATATCTTTGAACTGGAAACACCGTAAGATATATATATATTGCTGTTAACATTTCAAAGTTAAATTTCATCGTTTGAGTTACTTTTTAATTGTTAGACTGAAAGGGCTTTCAAATTTGACCAGGTAAGAATTCTGAGGCGTGGTAAAGTCTTAATGCTTGTTTCCGTACTTTTAAGGGAAAAATGAGTAAATGCTGGTTACCAGATTGTTTTTAAAAATCATTTTCGTCGCGGTCAGTAAAACCCCTTTTATATTTGTACCATAATGGGCCTGCAAATAGACCAGCAGAACGTTGTCTGCGCATGTCATATTCTTCGCAGATTCGAGTGTCTTATATGACGTATCACTCGCCCCGAAAGCCGGCTGACTGTAATATTACGCTCTATAACTTAGCAATGTAGAAAATAGCTTTTATCAATACCTTTGAGCAGAAATTAGACCTGTTTTAGCTCCAGATTTCTCTAAACTGCTGATTATGGCTGAGTGAATTGCACGAGGTAGCATTTTATTGAGAAAATGTTTATTTTAGTTTGAAATTCAAAGTAACGGTTGTCGCGTAGGAAAGTGGTTCGGCTCTGTACCCAGGTTTCCCAAAATAGCTACATGAGTATTTATTGAATGCCATCTAGCGGGAGATAATGACCCGCAGAATAACGATGTAAACATTTCTAACCAATCGCAAGTTACTATTGATTCATCCCATACTTACACCAAGAAGTAGGTCAATAGCCAGCTTATACAGCATTCAAAAACATTGGGGTACTTATCGTATGTCAAAAACGTGATAAGTGAGGGAAAATGACATTATTAAGGCGAAATCATCATTGTCAATATTGATCATTCACCATCCTCTATTAGAACTATAAATAACAACCTGCAATTAGTACCTGATATATAAATCCGTGTCTTACTCCGAATTAACTTCGTTATTACAGATCAATCCCCTTGTTCGTTAATCCTTTGCGGAACAAATCTGTATTCTTACGACCCTGTAGAAGAATTCTGTGGAAAACATGGTGGTAAATGGAGAAAATGCTGACAACCATCATTTTCTCCTTTTCCTAGAATATTTTCTGCCCTACCAAAGAGAAAAATGTCATCATTCTGGTTACTATGAATTTGTCGTCTGCAAATGCTTACAACCTTGAAAAGTCTCGAATTTTTTCGTTTGGTAAAGAGTTAAACACAAGCTGAGCTGCATTTATGACCTGTGTAGACCATTATATGGCTTGCAACACACGACAAGGGACATTCGGACATCTGCGTAAAGTGTCGTCTCGGATCAGCCTGCGCAGTCCGGGCAGGCTAATCCGAGTCGGCACTTTACGTCTACATTAGATTTTTTTCCTCAGTAGACTTCCGCAAAATATAAAAAAATCATAAAAACGGAAAGTGCCGTCTCGGATCAGCCTGCCCGGACTGCGCAGGCTGATCCGAGACGACACTTTACGCAGATGTCCGAATGTCCCTTTTCGCGTGTTGCAAGCCATATGATTATTTGATAGGGCTTAAAGGTGGCCCTTCAGATTTTTGGACGAAAATTGTACAAAAATGCAAAAAAATCATCCTCATACTCCCAAAGCCTTTTAATTTTCATTCATAAAACCCCAGTAGTCGAACACCGTCCGACAACACGAGAAATTAGAGATTTACTACAGCCCAGGTCGACACTGACGGGAAAAGTAGTCCGGTTCTGTACCCAGGATGCCGAAATTAGATATGTTTTTGTAGAATGCCATCTAGCGGGAGATAATGAATATTTAAATAATACATCACTATCCTGCATGTCCTGTACAGAATAAACATTTATACGCGGTGTGCATAGCTCAAAACTCTGCAACGGAAAAAGTAGCATCTGGAGAATGGCTATAAATAATAGTCTGTGCAATAGATATTTTTTTTTTTTTATAAATAACGTTTTTTACTGCAAGTCTTTCTACACATTTTCCTGGGGAAAATCGCCAAAACCTTTGTCTGCACATGTCATATTCTAAGAAAATTGCAAAACCATGCTCAGATGAAACTGTCGTTATTTGAGTTTCTGCAATCGTACCAGTCAGCCAGGGTTTTTTTGTTGATAAACATAGATAGATCACTCCGAAAGCAGAGCTCCAGATAAGAGGGAGTGATGGTATTCTAAATCCATTATTTCTCTTCTAAACCCTATGTTGTGGGTACTCATTAGAATCGTCTCGATGAGACGATTCTAATGAGTACCCATTATATAGGGTTTTGTGGAGAATTTTTAATATTTTCAATTTTGAAATCAAAATCACTCCCTCTATCTGGAGCTCTGGGTCAGTATTTGAAAAAATGACATCCAGCGGAAGACAATGCTAACACAAATTCTTGGTAAATATTGTCAGTATAAAGTATTGTAGAAATACCGGTATGAAAATATCGTCGGTTTACTTCGAAAACCTCGTAACTGCAGCTTGTACCAAGCTGTAGTTACGGGGTTTTCGAAGTGAACCGACGTTATGTCAATTTTTTTTGCATGATGTGGCAGACACGAGCGACAACATGGTAATGACAGTACAAAAACATCTCCTTTGAAAACAATCGACCTAATTAAGCACCAAAGAAAATAATTCTGTCTGAAATAATGAGTTTAACCCTCCCTTTACCAAACAATCCCTGGTTTTTGCGACCCTGAGATATAAGCCTTTTGAAAACATTGTGGGAAAAGGAGAAAATGCTGGTAACCAGCATTTTCTCCTTTTCCCACAATGTTTTCTTCCCTGCTGGAAACAAATTTTGCTTTTTGAGTAACATTAATTTTGTCATCTGCAAGTGCTTTCAGTTTGGACCAGTCGAAAATTTTCAAGTCGTTCAGTAAAGGGTTAAGACGTCGCCACAATTTGTTACTAGGCTGTGTATCCCTCTGTGATCATGCTGTGGATGTGCGTGCAGCATTATCACTGAACACCGAGTTTTACCATTATAATTAGGTAATTTTTTTTTGTAAACACACAAAAAAACTTCCAAGAGAAGTGAAAATGTCTCAGCTACGTGTACGAGTATTAACATTCTGATTTACATTTCTACTCTTTTTCTGGTTCTGATAGGTAACACTATTTCTGATTGGCTAAACCATTGGCATTAGCCAATCAGGAATCGCGTTACTTTAACTCTTTCCCAAACAAGCCCTGGTTTTTACCTGTCTGCAGTACAAGTCTTTAGAAAACACTGTTGGAAAAGGAGAAATTGCTCGGAACGAGCAATTTCTCCTATTCCCACAGTGTTTTCTCGCCTATGAGAAAACTTTCTGTCATATTCTCATTAAATTCAAAATTGTCATCTGCAAACACTTTGAGTTTGGAACAGTCTAAAATTTGTCATTTGGGAATGGGTTAAAATCTTAGAAAATTCTTGAGAATCAGACTAAAACTGATACAAGGAATAGTTGATGAATACCATTCATTAACGCCACTCTGTTGTATTAACTTGTACATTGTTCACACCATCAAATCATATTCACCCTATCAAATTACATAGACACTATCAAATTATAGTTTTCACACATATTTCTGGGAAACTGTGAGGATTATGACGACACCCTGCAAAAGCTGCGAACAATGAGAATGCATTGTTCAAATTAATTAACCCTTGGAGGGGGTTACTAAAGGGTTATTGTGGCGCCGCATGGGCGACGGCCTTATATTTGGCTTGCAACACATGAAAAGGGGCATTCGGACATTTGCGTAAAGTGTCGTCTCGGATCAGCCTGCGCAGTCCGCGCAGGCTGATCCGAGACAACACTTTCCGTTTTGATGCAATTTTCTGTTTTGCACATGTCTACTGAAGGACAAAATCTAATGTAGTCGTAAAGTGCCGTCTCGGATTAGCCTGCGCGGACTGCGCAGGCTGATCCGAGACGACACTTTACGCAGATGTCCGAATGCCCCTTTTTGTGTGTTGCACTCCATTTTCATTTGGTTTTGAAAAGTACCTATAGAGACAACCATATTGTTAACTCGGCATCAAGCCATTTCACAACTAGGTCATTTCGTACCTATGCCATTTCGTACAATTTTCGTAATTCCGTACCCATTTTTTTTTTGTCATTTCGTACTCACTTCGATCCTTTTTGGTCATTTTTCATACCTAGTTTTTAATATCAATTTTGTAAGTCGAAACCTAATTTTTAATACTACATATTTTCTTCTGTTCTCGAATGACAACTACTTTTGTACGTAGCTCCATTAAAATTATATTAAATTTCGCCGAAGAATAGCTATGATATGATTTTTTTTTAAGTTTTAATTTGCATTGTAAGGATTTTTTAGGACTTCTCAGTTCATTTTGCACCTAGTTCAGCACAAATTAACTTTGGTCAATTTGAAATGCTGTCATGTACCTTATTTCAGAAAAAACTGATTGGCGGCGCCATTGATGTTATGCATCAACGTTTTCTTGGTTTATATTTTTACAGAAGATATGAAAATGAGTTATCTTCGGTTTACTTCGAAAACCTCGTAACACCTACCATATCAAATATAAATTCCATCGAATGAGCTATGTTTAAATTGTCGTCTGCAAATGCTATCCATTTGGACAAGTTCATATTTTTATAGGCAACAAGTAAAATATAGCTCTTATTGACGAAATGGCATTAAAAGTGTAGAATGCATTAAGGGGAAAAAAGAAAATTGTCTGTTTACTTCAAAAACGTCGTAAATACACTTTCTAATAAGCTGTAGTTACGAGGTTTTTGAAGCAAACTGACAAAATGCTGGTTTAACTGTTACCACCATTTCTCCTTTTAGAGGTTTTCGAAGTAAATCGACGTTATACTCTGTGAAAAGGTGGCTCAGTCCTACAAAAAGTGTCGACACAAAAACTGGGTCAAAACTTTTGGATTTCGGTTAAATTTCTGTGTGTCACAGGACCAGAGTACCCTATGATTTTGTCGGCTGCAATACAAAATGGAGTTGGCTCAGAAAGTAGTCCGTTTTCACGTGATGTGGCTGAGCTCAAAATGGCGACACAAACGCCAGTGAAAGAAAGACCAATCGATTGTTTTGTGTGCTGTTCAAACAGCATATGACCAATCAGGCTTAGCGGTAGTAAATGTGAAAAAGAGGGATTTTCTGAAAAGCGTAAATGCCATTTAAAGGACGACTACTTGTTTTTAATCTTACAAACTTAGAACCATCGGTGTGTCGAAACTGTTGTCATCATTCATGGGCGCAGCCATTTTTTTACAACTGGTATAAGATTCTGATCAGGAATACAGGTAAATTCAGTTGTTTGAATGCACCTATAATGTATCCGGAATCATATTTGCTTTGTCTACTTTATTATGTTACACATGAAGCAGATAAACAATAACAAAACATGTTTTCCTCGGTTTGACAAGATTCTTGTCATTTAGACCGTTGAAGAGATGTATGGTGAGAGTAACGAACGACAACTCTGCTATGAGATTGACTCGACATGTGTCATTCGCACTCTTCACAATTTATTTTGAAAGTACAAGTATAAAAAAAAACTTTTCAAAATAAGGGTGAGGTATGCTTTGACACAGGTTAGTTTTTCTCCAAAAAATCAAACCAAACGAACTGCCCCTTTTATTGGATAGCGGATGTCAAGAAAGGTCTAGGGGAATTCCACCTTAAAAGTTGCTGTTAATCCGTTTTGATTTGTGTATCTCGGAATTCTTTTGTAGACAGGATTTAATGAGGCTTATTATTTCCAACAATCTATGGGCTCACACGACGACGCCATTCAGCATCTTGCTGTGGGTACAACAGTTTCCTGCTGTCCTCAAATATGAGGACCGAACTGGGCTTGTACATTGTATTTTGTAAATGATTGCTTTTTTATCAGATTCTTTATTGAACAACCCTAGGCCTTTTAGATTAAGGTTTTTTCTTCCAAAAGGTTAATTATTTCCGAACTACTGACCTTCTCACTTTATGGCCTCATGTGACAACAACAATTGGCATCATGCAGGTAACCCTTACCCACATAGCATGTTTTATACTCTTTCTTATTCAAAACATCTGCAGGCATCAAATTTAAATTCGGCACAAATGAGCTGAAGTTCTCTGATAGGATAGAAAACATTGTGGGAAAAGGAGAAAATGCTGGTTACCAGCATTTTCTCCTTTTCCCTCAATGTTTTCATACGGATTCTTTCCAAGGGTCGTTAAAACTTCGGATTGTGTGGTTAAGAATAAATACAATAGTGTCCCGCTGTCCTCAAATGGGCTTGTACCTATAATTAATTAATTTAAAGTAAATTAGTATTTGTGTTGACCTTTTCTTCAACCCATAAAACCTACTGGTTCCATGGCGTTGTCTGCGCATGTCATATTCTTCGAAGATTCGACCTGTCTTATTTGACGCATCACTAGCCCCAAAAGCGGGCAGACTGTAATATTACGCGCTATAAAGTAGCAATGGAGGAAAATGGTTTTTATCATATGTTTGAGGACAAATCAGGCCTGTTTTATCACCAGATCTCTCAAAATTGCTGATCAGAGCTGAATGAATCGCACCAGGTAGCGTTTTATTGAGTAAACGTTTATTCTAGTTTGAAATTCAAAGTAACGGTTGTCGCGTAGGAAAGTGGTTCGGTTTTATACCCAGGATGCACAAATTAGATAGATGAGTATTTATAGAATGCCATCTAGCTGGAGATATCGGGTTCCATCGGTGAGGCGAAGGTATGTGGATGTTATATTTAGATTAGTTCACAGAATACCGGAAAGAGAATAATATAGATCAGACATTTTCCTTGCCTCCAGTTCTTTTTTATTATATCTTTTGTCACATTGTTCGAAGATGCGACCTGTCTGCTATGACGCATCACTATTACCTGTATAGGACAAATTATAATGCCGCTAATAAAGTGGCTATGGAGAAAATGACTATCAACAACACATCTGTAGGAACATGTAGCCTGTTTTTCGCTCCAAACAAAAAAATAACTAATCATTGCAAAAGGGAAAAATAGTTTTCACAAAAATACTCTTGTTTTACTGTACATCTTTAATTACAGTTTCTAAACATAGACTTACGGGAAACCAGGATTCGCACAAGGTTTTCAACAGACTTATCGACAAGAAATTCAAAGTAACGGTTGTCGTTCTGAACAGTAGTTCGATCCTGTTTCCAGAACAAATCAAATAGATTTGTATTTAAAAAATGCCACCTAGCGGAAGATAATGTTTCTTTGTGGATGCACTTCTTACGTCACTTCCAGTTTCGTGTAGATGTGAAAGAAATCGCACAGGAATGCAGACCTGTTTTGCTAATATCTGTTTTTTTTTAACGATGATAGTAATTTTTATATTGTTAGATTACTTTTATTTATGCCTAGATCTACATAATATGGAAAAAAAAAAAAAACCGGAAGTTTGATGATGTCCTTCAAGGTAAAGATTTATTTTTTTCTTCTGCTGTTTTATAGTATAAACGATATATTGCTCAAATAATTATAATAATAGATCTAATAATAATAGAACATTAAGATATATATATCGAAGCAGTGGAGCAACAACATTAAACTATATGAAAACATTAAAAAAAAAAAAAACTCTACCCCCCCCCCCCCCCCAAAAAAAAAAAAAAATAACCAAGGTCAGCCTGCGAAGAAGAAGATATCATTTCCTAAAGCATAACTTTGAAATACCAGTAATTGGGGTTCTACTATTGAATTAAAAAATTCAGTAAAGTTATTTAGCTAAAAAAGGGTCAGAATAAGATACATGTACAAGTATATTAATCAGCATATAGCAGAGTTTCAGGTAACATCGAGTGATGGCATTCTAAATCCATTATTAATCTTCCAAACCCTATGCTGTGGGAACTCATTAGAATCGTCTCCATGAGACGATACTAATGAGTACCCACAACATAGGGTTTAGTTAAGAATAATGAATATTTTCAAATTTTTAAGTCAAAATCACTCCCTCTATCTGGAGTTCTGATATATGTTATACATCTTCAGTATTTCTGTTGTTTCAAGAAAAATGATTTGCTGCAAGACTGACGGAAAATGTTGCACACAGGTGTAAACTGTGAAAGAGGCTAGGTGAGTTATAACCCCGCCCATTTCTCGGCTTGTCTCTGGTCGCCTTGGTGATAACGCCTTATTAGTTTATCGAAGTAAATAAGGATTTATATTTCCATGACGATTGTATTCTGTCATTCTGTTATGTGCAACGGGAACATGTTCTAACTTTTTTTTCTCTCCCTGAAATGTTTTACATTTCCGTGTTAATGTCATCGTGTATTGACAAGTTTTGGCAGGCGTTGCTTATAAGTTATTCGTTAGGTCTTGGACGTGAACGGCAACAGAAAATTTAAAGAATATCTGAATAAAAAATGCTTTTTTTTTTATAACTCTATTTTCTATGTTCTTATTTTAATTCTCAAGATTTTTGTTAATTTCAAAGTGACAAAATATTTGATTTTGTGAACTAGATGCCATAGCTAAATTGTTTTACTTTCTAAACCCAGATCCTGGTCTGCTGAAAACCTGTAAAAAGCTGCCTGATTGGAAGGAAGAGTAAACAGAAAAGAACTATTGTGTGTTGCAAGAAAAAGTAATGACTTTTGAGTAAAGATTTTTTTGCCTCAAAATGGAGGACAACATGGATGTATCATCAAATGCGACATCTGCAGAAACAGTGGTTACGGACGAAATCTCCAATTTACAGTTTGGCGGACTCTTCTTGAACACTGTGTCTTTATTTATTGCCATAGTGGAAGTGCTGTCCCTGTACATTCTACATAAGTGTGTGTTAATAACAGACCAAATCAAAATGATTTCACAGAATTTACTTTTAGCAGACATACTTTTTCATTTCTTACACGTGTTTTGGTACACCATCATAACGCCTTTCGGCGGGAGTGCTACAGGAGGATTGGCTGTTCGGCTGCGAATCGGGATTATTTACGTGTTGTTATTGATATACTGTTTACTGATGGTTGTGGCGTCCTTTGACCGTTATGTCTCAATCAAAAACCCATTACACTACGAGATGATGTTTCCGCCCGCTACAGTTAAAACCGTCACAAGGTTTATTTGGATCACGACCCTTGGCGCCATCTTGTTGCCGTATATTTTAGGTATCTGTCTACACTGTGGTTTTGCACTGTGTGGGGAGAGCAATGAGCCCCTAGCATTCAACCAGTATTTCAGGATGACACTGTCCGTGCTGTTCTTGCTATGCGACATCTGCATAGCGACACTGTACGCCTTTATAATGTTTAAATCCGGAGAGCAAGCCGTTAAAATACGTCGATGGTATCCCAAGTCCAGAATCAATGTTCGCCTGCCAGGACGGCGGATCATGTTGATTGTGGCAGCGTTTATAGTTTTGTACTCCCCCTCTGTCATATACACCGTGGTTTTTGACCTGTTTCAACTAAACGCCAGTTTTGTGGTATATGGCGTATTTTACGTGACTGGATTTCGTATTTGCACAGCTATTCACTCATTCATCTCTCTCTATTTCTTCATGTACAGCATGCCGGAATGTAGAATGAGATTCATGTCCACTTTTCTGTCTTGGTCGAAAAGATTCACACGTCGGACTGATGAGATGAAAGTGAAACTATTTAACATTCCTGTTGTCCAGAAATATTAGTCATTTGTTTAAAAAAAAGACAGATGGTGCCTATGCATTCAGAAGGCGTGAAGCGACGTATCCAATGACATATTGATATAAAAGCCAAAAGTGAAATGAAAAAGAAAAGACAACAAAAAAAAAATGGGAAAAACAATTTTGATGCAAGTTGCTACAAGTTGATAATGACAAGCTTCGGTAAGGACACCTGCAAGACAGAACCGAAATCCCTTGAGAAGGTTCTGAACGCCTTGATTGTAAAACGTTAGTGCCTTAATCGATACTCGGACCAACACTTGTGGCATGGTCTTCATCTTTTATTACATTCCTCAATAAATCTCGGCATACGGTGTAAAAGCAGGGGTGAACAAAGAAATGACCGATCGTAATTTCAACAAATACTGTGCGCTGCTTATTGATTTCACTATAATAAATAGTTTAATTACATAATTATATGTGTGTGTTTTCAAAGAATACTTTTGTTTTCTGCTTTTGTGACTTTGGCCCTTACAGATATAGTACTATGAGATTGGCAATATTTGTAGATCTTGCTGCTTTCTACCCGTTTCTGGAGAAAAATCTGAGGAATTTGGTACAAGTCAATACTGAAGATATTTACTTCATAGTTTTACCTGTACCACACACAGTACTGTTTCAAACCTACCTTCCGCTTTCAAAATAGGTTAACCCATTACCACACAATCCCTACTTTTGACGCCCCTGAGAAAGAAGCCTTTGGAAAACACTTTGGGCAAAGGAGAAAATGCTGGTAATCAGCATTTTCTCCTTTTTCCACAATGTTTTCTACCCTTCACAAACAAATTTCAAATTTTCAGTCACTTTTATTTTGTCGTCTGCAAATTCTTTCAATTTGGACCAGTCTAAAATATTGTCGTTTGGTAATGGGTTAAAGAGGAAATGCAAGCAACATGGAGCTATGTCAAACCAAGAGATTCTGCGAGTTTGGTGTGAACTGGGATTCAAATAGAAGTAGCATCCGAGATACCGTGGGTTGGGAATAAAAATAAAACAAGAGGGCCATGATGGCCCTGTATCGCTCCACTGGCATTTTAACCCTTTACCAAACAAATTGAAGTGTTCATGACCATGTAACAGAGGGCCTTCGAAAACAGTGAACACTGTAAGGCAATACAAGCAGGTTTATTCACTGGCATGAAAGGGAAAAAGAACCTAAATGATAGAAACCATACTTTGGATTTAATATTCTACTCATGTGAGCATAACTAATAGCATCAAAATGAATCGCTCTCCCTGAAAACAGATTATTTTCTATAAAAAAAAAAAAAACTTAAATATCTAGCACCTATCATAAATCACTACAGTTTGATAATCAAGGGAAGTAAATAGTAACAAACTTTATCCTTTATAAAAAGCTATTTCCCTTGATTAATGTTGAAATTGAAGTGACTATATATTTATATGGACGCCTATGTTAAACATGTGATCTCTGGAATGGAGCCAATTTTGACCTCAGGCCTATAATATTAAGAAACTTGTTAAAGGTCAATGCATGCAAAAGACAGTAGCCTGGGCCTTGTCGTTTTAGAAAAGATTTTTTTTTTTCAGTTTTATTGCCATGGCAATCGGAGTCTTTGAAGGAATCAAATTCTTTCAAGAAATTCAGACCAGGACCATGGCAGGATAATGTCTGTGAAGTTTAATCAAATTTCAATGGGCAGTTTCAGAGAAGACGATGTTTGAAATAAAAGTTAACACACACACAGATGGACCGCCACACAACAGACACCAGGCCAAGACATAAACCTGTTGGCCTTAGGCCAGTGGAGCTAAAATTAAATGCATGCTCACAAACTGGGAATGATAAAATAAAATTAGACAACCTTTTTCTTGTCAATCAAGTTTTAATACAATCATAGTCAAGTCAAGCTAATGTATTTAACTCTAAAATAACATCAGTGTTGAGTCACAGCTACTTAGTCGTCTTTGGGATTGTCTCTTCTAATTACACCCTCTTACCATACAGGTATGAATTTTAAAACACTTAACTGGATGAAAAACAGACTATTCCATACTAACTCTTTACCACCCAATCCCTAGTTCTGATGACCCCAAGAAAAGAGCCTTTTGAAAACTTTGTAAGAAAAGGAGACAATGCTGGTAACCAGCATTTCCTCCCTTTCCCACAATGTTTTCTACCCTATCAAATATAAATTCCATCACTTAAGCCATGTTTAACCCTTTCCCAAACGACAAATTTTAGACTTTTCGAAACTGAAAAAGTTTGCAGACGACAATTTCAAATTTGATAAAAATGGCAGAAGTTCTCCAAATGGGTAGAAAACACTGTGGAAAAAGGAGAAATTGCTCGTTACGAGCAATTTCTCCTTTTCCCATAGTGTTTTCAAAAGACTGTTACTGCAGACGCGTGAAAACCAGAGATTCTTTGGGAAAGGGTTAAATTGTCGTCTGCAAATGCTATGCATTTGGACAAGCCTATATTTTTGACATGTGGTAAAGAGTTATCTACAAGCAACAAGTAAAATATAGCTCTTATTGACGGAATGCCTTTGAGAGTGTAGAAAACATTAGGGGAAAAAAAAGAAAAAAGTCGGTTTACTTCAAAAACGTCCTAACTACAGCTTGTAACAAGCTATAGTTGCGAGTTACAAGGTTTTTAAAGTAAACCGACAAAATGCTGGTTTTACTGGTTACTACCATTTCTTCTTTTTCTTCAATGTTTTTCCACAAGTCTGCTTCTTCAGGATCACCCAGACATGGAATTATTTGGAAAACATCCCTACAAAGACAAGTTATGAAAACCTGATGAAAAGAACCAAATGCTTTCCACAAGCAATTGCTGCTTTTCCAACAATATTTATTTTCAAATACCATTTTAAATGCATATTTATTTTCCTTTTCTAGCATTGTTTCTATTTGGATTACTTACACTCAGTGTAGCATGTCTTGGTAGATTATTTCCTCATTCGTGTTCATCAACCCTTTACCATGCAACAAAATTTGAGATAAAGTCTTAGCAACCACTGAGGGAAAAGGAGAAATTCTAGGATAACATCTGGCAGCCAACATTTACCCCGCTTCCAACCAAGTTCTTTCTACACTTAAAAAGACAATTCCCATCATTTTAGCTATACTTGTCCTCCCGAAATGAGCAAGTCTAAATCTTTTTGTTTGATAAAGACTTCACCCTTTACCAAACAATCCCTGTTTTTTCCGACTCCCGAGATAGAAGCCTTTTGAAAACATTGTGGGAAAAGGAGAAAATGCTAGTAACCAGCATTTTCTCCTTTTCCCACAATGTTTGAATTACATGTATGTTTATTTTGTCGTCTGCAAGTGCTTTCAATTTGGACCAGTTTAAAATATTGTCGTTTGGTAAAGGGTTAAGAAAACACGGGAGGGAAAAATCAAAACAAGCTTGCTTTATAAACATGTGCCTGTGTAATGCAGAGAAATTACCCCCCGTTACAAAATGACCCATGGGTCATATCTCTACGTAGAATAATGACCTGGGTCATTTTTCTATGTAGTGAAATGACTTCTAGGGTCATTTCTCTATGTAGAATAATGACCTGGCTAATTTTGTAAGGGAGGGTCATTTCTCTGCATTACACCTGCTCATTACAAAAAAAATTGACATGTTTTACTTCCGTAGTAATTCTGTATACTTGTATGCTTGCTTTATACATGTTGGTTGCCTAATAGAAGTGGCCACAAAACAGGGTTCTACTTTACTTCCCAAAAGCTAAATCTTGCCTGCTTCTTCCTACAATAAATTTTTCAACATGTTTACCTTCCCTGCTCACTCAATGTATGCTTAATGCAAGTTGTTTATTAAATGGAGGTGGCATCTCTACAACAGGTTTATTATACTCCATAAAAAGCTTATGTTTGCTTACAACAAGTGCTTGCTCATGACAGAAACCTTTCAAAACGTCAACCTCCCTTGACACCTCAATACACTGTTTGCTTTCTACATATTGTTTGTGTCATGGATGTGGCCATGTAGCAAGGTTTTACTGAATTTTTTCAGTAAGCTTATGTGAACCCTTAGAGCGCTCTGTAAACCTTTCCGACATTTTTATCCTAGAAATATGACCCTAATACTTGTAAAGTCATGGTTGCTTTTCTCTACAAAGTTTCAGCAAAGTGAACAGTGTGAAACACAGATCTGGCTGTTCTGTGCTGCCTGATCTTGATCTACACTAGCTGCAAAGGCAACTATGGTTGTAAAAGGCGATTGAAGGATTAACCCTTAACCAAACGACAAAATTTTAGACTGGCCCAAATTGAGAGCATTTGCAGAAGACAAAATAAATGTGACTCAAAAATAGGAATTTGTTTTAGGAAGGGAAGAAAACATTTATCATTTTCTCCTTTTCCCACAATGTTTTCAAAAGGGTTCTTTCACAGGGTCGTTAAAAGTAGGGATTGTGTGGTAAAGGGTTAAGCTATTAAACACTGTCGCACAATACAGCATTTATTTTCATTATCGATGCCTTGTCCCTCTCCCATGACATTTCTTATTGTCACTAACCAACATACATCTATATATAGATCTGAAATACTAATAACAGGTTGTTTGCTTAATACATGTGGCCACTACGACAGGTTTTAATGTATTTCTCAAAAGCCATACCATATATTAACCTATTAGAACATTGTCATAAAATGTAGCATTTATTGTCATAACCAGTGTCCCTCCTCCATATTTTGGCTTGTCACCAATCACTTCACTAAAGTATAGATCTGATATATTACATACATTTTGTTTGCTTAATATATGTGGCCAACTAAGACAGGTCTTACTGTTTTTCTCAAAAAGCATACTGTATATTAAGCTATTTTAAACATTGTCATAAAATGTAGCATTAATTGTCATAACCAGTGTCCCTCTTCCTTTATAATTTGGCCTTTAACTAATCACTACACTTTTAAGTATACACCTGAAATACTAATCACAGCTTGTTCGGTTACCCTTTAACCATATAATGCCGACTTATAACAACCCTGAGACAGAAGTCTTTTGAAAACATTGAGGGAAAAGGAGAAAATGCTGGTAGCCAGCATTTTCTCCTTTTCCCACAATGTTTTTGACTCTATCAGCTGATAATTGCACCATTTGATCTACAGTCATATCATCATCTGCGAACGCTTTCAAATCGGACAAGGCTAAAATTTTGTTGCCTGTTAAAGGGTTGATACAGGTAGCCAAAAGAACAGGTGTTACAGTCTTTCTCAAAAGGCATTATACTAAGCTATAAAAAATGGTCATAAAACCTAACATTTAATGCAATTATCAGTGCTGTGTCCCTCTTCCGTAATATTTTGGCCTCTCACTAATTGCCACAATGTTAACTAAAAAGTCTTAATATGTACACATCAAAAATACTCAAATTCAGCCCTGAATTGAAAACATGGACAATTGGCATGGGCATATTGAGCCATGGTTTTATCTTCTATTTGTATCACATTTCCAGCTTTGAGTGGTTGCAAACCAACATTTTGGGTGCAACTTTGAACAAAACTGAAAGTTCTATACATCCGTAACAACGCTATCAGGTGTTCATTTAGGAACAATGTTACACCGTTGTTACACGTTTTCAGATTTGCATGATGTTTTTACACGTACATGTGAGCCATCCTCTATGAAAAGAGGGTTTCACCAATTTAGAAAAAGTATCTAATCAGGTTAGCCGGTACAGGCTCACCCCAGTCGAAACATTTTGCTATCTGTCAATTTCTGTGTGTCATAGGACGGTTCTTTGTCAAGGTTAACTCTTTACCACACAATCACGACTTTAAATACCCTTTTATATAGAAGCCTTTTGAAAACATTGTTGGAAAAGGAGAAAATGCTGGTAACCTTTTCTCACATTTTCTTACTCATTAAAAAAAAAAAAATCATTATTTCAGTTACCTTTAATTCGACCTGTTCTAATTTTTTGTCGTTTTGTAAGGAGTTAAACTAGCAGTGAGCAAAAATGGATGTTATAGGTTCATAAATGTGTGCTTCATTGCTTTGCATTATTCGTCTAGGAGACAGTAAACCCCCTCTTTCCAAAACGAGGCTCATGCATTACGAAAGGTCATATCCATGAAGTAAAAAGGTACATCAGGGTCTGTATTCACCAACCACTCTTGAGAATATTCATAGTCCTATTCGCAAAGATATTAAAAGTTTGAAAGTAAAACAACTTCTCATTGGCTAAACCATTTGGTTAAGCCTATCAGAAGTTGCGTTACTTTCAAATATAGAAAATAATCCAGAATAAGACAAAGAACATTCTACAGAATGGTTGGTATAATTATATGGGCCCATATCTAGTTTACCTATACTACCCAAATATCAAGGAAATTCACCATCGTGCCAGAGACAGCTTTTGGTCACATTTTAGGAAAAGAAGCACAGACTTGTTAAAAGTACTTCCTACATTCCAACCACCAATGGACTTCTTCACTAGAACAATTTTTCAAAGCTTCAGTGGGGAATTTCTGAAGTCACGACCACACCACACAGGGCATTAGTAATTCTAGATACATGTACATCCTTTACTTATGAGCCTAACATAAAAGAAGAATATAATTGAGACATACTCGCGCAAAAGGAAGTTTAATGGATCTATGTGACGCATTATGGCCAGCAAGCCACAACATAGTTATGGATCCATTAATATCCATTTTTTCCAACAACAGGCTATTTTCTGGTGGTAGAATGATCCTTCAACACCCAGAAAACTTACAACAAGCAAAACGTTTTGACACTGTCAGTCTGTGTGGACTGCTTCCTAAATAGCCAAAGCACAGGTGTAAAATTGCCATATTTGTGTGGTGATAGGTTAAGCATTAGTTAAATTTCCTTCAATTTTACTATAGCCTGCTAACTCTTTACCAAACAACAAAATTTTAGACTTGTGCAAATTGAAAGCATTTGCTGACGACAAAATAAACGTAACTCAAAAACTGAAATTTGTTTCCAGCAGAGAACGTTTTAGATAGAGGAGAAAATGCTGGTTACCAGCATTTTCTCCTTTTCCCAGAATGTTTTCAAAAAGCTTCTATCTCAGGGTCTTTCATATTAGCTAAAACGTCTTGAACAGTCACACTGAAACCATTCTTCAATAATAACTTTTGTTTTTCCTCCATGTTCTTAAAACTTTCCGAAAGTCAACCAATACCATAACTATTATGCAGGATAGTAATAAGCAAACTTGTTAACATAAACTTGCAGACAAATAATCTAAATTACAGTGAGTTAACACAAACTCGCAGACATATAGTCTAAATCACTGTGATCACAAACCCTAAACTGAAATCAATAAATATCATTAAATATTGTTATCATAAACACCTAAATGCAACAATCTAAGATGACAGAAAAAAAAAAGGATATGCAATTTTGTTTTTACTTAAAATGATATGATTGGAAAAAAAAAAATAAACAGAACTAAAAATACACAGTCAATCTAATGAAATACATTTTCACACATAACCGGAGTGGTCACTAGAGGTGAACTGATACATGTATCTGCCAAGTGCTTTGATATAGGACATAGTAAAACTATCATTATGCTTAACTCATTACCAAATGACAATATATTAGACTGGTCCAAATTGAAAGCATTTGCAGACAACAAAATAAAAGTGACTGAAAATTTGAAATTTGTTTCGTGAAAGGTAGAAAACATTGTGGGAAAAGGAGAAAATGCTGGTTACCAGCATTTTCTCCTTTTCCCACAATGTTTTCTAAAGGCTTCTTTCTCAGGGGCGTCCAAAGTAGGGATTGTATGGTAATGGGTTAAACTATTTAAAGGGAGGGGGCGATAATTCTTTAACTTCTTAAATTAAAAGGTGTAGCAGACAAATTAACTATGGCTAAATGGATGAAACCTGACTCTTCCAGGAAAGAAAAAATAATAGGAAAAGGAGAAAATACTAATTACAAAGCATTTTTTTACTTTTCCTACAATCTTTTTCAAAAGGCTTTTTCCAATGAGTCACTGAAATTCTGGATTGTGTGGAAAGGCTTAAGAGAGACAGACAGACAGGCAGACAGATGAGATAAATCCAGCACATCCCCATTCCTTTAGCGGGGCTGTAATAACAAAGTAAAGTACTGTTACAGCATTATGCAATGAGCCATTTACACAATAAGAAGTACATATATTCTACACATATAATGATTCATAATCAAGGGAGACAGTCCATCCTATCCAGAACCAGAGTGCAGCATGTGGTTGCCAGTGTTCGGCTACAGTTGATTTAACTCTTTACCACACAATCCCTACTTTTTACAACCCTAAGAAAGAAGCCTATAAAAACATTGTGGGAAAGGGAGAAAATGCTGGTAACCAGCATTTTCTCCTTTTCCCACAATGTTTTCTACCCTTCCTAACAAGAATTTCAATTTTTTATTTATTTCATTTTTATTTAATACATTTTGTTGTCTTCAAATGCTATCAAGTTGCACCAGGCTGTTTTTTTGTCATTTAGTACAGAACTAACAAGACTTACTAGTAATTTGTTTTCTGCAGATGCACGGAGTTTGATCCACTGCAAAAATTTATGGTTTGGCAAAGAGTTAAGTAAAAATTCTAAGTCAAAAAATGTAAAAATCTTTTAATTCTTTACCAAATGACAAAATTTTGGACCAGTCCAAACTGAGAGCATTTGCAGACAACAAAATAAATGTGAATCAAAAATTAAATTCTGAATTGGAAAGGGTAGAAAACATTGTGGAAAAAGGAGAAAATGCTGATTACCAGCATTTTCTCCTTTTCCCACAATGTTTTCAAAGGCTTTCTTTCATGGGGTCGTTAAAAGTCGGGATTGTGTGGTAAAGAGTCAATTGCTACCTATCACTGGTGTGCGGGTTCCCCTTTGGATAGTAAACAACTATTCCAAATTTGAAGTAAATATCTATTTCAATGGCAGAGATATTATGAAATGTCTAAGTTTATGCAAGACCACCATAACAATTTTGCTATGATAAAACCTCAACATTTCCTCTGAAATCAGCCGAGCTAAAAAACTAAAATGTTCTTTCCTATTTCTTTATCCCTTTACCACACAATCCTGAATTTTAACGACCCTATTAAAGAAGCTTTTGAAACTTTTGAAATCATAGTGGGAAAACGGAGAAAATGCAGGTAACCAGCATTTTATCCTTTTCCCACAATGTTTTCTACTCTTCCCAAAACAAATTTTAGTTTTTCAGTCACTATTAAAACATGGTCTACAAATGCTTTCAATTTGGACAAGTCTACAATTTTGTCTTTTGGTAAAGAGTTAAAGAAATGGAAAAGAAAGAAATACAATTGATCTTATTAGACCTTAAAATATGACCAAAAGAAACCAAGTGAAACTTAAAATGTTCGGCAGCAGTCAGAATTCATAATATTGACCTATTAGATTTGGGGCATTTTACTTCATTCTTTGCTACATTTAGTAATTAATATCAGTAATCAAAATAAAGGTATACAGCCAAGATTTCAATCTTTGTTTGGCCCCTAGAAATCAATTAAACTGAGCTGTGCTCGGTGAAAAAGGAAATTAATGCATCAGCAAAAAGTATTGAATCAGGTCAGCTTGTGCAGTTGGTTTTGCTATTGGTCAATTTTCTGCATGTCAAAGGCCCCAGTCTACCTTATGATTCTGTTACTTGTTAGACAAAATGAATTCTTTGGATCTATAATTATCTGACGAGATGATCAATATGACGTATAAAAACCCCATTTTTGACACACTGCCGACTACTACAATGGACCTTAACCCTTTACGTCACAATGACGACTTTTGACGATCTTTGGAAAGAGACCTTTTGAAAACATTGTGGGAAAAGGAGAAAATGCTGGTTACCAGCATTTTCTCCTTTTCCCACAATGTTTTCATCCCTATCAATATACAATTGCACCATTTGAGCCACACTGAAACTGTCATCTGCAAATATTTTCAGTTTTGACGGGGCTAAAATTTTGTCGTCTGGTAAAGAGTTAACAACATGGAAAAGAAGCTGATTGATTGCCATTTCGAGCTTCTTTAGGTCAGAAATTGTTACAAAGTAGTGGACTGTGTAGATCAAAGATCAGACTGCATCTTAAATACAGTCTGACCTTGATTTTTTTACACTATTTGTAGGAGAAAAAGAAGCTGTAAGTTGCCCTCTAAGGGTTAACTTGTTACCAAATGACAAAGTTCTAGACATGTCCTATTCTGAAGGATTTAAAGACAACTTATCATATATGGCTAGATTGGTAAGAACTGTTTTTGAAAGCGTAGAAAATAGGGATGGCAACGGTTAGTAAATTTGCTAACCGGTTAACCGTTCAATCTTTCGATCGGTTAACCGGTTAACCGAACGACCATGTAAAAACATTTAAGATGAAGGTACCTGCTCGTTATGTCAACACTGACAACCGGTGCGTGAGTAATGCATTCCCGTGATGTTTACTATTTCTGTACTTTAGTGCAAAAGACGGCCAATCTATCGACGATCTCTCATCCTCTTGGCAATAAAATCATTTTCCCACAATGTTTTCTATAGAGGACTACAGATTATCAGGCCATTTCAGTGTTTCCAATACGCAAATTATTGCGTAAATTACCTAATAGAACTGAAGTTCACGTAAAAATAGTTCGGTTTCACGTGATACCTCAAGTTGGAAAAAAAAAAACTATCTGCTTAACTTATGTAAAATACCAGGATTTGAAGTTACTTGCTACCCATTTTGATAAATTATTGTCAAATCAGGCGGAAATATCTATCCATAAATTAAAACACATGAAAAAATGCTCGATGCAAGAAACACGGAAACCCATGACAGAACAAAATGTTCCTTTCGATATTGTCCGATCAGAGTCACTTCAGATCGTCTTTTTAGTTTTTTAATGATTTTAAGCAGTAAATTTCCATAGATATATTTATAACAGATTTTAGTGCTGCATCGAAAGAAAAAACTAGTGGGATCACTGCTATTTACAACTTCAAAAAATCTACAAACAGAATCATACAGATGATGGTATGGTTATTGATCGTCAAACGAAGCGGCTATCGCTAAGTGATCAGGTGTTAGCCATTGCCCAAACGACAGGTTTAAATTTTAGACTCTCCCAAATTCAAAGCCTCTGCACTATACTATGATTTTCGAAGATACTTATCAAAGTGATTATGAACAAACGAAGAGAAACCGCTATGCCTGCTTGAACACAGAATGATTGACTTTATAAATTTCAATCCCTCTTACGCTGATTGGTCAATCCATGCATATATTTGATTAGGGGCGGGTACTTAATGAAATAATCCAAGCAAATCAATAAGGATAAGCCAGTGCCTTTGATCCAAAGAGGACACGTGTTTGACTGTTTATTATCGGAGACTGGGCACTAATTAGCGAATTAACAATGTTTAATATTGCACAGACATGTCAAACTGTATATCACACCTTCGCCGCGTCTTGGCGATATTGGATGTGCGTATGACGCAGTTTTGGTTGTCAGAACCGGCAAACTTAGCTTTGTATTTTGTTTATTATTATGATTATTTTGGTAAACTTTTGATAATATAGGCCTATATTTGTTTCTGGTTAACCGTTTACCAATTTCCTAACCGGTTAATCGGTCATTCGATTGGTTAACCGGTTAACCGGTTAACCATTGCCATCCCTAGTAGAAAACATTGACTACTAGCCTGTTCTCCTTTTTTCAACACTTTTTTCAGATGCTCTCTTTCTTAAGATCATTAAAATTCTCAGTTATGTGTGAAAGAATTACCAAACACAGGAACTTTAAAATTTATCACTACCAAGTAAAAATAACAGACACAAGACATTTGTTGAAGGAAAGGAAAATTTCACTCATTCAACTTAGCCTTATCCATCAATTCAAACACGACAGACATCCTTAATCATATTCACATTCATACCATTAGTTTGGTGTTTAAAACCATTTTCAACATCATCCCAAATATTGTGTTGCAGCCAGTGCACCTATCCATGTTTTCCTGAAACTACTGATGACACTCTTCACACTGGCTACATGCATAAACATTGTTTAACTCTTTACCAAACGACAAAATTTTGAACTGGTCCAAACTGAAAGCACTTGCAGACGACGAAAAAGATGTAACTAAAAATTTGAAAATTGTTCTGGGAAGGGTAGAAAACACTGCGTAAAGGAGAAAATGCTGGTAACTAGCAATTTCTGAAAATTTGTTTTTGGAAGAGCAAAATACATTGTGGGAAAAGGAGAAATTGCTGGTTACCAGCATTTTCTCCTTTTTCAACAATGTTTATAAAAGGCTTCTTATACAGGGGTGTTAAAAGTTGCGATTGCGTGGTAAAGAGTTAAACCTCTTGTTCCATGAGTGCCACAAAAGTTTTCAAACCACATAACCTTTCAAATTTCATCACTTTCCACCATCCTTCAGAATCATTCTATTGTATACTACAAATGTGACTAAAATGTTAATGTCATGTTCATGAAACAAGATCACAACATAGGGTAGTTAAAAATGATACAATTTTTGAGTAAACCAACAGGTGGCCTTTTAACCCTTTATCAAACAATCCCTGGTCTTTACAGCCCCGAGATAGAACCCTTGTAAAAACATTGTGGAAAAGGAGAAAAGGCTGGTGACCAGCATTTTCTCCTTTTCTCACAATATTTTCTACCCTGCTGGAAACAAATTTCAATGTCTGAGTTGCGTTTATTTTATCGTCTGCAAGTGCCTTCAGTTTAGACCAATGTTAAATTTTCTTGTTTGGTAAAGGGTTAAACACCCTTTAGTCATCTTTAAATGCAGCGCAATCAAGATCAGCCTGCACAAAACATGGAGTCTGATCTTCATTCTTCACTATGAGGGGGGTGGAGGCTTTTGAAAACTTAGTGAGAAAATGAGAATATGCTAGTAACATCCTTCTCCCACAATGTTTTTTTAAATTTCATGGATAAATTCAACCATTGGCATCATAATGAATTTTTTATCTGCAAATGCTTTCTTTTTTATCATGGACGAACTCCATCATTGGCGTCACAGTGATTTTGACAAGTTTACAGTTGTGTCATTTGGGAAAGGGTTAACCCTTTACTTAGCACTGAAATTTTGACTATGCAAAATTGAAAGCATTTGCAAATGTATCTAAAAAGATGGAATTTGTCTTTGATATGGTAGAAAACATGGTGGGAGAAGAAAACAATCCCAGTAACCAGCACTTTCTCCTTTTCCCACTATGTTTCCAAAACGTTTCTTTCTCAGGGCCATGAAAACTTGTGACTTTGTTCTAAAGGGTTTATCTTACTTTACATATTCCACAAAAGCTTCTAGTGTCATCCATAGTATGGAAAGACTGAAGAGTTAAGAATGTGATCAGTTAGTAACACTGTCTATAATAAAGCCAGGTTGGCTTATAATGACTGAATCTTGACTGGATCAGCCTATCTTGCCTTTTGAACTGAAACAGTCGTCTTGTTAATGACCAAGTCTCGCTTTCTATTGAAAAGTCCATTTCCCTCATTTTCCCATTAGAAACTTTCAGACTTCCATAAAAAGAAGCACAGTGTTGGGAAAAGAAAATTTGGTGCTTTCTTGTCTAACAATTCCCACACTGAACAGAATGAAAAGAAAAATGGGTGTGACAATAAATAACAAAGAAACAGAAAAGACAATTCAGGACAATTTGGCTAAAATGCACTTGTAACCTAATATACCTATTATTTCAGCCATTCCCTTCTACGCAAAATGATAATTAGATAAAGATTCGAACAAACAAAATAATATTTCTTTTTTCGGTCCAAATACATTGGCAAGTTACAGTAACAGTTGATGTATCAAAGACAACTGACATAAACTCAGTCCACATCAACAATGTCACCTTGAGACTTACTAAAGCAAAACATTTAGAATTAAACAAATTTAAATAATTTAAAAACCCAAATACAAATTTTCACAAAACTGTTCCAATCAAGACAATACTTTTTGTTTCTTTAACCAAACATGTTAAAAAAAATCATTTTCGAGGAAACAACCTTTTCTAATTAACCCATTACCACACAATCCCTACTTTTGATGACCCTGAGAAAGAAGCCATAGGAAAAGATTGAGGGTGAAGGAGAAAATACTGGTAACCAGCATTTTCTCCTTTTCCAACAATGTTTTCTACTCTTCACAAAACAAATTTCAAATTCAGTCACTTTTATTTTTTAGTCTGCAAGTGCTTTCGATTTGGGCAAACCTAATACTGTGTTGTTTGGTAATGAGTTAAGCGAAACTGAACACGTTCTCTGGACTCTCTTGTTCACTCATACAGAACAAAATAGAATGTCCAAACAATGCAGGCAACAGCCAAAGTAATATGAAAATTAAACTTATTGAGTTTAAACACTTTTACCATACAATCTTGCATTTTAACAACCATCAAAACTAAAACATTTGAAAACGTTGTGGGTAAAAGGAGAAAATGCTGGTAACCAACATTTCCTCGTTTTCTCACAATTTTTCTACCATTTCAAGGACAAATCAATACAGTCAAGTCTAAAGTTTTGTCGTCTGGTTAAGAATTGGGCAATTACATTATCATTACAACCTCTAAAAAGAGGCAATGATCATTTGGAACAAACACTCCCTCCTTCACAAACTGCTTTTATAAACACTCCCTCCTTTTCAAGCTATTTTTCCTAATCAATCATTGATCCTTTGGGTAACAAGTTGTCTCTTTTTCATGATGTCTTATCTGTAGTCTGGTTGTGGCTTTTTAAACATCCTGCAACCGACCAATTACCAAAACACTTCGGCAAAAGGAGAAATCACTTGGAAAAAAAAGCACAAAGGTTTTCTGGGTTGTTTTAAATTGCAACTTCTCGATACAATCCTTCACAATCTACATCTATTTGTATTAACCCATTACCACTCAATCCCTACTTTTGACGCCCCTGAGAAAGAGGCCTTTTGAAAACACTGTGGGAAAAGGAGAAAATGCTGGTAACCAGCATTTTCTCCTTTTCCCACAGTGTTTTCTACCCTTTCCAGAACAAATTTCTATTTTTCAGTCACCTTTATTTTGTCGTCTGCAAATGCTTTCAATTTGGACCAGTCCAAAATTTTCTCGTGTGGTAAAGAGTTAATTGTCCATAGTCCATAACAGGGTTATTACAGCTGTCTGCTGCAAGATTGTATTAAGTTGTAATAAATTCACCCATTACCACACAATCCCTACTTTTGACAACCCTGAGAAAGAAGCCTTTAGAAAATAAATGAGGGGAAAGGAGAAAATGCTGGTAACCAGCATTTTCTCCTTTTCCCACAATATTTTCTACATTTCACGAAACAAATTTCAAATTTTTTAGTCACTTTTATTTTGTCGTCTGCAAATGCTTTGAATTTGGACTGTTCCAAAAGTCTGTTGTTTGGTAAAGAGTTTGTCTTTGCTATGGTGGTGACCTCTATAACAAACAATAAAAGTTTAGACATATCCAAATTGAAAGCATTTGCACACATTAACCTTAAAATGTCTCAAACAATGGTACATGTATTTGTCTTTTAAACGGGCAAACTTTTCTCACAATGTTTTTAAATGGCTACGAGGCCTTCTCTACAGTTCTCTACAGAAGAGATTTGGTAAATTGTTAATCATAGTATTACAAGTATGGGGATGTCCAAATATCCATGCTATTTTAGATCGTGAAAGCAGAAGCACCTCCTTTCCTCTATCCAGTGAGATCGCATCTATTATTCCCTCACTTCCCCTTGTTTAAATATCAAGGTTGTGCTATTTTTCTTGCATCTTTCCTCCTCTGAATCATGTGAGTTTGTAAGCATTTGTAACACCTCCCCTCCTCTTAATATCGAGGTTTTGTTAGTTTCTATGTCACCTATAAGCTGAGAAAGCAGTCTTGTCCTGGCATGTAGTATGAAAGCCATGTCTATGTTCTAATTCAGTATTTTGTCACAGTAGGATGGTTTTGAGTCTATGAAATGAGTAGTAATAACTTAACAATTGATAAACAACCAGTGACGGAGCGTCATTATGGCCTTTGATAAAAGTCATCAACACTAACACAAACAGAACAAAGAGAACTTTATTCTCCATTCACCAGTTGCTCCTTCATAGAATTAGAGCTTTGTGATTTTCTTACTCTGTTATCCGATTCACTACCACTTTGGGGCCCACCAGCAGATGACATGCCATTTCTGGGAAGATTACGATTTCCACCACCCCGCTTTGAATCTGGTCTGTCACGTTGCTCTTTGGGTGAAGCAGTTGGTTTCTCAGCACCGCCACGGTATTGACTGTCCGGTTGGCGATAACTTTGGGATGGGGGCTCACCTTGCCGTTGATTATCTCGACTGTTCGAAGCACTTGTGTGGTTGTTTCCAGACCTCTGAGACGTGTTATTGGGTCGACCACCACGCTGCGGATAATTAGAAACACTGGTATCTGTCTCCGTTCCTGAAGCTGCACTACTATTGCCTCGCCCAGGTCTCGTTCGACGTCTTCTACGGCGACGATCTGGTCTGTCACTCCCATAATCTATCAATAACACAAGCATCTTATATGGAGTGCAACACGCGAAAAGGTGCATTCGGACATTTGCGTAAAGTGTCGTCCCGGATTAGCCTGCGCAGTCCGCGCAGGCTAATCCGGGACGGCACTTTACGACTACAGTAGATTTTGTGCTACAGTAGACTTGCGTAACACAGAAAATTGCATAAAATCGGAAATTGTCGTTTAGGATTAGCCTGTGCGGACTGCACACGCTGATCAGAGACGACACTTTACGCAAATGTCCGAATGACGCTTTTCGCGTGTTGCACTCCATATAGGAAAATCCCTGTACTCATAGAATTTACAGGATACTTTATGGCATACTTTTGTAACTCCAAAAAGTATAAGTAAGTTTGTAAGCTAAACAAACTGCCTCTTTTTTCTTCTCAACTTGCAGTTCTATGCTCCACTGCTGAAGATATATCTGTCCTGCAGAGAGCTTTGATAGAGAAAACAGAGCTTGTATTCACCAACCATTCTTAAGAACATTCTTTGTCTTATACATTGTACTCCAGAATTGTCTATATTTGAATGTAACACAACCTCTGATTGGCTAAACCATTCGGTTTAGCAGAAGTTATGTTACTTACAAATTTAGAAAATCTTGCAGATAAAGACTAGGAATATTCTCAAGAACGCTTGGTGAATACAAGCCAAGATGTTGAAATGCGCACAATGCAGCAAAAAAGATGTTATAGTTCCATTAGAAGGTAAATCTCATAAAGCTTCATTGCAAATTTGTCTTGCACATCCACAATTTGTAGTTAATACAAAATTTAAATACTGTAACAGAAACATGGGGGATAGGAGGCACTTTAGGTGCAAGTTTACTTGAAATTTGCTCTTCCAAAAGGGGGCTGTATCTCCTTAACCCCAATTACCAAACGACAGTATCTCAGACTTGTCCAAATTGAAAGCATTTGCAGACGACAAAATAAAAGTGACTGAAAATTTGAAATTTATTTTGTGAAGGGTAGAAAACACTGGCTTCTTTCTCAGGGGCGTCAAAAGTAGGGATTGTGTGGCAATCGGTTAACCCTTTACTCCATTGATACTCATTTCTACACATTGCTTGTAGGAGCCTTTAGAAAACATTGTGGCAAAAGGTGAAATTGCTCGTGACGAGCAATTTCACCTTTTGCCACAATATTTTTTACACTATCAAAAGGTGTCATATACACATAAGAAACGGCTTCATCCTTTCTGTTATTTAGGGTCATTAAGAGATACCATAGAAATGCCTTACAGAGTAAAGGGTTAACACTTTACCACACAATGCCGACTTTTGACGACCTTGAGAAACATGACTTTTGAAAAAATTGTAAAAAAAGGAGAAAATGCTGGTCACCAGCATTTTCTCCTTTTTTCACAATGTTTTCTACCCTACTACAGACATCCTCAACAATCTTAGCAATGTTAAATAATGGGTCTGCATATGATGGTCCTAAAATTTTACCAAGAGGTGAGGGATTAATGCATGATACAAAGCAAGTCATCATATAATTATGAGTTCAAAATAGCTATTCAGTCTAACAATTGACTGAACCATAAGGTAGAGTGAACCTTGGACATACAGAACATCTACAAAGAGTTAAAGTGTTGACTCATGTCAACCCATGCTAATTGCGTTGGCCGACATGGACGGTTGTTTTTAGCAAATGCATTCAACCCCCTTTTCACAGAGCATGACTTTCGTATAAGAACATCCACAGATGAACTGACAGAGGGAAATACTGATTGATGCCATCCTCGGATACCCCGGGGTCTCCCTATTTGCTACGCTACATCGACCCCTGGGACATTTAATTGAATTTCCCTCGCTTTACCGCTGGCCGAATGCTGGCTTTTCATTGGTTCCATCATCATTTTGTGATGGGCGAGTCGATGTACGCTATGACGTTTCGTATCGATTTGCAGCGGCTGATTCAAAGTTTTATTAGTCAATTGTCCCCGGGGTCAATGTAGCGTAGCAAATAGGGAGACCCCGGGGTATCCGAGGATGGATCGATGCAGTTTGACCTTTGAAACATGTTTTATAGAAGAATGTAATACAGAGAAACTAGTCACTGGCACCTACCCTGATCTTGACTGGTGACACTAGCATTGTCTAAGACAGTGTCATCATCATCTGTCATCCTGCGACGAGATCTGTCATATCTGTCATCAGTGTCATAAGAGGCTGTAAAAAACAATATATGAATAGAATCCTTGTTTAAACTGTTACCAAACAAACATATTACAAACTTAAAGCCTCATCAAAATAACACTGTTACACACACAGTAAACTTCTAGCTTATAGAAAAATTATGAGAAAGGTTAACAGTTGCTTATTCATTCACCCAAGTTTAACCCATTACCACACAATCCCCTACTTTTGACGACCCTGAGAAAGAAGCATTTAGAAAACATTGTGGGAAAAGGATGAAATGCTGGTATCCTTCACAAACAAATTTCAAATTTTTAGTGACTTTTATTGTGACGTCTGCAAATGCTTTCCATTTGGACAAACCAAACATTTTGTCATTTGGTAATGACTTAATAACCCTACTGGAGGTTTTAGAAAAAGTTTTTGAAAAAGGAGAAAATGCTGGTGACCAGCATTTTCTCCTTTCCCCACAAAGGTTTTTGGTTTTAGTCTTAAGTTTTATCATTTAAGCCACATTCAATGTGTTGTTCAGAAATGCTTTGAATTTCGACATGTCCAAAATTTTGATGTGTAGTAAAGGATTAACTCATTACCAATCAACAAAATTTAAGGTTTGTCCAAATCAAAAGCATTTGTAGACAACAAAATTATAGTCACTAAAATTTGGAATTTCTTTTTGAAAGGGAAGAAAACATTGTTGGAAATGGAGAAAATGCTGGTTACCAGCATTTTCTCCTTTTTCCCACAATGTTATCTAAAGGCTTCTTTCTCAGGGTCTTCAAAAGTAGGTATTAAGTGGTAAAGGGTTCACAGGGTGACAGGCAAAGCACATCTACTTCTTTGATAATCTTTTCTATCTTTGGATCAAGATATTTTCAAATAATTTTTTGACAGCTAAATGAAACTATCACAGTACAAATCTCATAAACAATTGCATGTATTTCTATCTTTTCTTTTCAAAATTAAAAGCCATATTACAAGTATACAAAAGTGTTACCTTATTTTCTGGACACCCTATGCAAAAACACACACAGCATACAAATGCAAAGGATAAAAAAAAAACAACCAAAAACGTAAAGTAACAGACTTGTAGTAATTATCAAGAAATAAAAAAGAAAAAAAGAACAAAAAAATAAACCAAAAGAAACATACTTCTATAATCATTATCATAATCTCTATATCTAGGAGGTCGTAGTTGTCCGTAGTCATAATCTGTGGGATAAAAACAGTTTCAAGCAAACAAAATAAACACACTCTGTAGGAATTACATCACAACATCAAGCAAACAAAACATAACGTCAAACCAGTCTTTAACTCTTTACTAAACAACAAAATTTTAGGCTTGTCCAAATTGAAAGCCTTTACTGACGGCAAAATAAAAGTGACTGAAAATTTGAAAATTGCTTTGTGAAGGGTAGAAAGCATTGTGGGAAAAGGAGAAAATGCTGGTTACCAGCATTTAATCCTTTTCCCACCATGTTTTCTAAAGGCTTCTTTCTCAGGGTCATCGAAAGTAGGGATTGTGTGGTAATGGGTTAACTCTTTACCAAACAACAAAATTTTAGACTCCTTCAAATTGAAAGCATTTGCAGATGATGATTTAAATGTTGCTCAAATGATGGAATTATCTTTGATAGGGTAAAAAACATTGTGGTGAAAAAGAGAAAACACTGACAACCAGCATTCTCTCCTCCTCCAAAAAACCAGTCACCGTTTTCAAAAGCTTTCTTTCTCATGGTTCTAAAACCTTGGTATGGGAAAGAGTTTAAACACATGCTTGCTAAACACCACAGAGGGTGAAGAAAGGTTTGGCAGTCGACATAATCTGTAGAATAAATACATGTATTATAAACTGAATTAACTCTTTACCACACAATCCCAACTTTTATCTACCCTGACAAAGAAGCCTTTTGAAAACATTGTGGGAAAAGGAAAAAATGCTGGTAACCAGCATTTTCTGCTTTTCCCACAATGTTTTCTACCCTTCCCAGACCAAATTTCAACATTTCAGTCATATTTATTTTGTTGTCTGAAAATGCTTTCAATTTGGACTGGTCTAAAATTTTCTCATGTGGTAAAGAATTAAGCTATGCTCACTACAGCATAAATTATTAAATTCAATTTCAGTTAAAGTAAATATTTTGAAACCCAATCCCTCCACAAATTGCTGATAAAAAAAAAATCAAGATTTCACTGGAGTAGTTATATGCTTCTAAGCACTGCCTTCAAACCTGTTCTTTACTATACAAAATTATTTTAGATAGGTCAAAAATTAAAGCAATCAAATGGAGCGGAAATGATGATATTGGCATCGAAAGGATTGTCAAAGTTGTGAGAAAAAGAGAAAATGTTAGTAAACTACATTTTCTCTTTTTTTCCCATTATGTTTTTAAAACCCTTCCACCTCAAGGTCGTCATAAATAGGTAAATGGTAAGGTGCAAGTAAACCCTTACTGAATGATTGTAATAGATATTGATGCTGTGCTGGTTTATCTGTTTCAAGAATGTCTGTGGGAGGCCATTTCACATGTGTTTCTGTTCGTATTGATACTTCATGGCCACCCACATGTGAAAAGGGACATTCGGACATTTGTTACAAATTCTGTCTCAGATCAGCTTGCGCTGACTGCACAGGCTGATCCAAAACTCCATCTATTTTTGTGTAATTTTCTGTTTTGCGCATGAATACTGAAAAACAAAATCTAATATACTATAATTGTAAATGCCATCTCCGTGAAGCCTTCACAGACTGCACAGGCTGATCTGAGATGACATTTTACACAAATGTCCAAAGGCCCCTTTTTCGCGTGATGCAAGCTTCATGCTTGATGCAATTTAGGATTAAAAAGCAAAACAAAATTAGCAAAATGTTAAACAACCAAAAAAAAAAAGGTTTCAATTTTTCCTAGTCTCTCTGTAATACCACTGTAAGGATTTCTTACACAACAAGCACATTTTCCTTACACATAAGCAGTTTTATTTATTTGAAGTTTTGACACCATTTTCAGCATGACATAGGTCACAACAAGCAGCTAGTGCACCTATCCATGCATTATTTTCGAGTTTCTAACTAGTATATCTCACAACATGCTGGCAGCTATCCTACCTAATCATTGTCAAGAAAATGTTCCGCATTGACAGGAAAGTATACTGTTCAGTAAATTTCCATCAATTTTTAAAACATTTTGAAGTTTGAAAGAGCAGAGATTTGAACTTATACTGAATGGTCCTCGGACAGGCAGAAAATTCAAAACTGGCTGCAAGTTTCATCCTATGTCAGCAGGGGTGTGGAATTCCTATGCCCGACTTGGGACTTTTTGCCTGCGGACAAGTGAATTTTTCCAGAGTACTTGTCCGCGGGCAAGTGAATTTTTGAGCCTGACCAGATAAGGAAATGTCATATTTACATAAATGACAATCCTCAAACGCTCCATTTATTCCAAGTTCCAAGTTTTGCATAACCCGTGTTGAAATAAACACCTTCAAGGTACAGACTAAATGTACTGACCTTTTGTGAGGCCTCTCGCTACATGCAGTTGCTGTGGGGTGGGGAGAGGGGGGGGGGGGGGGGGTGGGAAGGACAAGTAAACGTTAAATGTCGACAAGTAGGAAATTCAGTCCAACTTGTCCATGGGTAAGTGGGAAAATTCCAAAATTGCACACCCCTGTATCGGGCTGCACAGCCTAACATGGTTTGGTACTTTCTGCGGATGCATTAACTCTCTACCACACAATCCCGACTTTAAACAACCCTTAAGAGAAGCCTTTTGAAAACATTGTGGGAAAAGGAGAAAATGCTGTAACCAGCATTTTCTCCTTTTCCCACATTGTTTTCTTCCCTTCCCAAAGCAAAGTTCAATTTTTGACTCACCTTAATTTTGACGTCTGTAAATGCTTCCAATCTGGGCTAGTTATGCTGTTTAGTAAGAAGTTCAGGCCTGTTTTCATAGAATATAGTTCAAATAAAGATGACCCAGTTGGAAAATATCTTAGAGACATGTGTGAGGGAAAAAACAACAAAAGAATAGGGTAATGATGACCAAAGTAAAACGGGAATCAGCCCCTGAAAAAATCAAACTCAAGAGCACTCAGCCACTCATTTCAAATATATCATCATATCAAACATAAGCAAGTGTACAAAAAAGGCTTTCCAATTCATACCTGAATTCCTGTTTGAAGAATACCCCGAGCCCCTTCCCCTACTCCGCCCAGGTCTTCTGTATCCACCACGCCCACCACGGCTCAATACACTATCAGTATAATAGCCTGATTGCTTCCTTTCCTCGCTGGCCATTTCTTTTGACCAATCAGTAACTCCAGTCTGTGAGTCATAGTCTTCTCCTATAAGAAGAACAGAATTTTGTTTGAAGCCTTGCAGTTTTGCCAACACTTCTTATTGCCATTTGATAGAGTTTTCTCTCTGAACACTTGTGCAAATGGCTTGCAACATTTGGAAAGGGGCATTCAGACTTCTGCGTAAAGTGTCATTTTGAATCAGCCAAAGAACGCCAACAGAAAACTAGAACTTGTTCTTCTACAAAAAACCAAATGTCTCCCCCTCTTTGGTTTCAGCAGGATTAATAATCCATGATAAAGTTAATAACATTTTCTCCCACATTTCTACACAAAAAGAGTAAGAACAATCAAAGGGAAAAAACTCAAAAGCATACAAGCCAGAGTTATGGTTCTTGTGTCAGGCAAGCCCAAGTTGCAAGTTCTACACTTTACCACTTTGAGATGCAGGACCTCTCAATACCGCTAGAGGGCAACTTTTTCTTTTTAAATATTACTCGAACAAATTGACATGAAATAGATGACCTCTACTACCATATATTACACACTCGAATTATTCTCCGAACTTAGCTTCTGCTAATGTCATCTGCATGCTGAACTTTGTGAATGATTTTTCATACATTCATCATGTCTTTCAGGAATACTAGAAATACCAAAAAAAAAAAATATTATTTTTAAGGTTTAAATTGGTAATACCTGGCCAGTGACAGACATAAGATACAATTTCCATTTAGTCTGATCTTGATCTATGTCATCTGCAAAAGCTTTTATATCTTGACCATTGCATTGTAAGGGTCAAACCCTACATCTACTGTTAACAGTATTTCTGTACTATTTGTTCATACCCGATGAGATAAGTATTTACATAAAGGTCAATTTCAGGTCAATTTTTTCCAGTAATACCAGTATAAAACAACAAAATAAAGTTCTACAGTACATACCATATCTGTCAGATCCATATCGCCTCCCTCCAGGGCCACCCCGGCCCCGCCCTCGACCTCTTCCACCTCTATAGCCGTCTCTTTTGTCACCTCTATCACTAGAATACGGGTCATTACTATCCCTAGAAATAGAAAGTAGTCTTAATCCTTTACCACATGATGACCCCGAGGAAGAAGCCTTTTGAAAACATTGTGGGAAAAGGAGAAAATGCTGGTCACCAGCATTTTCTCCTTTTCCCACCATGTTTTCTATCCGAATCCAATTTCAGTTTTTGATTAAGATTTATTTTGTCGTCTGCAAATGGTTTCAATTTAGATCAGTCTTAAATTTCATTGATTGGTAAAGAGTTAATATAGTAACTGACCTAATTCTTTACCACAGCACCCTGATCTTAATCATTCTGATGTGGAAGGCTTTTGAAAATATTGTGTAAATTCTGGTAACCTGCATTTTTAGCTTTCTCCACAATGTTATCAACCCTTTCAAACAGAACACCTGTCTTTTGAGCCACATGCCAAGCTTCTCTAAAACAATAACATTCTTTTTCGGATGATGCTGAAGCTGATAACTAGCATGAGGAAGACACTGTAAAACTGTTGCTGTTAATGGTCTTTGGATGACATTAAACCCATACTATACAATCCTGTGTTTAACCTTTACCATAGACATGATTTTAGATCTGTCCAAATCGAAAGCATTTGCTGATGAGAGTTTCAATGTGGCTCATATGAAATGATTTTTCTTTGACAGGATAGAAAACATTGTGGGAAAAGGAGAAAATGCTGGTAACCAGCATGTTCTCCTTTTCCCAAAATATTTTAAAAAGACTTCTTTCTAAGGGGCATTACAATTCATCATCATGTGATTATGTAGTAAAGGGTTAATGGGTCAAATATTTGTGCTATTTGAATTCCCAAAATTTTCTTTTGTCACTTTGACAGGACTCAATCCTCTTCCACTACCTCTCATTGCCTCAACAATGGTGATGTGGGAAGGCAGGCAGTGGCTCTGGAATAATACTGTGAAAAGAACTGTGCAAAAGAAACTCCAGGACAATATGGATAGGTGCATAGGCCACCAAAATATAACTGAAAAATGTTGAGATTGTGTTAAACACCATACAATTAATCAAACATTTTACTTCAATTCCTTCTTCTCCTTCATGTGTTCAAAGAGGCTATTAACCCATTACCACACAATCCATACTTTTGACGCCCCTGAGAAAGAAGCCTTTAGAAAACATTGTGGGAAAAGGAGAAAATGCTGGTTACCAGCATTTTCTCCTTTTCCCACAATGTTTTCTACCCTTCACAAAACAAATTTCAAATTTTGCGTCCCTTTTATTTAGACATCAGCATATGTTTGGACAAACCTAAAATTTTGTCATTTGGTAATGAGTTAATGCAGGAATCAGTCTTTTGTGGGATGAATGTTCCAAACTTGTCACATAACTTCATCATTAGAGAAACATAATAAAAACAAAATGTTCAACCCTTAAAGTATTATGTGCAATTCATATATATTTTTACACATTGTATAGGCCAAAGATCAGATGGCAAAGACTTTCAGATTTATCCTTGCTCTGCACTGTCTACTACTAAGTGAAAAATTAAGGCCAAAACAACTTTGCAAATGTGAAGTGCAGATTCAAGTGGGCCATTCCTTAAATTCAGAGTCTTCAAGCCTAAGATAATGTTTAATAAAACTACCTTCTCTCTCTTGGGGCAGGAAAGTACGGCCCTGACTGAGGGCCAGCTAAGGTTCGTAACTGTTGATCTATTTCTAGTTTTTCTTGTCGTAATCTCTCTACTTCCTACAAATAAATTTCAAACAACCATCCATAATATTCTAAAATAATTATGAGCTATGTTTTTCTAAAAGAAGGGTTTATTTTACCCATTCCCTAATACACCATCTTGAAACCGTCCCAAAATCAAAGAAGCTGCAGGCAGCAACTGAAATGAGGCTATTAAAAGGATTTTAAGATACAGATTTTATAAAAAATATTGTGGAAAAAAGTGAAATTGCTCATTTTGAGCAATTTCACCTTTTTTCACAATGTTTTTTAAAAGCTTTTTTCTTCTTTGTGTTAAAATGAGTATATATGGAGGAAAGGGTTAATACATGTGCAAAAACCCATGTCAATGGCATTTGATGCTGGTTAAGACGGGTCGAAACTTTTTACTGTGTGAACTTTCTACATGTCTAAGGACCATTTTACCCTAAGATTCAGTTAGTTGATGGGTAAAATGGTTCCATGGATCCACAATTATGTGATGTCTGGCATGTTAACTAACATTTTCTCCATTTTTCTCCATGTTTTTTACCATTTCAAAGAGAGCAGCAAATCTTTTGAGCTACAAGTAATTTGTCTTTTTCAAATGCTTTTGATTCTGACAAGTATAAAATTCTGTTATTTGGTAATGGATTAAATCTTATTGACACAAAAATTCAATTCAAAACCAGGGCCCATATTCACCAAACATTCTTGAGAATATTCTTAGTCTTATTCTCCAAAGTTTTCTAAATTTGTAAGTAACAAAACCTGATTGGCTAAACCATTCCTGGCTAAACCGAATGGTTTAGCCAATCAGAAATAGTATTACTTACAAATGTAGAAAGTTCTGGGTAACAAGACAAAGAATGTATTTAAGAATTGTTGGTAAATACAGGCCCAGTTCACATTCAGTTGTCTGAAGAACTGGAAAATGAATACAACAACAACCATATTAAAAAGGAACCAACACCTACCTTTAAATGATCGAGATTATATTCTAACAAAATCTGTGCATTTGTAATACTTTCAACAGTTCCTACAAATATAAATGGCACTTGACCCTGGAAAAGAAAGACAAAATTAGATAAATGTAAGCCATGATAAAAAAAATTATGGATGTACAAAAATTATTTGCTAATTGCTTGTCTTGTTTGACTACCCCACACCACTGCCATTTACCAGCCTAAACAGGACCCTTGAATTAAGCTTTTACTATTCAATTCCAAATTTAACTAATTACCAAACAACAATATTTCAGGCTTGTCCAAATTGAAAGCATTTGCAGACGACAAAATAAAAGTGACTGAAAATTTGAAATTTGTTTTGTGATGGGTAGAAAACATTGTGGGAAAAGGAGAAAATACTGGTTATGAGCATTTTCTCCTTTTCCTGCAATGTTTCCTAAAGTCTTCTTTCTCAGGGTTGTCAAAAGTAGGGATTGTGTGGTAATGGGTTATCCCATTACCACACAATCCCTACTTTTGACGCCCCTGAGAAAGAGGCCTTTTGAAAACACTGTGGGAAAAGGAGAAAATGCTGGTAACCAGCATTTTCTCCTTTTCCCACAGTGTTTTCTACCCTTCCCAGAACAAATTTCTATTTTTCAGTCACCTTTATTTTGTCGTCTGCAAATGCTTTCAATTTGGACCAGTCCAAAATTTGCTCATGTGGTAATGAGTTAAACAACCCTGAGTGAGAAGCTTTTTCGTAGGAAATGTTTCTGTTTATACCCTTTCAAAGACACAATTTGATTTTAAAGCCACATATAATTTTGTCTTCTGCAAATGCTTTCCTCCATGTCCTGCTGAAAAACTAACATCAAAATTTGAAGCTTAACTCTTTACCACACGAGAAAAAATTAGACTGGTCCAAATTGAAAGCATTTACAGACGACAGAATAAAGGTGACTGAAAAATTGAAGTTTGTGCTGGGAAGGGTAGAAAACACTGTGGGAAAAGGAGAAAATGCTGGTTACCAGCATTTTCTCCTTTTCCCACAGTGTTTTCAAAAGGCTTCTTTCTCAGGGTCGTCAAAAGTAGGGATTGTGTGGTAAAGGGTTAAGGCAAAAACAAAAATTTTGCCTTTTCAAAAGAAGACTTGGGAGAAAGATATCTTCTCGGTGAACGGTATATATCAAAGATCAGACTGCACATTCTGTGCTGTCTCATCGAGATCTACAAAACCTGCAAAAGGAGAGTCTCACTTGGCAGCCAAATATTATCAACTCTCAAATTTCGTCATGTGGCAAACAGTTATGAACATAACTTCATTTTACACCATAAAAACAGGCTATATAAATATGTTTGGGTTTTGTCTGTGTAAAAAGTTTGAGAAATACAGCCTGTAAAATTGAACACAGTTTTACACTGAGAATAGAGTAATGCAACAAAGCAACTAGAGAGATACTGAGATGTAGAGATTTCTGATATAACAGTAGTGACATTAACATTGTATCAGGGTCTGTATTCATCAACCTCTCCTAACCCTTTCCCAAACAATCCCTGGTTTTTATAACCTTGAAATAGAAGCCTTTGAAAACATTGTGGAAAAAGGAGAAAATGCTGGTAACCAGCATTTTCTCCTTTTCCCAAAATGTTTTCTACCCTGCTTGAAACAAATTTAAATTTTTGAATTACGTTTATTCTGTCGTCCGCAAGTGCATTCAATTTGGACCAGTCTAAATTTTTTTTCGTTTGGTAAAGAGTTAAGAACTTTGTCTTATTCTTCAAGATTTCCTGAACTGAACAGGCTCACATGGATTGCAAATGCATTAACCCATTACCACTCAATCCCTACTTTTGACACCCCTGAGAAAAAAGCCTTTTGAAAACACTGTGGGAAAAGGAGAAAATGCTGGTAACCAGTATTTTCTCCTTTTCCCACAGTGTTTTCTATCCTTCCCAGAACAAATTTCAAGTTTTCAGAAATCTTTATTTTGTCGTCTGCAAATCCTTTCAATTTAGACCAGTCTAAAATTTTCTTGTGTGGTAAAGAGTTAAACCCCCTTTCCACAGAGCAGGTTCATATGTCAACTACAGCTATCACTAAATGCGTTTATACCCCCACCCGCTCCTTGTCACAAAAACAGGTGACTGTCCCTGAATGCAGAATGGTTTAGTACAAAAGTAAGAGTTGAAAAAAGTTCAAGGGGAAATAATTCCTCAACAAACCACAGCAGAGCCATGAAAATTGCACAAGCACAACTTCATATATATAGGAATAGTTTGGGTAATTTTGAGTTTAGTACATGCAAAACTGTTGGAGTATTGCTGCAGACAAATTTGTATCTACGGACAGACAGACGGATGAAGAGATGGACAGAAAGCCATGGCGATCCCAGTATTCATCCTGTAACAAATGCCCAAGAATGGAGAAGAAAACTTTCTCTATGCAGTTATCTGTCACTGATGAAATTTATGTTATTCAACCACTTAACAGAACCATGTTAATATGTCAAAATACTGTACCAAAAAAAGAGAAGAAAGAAAAAGATATAATATCTACCAGTCTTGGAAAGTTAAACTGTAAATTAAAACCTTTGAATGTAAGCAGATTAGAAAATGCAGCAGTCATACAGAGAAAAAAAATATGCTGAACATATAAAATCTTATAGTATAATATTGTGTTTTAAAATAAACTATCCTAGTTTTTGTGTCATAATTACAAGCATTGCCAAGCTACAGAACTATTCCACTCATTACCAAACATTTGGTTGTTTAAGACCACTTTAAGAGCTAAGGTCATATCATGGCGGTCGGTGACACATATATGTTTCCTGGCCTTCTCACCCCAGTACTACTAACACAACTTTTTTTCAAAAGCCACTGACTACTTTTCTCTGCTTCAGCAGAGGTGAGTGGCGAAAATACGCCTGTAAGAAAGTTCCATTACCAAACAATCCCGAGCTTCAATTTCTCCATTTCCCGCAATCTTTTTCTGCCCTTCTGAAAAACAAGTGTCAGATTTCAAGCCAGATTTGTAATCTGCAAATGCTCTTAATATTAACCTATCTACAAGTTTCTTATCTGGTAAGGAGCTAACAGTTGACTATAATCAAAATGAACAAAACCAGATGAATTAGTATGTTGAATGATTTTAAATAGATTGTTATTACATGCTGTTATGATAAAATCTTAAATGAAGAAAAAAAAAATGCAAAATCAATCGAAGTAAAACAAATTTCCAAGACTGGTTCCCTTTACATGTGTCCCTGCTTACACTAGATTGAGTAGAGTCATGAAGGGTACCATCCATTCCACCCTTGGCAGCAATACCCACCTCTTCCCGTGGTACATCTCGTTCATTATCACCCTCGATCTTGACTCGAACAACGCCCGATTTGTCGACAATATCTTGGATATTTTTACCATTTTTTCCTATAATCTTGGCTGAAAAAGAACCAATGCATATAAAATGAAACCCAGGTTTTGTTTATGTCTGTTCCTGATACATTGCACAGTATCACAGCATTGCCCTTGTTTCTGCAACTCAAGACGGCTGGGCACAAGTCAATTCTTGTCAAGTTATGAAGCGGCACAGGCAAAACTGAATCTACAGAAAAACTGAAATAAATATGAGCCATGCTCTAGGAAAAGGGGGCTTAATGTAATATCCGTGACACATTATACTATGCAAGGCATAATTAGGGATCAGTAACATTCAGTTATGTCTAGAAACCAGCTGTATTGTAAGGTAGATCGTTACTTTGACACACAGAAAATTTATCAATATTCAAAAGTTTTGGGCCCAGGCTGACCTGCGCAGGCTAACCCGAGTCAATACTTTTTGTAATTAATTAACTCTTTATCACACAATCCCAACTTTTAACAATCCTGAGAAAGAAGCGAATAAAAAACACGATGCGAAAAGAAGAAAATGCTGATAACCAGCATTTTCTCCTTTTCCCACAATGTTTTCTACCTTGTCAAAGTCAGAAATCATCATATTTACAAGATTTAATTTGTTGTCTACAGATGCTTTGAATTTGGTCCAGCCTAAAAAATTGTCATTTGGTAAAGAGTTAAGCCCCTTTTTCACAGAGAATAGCTAAAATACAACTAAGCTGCACTCTGTGGAATGGAGGTTTATGCATCTTACTAAATCATTACACCAAACAAATATTGTCACCTTGTTATAGATCCATAAAATCTAACATGTTGAACTACTGGTTGAATCATGTAGTTGAATGGTCCTTGAACATGGAGGAGAAAATTTTTACAGGTAGCATAAAGTTTTAGACCCATTTCAGCCTGTGCTGGCTGCTAAGGGTGAAATGGGTTAAAAACTATTTGCAGATTCACTTAACTCTTTACCAAACGGCAAAATTTTGGACTTGTCAAAATTGAAAGCATTTGCAGACGACAAAATAATTGTGAATTAACAACTGAAATTTGATTTGGAAAGGGTAGAAAACATTGTGGGAAAGGAGAAAATGCTGGTTACCAGCATTTTCTCCTTTTCCCACAATGTTGTCAAAGGCTATTTTTCACAGGGTCTTTAAAAGTCGGGATTGTGTGGTAAAGAGTTAAAACCCTTTTCACAGAGCATGACTAAACTGTCTTTGAAAATTTAGTACAGTATAATTATTTTTGTATCTATACCCTTAAGCTGCCGAGAGAAGCTCACTGAACTTTTGCAGACAATTCAGATCAGGCTGCACAAAACGTGCAGCCTGATCTTAGATCTATGCTGTCTGGTAAGGAGATACCTAAAATACCTTTTAAATAGAAAAACTTGGGTTTTACTATAGGCTTGAAAGTTTCAATGGAGTCTATTTAGCTAGTTAAGGATTAACAAGAATGCAACGTAAGACAATATTATGACTGCACCCTTCTCAAACTAGTCTTCATAAATTTCAAGAAAACAAAGCTTACTGCAATTAACAAGAACCGTCGTTGATGAATTATGCTCCTCGAACAGGTATCTTTTAACCCATTACCACAAAATCCCTACTTTTTACGACCCTGAGTAAGAAACCTTTAGAAAACATTGTGGGAAAAGGAGAAAATGCTGGTAAACAGCATATTCTTCTTTTCCCACAATCTTTTCTGCCCTTCACAAAGCAAATTTCATACTTTCAGTCACTTTTATTTTGTCGTCTACAAATGCTTTCGATTTGAACAAACCTAAAATTTTGTCGTTTGGTAATGAGTTAAGGAAAGTGAAGGCTATTGGTAAAAGGTTGCCCAGGGAAGAAATTTACAATAAAACCTTTTCTCAATAACACAGCGTCAAATTGGTAAATAGGCAAAAATACTATGGCCAAAAGAGTTCATATATAAAGTTTCATTGAATTTGGTCCAGGGGTTGTGGACAAATGGCTTCGGAAGACAGACTGACGCATGGACAGATGAAGCAATGACTATATGCTCGCCCTTTAGGGAACATAAAATATCAAAAAATAAACTTACCGACTAATTCACGAGGCACCTGAAAAGTTTGCTCTGCATATTCTAACATAGCTCTTGCTTTCTTCACAGCTTCTTCAGTCTGAAGGGAAAAAGCAGGAAGTGATATAATCAGCTTATTTTTTTTCAAATCTTTACAAATTTGAACTGATTTAACCCTTTTACCAAACAATCCCAGATTTTTATGACCCTGAGAGAAAGACGTCTGAAAACATTGTGGGAAAAGGAAAAAATGCTGTTACCAGCATTTTCTCCTTTTCCAATTTGGACTAGACTAAAATCATCTTGTTTGGTAAAGGGTATCTCTTAAGATTTCTCTATCAACTGAAATGACTGACAAAATCTTTGATTTCAAATATTGAAATTTGTTGATGAAGCGTAAAAAACATTGTCCAAAATAAGAGGAGTGTACTGGTTACCATGTTTTTTTTTTTTACCATGAGAAATTTCTTTTTTTCACGTTCAATAAAACTCAGGACTGTTTGAATGGTTAAAGATACTGAAATGTTTATGCAGTACAAATAGGCATGGCATGTCAAGCACTAATTCTTTTTCTTGCTGTTAACCCTTTACCAAACAATCCCTGGAATTTATGACCCTGAGAAAGAAGCCTATTGAAAACATACTTGGAAAAGGAGAAAATGTTGGTAACCAGCATTTTTTCCTTTTCCCACAATGTTTTCTACCTTGCCGGAAACAAATTTCAATACTTGGGTTATGTTTAATTTGTAATCTACAAGTGATTTCAACTTGGACCAGTCTACAATTTTGTTGTTTGGTGTAGGGTTAAGAAGACATAGAAACTAATGTACTTATCATAAATACTGGTAAAACTACAATCATTTCCCTGTTTTGCTACTTTCTGTGTCATAGAATTTTTCAAAAGCTTCATTGAAAATAGTTATTATGGAAGTCATAACCGGTTTTCCTGTTTTAGCTTTTTCATTCTGTACTATGACTGTTTTTCATTGTGGATTATTCTGGGCACAATCACTCAAAATACTGACCTCCCCATGTACTTTAAAAGTACATGTATTTTCGTCCAGTTCAATAGCCGTAATACCATCTATGTGACGAGCCTGTTGAATATTTGCACCATGAGTTCCTATTGCAAGTCCCATCAAGCTTTCCTCCACGCTAAACTCTTCAGTACAACCTGATTTTACTTTGGTACTCTGAAAAAGAGAACAGAAAATTCAGTCATTAACCCTATACCATAAAATCCTGACTTTTAACACTCCTGAGAAAGAAGCCTTTTGAAAACATTGTGGCAAAAGAAGAAAATATTGGTTACCAGGATTTTCTCTTTTCCCACAATGTTTTTAAAAGGCTTCTTCCCTAGGGTCATTAAAAGGCGTCATTGTGTGGTAAAGGGTTAACCCATTACAACAAATTCCTGAGTTTTAATGACCCTTTAAGAGAAGGCTCTCGAAAACAATATGGGAAAAGGCGAAAATACTGGTAACCAGCATTTTCCTTTTCCCACATTGTTTTCTGCCTGACCAATGACAAAGATCATCATTTCAGTTACATTTAATTTGTCGTCTGCAAATCCTTTCAATTTGAACCAGTCTAAATATTTGTCGTTTGGTAAAGAGTTAAGATCATAATGCATAGCATGGAATGTGATCTTAGATATATGCTGTCAACAACTTTGTAATATATTTGAGCCGAAACAATCCCAAAATATGTAATATGTTGGCTCGCTTTCTTAACCCTTTACCCCTTAAGACATTTCTATATCTCTAATTGACCCTAAATAACAGCAAGGATGAAGCCGTTTCTTATGTGTATATGACACCTTTTGATAGCATAGAAAACATTGTGGCAAAAGGTGAAATTGCTTGTCACAATGTTTTCCAAAGGCTCCGACAAGCAATGCATAGAAATGAGTATCTATGGAGTAAAGGGTTAATTGGAAAGGTCTGTTTCATTATATTTATGAGGAGCAACCTTTCCTGCTTTATGAAAGTATCCTCCATTTACTTAGTAATTTACAGGCAAATGTGTGTTCTGAATCTTGCTTTGATGTTTGAAGTATACTAATTCAATCAATGCTTTATTGTTTGGTGTTTAACACCATTTTCAACATTCAAGTTAGACAGCTGTAACCAGTGCACCTACCCATATATTTCTAGAGAGTCCCTTTTATGTTCATGGCACAAACCTTTTAAGCCACTTGTTGTTTACGTGCATAAACATCATCCAAACAACATTCAATGATTACAGAGGAATGAATCCTGTCATAATGACAATCTTCTACCTTGAAAACAGCCAGAGCTGGGATTTGAACCCATGGCCCCTAGCTGTTGAGCTATAAAACTTATCAACTCAGCTACTGGGCTTAAAGGCCCAGTGGCAGCCAATAATTAACAATGCAGGTCCTTAAAATGCAATTAAATCCAAACCAAACCATTAACCCATTACCAAACGGCAATATTTTAGACCAGTCCAAATTGAAAGCATTTGCAGACAACAAAATAGAAGTGACTGAAAATTTGAAATTTGTTTTGTGAAGGGAAGAAAATATTGTGGGAAAAGGAGAAAATGCTGGTTACCAGCATTTTCTCCTTTTCCGACAATGTTTTTTAAAGGCTTCTTTCTCAGGGGCGTCAAAAGTAGGAATTGTGTGGTAATCGGTTAAATACAGTAGTATGTAAATCATTATGAAGATCACAATCGACTATTGTCCAGCCTTTCTAAGTCGTAGTTGTAGTAAAATTTAACTTTAAAATCATGATAAAGGTACTTTCTAGCTCTATCTTTCAGTTACTTTTATATTTTAAAATTCATTTTTCTGCCAGCAACTCACACTTAGACCAGCCGTACTGAAACCAATTTGGACAGATTTGGAACACATAGAGGGAATAAGAGAAAATGCTGGGTACAAGCACTTCTGCTTTTCCAACATTGTTTTCTATTCCTTTATTCCCTTATCAAATTACAAAATTTTAGACTGGTCCAAAATTGAAAGCACTTTCAGACAACAAAATACGTGTAACTCAAAAATTGAAATTTGTTTCCAGCAGGGTAGAAAACACTGTGGGAAAAGGAGAAAATGCTGGTTACCAGCATTTTCTCCTTTTCCCACAATGTTTTCAACTCGCTTTAATCAAAGAGGTACAAAAACCAGGGATTGTTTGGTAATGGGTTAAGAATGCTTCTTCTGACTGGAGTGATGTTTACAAGCAAATTGTGATGTGCAAATTTGTCATCTACAAATGCATTTGAAATCTGAACACTGACATTTCATAAATTGTTAGTAAATATTCCCCATACAGAAATACTTTTGACATTTTAGCTGTAGATAACTATCAAAGTAGACAATGCATACAATTCTAGCACTAACAATGCTGGTCAGAAACATTACTTTGTCAATATCAAATCTTTGTTGTACAAATATTTCCGCAATTTTCTTCTAGAAGAAAAAGTATGAACATTTAACTTCATAATATATGAAAAAAATTTACATTGATTTAACTTGAAAGCATTTACAGACAACCCACTAAATGTGACAGAAATGAAGATTAGTTTTTTATTCAAATTTATAAAAAAAGCCATAGAGGGAAAACAAGAAAAAACTGGTTTCCAGAATTTTCTCTTTTTCCCACAGTTTCCAGAAGTTCTTTTCCTCAGGTCTTTAAAAATTGGGATTGTGTGGCAAAATTTACCACACAATGAGTAGACCAGTCCAAATTGAAAGCATTTGCAGATGACCGTTTCAATGTGGCTCTTATCAAATGATTTTTCTTTGACAGGGTAGAAAACATCAGGGGAAAAGGAGAAAATGCTGGTATCCAGCATTTTCTCCTTTTCCTACAATATTTTCCAAAGCTTTCTCTTTCCGGGGCGTTACAAGTCGTCATTGTGTGGTAAAGGGTTAAGAGTTGCAAGTAATGGGTTAACTCATTACCACACGGCAAAATTTTAGACTGGTTCAAATTGAAAGCATTTGAAGACGACAAAATAAAGGTGACTGAAAAATTGAAATCAGATCTTGGAAGGGTAGAAAACACTGTGGGAAAAGGAGAAAATGCTGGTTACCAGCATTTTCTCCTTTTCCTACAGTGTTTTCAAAAGGCTTCTTTCTCAGGGGCATCAAAAGTAGGGATTGTGTGGTGAAGGGTTAACTCCTATAAAAAAGTGCTCTCTAGGGAAAAAAACAAAGCATTTTAAGGAAGTGATGTTGAATAAAAGCAGACAGCATTGCATGAACTCTTCATCAGACAAAAAATTTAGACCCATCCAAATTCAAAACATTTGCAGACGAAAATGTCGGCGTGGCTTTCATGATGAATCTTACCTTTAACTGAGTGGAAAACATTGTGGGAAAAGGAGAAAATTCATTGTTTGGTAAAGAGTTAATAGAGAGAAGGCAATCTCTACTGTGTATTGCCTTATTGCTTGTTTGGCCAATGTTAGGGAGATATACTGCTAGACCCACGGAAAATGCCAAAGACATGTAGACTGTCTTAATCAAGTGTAGGAGATAAGACACCACAAAACATGGAATCTAAGCTTAGAAAATATATCCTTGAGTTTGCACTTTTTGGTTCAATTTTTATCCTATCCAAAAATATCGGATTTTTTTTTATCTGGCAGACAAACAGCTAAAATATTGCAAAAAGAAATTGCTTGCTACACTGGTTGAATTCAAGTCTACATCTAACAACTCAATGTCTCAATGATAACCCTAACCAAAGGGAGCTAACTTTGTATAGAATAAAAAATATGATAAGAATACAGTACAAATGGTCAGACAGCAACAAAAAAAATATCCCTATTATAGTTAGCTAAGCCTAAGTACAAGCACTGGAAATAATAGTGAGATTCTATATTTATTTAAAATCTTCAAAATGAAGTTTACAAGTGGCTTAACTCATTACCAAAACACAAAATTTTTGGCTTGTCCAAGATGAAAGCATTTGCAGATGACAAAATAAAAATGACAGAAAAATTGAAATTTGTTTTGTAAAGGGTAGAAAACATTGTGGAAAAAAGGAGAAAATGCTGATTACCAGCATTTTCTCCTTTTCCCACAATGTTCTCTAAAGGTGTATTTCTCATGGTCCTCAAAAGTAGGGATTGTGTGGTAATGGGTTAATATCTTCTGAAATCTCTCCTTAAGTTAAAAGATCAAAACTAATGTCTCATGTCTTTAACCCTTTACCACACAATGGTGCTTTTAACAACCGTAAGGAAGAGGCCTTTGGAAAACATTGTGAGAAAAGGAGAAAATGCTGGTAACCAGTATTTTCTCCTTTTTCCATCAATGTTTTCTACCCTTCCCATACAAAATTTTAATTTTTCAGTCATATATATTTTGCTGTCTGCAAATGCTTTCAATTTTGATTGTTCTAAAATTTTGTCCTTTGGTAAAGAGTTAAACCATTTACTGAAATGGCCCCAAGAAAAAAGCCTTCAGAAAAAAATATCCAAAAAGGAAAAAAATACTAGTACCTAGCATTTTCTTCTTTTCCCACAATGTTTTGTATCCCTTTATCTGCCACTATTATCAATATGGATACTTGCAAAATTTTGTTGTTTGGCAAAGAGTTAAAAAGCAAGCAGTTATAACTCATCACTGCCTTGAAAACAAAGGCCACAGACGGCTTTTGCTTAGTAGTATGTACTTTGGTCTTTGGTGATTTCTACTTAATTCTTTACAGAGAAACACATTTTACTCTCCAAAATGTGAAACATCTGTAATTGACAAATTCAGAATTGATCTAAATGAGCTTAAGTTCTCTAATAATACAGAAAACATTTTGGGAAAAGGAGAAAATGCTGGTAATCAGCATTTTCTCCTTTTCCATCAACGTTTTCAAAAAGCTTCTGTCTCAGGGCTGTTAAAACCTGTAAATGGTAGAATAAGGCAAAGCAACACTGGTAGACATTGAAGCAATTTGAGAAAATGCTCTCAATAAGCAAATTTCTCCTTTTACCTCAATGTTTCCAAAAGAGGTCTAAAAAAGTCAACAGTAGGTAGTAACAAGTAGCTGTATGTAAGCAAAGACTGCCAAAATATCACACTACATACCTCACTCAATTCCTATATAAACATAAATAAACCAAAATTGAGAGTGAAAGCAGCCGGAAGCTTGAATTCATAGCATTTGTTAACCCAGTACTATGCAATCATGCAATCATGTTGAAACTTGGCTTGACCCTTTTACCGAATAACCAATTCTGTATTTTTACTTTTAAATCACAAATGTTCTGAAAACACAAGGAAGAGCTTCTGAAAACACTGCAGGAATAGGACAAAATGCAAAAATGTTTTCAAGTATTTTCAAATTTCATATGTGTCAAATTTTGTTGTCTGGTCAAACTTTAACTCAATGCATGCATTAACTCTAAACTGTGTAAAGAAAGTAAATCTTGTCCTACGCAACCATTCACGAAGACATAAAAGAAAGTTATTCTCTTAACCGTTTTAGGTAAGTTGCATAGATAGCCAAATCTTTAAATCTTTACCAAAATTCCAGAATTCTGACAACCTGAGAAAATATGCTAATGAAAACAATGTCGGAAAAGAAGGAAATCCTGGTAACCAGCTTTCTCCTTTTCCTACTACAACCAATTTCACTTTCTGAGTCTATTCTTGAAACCCTTTCCCAAACAAGCCCTGGTTTTTATGTGTCTGCAGTAAAAGTCTTTGAAAACACTGTTGGAAAAGGAGAAATTGCTCGTAAAGTTTTTGAGAACTTTCTGCAACTTTCTCCAAATCAAAGTGTCGTCTGCAAATTCTTTCGGTTTGGAAGGGTCCAAAATTTGTTTGGGAAAGGGCTAAGTCATCTGCAAAGCCTTCCTATTGTGGCAAGTCTAAAATATTGTTGTTTGGAAAGATGATCATCTTTGAGTATTAAATCTCAGTGATGGCAGATATTTTCCTCAAAATCTTTGCTCCTTCACCTCCGAAATATGAAAGAGCACTTAATCATACTGTATTGATTTTCTTTTCATAAAATCTCAATTGTGACCCATCACGCAAAGAGGGACCTTCTGAAAACTGTGAAGTGTCAACCCTGGTCAGCCTGCGCAACTTGCTTTAATGACATTTTCCATATGAAAAGTGGTCATTGTACCTTGTTATACAATCATTTTTGAATTATCAAACTGACCTGCACTATTGCTGATCTGATTTCATCTAACCCAGATTTCCCAGATGATCCATTTTTGTGTAACAGTTCAAAGTTTTTTTCCCAACAAGAAACTGTTTCAATCACAAGCTAGTTTCATGCAGTCCTAATAAACAAGACGACCATTTTAATGACCGTTTTAATGACCATTTTAATGACCATTTCAGTCATAACACAACATATAAAACTGTAGGCAGTAAGACAATGTCTCAGTTTTACTATACCTGTAATTTTTTTATTGCATCTTCTGTTCGCTGCTTTAATAAACTTTTCTGACGCAGACTACGTATGTGCATATCGCCCATCATGGAAGCCCTACGTATCACAGTTGCATTTGTTGACTGCAAAGAAAAGAGAACATAAAACTCTTTCACACACAATTTTCATAAAATAATTGAAGTGTAAATACAACATTATCATTCAGTTTCTGACTAAACTATGAATCTAATCCTTTACCACACAAGCTCGATTCTGTAAGAACTTGATGGAGAAGTCTTTTGCAACAACATTTTCAACTACTGCAAACATAAATTCCATCATTACAACTAAATATGTCATCTGCAAGCCCGCCCGGATGGTCAGTGGTGAGCGTGTTGGACTCCTGACCTGGTGGTTGTGAGTTCGATACCCGGTTGAGGCAAACTTTCTTTCCGTCATATTTTCACCTCTCACCTCTGCTGAAGCATGTAGTCTATGGCTTTGGAAAGAAAGTAGTGTTAGTACTGGTATGAGAAAGCCAGGTAACACATGTGCATCACCAACCGCCATGATATGACCTTAGCTGTTAAAGTAGCATTAAACTCCAACACAACCAACCAACCAATGTCATCTGCAAATACTTTCAATAAATACAAGTCAAAAACCAACTGGTTTAGCCAATCAGAATGTGTGTTACTTTCTAAATCTAGAATAAGACAAAGAATTTTCTTAAGAGTGGTTGGTGCTGGTTACCAGCACTTTCTCCTTTACTCAAAATGTTTTCTAACCTTTCAACCACACAAATACTGATTTTTTGAGTCACAGCCATTTTGTCAACTGAAAATGCTTTTAGCCTAGACAAATCCAAAGTTTTGTTTAGTAAAGCAGGGTTTTCCCCATACTTTCTGATGTGGGGGTTCCCCACAAAAGAAATAAAAAAAAAAAAAACAGGGGACACCTTCAGATTTTTGGGATCAAGAAAATTTGGGGGTCTGAATTCAAAGCAAAAAGACTGGGGGTGGGGGGGAGGTCAGGGGAAACCCTGGTGAGAAGTTTAATGAGTATTTCATTGCTAGTCCTGACAAAGGGCTCCCACTTACCAATACTATTAATACAGATTTTTCCTGGTTAAATACAACACAAGCTCCACCCAAATGTTTTTTAAACTCTGAATGTGCTTGTTCATCTGAACATCTGAAAGTAGAGGTATTTATGTGTATTACAAAAATTATAATCACATTTTAACTCCTTACAACACAATCCCAACTTTTAATAAGCCTGAGAAATAAACCTACAGAAAATATTGTGGGAAAAGGAGAAAATGCTGGTAACTAGCATTTTCTCCATTTCCCACAATATTTTTTTACCCTATCAAAGTCAGAAATCGTGATACTACCAAGATGTAATTTGTTGTCTGCATAAGGAATATATTCACAAAAAAAATTGATGCAGCAGTTCTTTCTTCACTTTAGAGAATTCAATACCTCTTGCACTCTGTTTCCTCAAGAAATAGTCAAGCCCAAAGTTCAAAGCATGAACTATTTCATAAAAGTTCAGAGCATAAACTATTTCATAAAAGTTCAGAGCATAAACTATTTCATTAAATTTCAGAGCATAAACTATTTCATTTTACATGTTTGGTGTTAGATGTCTTTTTCCAACATTAATCCTTTACCACACAGTGCCAACTGTTGACACTCCTGGAAAAGAAGCCTTTTTGAAAAATTGTGAGAAAAGAAGAAAATGCTGGTAACCAGCATTTTCTCCTTTTCCCACAATGTTTTATACTCTATTAAACAAAAATTACACCATTTAAGCCACACTGAAATTGTCGTCTGCAAATGCTTTCAATTTGGACAAGGCTAAAATTTTGTTATCTGGTAGAGGGTTAGCTCTTTACCAAATGACAAAATTTTGGACTAGTCCAAATTGAATGCATTTGCAGACGACAAAATAAATGTGAATCAAAAATTAAAACTTGATTTTGCAAGTTTAGAAAACATTGTGGGAAAAGGAGAAAATGCTGTTTAGCAGCATTTTCTCCTTTTCCCTCAATGTTTTCAAAAGCCTTCTCCCTCAAGGTCGTTAAAAGTCGGGATTGTGTGGTAAAGAGTAAAGCAAGTCATATCATGCTAGGTAAGGCATTTATATATATGGCCTACAACATGCGAAAAGTGGCATTTGGACTTTTGTGTAAAATGTTGTCTAAGATTAGCCTGCGCAGTCCACACAGGCTAATCAGAGACTGCACTTACCATTTTTCATATAATTTTCTGTTTTGCGCAAGTCTACTATAGCACAAAATCTAATGTAGTCGTAAAGTGCCGTCTAGGATCTGCCTCCAGGGATTGCATAGGCTGATCATCCGAGATGACACTTTACCCAAATATCCGAATGCCCCTTTTCGCGTGTTGCAGGCCATTTGTATGTCATGCTCTGTGAATAGGGTGCTTAATGCATCTGGGAAAAAAGTATATACCCGTGACAGCCTGCACCATCTGCACAGGCTGCTCTAGGTCAAATCTTTCGCAGTCATGAGAATGATATGAATCTTTTATTTCATGCTTTCCTGTAGGATATCAAGAAATAGCAGTGAAAATATTTTTCGATATTCCATGTGTGTGGCCAGTGAAAATACCAATTTATGTATTATAGTAAGCTAGGTAAATTGCACATGACTCACAACCAGATGGAAATATCATTTACCTTACATTTCTCGCGCTTGACATAATATTGAAATGCACTCCTATCAGGAGGGGTACCCCACAGGGAATAAGTGAAAATAACTCTACTGGATTTTGATAAAGCTCCTCCCAGCAAGGGTTAAAAGCATGAAATAAATAGAATATTTGTTTTTATCAGTAAAAAATCGAAATTTATTTCATCTCGAGAACACCCATAGGTAATATTTTCACTCTTGGCTGTGCCACTCGTGAAAATATTACTGATGCTATTCACTCAATGCAAATAAATTTTGATCTTTCACAGAAAACAACAACAACAAAAAAAATATCCTCCAAGTAACTAATCCTGTCGATCAGACTACCACCAATCCTTGGAAAAGTTGAGCCAGGTTGGAATTAGAAATTGTATCACTTGGTTTCTGAATTCGAGCTTTGAGCTAAGTATTCCTATATAGACAGAAATCTCTTTTTCAAAAAAACTAAAGAAAATCTTATACTTACATCTCTATTAAATCTGATGGAATTTCTATGACATATTTTTGAAAACTATCTTTTGTTAATGGGGGTCTGAAAAATATAATAGAACAAAATCTAGGTAAAAATTGTGATAGACATCAGTATGGTGAGAAAGAATGTTATACATGTGTAACAGGTGGTGAAAAATATATCGCGGCTTGACCGGGATTCGAACCCAGGGCCTCAGGAATACCGTTCCTGCAGTCTAACCAGCTGAGCTACCGAACCACATGGCGATACGGCCGCACGATATATCACCAAATACCTGTACCCGGCTACATATACTCCCCTCCAAATTTAGAATTCGTCCCGAATTCTGGAGACAGAGAAGCATTGTGAAACGTTCTCGAGGTGCCTAAGCAATAGCCATCCACATCATGGGTTATTTACGGTGGGCACCAAATGTAACAGGTAACGAAAAATATATCGCAGCTTGACCGGGATTCAAACCCAGGGCCTCAGGAATACCGTTCCTGCAGTCTAACCAGCTAAGCTACCGAACCACATGTCGATATGGCCGCACAATATATCACCAAATACCTGTACCCGGCTACACATGTATATGTCCAATACTTGTGTTAACCCTTATCCTGCTAAATAATTAAAATTACATTATCAGTTCAATATTAATAACTTAGCCTTTTACCCCATAAGACATTTCTATGGTATCTCTAATTGACCCTAAATAACAGCAAGGATGAAGACTTCTTTTTATGTGTATAAGACACCTTTTGATAGCATAGAAAACATTGTGACAAAAGGTGAAATTGCTCGTCACGAGCAATTTCACCTTTTGCCACAATGTTTTCCAAAGGCTCCTACAAGCAATGCGTGGACATGAGTATGTATGGAGCAAAGGGTTAAGTACTGGTGTTTCAAAGTTATGGTTTGAGGGCTAACATCTCCTTATAGGACAGTGTAGATCCAAGATCAGACTGCACAGAATGTGCAGTCTGATCTTGGATCTACACTGCCCCAAAAGCAGCCAAAGGGTTAACTCTTTACCAGATGACAATATTTGAAATAGACCAAACTCAAAGCATTGTACACACCAAATTAAATGTTGCTAAAATACAAATTCTTGACTCCAAAGAAGTAAAAAACTATGTGAGAAAAGGAGAAAATGCTGATTACGTCTACAAATGCTTTCGATTTGGACAAACCTAAAATATTGTTATTTGGTAATGAGTTAAATGTAAACTGTGTCCACTACTAAGAAAGTCACATGTGTTTATGGCATCAGTGACATGTTATGGACAAATTATGATTTTTTTTTTATAACTCATTACCAAATGACAAAATTGTAGGTTTGTCCAATCAAAGAATTTGCAGATGACAAAATAAAAGTGACTGAAAATTTGAAATTTGTTTCGTGAAGGGTAGAAAAATTTGTGGGAAAAGGAGAAAATGCTGGTTACTAGCATTTTCTCCTGTTCCCACAATGTTTTCTAAAGTATTCTTTCTCAGGGTCGTCAAAAGCAGGGATTGTGTGGTAACGAGTTAACCCTTTACCAAACAATCCATGGTTTTTACGACCCCGAAATAGAAACCTTTGGAAAAAATTGTGGGAAAAGGAGAAAATGCTGGTAACCAGCATTTTCTCTTTTTCCCACAAAGTTTTCTAACCTATCAAAGCAAAAATGCAGCATTTGAGCCACTTTGAAATTGTCGTCTGCAAATGCTTTCAATTTGGATAGGTCTAAAATTTTGCTGCGTGGTAACGGGTTAAATTAATGAAAGACATTTCATTACAGTACACCTTTTTCAGTACTCTTGAGAAAACCTCTATCAAGCCTGTATAATGTACAGTTGACAACAGGAATAGTTCTGTAAAAGTAGGCTTACGAAGTGTTTACAGGTCGGAGTTTTTCCATCGGAACAATATCTGTGTATGTTTTCTGGACTTTTTCCCATGAACCAACATAGTCCACAACTGCAAACTCCCCCCGGAACATTTTGATCCGCGCCAAAAACCAACCCAGACATTCTTCTTCATTACTTTTGGCTTGCACCTGAAATGGAAGGAAAACTTTCATTTCAACTTTCAGCAGTAATATCATTCTATCCTTTACCATTCCATTGAAAAACTTTAACCCTTTACCAAACAACTATAACCTCCTACCATGTGACAAAAATTTAGAAAGATCCAAAGTGGGAGCCTTTCTAAAGGACGAAGTATATGTGGCACGAGTAATGGGATTTTTCTTTAAAAGAAAAGAAAACATAATTGGAAAAGGAGGATATACCGGTTACCAGCATTTTCTCCTTCTCCCACAATGCTTTCACAAGCTTTCTATCTTGGGGTCATTAAAACTCAGGATTGAGTGGTAAAGGGTTAACCATTTTCACTGGTGCAAATGAAAGTATTTGCAGATGACAAACTCAATGTGGTTCAATTGGTGAAATTTGTCTTTGAAAGGGTAGAAAATATTTTGAGACAACAGACATGTGGATCAAAGGATAACCTTTGTCTTATAAAGGATAGGGATAGAAAACATTGTGGGAAATTGAGAACAATCTTCTTTTTTCCGGTTGATAAAAGCTTGATTTATTTAGTGAATATTAAATGCATGAAAATTGCAAGGTTCTTCCCGTATGTTCTGAAGCTATGCCACGTGTAAATAATGGGATCAAATAAAATAGATAATAAAGGTACAAACATCAATGTAATGTCTTCACTAGGTAATACAAATGTCTTAACTCTTCATCACGCAATCCCGTTTTTTAACAGCCCTGAGAAAGAAGCCTTCTGAAAACATTGTGGGAAAAGGAGAAAATGCTGGTAAGCAGCATTTTCTCCTTTCTCCACAATATTTTCTTCCCTTCCCAAAATGAATTTCCAATTTTCAACCACATCTATTTTCTCGTCTGGAAATGCTTTCAATTTGGATCAGTGTGAAATTTTGTTGTTAGGTAAGGAATTAACATGCACGCAACAAAGAATTGCCCTTGAAAGTGACATTTATAACTATGAGAGATTTTCAAGTCAGTGCAGACAGAGATCAGACATCATAAAGTATATTGCTTTCGTAACTCTTTACCAAAAGGCAAAATTTTGGACTAGTCAAAATTAAAAGCATTTGCAAACAACAAAATAAATGTGAATGAAAAATTTAAATTTGATTTGGAAAGCTTTTGAAAACATTGTGGGAAAAGGAGAAAATGCTGGTTAGCAGCATTTTCTCCTTTTCCCACAATGTTTTCAAAAGCTTTCTTTCTCAGGGTCGTCTACAGTCTTGATTGTGTGGTAAAGAGTTAAGACATTCCGAGCAAAAGCCACCTTAACAATTGCACTTATAAAGGTCATATTTCTGGACGGAAAAAAATTATTTAGTGGTGTATGGGTTATGGTAAGTGCAAAACTTTTGTACACTTCAAGTAAATCTCAAAAAATTTTCAGTTTTATTCTAAGGCTAATGCCACGGCACATGTAAACAATTAAATCAAATAACACAGATGATAGAGGTACAAAAATTCCTGTGATTTCTTGAGCAATCCTGATGCATACCAACAACAATGGTTTCAGAGAAATTTCTCTAAACTCTTAACTATCCCTCTCCCTCCTAAAGCTATGCCAGTTGTAAGTGGAGAAATCAAATAGATCTATAATGCAAGTACAAACATACTAGCTTGTATTACATTTACTTCTTCTTCCAGGCAAGTAACCTTTCACTAGACGACAAAATTCTGGACTTGTCCAAACTGAAAGCCTTTGCAGATGACAAATAAAATGTGGCTACAATAATAGGGTTTTGCCCTAACAGCATAGAAAACATTGTGGGAAATAGAGAAAATGCTGGTGACCTGCATTTTCCCTTTTTCCCACAATGTTTTCAAACATTCCAGAAGGTCAAACCTTTAGAACTGTTATGGAAAGGGGTAAGTAAGCATGTCTGTGAAGCATGGAAGGAGATGTAAAATGATAAGATAGCAGACATCTATAGGTAAGGTACAAAGGTAGATACTGTCTATATATACTTTACTGCCAATGCAACACTTTACAAAGCAATTACCCTGTTTCATGCCCCTGTCGGAAGAAGGCTTTTGAAAAACACTGTGGGTAAAGGAGAAAATGCAAGGTACCAACATTATCCCTTCACCCAAAGTGTTTAGAAAAGGCCTTCTCTTCAGTTTGCAAGTTGGGACTGTTTGGTAGAGCACTGAAGACTATAACACAGATCTATAAGTATCACTTTGGATAAATCATTTGCAACTGAATGAAGATAAACACTAAGGCTTATCTTATCTTAACCTCGGCATCATCAGTAACTCAAACCAAGAGTTCTCATACCTTTATCTGTGGATATGTTTTCAGTACAACAAATAACAAAAGACAGAGCTTTGGCCTCTCATATCGAAGGTTCCATGGTAGAATCTGTTGATGAAAGGGGTCAATATCTGGAACTATCCAGATCACCAAGTTAGTTCTGGTTACTGCTTCAAGGAAGTAATCATCTACAGCGTTTGATACAAGTCACAGAAGCTCGATTTAGAGTTTTGGTAAAATTTAACCGTTTACCACACAATCCAGACTTCTAACGACCCTGAGAAAGAAGCCTTTTGAAAATATTGTAAGAAAAGGAGAAAATGCTGGTAACCAGCACTTTTTCCACAATGTTTTCTACCCTATCAAAGAAAAATTGCATCTTTCAGCCACATTGAAATTGTCATCTGCAAAAGCTTTCAATTTAGACTGGTCTACAAATTTGTCATTTGGTAAAGAGTTAAGTAAGTTTCTATTCTTGTTAGAAAGAAAAAGATTTGATGAATATTGTGTATAATGTATGCTTTGTAAGGATAAACAGAAAAGATATTTTTGACATTGCCAATTCAGCATGTTTTTTTAAATGATCTTATTTTATTATACCCTTTTCAACAGTTTTCAATTATATCACAGCACCGCATGTTACAAAGCCTTCAAAGGTGCAAACGCTGCAGATCCAAGATTACCAGTATATTGAACATCTTGTAGTCCGATCTTGATCTACACGGTCAGTAAGAGAAACATTAGTTGTGCTGGGTAATGTAAGTGCTTGAAAGAGAGAGAGAAAGGGGGAGAGATAAAATACCATGATAAATTTTGGCATTTCTCCCCTTCTCACATCAGGAAACCACCAGTGAGTGAGTCATTTACCTGGCACAGCTTTACCTTGCTGTAACTGTAACCCTGTACCCTTCACTCATGTCAACTTTTAGACATGCCTATTAGCATTCCGAAACAACAAATTCATTGCGGGTCAAATAATGATTTTTGCCTTTGACAGAGTAGAAAACATTGTAGAAAATGCTGGTAACCAGCATTTTCTTCTTTTACACGATGATTTCAAAGGCCCTTAGTGGTTGTTTAAACTCAAGATTGTGTGGTTAAGAATTAGGCTTTTTACGAACATGAAAATTCACAACAAATGCAATCCTGAAAGTAAGGTCACAAATCAGTAAATGCCGCCTGCTGGCATAGTAACTGCCAGTTTTCACTAAAATGCGGCCAGTGGCAGGCAGAATAGGCAAGTGACAGGGAGCATTTTAGACGCTGTTAGGATGCCGCTGAAGTTTTAAGAAAAAATCAGAATTATGTCTATCAAGCGGCAGATGGGCTGTTGCATGATTTTTACTTGGTTGTGGGGTTCAAGGGCCTTCAAACTTCGGCTGGTGATCCGTAGGAACTAATTGCCACTCTCCAGCATCCGGCCTGCTGCTGTTATATTACCAACATGCCACCGTACAATTTCAAAATATCTATTGGCGGCAGGGCAGAGACTGAAAAGCAGCTGGGAGGCAACTGTTGGTGTTGGTAGGTGGCAAGATGGTGATCTGCAAAGTGCATACTCCCGGTCCCCTGAAAATGAATCCAAGGCCATCCATCATACTAAATTGTCGTCATGGCTATTCCATTAGCACAAGAACAACTCAGAGACGTGTGTATTGCTGAGGCTTGGGCTCTGGTGTCTTGCACTTTGGTGCTGGCGCCTTGTCCTTCCCCTTGCTACTGCCTTTAGGGGGCAACTTGTGGAAGGAAAAATTTCTTAAAAATCTGATTTAATTATTTTGTGATTGAAATAATAATGAACACTTTGTAGTGATACGAGAGCAATCTAGGTTTACATATCCCCTGTAAACAAGCCTGCAGCTGTCAGATTATCGGGACCCAGCGGTGGCAGTGCGAACGCCCGATCGCCTGCTGGTGTCAGCTGTAAATGGCCAGTGTCCGCCAGGTCGCTGGATGGTGGCAAGTGAAATCTACCAGCCTGTTGCCTAAGTGCCACCAGCTGATGACGTCCTACACACCCTCAAACTTAACAAACTACCTAGAGCCAGAACCATCAGGCGGCCTTTTACTAGCAACTATTTATGACCACTCACTCCAATTTGTAAAATATCGGCCAGCCGCATGTAACTTTAAAAATCCACCGAAGTCTAAAATTCGGCAGGCGGCAGTTTCACATTGTGACCATAGTGTGAAATAAAAACAGCATCTGGCTGGGGACAAACCCATGCCGACAAGATGCTCGCTCTTTTCGAAGTTCAGAAGACCAACATCATCACCACTCAGCTAAAGAGTCTCCCTAATGCAGTTGTTAGCTACTGTATTTAAATCGGGTGACAACATGCGTGAAGGAGTAGTCTCCCGTAACACATCCCTTCTTAAAGTCATCATTTACTGATGACCCAAACTTTGCTTGTGGGGGTATAAAAATTCTAGACTGGTCCAAATTTAAAGCATTGCAGACAACAAAATAAATGCAACTCAAAAATTAAAAATTTGTTTCCAATTGGGTAGAAAACATTGTTTGAAAACGAAAAAATGCTGGTTACCAGCATTTTCTCCTTTTCCCACAAAGTTTTCAAAAGGCTTCTATCTCAGGGTCATTAAAACAAGGGATTCTATGGTAAAGGGTTAAAGCCACTTTCATCATTTTTCCATCACAATACCATGATAGAACAGATACTTGACTTTTACTTTTTGCATGCAACAAGCTTTTGCTCCTTTTTCCACTGTGTTTTTTATCCTTTCAGCAGCAAACCTCTACCATGTGAGCCAATTTCAACTTGTTGTCTGCCACAAGGTTCAATAGGATAAGCATTTAGAGAGTAACACCTGGAATTTCTGTGATTAATACACTAAAACATTTTGAATTCCAGAGTGCCAGACTGGTATCAGTCAGATGCTATTTTTAGACAAAAACAAGTTGCACCCTAGGAAAAACAAATCTCTATTCATCATGAATAAATAAGATTCTTGTATGTATCATATATGTAACTAAAAATAATTATGTACTTTTTCAGCTCTTTACTAGATGAAAAAACTTAAAACTTGTCTAAATTGAAAGAACTTGCAGAAGACAAGTTAATCTTGCCTTAACCCTTTACCACACATTCCCGAGTTTTAATGAACCTGGGAGAGGAGAACGAAACTTATGAAAACATTGTGGGAATAGGAGAAAATGCTGGCAACTCCTTTTCCCACAATGTTTTCTAACCTTTCAGAAACAAATCTGATCATTTGGAGCATGTCCATGAAATGGCAAGCTTTAATCTATAATGCCTGCAAATATCCAAGTTTTAACAAGAGGACCATGATGGTCCTATATCGCTCACCTGAGTATATTTGTAACTTATATGGTTTATCAAGGGCAGGCTGTTAATTCTTTTCAAATAAGGCATACCCTGGGGTTCGTCACAAAAATATGTTTACAGATTTTCTTCTTTGTCTTTGGCCAGTGGAGCTAAAAGCTGCTGCTTATCATCAATTTTTCTCTTCACAGTGTCTTGTTCCCTTTTTGACTTGTAGTTTAGCCATTACCAGACGACAAAATTTTAGACCGTTCCAAATTGAAACAAATTGCAGACGACATTTTAAAATGTATCTAAAATGAAAAATAAGTGATCTATATGGTAGAAAAGATTGTGAGAAAGGAGAAATTGCTTGTTACAAACAATTTCTCCTTTTTAGATGGAATTGATTTTAAAAATTTCCTTCTATGATTCCATGTGAAATAGTGTGCACCAGGGCACAGAGCCAAAATATGACCCTAAGGGGATAATTTTAATTATTTTTATAAAGGGTCACTAGATGATGCTACATGCAAAATAAGAATGCTCTAGCCTTTATGGTTTGTCACAAGTAGATTTTTAAAAGATTTCCTTCTTTGTTTCTATGTAAAATAGGGTGCGCCCGGGCAGAGCCCAAATATGACCGCAGAGGGATAATTCTAGCAATTTTGGTAGAAGATTATCAGATTTTGCTACATAGCAAATATGAATGCTCTAGCCATTACGGTTTGTCAGAAAAAGATTTATTAAAGGTTTCCTTCTTTGTTTCTATGTAAAATAGGGTGTGCCTGGGCAAAGCCCAAATATGACCCAAGGGGAATAAATTTAACAATTTTGGTAAGGAGTCACCCAATAATGCTTCAAACAAAATATGAACGCCCTCCGCCTTATGGTTTGTCACAAGAAGATTTTTAAAGATTGTAAAAAAGGGTGCGCCCGGGCAGAGCCCAAATATGACCGCAGAAGGATAATTTCAACAATTTTGGTAGAAGATCATCAGTTAATGCTACACACTAAATAGGAATGTTCTAGCCATTATGATTTGACACCAGAAGAAGTTTTAAAGATTTCCTTCTAAATTTCTATGTAAAATACAGTGCGCCCGGGCAAAGCCCAAATATGACCCCATGGGAATGATTTTAACAATTTTGGTAAGGGGTCACCCAATGATGTTTCAAACAAAATATGAATGCTCCCAACCTTATGTTTTGTCACAAGAAGATTTTTAAAGATTTTAAAATAGGGTGCGCCCGGGCAGAGCCCAAATATGACAGCAGAGGAATAATTTTAACAATTTTGGAAGAGGATCATCAGATAATGCTACATACCAAATATGAATGCTCTAGCCATTATGGTTTGTCAGAAGAAGATTTTTTAAAGGTTTCCTTCTTTGTTTCTATGTAAAATAGGGTGCGCCCGGGCAAAGCCCAAATATGACCCCAGGGGAATAATTTTAACAATTTTGGTAAAGGGTCACCCAATGATGCTTCATACAAAATATGAATGCTCCCGGCCTTATGGTTTGTCACAAGAAGATTTTTAAAGATTTTTTCCATTTTCAGCCATTTTGTTGCCATGGCAACCAGAGTTTTTGTTGGAATTAAATTCTTTTAACAATTTTTGTAGAGCTTCACCCAAGGAACATTCCTGCCAAGTTTTATCAAGATTGGCCTTCTGGTTTTGGAGGAGAAGATTTTTAAAGAAATTGTTAACGGACGGACGGACGGACGGACGGCGGACGATGACCGGTCACAATAGCTCCCCCTGAGCATGTTGTGCTCAGATGAGCTAAAAAGTAACGTGCACAACTACACTTCAGAACTTTATTGCACTAGGTTTGAACTGTTCTGATGAAAACTGTTGGAGGAGTTGCACACAAGACATTGCTAAAGTACGGACGGACAATCTGGGCCATTACATAATACAATTTTTCAGGCGTATAAAAAGGGGGAAACGCAATAAATTAAATGAACATAGAATAAACAGCAGAAAACATTTTGATAAATATCATTTTTCACCTGAAGTTCTTGCCAGATAGTGTCTGCTACAGACATATTGAAATACAACTGTGTTGAAGCCAAAATCTCTTGAATTTTCAATTATTCTAATCTGGAGTGCAGATTATCAAACCCTTACCTCTTTACCATACAACAAAATCTTGGACTTTTCCAAATTTAACACATTTGCAGACAACAATTTCAATGTGGCAAAACCAGTAGAATTTGTCTTTAAACAGGGAGGAAAACATTTTGGGAAAAGGAGAAAATGCTGGTTACCAGCATTTTCTCCTTTTCCCACAATGTTTTCAAAAGGCTTCTTCCTCAAGGTTGTTAAAACACAGGATTGTGCGGTAAAGGGTTTAGGTTCTTGGTAAATTCTTGCAGGGAAAAAGGTCTTTCCACAGGTTGTTAAAATGCCACTTTCAACATTATTTCAGTCATATCACAAAATCAGAATCTATTAACTCATACATATCACAGGCATAGTGCTTTCTTTTTCAGATGTGTTCTATGTTTCATCAAAGCTAGGTCTCTGGAGTGTCTTTCCCAAGGACACACCTGTATAACCACAGCCTTTCACCTCTTCACAATGGGGCTGTACAAGACCCCAACATGACCACTGACTGACTGAACGTATAGAGCTTACTCTTTACCAAACAACAAAATTTTACACTGGCCAAAATTGAAAGCATTTGCAGACAACAAATTAAACATTGTTAAAATGGTGATTTCTTTTTTTGGTGGGTGGAAAATGTGGGAAAAGGAGAAAATGCTACTTTTCCAGGGTTATTAAAAGTCAGGATTGTGTGGTGTAGAGTTAAAGCCACTTTCAACATTATTTCAGTTATATAGCGGCAGCCAGTGCACCTATCCATGCATTCCTGAAGTTTCTTGTACCAGTACTTGATACAAAATTATTTCCAAGCCACTGGCTGCTTTTCCACATAACCATCATTTTCTCAGGAAGTGAAAATGCATACACTGTTATTAGTTATCTTTCAAACATAATCATCATTTTTTGCACTGTTTTGAAAGTCATCCAAAGAAAAAGCATAACATTAATGTCTGCTTAACCCATTACCACACAATCCCTACTTTTGACACTCCTGAGAATGAAGCCTTTAGAAAACATTGTGGGAAAAGGAGAAAATGCTGGTAATGTTTTCTACCCTTCACAAAACAAATTTCAAATTTTCAGTCACTTTAATTTTTTCTTCTGCAAATGCTTTCAATTTGGACCAGTCTAAAATACTGTTGTGTGGTAATGGGTTAAAGGAAAGATGTAATCTTTTACAAGACAAACTTATCTTTCCAAGCCTAGGAAAGACGGTCTCTTAATTCAATGTTGATTACTAGCATTTTCTTCTTTTCCCACAATGTTTTTGACAATGTTTTCTTTCTCAGGGTCATTAAAACTTGGGAATTGTGAGGAAATCTTTAGCTTATCATTCTTATTGCAGTATATTTGATATATGATCATTTTTACAGCCATTTCTTGTAACTTTGCTCTTAGCCTCAACTCATCCTAAAACAAGAAGTTTTAGTAGTTTATCAAACACTCCCTGTTTTTTACAAACCAAAGGGGCAAACCTTCTGAAACTATTGTAGGAAAAGGAGAAAATGTGGGTAACCAGTATTTGCTCCTTTTGCCACAGTATTTTCTACTCTTCTAAAGTCAAGTTTCAATATTTGACTCATATTTGTTTGGTTGTCTGCAAATGCTTTCAACTTGGACAAGTCTGAAATTCTGTTGTTTGATAAAGACTTAAATTTGTTCAAATTGAAAGCATTTGCATAAGAGCAATTTAATTTTAAAGGAAATAAAATATTGAGGAAAAAGAGAGAAAATGAAGTTACCATTTTTCCCCCCTTTTTTTCCACAATTTTTTCAAAAGCTCTTTTCACAAAGCTTGCCTTTACTTTAGACTGTGTGGTAAAGCTGAACTCTGTACAACAAAATCACAAGTTTTATGAGGCCTCTGTTAGCCTCTTTTTGAACACATTGTGGGAAAAGGAGAAAATGCTAGTAGCAAGCATTCTCTCTTTTACCAGAAAGTTTTGTATACTACCCTTTCCATAACAAATTCAATCATTTGGGCTGGGTTTGAACTGACATCTGAAAAAATTTATTCTTTCAATTAGAATTAATCTACATACATGTATTTGTTTGTGGTAAAGATTACAGGTCTGCTGTAATTCAGTTTCTTTATTTCTTATGACAAGAATCTGACATCAGCATGTGGGAAAAAATGGTAATCAAAAATTTAGTTTTCTATTTTATAATAGTAAAAAAAGTCTGTGGTATTTAATCCATTACCAAACAATCCTGAGTTTAACCCTTTATCACACAATGTTGATTTTTGATGCCCCTGGAAAAAAAGCCTTTTGAAAACATTGTGGGGGAAAAAAAAGAAAATGCTGGTAACCAGCATTTTCTCCTTTTCCAACAATGTTATCTACTCTATCAAAGAAAAATTTCATCATTTGAGCAACACTGAAATTGTCGTCTGCAAAATTAATGCTTTCAATTTGGACATGGCTAAAATTTTGTCGTCTGGTAAAGGGTTAAACATCCCTGAGGTTGAAGGCTTTTGTTAAAATTGCAGGAAAGGGAGAAAAGAGTGGAAACCAACATTTCCTCCTTTTTCCACAATGTTTTCTACCCTCTCTGATACAACAACATTTTATTTGTCCTCTGCAAAAATAAAGTCATTTTGGACAAATCTGAAATTTTGCTGTGTGGTAAAGAAATAACCCTGTACCACAGATAATGATTCTTAAATCTTTGGCATAGTTTTATAGTTGTCCAAATCCTAAGCCTTGGCTCTATTGGTGGGACTTGTTATTATAAGGGTAGAAAACATAGTTGAACATTGAGAAAATGCTGGCAACATGTATTTCCTCATTCTTCCACAATATTTTTCACAGAGTGCAAACTTCGAATTATAGGGCAAAAACAACCCTGAGGAAGATAGTTTTCATGCTGACAATGGCCAATGGCTTTGAAAGAGGGTTTTAATAATGGAACCCATAGACAGGTGCACTGGCTATCATTTTTCTGAAGAATTTACGATTCATATGCACAAATCTCTTATGTGTGAGTTTACCATGTAAGAACCCATACGATAATGCAGACTTCAATAGCTGCTGCGTAGTGAGCACTTTAAAGGCTTTTTGTTGCAAAAAGGTACACTGCTAGCAAGAGCAATTTCGCCTTTTCTGATAATGTTTATAGATTTTATCACACTAAAAATCTACATTTTACAAAGATATTTTCCAAGTTATCTGCTGGAAATTTGTTTATGAAGGAGATGAGATAATTGTTATATATTTCTTTTTTGTTCTGAGGTGAATAAATCTCTTTACATACAAAAGGTGTCAGTGACTGCAAAATCAATTTACGTATCTAGTGAATCAGTTTAGGTTGTTCTTGTGTTATCAGACACCAACACTTGTATCAAAATCAGGTTATACTGCATGTAAGCTTATATTTTTGCATTGGTGTTATTTTCAGGGTTACCATACAAGCTATATTACATATCAGGCCTACAGTGTATGTTTATACAATGCTTACAGTACAGGTAATAACAAATAATACAAGTGCACATTAACACCCAAATAATGAATTAACCCTATACCAAACAATCCCTGGTTTTTACGACCGAGAGGAAGAAACCTTCTAAAAACATTGTGGGAAAAGGAGAAAATGCTGGTAACCAGCATTTTCTCCTTTGCAAGAAGACAAAATTTCAGCCTTCTCCAAATTGAACACATTTGCAGATGACCATTTCAATATCGCTCAAACAGTGTAATCAGTTTTTATTGAGCAGAAAACATTTCGGAAAAAGGAGAACATGCTGGTTATCCTTATTTTCTTCTTCTCCCAAAATGTTTTCAAAAGGCTTCTTTCCCAGGGTTGTTTAAAGTCGTCATTGAGTGGTAAAGGGTTAAACTCCTGACTTTACCACATCATCCAAATTTTAACAACCATGAAAAAAGAAGCGTTTAAAAATATTGTAGGAAAAGGGGAAAATGCTGATAACTAGGATTTTCTTCTTTTTGCACTATGTTTTCTATCATTTGAAAATTTATTTTCAATTTTTGAGTCACATTTTAGTGTCTACAAAATCTGTAAACTTGGATGGGTTGAAAGATGTTTTTTTACTGATAAGGAGTTACCTAGACAACTGAATTATTCATCTGCATGTCTTAGACAGTACTTGAAGATTACAAATTTGGCTAAAATGCTGTGAATTGCCTCAGAAAACATCATGGAAAAATAAAGGTAGCAGAGTTATGGTTCATGTGCACTACACTTCTCCATAATGGGTTCTATCAGAGTATGTAGCTTCAAGTTGATACCTTTTATATTTTGGAAGTTACGGCCTGAACAAAAATTCGAAGTGAAAAGGTGCTTATTTCAGAAATCAAGGGCAGATAATTTTAGAACACAAAGAGCAATCCAAATTCTAAGAGTTAAGTGCACAACTAGACATCATGGAGATTCATTGTGGCAAGCTACAAATAATTCCAATGGAAACTGTAGGAGTTGTGCACACAAGAAATTGCTGACGCTTGGACAGACAGACGACTGGGGATATAACATAATACGACCCTTCAGGTGTATAAAAAGGAAAAAAGTACTGATGGTCAGCATTTTATCCTTTTCCCGGTGTTTTCAAAAGCCTCCCACATAAAGGATGCGAAATCTGAGGTCTGTTTGCTTAACTCTTTACCACACAATGACAACTTTTGACAACCCTGAAGATGAAAGCTTTTTAAAAACATTGTGGAACAAGAAGAAAATGCTGGTAATCCATGTTTTCTACCCTTTCCAAAAGGAATTTCAATTTTTCAGTCACATTTATTTTGTAGTCTGCAAATGCTTTCAATTTGGATCAGTCTAAAATATTGTCATTTGGTAATGAGTTAACTCTTTGCGGCTTGCCACACTTTCCCAAGTTTTAAAGACCCTGACATCATAGCCTTTTGAAAAAATAATGTGAGGAAAGAATAAAATGCTGGTAACCAGCATTTTCTCCTTTCCTCACCATTTTTTCCTACCCTTTAAAAAGCAAATTTCATCAGTTCAGCCACATTTGAGTAGTCTTCAGTAAATTCTTTCAATCTGGATGTGTCTATAATTTTGGCACTTGCTCGAGAGTTAACAGTAAAGAGCCATGTAAAGTAATCAGGTATCCTTTCTATGCCATTTATTTCTCTTTTATGCTCTTAACCCTTTCCCAAATGAGAAATTTTAGACTGTCCCAAACTAAAAGTGTTTGCAGATAACAATTTTGAATTTGATGAGAATGGCAGAAAGTTTTCATAGGCTAGAAAACACTGTGGAAAAAGGAGGAAATGCGCGTTATGAGCAATTTCTCATTTTCCCACAGTGTTTTCTAAAGACCTGTACTGCAGACACGTGAAAACCAGGGCTTGTTTGGGAAAGAGTTAAAGCTCCTTTCACAACTGTAGATGCGGCCTTTGGAGCCAGTGTAGATCAAAATAGACATCACAAAATATGCAAAGGGTAACAAGCTCATTATCCTTTTTCATGGATAAAAAAGCCATTATCCCTACCACTGGCCATTGACTGTATAGAGACTACAAAAATCTAATTTTGATCTTTTGGTTGGTATAAATATTTTAGTCAGATCATAGTACCCTGTACACCTACCCACGAATTCCAGGAGTGCCTTTAACAAGTATCAAAGACATCTTTGGTTATTTGAATGCAAACACATGTATCACACATATAATACTTTATCTAAACTGGTATCTATGAATCGGAAATCTTTTGGTAAGCTTGATAAAAAAATCTTTTTCTTTCAAGGTTAAAAAAAGCCATTTTTCATGTATAAAAAGGTCATCCTTTCCAACAGCTTCTGTTATCAGGGCTCCCGCTGTCGATCGCCAGTGGCGCCAAATGCGAAAATTTAGAAAAAAATGGCACCAAAAATGAAGCACTGGCGAATGTATTGGCGACAAGCAAATGTCTATAGACTATCCTCTGACATACGAGGTATTGTATCAAGTGTAAATGAAGCCCACGTAACTGTTTATCACACCTTACCAGGCTGGCATTCATTAACGGTCTTGTCTAAATTACACACCATGCAAGTTTGCGCCACTGCTAAACAATCAATATCAATATTTCGTCACGCCCCTTTGAGCACCCTTTATCAAACCAATCAGTTATCAGATACAAGATTTAGTCGCCGCCCATAATTTCTAAAGCCACGCCTTCAGCATGCCTTTCCTGGTCTACATCCTTTCACTGGCTAGAAATTTGTCGTGTGTATTTATCGAAGTTGTTTATGAAAAACATGATAATGGTATAGGTCTGCTTATCTAGCATAAAAATGACAGATTTTGGAGTTAGTTGCTACATGTAACGAAAATTTTATGCACAATAATGCCGAAAACAATTTCTGACAATTAACTGATATGAAAAAATGGATCATCGAAAAAGCGTGAAAACCCATGACAAAACAACATGTCAGTTTGACTTTGTTCGATCAAAAGCATTTCAGACTGTCTTTAGGTTTGATGATGATGTGAAACAGTAACTTTACACAAATATATGTATAAAACTCTATAGTAGGTGCTAAAATATGTCTTATAATGAGAAAAAACACGGATAATTTTATGATGTGAAAATGCTGAATGAATGGGGGGGGAGATTACACTTTGTAGGCCACTTTGTCTTAGTGATAGTACAGGAACAAGTAACTATATAGGACACTCATACTGAGAGAAAAGACCAGAATAAAAGGACCTTTTGAAAAATGAACTTAAGTATTTTTTAGGATAAAGGAATTGATGTTGTAACCCTTCACCACACAATCCCAAATTTCTTCCTGAATTTCTTAAAAACTGACGAAATTCTAACAGATTGGCAGTCATAGAATAAAGGAGCTGTATTACTTTTAAAATAGAAATTATATGTCCCTGCAGCTCAAAACCTTGAAACCATTTGGGAAAAAGGAACATAAGTAAGCTTGTACAGCACTATTGAGCAGTGTATTTAGAAACTTTAGCATTGGCCAATAAACTGAAGTATCTAAAGCACTATGTGGCTACCTCTGTTGGCTCCTACTGGCCCCAATTTTTATAAAGTGGCGAATTTGATGGCGCAAAAATTAAAACTTGCAGGGGAATCCCTGGTTATAAATTGTGCGAAATACAGAACTTTGGCTGCACTCTATACCAGTGTACCTAGTCCTTACTTGTACTTGAAACTAGTCCTAAACCCTTTACCACACAATTCCGACTTTAACAACCCCAAGAAAGAAGACCTCTGAAAACATTGTGGGAAAAGGAGAAAATGCTGGTAACCAGCATTTACTCCTTTTCCCACAATGTTTCTTCCCTTCTACCCTTCCCAAAACAAAATTTAAGTTTTTGAGCCATATTTATTTTATTGTCTGCTAATGATATCAATTTGGACAAGCTTACATTTTTTTGTTTAAGTTCATAAGTACTGTATTTGTTACTAGTCCTCACTTGTATTTGTTACTAGTCCTCACTTACCTCCACTTCCTCTCCTTCTTTATAGTCTGGTCTGTCAACTTTTGCAGGCACTTGTCGAACTTCAGAAAATTTGACGGTCCTTTCTGGCTGCCAGCTACAATAAACATAATAACTGCATGAGTTACATTAGTTAACCCGTTATTCCAAAGATATTTATTTCTACCCATTGCATGTAGGAGCCTTTAGAAAACATTGTGGCTCGTGACGAGCAACTTCACCTTTTGCCACAATGTTTTCTACACTATCAAAAGGTTTCATATACACATAAGCAACGGCTTCATCCTTGCTGTTATTTAAAGTCAATTAGAGATACCATAGAAATGCCTTATTGGTTTAAGAGTTAATAATCTACTTTACAACCAAGACCTCTTTACAAAACAATTTTAGTGTTCTCATGACCCTAAAGAAAGAGGCATTCGAGATCACTTGGGAATAGGAGAAAACGGCTGTAACCAATTCTTTTATTGTTTTCCATGTTTTATACTCTTTTAAAGACCAATACATGTACATATGTTAACATTTGAGCCATCTTTAATTTGTAATCTGCAACAGCTCTGAAATTGGACATGTCTAAAACTTTGCCACTATCCCTAGCTGGTATACATCTTAACCCATTACCACACAATTCCTATGTTTGATGACCCCGAGATAGTAGCCCTTTGAAAATGTTGTGGGAAAAAGAGAAAATATTACTGGTAACCAGCATTTTCTCCTTTTTCCACAATGTTTTCTACCTTTCAAGAAACAATTTCAAATTTTCAGTCACTTTTAGTTTTGACTTCTGTAATTGTTTTTGATTTGGACAAACCTAGAATTCTGTCATTTGGTAATGAGTTCAATGGACAGCTACATGTAACAACTTGTTCAGACAGGTTGAAATAGAAAAAAATCTAGCATACATACATTCATTTCATGCTTTAATTCAGAAGAAAGTACTCACTCATTCTCAAATGAAACTGTTAATGCATCATCATCTATGTTCTTTACATAAGCCTGGAAAAAAAATGTATGAAATCATTATATGTAAGGCTTTATCATTGATTAACCTCTAATGCTTTACCATGCACCAAATTTTAAACACAGCCTAACTGAAAGCAGTTGCAGATGGCAAATTACCAATGTAGCTCAATTGATACTTTCTGTCTGTGACAAGTGAAGAAAACACTGATGGAAAAGGAGAAAATGCTGGTTACCAACATTGGAGATCTTGCTTCAGAGAACATAAAAATCTTATCTTGCAGCTACATTTTTCCCCCGTGGCAATATTCTGGCCAAAACAGCCATAAAGATGGATACCACACTCCACAGCAGATCCCATAACATTTGTCTAACCTACCCATCTGATCTAATGAACTTGTATCATTACTCAGTCCTAATCACCAAATTGTATTCAGTGGCCCATGGTAAAGTCCATCATCCAAGTGATTAGAAACATGTAATCTGGAATTCCAGGGTGTTTCATCAAAAAGGATAAATTTGTGTCCTGAGAGTTAATCGGTTTACCCTTTCAATGACAAATTAAACCACTTATTAGTGTCAAATCATCTAAAGTTTTGATGAATGGAAGATTGCAACCACTCTCTTTTTCTTTGAAGTCATGCGGTGCTGTCTCGGAATCAAGACTGATGATGTCAGGTAGTTTATTCACATTGTATGTCATGCACTTTATTCATATTGTAAGGTCTGCAAAAATTGCTAGAAAATGAGGTTAAGACTGTCAAATCCGTGAAGTTTAAAAACTCATTTCAACACAAATTATCGCAAATATACCTGTATACAAAAATGGCTGATTTGTGCATGAGTTATACTCACAAAAATATTTTGGAAGTGTCTATCGGCACGACGGTCGTGCCGATAAGGTCCGGTATTCGCACGACGGTCGTCCCAATAAGGAATGTCTATCGGCACGACGGTCGTGCCGATAAGGTCCGGTATTTGCACGATGTTCGTTGGCCTTCATAAATCATAGTCCTAGTGGGTTAATATTGATTTGACCCCATTTTCAGCGATGATTTTGGGTGACAGTCGTGTCGAATTTTTATGGGAAATCCGTTGCACTCCTTGTATATTTATAATAGAGAGTGACCACTTTGGCTGACATTTAGCTATTTTCACCAACTAAACGTCCGATTCCTGTGTTCAGACTGAAGGTAGACTTCATTGTGCGAGTCACATTCAATTTGTAGTCTGCAACAGCTTTCTTTTGGACAAATCTTGAATTTTGCTGTTTAGTGAAGAGTGTAATTTGTAGTCTGAGAGTCCTTTTATTCTAGACAGCGTAAATTTGCACTTTTCAATTTTCAGTTACTATGCCCGATTTCGAAAGTAAGACGCGTGCCAAACAAACAAAACTTTGGCATTCAAGTTCAGCATGCCTATTTCGATAAATTTTTCAGGCATATTTGAATAAATAAAGCCTACGTTTTCCATAGAGTACTGAATGATAGACAGCCCTGGTAACTTAGTAGCATCTAACGTACTTTTAGATTCCTACTTACCTTGTAAAAGGCACCGTTCCCTAACCGTACTTCGACCGCTAGATCTTCCATTTTGAGACAAAGTGCGTTATGGGAAAAACCGGAGACTGGTTTCCTGCCTCATATCAAAACTAGTCTTCGTTTAGTAATATAGCCGAAAACCGTCAGAACTTGATACCTTAGACTGGTACATAGGCTAAAATTTGGATTTTCAATAGAAAAATTTAGCCCAAATCTTCTCCATCTGAGATGTATTCTATTTTACACCCAAGATGGCGCACTATGTTTCTTTGAGGTGGTGACAGATGTGGACACAACTAGCAAATCATTGTTATGCGACTAACGTTTCAACAATGATCAATACCGATATACAGTTTAGAATTTGAATAATTAGTTCAATTGAGTACATTGTCAGAATGTCATCTGATAGTGAATTAGACGAGTTTTTTGATGCTGAAGATGCCACACCAAACAAGTAAGACTAAGAACTTATTCTTCAAACCAGATAGTGATACAGCTAAATAAATGAAAAACGGTATTCCAAGTAAAGTACAGTACAGTATAGTACAGTAGTATAGAAGCATAGATGTTACAGATGTGTGGCCGTTTTTTATGAAATACATCAAACAGAATTATTTAATGTAGATTCAAGAAGAGACGACAACTGCTGTTAGCGATAACACCGATATCGGGTTTTTCCAGTTTACCTTCTGACTTGCATGTATTTTGGTACAATTTCACTTACTCACAAAATCATCAATTTTAAACATTTTGGCCGAGAAACAGTCTTAGCACACAGAAAAAGTATATCGATATCGATATATGAAGAAAAAAAAATAGTATCGAGTGGATTTTATTGATTTTTTTCCGTTTTGAAATGGCTCCTATCATCGTAGTGGGGAAATAGAAAATTCTATTTTTAGAACATGACATCCGGGGTCGCTATCGAAATCTCGTTATTTCTCAATGGCAGTATGGCTTTGTGGGTAAAATGACGTACCAAATTGAAGGTCATTCCCCAAGGAAGACGTAGATACCAAACAAATGCAGGTTTTTTCAAAATTAAGACAATTTAAACAATTTACAAGTTTTTGAGAGCGAAGGATCATGAGGTTATTGTCCTCCGAAAGGATCCGAAAGGCATCTTGCTATTTTATGGAGTCTCTTCTTGCAGAAAACAGCGGTTTTGTCCCAAAATATGATAGCGCATCTTAGCGCAAAGCCAAAAAAGCACCCTACCATTTACCGCTGCATGAACCGGAAGTTCCCCGTTGCCGTAATTTCGATCGTTACTAAAAACCGGATAGATCGCAGTATCAAATACATTTTTAAATTGCATGACGTAAACTCGCATTGGCCACTTTGAAATAGAATTTTGAACAATGTTTAGACCCATCACCAAGAATGTCGAGCATTTTGTACATCAAGAAAGATTGTAGCAACATTAAAAAAAATAGAGGGTATTGTGCAATAGCCAATACTCAAGTATCGCCAATACTTTGTATAGGCACTTGCATCAGTATTGTACCAAGTCATCAAAATGTTGAATATTAGTATTTTTTTTTATTTTTCCACTAGATCTTATATTTTTTTGTCCATTCTGGCTTAGATATAATTTTTATACGCCCGTCGAAGACGGGACGTATTATGGGATCACCCGTGACGGACGGGCGGGCGGGCGGGCGGGCGGCGTCCAGTTCTTTGTCCGGACCATATCTCCAAAACTATACTAGCTAGGGTTATGAAATTTCATGGGTGGATACATCTCATCGGGGGGGAGTGCAGTGCACAAGAATCATAACTCTTGCTCGCTTAATTTTTGAGTTATTGCCCTTTGTTGTTTTTCATACTTGAATTTTGTCCGGAGCATATCTTCAAAACTATAGTAGCTAGGGTTATGAAATTTCATGGGTGGATAGATCTCACCGAGGGGGAGTGCAGTGCACAGGAATCATAACTCTTGCTTGCTTAATTTTTGAGTTATTGCCCTTTGTCGTTTTTCATACTTGAATTTTGTCCGGAGCATATCTCCAAAACTATACTACCTAGGGTTATGAAATTTTATGGGTGGATAGATCTCAATGACGGGGAGTGCAGTGCACAAGAATCATAACTCTTGCTTGCTTAATTTTTGAGTTATTGTCCTTTGTTGTTTTTTATACTTGAATTTTGTCCGGAGCATATCTTCAAAACTATAGTAGCTAGGGTTATGAAATTTCATGGGTGGATAGATCTCACCGAGGGGGAGTGCAGTGCACAGGAATCATAACTCTTGCTTGCTTAATTTTTGAGTTATTGCCCTTTGTCGTTTTTCATACTTGAATTTTGTCCGGAGCATATCTCCAAAACTATACTACCTAGGGTTATGAAATTTTATGGGTGGATAGATCTCATCGAGGGAGAGTGCAGTGCACAGGAATCATAACTCTTGCTCGCTTATTTTTGAGTTATTGCCCATTGTTGTTTTTCATACTTGAATTATGTCCGTAGCATATCTCCAAAACTATACTAGCTAGGGTTATGAAATTTCATGGCTGGATAGATCTTACCGAGGGTGTGTGCAGTGCACAGGAATCATAACTCCTGCTTCCTTAATTTTTGAGTTATTGCCCTTTGTCGTTTTTCATACTTGATTTTTGTACGGAGCATATCTCCAAAACTATAGTAGCTAGGGTTATGAAATTTCATGGGTGGATAGATCTCATCCATGGGGAGTGCAGTGCACAGGAATCACAACTCTTGCTTGATTTATTTTTGAGTTATTGCCCTTTGTTGTTTTTCATACTTGAATTTTGTCCGGTGCATGCCCCACCTTTACAACTTGGGGTAAGACGGGCGTATCTTGCGACAATTTGCCGCTCTTGTTTTAGCTTTAATATCTCATTTTTTCCCTGCAACATTGATTGAAAAGTAGAACTTAAGAAAATTGATTTTTTTTTGCCATGAATGATTGTTTAGACTTGAGTCTTTAACTGTTATAGGCAGTATGCAGTTTTTCTGAAAAGTTCTCAATAATCCATATTGCTTTCTCTAATTTTCCTTTTCCCATTTTATTTCCTGTCCTCATGTTTTGGCTCATTTCATTGTCTGCCACAACTTTCAAAACTCAGTCAGTCAAAAATTGTGTTGATGTCAACTGTTAAAGTAGAGTACTTAAACCCATTACCACACAATCAAAATTTTTAACATCCATGTGAAAAATAGCTTTAGAAAACATTACAGGAAAAGAAGAAAATGCCGATAACCAGCATTTTTTCCTTTTCCCCACAGTGTTCTCTTTCCATTTTGATTCAGATTCCATGGTTTAAGTGAAATCTAATTTGTCATCCACAACAGCTTTCCATTTGAAACAGTATACAATTTTGTCATCTGGTAAAGGGTTAATACAATCTGATTTTTTTTTCAGTGTTTCTCTTTTTTCTTATGATGAGACCCAATCCCCAGCACAACCTATTTTAGACTGAACCTGGAAACTGTCACTATCAGGAGATCATTTCTCTCAGACTCAGTCACAACCTCCCTCCTACTCAGCTAGAGGTACTGAAGTAGAAGCCTTGGGAAAACATCGTGGAAAAAAGAAAATGCTGGTAACCAGCATTTTCTCCTTTTCCCACCATGTTTTCTACCCTATCATAGACTGAAATCATCTTTTCAGCAAAAGTTGAATTGTCGTCTGCAAATGCTTTCAATTTAGTCAATTCCAAAAGTTAGTCATTTGGGAAAGGGTTAAAGTAAACAAACGTGTAAACTTTAAAGAATCCCCGCAAATTCCAAACTTAAAAGCTGATTTGACAGAAGCTGTAACCCTATTAAAAAAAAAATAGCAATTGATCTTGCAACTGAGCTGCATACATCATATCTTCATCTTCAAAAGGTGCAAGAAAAGTTTAATTTAATGAAAGGCTTACAGATATTATTTGAGTACCACACCCCTTGAAAACATTGTTGGAATAGAATAAAGTACTGGTATCCAGCATTTTTTCCTTTTCCCACAATGTTTTATATTTTTTCTGAATCATATGTCTTTGTTTGAGCCATATCCAATTTGTTATCTGCAACAGCCCTGAATTTGGACCTGTCTAAAAATCAGTCTAAAATATTGTTGTCTAGTAAAACGAAGTGTCCGACAAATATGGTGAATTCATAGTTTCAGCACTCTTTTGCATAGATCTTTTTTGTATTAAGATATCAATATCATTTTATTACAAATTTGAGCCATATCCAATTTGTTATCTGCAACAGCCCTGAATTTGGACCTGTCTAAAAATCAGTCTAAAATATTGTTGTCTAGTAAAACGAAGTGTCCGACAAATATGGTGAATTCATAGTTTCAGCACTCTTTTGCATAGATCTTTTTTGTATTAAGATATCAATATCATTTTATTACAAATTAAAAGGCAAAATGATGTATAACACTTCATAATACTTGAGTCTTGATCTGTTTTTACATGTAAAAAGACACTCATGTCGCAAATTAAATCAAATAAAAGATGTCAAATTAATTGTCAGACAGATTTATGACGGTATCCTCACATTTTTGGTGATAACTTTTTTATTTTAAGTGATAAAAGCTTGATTTTTGCACCATTCTTTAGCAAATTGAAAGACCTTTACAGTGATATATAACACTTTAGGATTTGTTGAAAATGTAAAAATAGGATGTTACTGCTACTGCTGTGCAGTCTAATCTTGATCAGCCATTGCCAGCAAAATGGGGACCGCAAAATGCAGTTTATTAAAATCCCTGGAGGAATGTTGGATTCAAATCCAGGACCCTTCATTTACAGGGTGGGCTGTCTAACCAGTGAAGTCAGAAGATCATTCTATTACCAATATTAGACTTCCAGTTTTTACCATTCTCCTTCCCTAACCCCTGCCTGGTTTTTTATTGAGGTACCCATCAACCCCTGTTCTTCAGACCTTTTTTTGATCCCGCATCTGACATTGTCTAAAAAAAAAAAAAAAACTTTAAGGGAAAAAGGTTTTCTGGTATGGGATTTAAAGCTTGCTTTCATGATGTGTGCTATCTCAATTTTAAATCTAATACTGTAGATTGCTACAGAATATAAAGAAGATTTTAAGAAAGTTAAACATAAGGTAGCTGATTATTTATATGTGACCAATACCAGACAACATGTTATGTACAGTCTGATGTGAATAGAGACTGTTTCAGCACTCATTCATTGTAAAGATCCCTTACTCTTTTCCTCATGTCCAAATTTTATACTTGCCCAAGTTAAAAGCATTTTTGGTTGAAAATTAAATGCAGATCTGATGATGAATTGTGTTTTTGTAGGATAGAAAACATTGTGGGAAAGGGAGAAAATGCTTGTTACCAGTATTTTTAGCTTTTCTCACAATCACAATGTTTTTGAAAACTTTCTCCAGGGTTGGTAAAACTTCGGATTGTGTTGTAATCTGTGAAAGAGCCTTTCAAAACTGTTTTTGTCTGCAGGTGAAATGAAGGCCAAGATCAGACTGAACAAATCATGCAGTCTGATCTTTAATCTACACTGTCTGCTTTCCTTAATTGACTCTACAAAGAACAAATTTTTGGACTCGACCAAATTCAAAGCATCTGCAGACAACAAATTAAATCTTGTTAATATGATTTTTGACTTTGATAGGGTAGAAAATATTGTGGGAAAAAGAGAAAATGCTGGTCACCAGCATTTTCTCCTTTTTCCCGCAATGTTTTCTCTAGGCTTCTTTCTTAAAAGTCAGGATTGTGTGGAAAAGGATTAAAAGCTTAATTAAAAGGCAGTCTTTTAATTTACAATTATTTGAATCTTTTTTTGTATACTGAAAGTACCTGTTGGGTTTGTTTGGTTGCCTAAGGCTTGATACTACATTAGAACCCTGAACAGACATTATTGCCTTGTACCCAAGCATTTCTAAAAATAATGGCAAAAGAGTAATCGCTCACAATGGTTCCACAGTGATATAAGAATGGTTTTATTTTGATTTGATGTTGAGGGAGATAGCTGTTGACAGCATTGGGGAGAGACGAGAAATGCTGCTGTTGACAGCATTGGGGAGAAATGAGGAATGCTGCTAACCAGCATTTTCTCATTCTAACACCGTTTTCTACCCCATGATTGATAACAAATTCCATCATTTTAGAAACATTCTTTTGTTGTCTTGGTTTGTCTAGATATCTCGCACAAACTCATTCTTATAGGTTCAAGATTGAACTTTATGTCTGGTCTAGATCTTCATTCTTTGCAAATGCAAAAGCTACCGGTATCTAGCTATCTACAGGACTTAGCAAATTAAGTACTGTAGTTGCTAAAATATATGGATGTGGTGGAAGAGTTATGGTAGCAATTGCCAGTTGCTCTTCCTGTCTCCCGCCAAATTGTTTAAGGGGTGGGGGGCGATATTGCCCCTCTTTCAACATCTTGAAGTGTCTTATAAGTTATATTTTTGTCTAAAGTTTAAAAAATTTCTTGTAAAACTTCCCCTTTTATGTATGCTTCTCCAATAGCTTAACCCATTACCACACAATCCCAACTTTTGACGACCCTGAGGAAGAAGCCTTCAGAAAACATGATGGGAAAAACGAGAAAATGCTGGCAACCAGCATTTTCTCCATTTCCCACAATGTTTTTTACCCATCCCTACACAAATTTCAATTTTCAGTCACTTAAAATTTGTTGTCTGCTAATGCTTTCAATTTGAAGATGTCTAAAATTTTGTCATATGAGTTAAACCTTCCTGAGACAGCTTTGTTTTGTTTTTAAATATTTGCAATTATAGACGGAGCTTGATTGACACAAGATGGTACAAATCACTTGCATTGTTTACATGTTTATCTGTTTCGCATTGATTTTACATATTTGACATTGCCCTTTTATCAGTATCTAAACAATGACTAGGTGTCCGACCTAGTTGCTGATTGGTATCTTCCCTTTACCGTTTAACTCTATACCATACTATACAGACTTTTAACAACCCTGAGAAAGAAGCCTTTTGAAAACACTGTGGGAAAAGGAGAAAATGCTGGTAACCAGCATTTTCTCCTTTTCCCACAGTGTTTTCTACCTTACCCCAAAACAAATTTTAAATTTTCAGTCACCTTTATTTTGTTGTTTGCAAATGCTTTTAATTTGGACCAGTCTAAAATTTTCTCTTGTGGTGAAGAGTTAGCTCTTTATCGTACGACAGAATTATAGACTGGTCCAAATTGAAAGCATTTGCAGATGACAAATTAATTGTGACTGAAAAATTTTAATTTTATTTGAAAAGAAGATGTGTTTGTATGACAATGGGAATTAAGCCTATACCACATAATAATAGCTTTTAACTCTTTACCAAACCAAAAATAGTTGGACATGTCTAAATTCAAAGCATTTGCAGGTGACAAAATAAAGATGACTCAAAAATTTAAATTTGACTGAACGACAAATAAAGTTATTATTGAGAAATAACTACTATTACCACCATGTTTACTGCCATCACAAGGCATAGACCAAAATGAATCTTACCAGACAACATTTGTATATGATATAAAAGCATCAAGATAGGACAAGTGTGGCTAAGGTAACAGGAAAGAACTGAAGTGCAGAAAATGCACAATTATTTCCAAAACCTGTTTGTATATGGTTTAAAGCAGAGACTGATTAATTAACTCCTTATCACACAATCCCGAGTTTTGACATGCTTGAAGAAAAACATTTTTGAAAACATTTTGGGAAAAGGAGAAAATGCTGGTAACCAGCATTTTCTCCTATTCCCACAATGTTTTCTACCCATCCCAAAACACATTTCAATTTTGAGCAACATTCATTTTGTTGTCAGCAAATGCTTTGAATTTAGACAAGTCTAAAATTTTGTTGTTTGATAATAAGTTAAGCAGTGGATAATTATTTAACACTATACGACACAATCCCTACTTTTAAAGACCCTGAGAAAGAAGCCTTATTAAAAAAAATTGTTTGAAAAGGAGAAACTGGTGGTAACAAACATTTCCTCCTTTTCCAACAATGTTTTTACCCTTCCCAAAATATATTTCAAATTTTCAGTAATTTTCATGTTGTTGTCTGCAAATGCTTTCAATTTGGATCAGTCTATAAAATTTTGTCGTTTGGTAAAGAGTTAAGGAGTTAATAAGATAAGATTGTTTAAATGCTTTACTATACATACATATATTTTTAGCTCCACTGGCCGAAGGCATAAGGCCTAGGACTACCAAATTTTGCATGTAGCTTTATCTAGTGGACATCTGCCAGGAGGGTCCAAATCATAGCCTTGAGGTCAAGTTTGTCCTAATACCAGGGGTCACAAGTTTTACATGGACTTTTGTGGTGAAAACTTCATAAATTGTCTTGTTACTAACCATAATAAAGACTATGGTTACTGAATTTAGCCCTGTCTCATTGGTCTCATATTTTACAGGGCCTTTTATTGAGAAATCTTTGAAAATCTTCTTGTTTATAACCAAACATTCTAGACCTGTATTATTTGTATGGGGCTTTATCTTGTGGACCTCCACCAGGATTCAAGTAATTATAGCTTTGCGCAGTTTGCGGTAAAAATAGGCATTGCCGGGGGGTCATAACTTTCTTGTAGGATCTTTTATAAAAAAAAAAATAAAAAATTGTATGTCCTCAAGTTTGAACCAATTGTCCAAATTTTGTAATGTTTGGCTTGTAGTGTTTTTACCTATTAGCCATTGGAGCGATGCAAGGCCATCATGGCCCTCTTGTTCAAGTTTAGCATTTATTCTTGTGTAGGTAGAAAATGGTTGCAAGCATTTTCTCCTTTTCCTACAATGTTTTCAAAAGCCTTCTTTTTCATTAAACCTCAGAATTGTGTGGTAAAGGGTTAATAAAAGGTTGGCTGTGTAATTTCAGGTCGATATTAGAACCTGTTACAGAGAAGACAGATGAACTAGATGAGATTGAGGAAGCGGAGAAAGAGCTTATGCTGTTGAGGCGAAAGCAGGAAGAGAGGTTTGTAATTATGTTGACCAATGAATGTTGACCTCCGAATTTTTAGCTGTTTTACATATCCTTGGTAAGAAGCCTTTGGAAAACAATGATTGAAAAGGAGAAAATGCTGGTAGTCAGCATTCTCTTCCTTTTCCCACAATGTTTCTCTTTACTTTGAAAGAGGAATTTTGTATCTTAGAGTCACATTTATTCGTCGTCTGTGAAGGCTTTGAATTTGGACAAGTCTAAACTTTTGTTGTTTTGTAAAGACTTAATCCTTTATCGCACAATCAGTGTTTAACTATCATGAGAAAGAGGTCTTTTGAAAATATTTTAAGAAAAGGAGAGACCAGTATCTTTTTATAAATGTGGCTGAATTGATGGTATTGGTATGTGAAATACATATAGTAGAAAACATTAATTTTGAAATGAGGAAAACCTTATGAGCATTTTTCTCACAATTTTTCACAAGTTTGTTTTCTCAGGGTTGTTAAAACTTGGGATTGTGTGGTTAAGAGTTAAAATTTACACTATGAAAACAACGAAATAAGTCTTACGCTAGATATAATAAGCTATTTTCAAACAATTCACCTATACAAACACTTGTACTTTTTGCACCAGATTAAAATATTGTGGGAAAGGGAACTAATTCATTGTTAACTCTCTACCAAGCAACAAAATTTTAGACCTGTCAACATTTTAAGTGTGTGAAGACAACAAAATATAATAATATTATTAGAAAATTTAAATTTGTTTTCTCAAAGGGGCGGAAAACTTTTTTGAAAAAGGAGAAAATCCTGGATACCAGCATTTTCTCCTTTCCCCCCAGTGTTTTCAAAATGCCTCATAACAGCAAAATTTTAGACTTTTGTAATTTGAAAGTAAGTATATTAGCAGATGACAGGCTTATTGTTGCACAAATGGTTTGATTTGTCTTTGATAGGGTCAAAGAATTTGTTGACTTTGGAATAAGAAAAGATCATGTATGACAAACTTGTTCTTGTTTACCCTTTGCCAAACAACAAAATGTTCAGACTTGTCCAAAGTCAAAGCATTGCCAAGTAAAACTACAAAATTATGCTGAAAGGGTAAAAAATATTGTTGGAAAAGGAGAAAATGCTGGTCACCAGCATTTTCTCCTTTTCCCACAATGTTTTCATGCTGGTTACCAGCATTTTCTCTTATTCCAACAATGTTTTCAATAGCCTTCTTTCTGAGGATGGTTACAGTTTTGGGGTATATGATAGGCGATGAACTTAACCCTTTCCCAAACAACAAATTTTGGACTCTTCCAAACTGAAAGCGTTTGCAGACGACAATTTTAGATTTTGAGAAAATGGCAAAAAGTTCTCAAAAAGGGTAGAAAACACTGTGGGAAAAGGAGAAATTGCTCGTTACGAGCAATTTCTCCTTTTCCCACAGTGTTTTCAAAAGACTTTTACTGCAGACACGTAAAAACCAGGGCTTGTTTGGGAAAAGGTTAAATGATAAATGCTCTTATCTGTTATATCAATTTTTTTATGTGTGAGCACAGAAGGAGAAAGGAAGATGAAGAGCTCAAAAAAAGACTACAAGCTTTGGAGCTGAAGAAACAAGAGGCTAAAGAAAAGATTCAGGTAAGATAGCTTGTGGCATACCTTTTTCTAGTGATTGCTGAGGGCAGTCAGTAGCATATAGGACCACACAATCCCTACTTTTGACGCCCCTGAGAAAGAAGCCTTTTGAAAACACTGTGGGAAAAGGAGAAAATGCTGGTAACCAGCATTTTCTCCTTTTCCCACAGTGTTTTCTACCCTTCCCAGAACAAATTTCAATTTTTCAGTCACCTTTATTTTGTTGTCTGCAAATGCTTTCAATTTGAACCAGTCTAAAATTTTGTTTTGTGGTTAGGACTTAAGAAAAGCTAGTCACTGGTTTGAATCTTTGGTTTAGGCATTGTTTTTTTTTTGAGGACGGATGATAATCATTGGGACAGGACTCGTTCCTCTCCCAGGTGATGATTGTTTCTATGATATTTTGGTGGAAAAGCAGCAGAAGGTTGAGAAGGCTTTTGAAAACATTACGGGTAAAGGAGAAAATGCTAGCAACCAGCATTTTCTCCTTTTTTCACAATGTTTACCAACCTTCAAAGGAGAAATTTCACTCTCTTAGTCACATTTAACCCGTTACCACACAGAAAAATTTTAGACCTATCCAAATGGAAAACATTTGCAGACGACAGTAACATAGTGGCTCCAATGGTATAATTCTTCTTTAATAAGGTAAAAAACTTCGTGATTTAGAAAACATTTATTGTCTGCAGATGCTTTCGATTTGGACAAACCTAAAATTTTGTTGTTTGGTAATGAGTTAATTCTTTACTGAACAAATTTCAGTATTTGAGTCATGTTTATTTTGTCGTCAGCAAATTCTTTCAATTCTGACCAATCCAAATGTTTCCTGTCTGTTATACAGTTAATCAGGTAGAAAAAACACTGGGAATTCAGAAAAGGACAAAATGCTGTTTATCAGCATTTTCTCCTTTTACAAAATGCTTCTTTCTCAAAGTCAATTACACTCAGGATTGTGTGTTAACTCTTTACGAAACGACCAATTTTTTGAATAGTCAAAATTGAAAGCTTTTGCAGCCGACGCAATAAAAGTGACTGAAAATTTGAAATTTGTATTGGGAAGGGTAGAAAAATTGTGGGAAAATGCTGGTAACCAGCATTTTCTCCTTTTTCCACAATGTTTTCTAAAGGCTTCTTTGTCAGGGTTTCAAAAGTTGGGACTGTGTGGAAAAGGGTTAACTCTTTACCAAACAACAAAATATTAGACTGGTTCAAATTCAAGGCACTTGCAGACGAGAAATAAAACATCACTCAAAAATTGAAATTTGTTTTGGGAAGGGCAAAAAACATTGTGGGAAAAGGAGAAAATGCTGGTTACCAGCATTTTCTCCTTTTCCCACAATGTTTTCAAAAGGCCTCTATTTCAGAGTTGTTAAAACCAGGGATTGTTTGGGAAAGGGTTAAAAAATTAAGCTATAGACAGCATAGTGAATGAACTTTTTTCTTTTCAGGAAACAGAGAAGAAAGATTATTTAGACAGGAGACGTCGGAAGCATGAAGCTCTTCGACAAAAGGCGCATCAGTCAGGAGAAAACGTTTCAACAGAGGAAAGTGATACATCGTCTTATGAGGGTGACCTCGAAACAGACTCACCTATTTCATCAGAACAGTTGTCCAGTGAACACAATGTAAATAATTCATCTCAGTCTCGTGAAATGTCACCAACAACCATGTCTTTGGAAAACTCAGACAAATACAGTGATATATCTCAGAATAGAAACTCTCCTCAACTGGAGAAAGAAAAAGTCAGTAAACAGTTACATGATTTTGTGTCTGACTCCAAAGTGTTGAATTCAACAGCTGACACAATACAGCACACAACAGGCACAATAGACCACAACATGATTGATGCCAAAGATCTTGTAGAAAATGTCCTCCATGAAACACAGTTACTCAATGAAGAGAATGAACCTGACATTATTAAAAGCACAAAAGCTCGTACCCCACCCTCCACTCTGCAGCAGGCAGCCCCGCCCATTGTAATCACAACACAACCTCCCGAGAATATGGCTCAAGGAGGGTTTGTTGAGCCTGTGGCACCACCTCGCAGAAAGAAACAGCTGAAAATAAATTTGGACGAAGTAGACCACTTAAGTGTAAGTAACTATTTTCTTGTAATAAAGACTAAATTTTAGACTGGTCGATATTGAAAGCACTTGTAGACGACAAAGTAAATGTAACTCAAAAATTGAAATTGGTTTCCAGTAAGGTAAAAAACATTGTGGTAAAGGAAGAAAATGCTGGTTACCAGCATTTTCTCCTGTCAGACAGTGTTTTTAAAAGGCTTCTATCTCGGGGTCGTTAAAGACGAGATTGTGTGGTATATACAGTAGTTAATCCTTACTAGCTGACAAAAATATAGGCTCTTGCAGTTTTTAAAGAATTTACAGGCAATTACTTAGATGTGGCTTTAAATGACGGGCTTTATATGTGATTCAAAGTCAAGATCTTTGAAAAAGCAAAATTGCTAGTTTTTAAAGACTTTACCTTTGGTAAATAAACGACGACATCATTACCTCATGTAGTTTTGAAGCATTGGCTTAACCCTTTACCACATAATCCCAACTTTTAACACCCCTGTGAAAGAAGCCTTTTGAAAACATTGTGGGAAAAGGAGAAAATGCTGGTAACCAGCATTTTCTCCTTTTCCCACAATGTTTTTAACCCTTTCCAAATCATATTTCAATGTTGGATTTACATTTATTTTGTCGTCTGCAAATGATTTCAATTTGGCCTTGTCCAAAATTTTGTCATTTGGTAAAGAGTTAAAAGGGTTAAATTGTTTACTAGAGGACAAATTTCAGGCTTGCTATAGTACAAAGTATTTTGCTGATAGCATACAAAATGTAGCTCAATTGATTGAATTGTCTTTGAAAGGGTAGAAACATTGAGGGAAAATGAGATAATGTTGGTTAACAGATTAACAGCATTTTATCATGTTGTCACAATCTTTTCAAACGCCTTATTGTTGGTAAATCACCAAACTGATTGGTAAATGCTTAAACCACTCCATTTGAATTGGGGAAAAAAAATAATAGTATTACATGTAATAGAAATTATTGATTATTCTTCATAAAAAACGAGAAATAAATGATCATCTCTCATAGAATGAACACACTGGTATGGAACAGTCTTAATATTTCAGCTGGTATTGAATTTCAGTATTCACAGAGAAGCAGTGTGTCCAGTTTACCTAGTGATGGATCCTTGAATCGGGATACTCCCCAGTCCCCTGGTCTACCATCAGAAAACAGCTTGGCCTCGAGTCTGGAAATTGACAAAATTGCACGGGACCTGGAACACTCCCTGGATCTCCGCAGCATCATAAAAGGGAAGAAGCATATCAGAGCAGTGGTAAGGAATTAATTAGTACAAATCAATGAATTGATTAACTAACCAATCAACTGAACAATCAATCAGTGGGTTGTATATGATATATGGGATCTGACATGAGTTGGCTTTTGATATAAGATTTTATTAAACGAGTCTGGAGAAATGTTATTAAGTGAGCCTTTGATGAGCTTAATAACATTTTGCTTGACAAGTTTAATAAAATCTTATCTCAAACGCCAACAAGTGTCAGATTCTTTTTATCACATAATGATATTTCAGAAACTATAGATCAGATAATGGAAAAACATTCATAAATGCACCCGCGGTATTTTCCATGAGACCCATTTACTTGTATGAAATGTGTACAAAATGATGTCATAAATGATATCACACAAATGTGATACGTATCAAACATGTATAAGATAAGAAAATTTGTAATGGGTATATTACACTGAAAACAAGGGAGGTAATGTGATAAAAACAAAGACCATAGACTCAAGAAAAACATATAAGATAAGTATGACATACAATTCTGTGTGAACATCAGAAAAAAACCTTTAAAACTTGTCATCATAATGCTCATCAGAAACAGAATTATCTCGTAAAGCTCTGCTGTAATAATCAAAATCATTGTTATCATTAACAGTATTATAATCATCAAATTATATCTGATGGTGTAGGTTTAATGTTCTGTGCAGTCCAGCAGACTGTAAGCTTAGGAATGCTCTTCAAAAACCTGAATCTGGGATGTCCTTTCTCAACTATTGGTGTCCTGGATTGCTGCTCACCTACCATTTGTCCTAGCATTCTTAGTTTAATTCCTAGGAATTTTTTTGGATCACTTCAGATTGACTGAATAACTTGATGATTGTCTGAATGGTTAACTCATTACCAAAGGACAAAATTTTAGACTGGTTCAAAATGAAAGACTTTGCAGACGACAAAATAAATGTGACTAAAGAATTAAAATTTGTTTTAGGATGGGAAGAAAACATTGTGGGAAAAGGAGAAAATGCTGGTTACCAGCATTTTCTCCTTTTCCCTCAATGTTTTCAAAAGGCTTCTTTCACAGGGTATTAAAAGTCGGGATTGTGTGGTAAAGGGTTAAGCCAGTCAGCAGTTGTGTTACTGTCAAAATCTAAAGCACTCTAGCATTGATTTCAGAACTCTGTAATTGTCAACCTTAGATTCAGCATTATCTTACTGTCTGGATTTTCCAGGATGCGGAAGCCCATGCAGTCAATTCTGATTATGAATCACCTGTACAGAGCTTAGAGGCTGCTGGCAGTAAATTGCCTGGCCTTGAACAAAGCTGTGTTGATGGAAAACCTGGTAAATCTTCTAGTCTAGACCGTAAGAGTAAAAACTCCAGTCTTGAGAGGAGGAGAAGCAAATCAACCAGCCTAGAAAGGTAGTTTGTATGTAAATTGTTATTTAACCGACAATCAGCAGTTTGAACGACCTTGAGAAATAATGCTCTAGAAAAGATGATGGGATAAGAAGAAAATGCTGGTAACCAGCAATCTTTTCTGTCCTTTCAAAGTCAAATTCCATCCATTGAGCCACAATTTATTTGTCGTCTGCAAAATGCCTTCAATCGGGATCAGTCTAATTTTGTATTGTCTGGTGAATGGGTTAACCCTTTACCACACAATGATGACTTAACTCATTACCAAACAACAGTATTTTAGGTTTGTCCAATTCGAAAAGATTTGCAGATGACATAATAAAAGTGACTGAAAATTTGAAATACGTTTTGTGTAGGGTGGAAAATATTTTTGGAAAAGGAAATGTTTCTTCTCTGTTTCCTGTAGAAAACAAAGTTCATTCACTATGCTGTCGTTGTGCATTTTCTCTATTTGCTACAATGCTTTCATACACCTTCTAATTCAGGGTTGTTAAAACTCAGCATTATGTAATGAAGGGTTGATTAAAACAACTTATTGTATACCAAGCTGTGAAATCCTGGAATTTCCCAGTGTAATAAATTTTGACATCATGACTAGTGATGATATCAACTTTCACTTTCACTTCCTTTATTCATTTATGTTTTCATCCACACTATGTCCATGATTTCTTCTCTCTATCCAAAGTATTGATTTCGACTTTCAAACAAAAAATTAAAAATAATAATGTTAATAAGGTATATAATAAATAGAATAATCAACTGGTTATTTTTGATATGAAAAATGTTAAAAAAACCTCGTGCTACACACTTGTTTTTTCAACGCCTTACAACGCATCCTCGTGAGATATTTTTCATATCAAAAATAACCAGTTGATTATCCTCTATATACTCACGTGTTGTAGCAAGAAAAGTTCAAAATCATCTAGTCTAGAGAAAGAAGAAAGGCGTAGATCTAGAAACAACAGTGGCCAGGATGCTGGGAGAAAGGAGACATCTCAGAAGTCAGCAGCCAGTGTGTCGAAACTTACAGATGAGGTAATGATACCATTTTCTTATTTATTTAAAATCATGGTAGCTGTTCTTAGATGTAGGGTCTATTGAATGAAACATTCTCATATTGATTTTGAAAAGGTCTGATTCACATATTAACTCATTACCAAACAAAATTTTAGGTTTGTCCAAATTGAAAGCATTTGCAGATGAAAAAATAAAATTACCAGCATTTTCTCCATTTCCCACAATATTTTCTAAAGGCTTCTTTCTCGGGGTCATCAAAAGGAAGGATTGTGTGGTAAAGGGTTAAACCTTTATCACACAGTTCTGAGTTTTAACAATCTCATGAAAGAAAGCTTTTGAAAACGTTGTGGTAAAAGGAGAAATGCTGGATACCAGCATTTCTCCTTTTCCCACAATGTTTTCTACTCTTTTATTACGGATTCTCATAATTAAAGCTGTATTTGAATTGTCCTCTATAAAAATGCCTTCCATTCTGAAATTCATTTTTATCATTTTGCAAGCAAGTTATCACATTATTAGGGATCGATAAAATCTAGATGGTTGAAAAAAAAGTGAAACATGTGGTAGAATGGTCCTTGGACATACAGCAAATTTATAAATAGCATAAAGTTTGATCCATATGAACCTGCAAAGACTGATCTTGGTCTACACTTATTTCACATGTAAGATATCCCATTTTCATGTTCAGGAAATCCTTGAGTCAGTGATGGTGAAGAACCTAGACACTGGTGAGATGGTGCCGCTAAAAGATGCAGACAAAAAGATACAGCAATGTATGGATCCACTCGTACTTCATATCATGGAGAGAACTAAAGAGTTTCCCAGGTAACTGTCAACAGTTTCTAGTCTACATGATTTTTTTCCCAGGTAACTGTCAACAGTTTCTAGTCTACATGATTTTTTCCCAGGTAACTGTCGACAGTTCCTAGTCTACATGTCTTTGGCCATGTGTCGCAACATGTTTGTAAAACTTCTAGTGGCAAGACAATACATATTTTGTGGTTGTCGGTATTTATGCATGAGTTTCAGTGAAAAATACAAAGGAAATGAAAAGTTCAAATTATGAGTTTTAGTTTGGATGCTTTTGAAGAAATCAAGAAGTTGTTTTATTACGTGAGACCACTCCTGTATACATGGCTTCACCCTGATTTAAATACAGTACCTAACAGATGCGTAAGGGAGAGATCTCCTTGGCTCAGTGTTAATTATATTGGTTTTAAAAACCTCGAAAGACACGGATATTTGTCTGCCACGGGTACGAATCCCATCAGATGCGGTTTGTATTTCAGCTTTGTATTTGTTTCGAACTTTGTTGCATATAGGTCTATATTCTGCTGGAATTGTACTTGTGCAAAAACTTTGACATTTTGTAATATCTCTTATTACTTAACTCATTATCAAACGACAAAATTTTAGATTTGTCCAAATGGAAAGCATTTGCAGACAACAAAGTAAAAGTGAATGAAAATTTGAAATTTGTTTCACGAAGGGTAGAAAACGTAGGAAAAGGAGAAAAAGCTGGTTTCCAGCATTTTCTCCTTTTCCCACAATGTTTTCTAAAGGCTTCTTTCTTAGGGTCGTCAAAAGTAGGGGTAATCGGTTAATGTATTTACTTCAAACTTGGATAACTATCAGAGGGGGTGGGGGGGGGGGGCAGTCATGCAATAAGGGCAGGAAATCATCAAAACAATTTTGACACATTTATTCCTCTTTTTTGACCTAGAATTTCAACTGCCAATCAAGCTTTTGCAACCAAGGATTGGCACCCTCATGTGGTGCTCTTGTTACCGCTTTATGACAGTAATTGTGATGAGCTGTCATTCTTTTTTCCGAGAAACTTGTTTCGGAATCACTGACTACATTTTCATTAAAGCTTTTGTTGGGCAGGGGGGCTAATTTTAGGGCTTTCTGTTTTAGTTGATAAAATAGATATGATTCTTGGGCTAGTCAAAGCAGCCTGAAGCATCCACCAAGGGTTTAAGTTCTAACACCTGTAAAGATGGCAAATGTTTTCAGAAGCCTTCTCTTTCAGGGTCGTGAAAACTGGGGATTGTGTGGTAAAGGGTTAACTCTTTTGAAAACACTGTGGGAAAAGAAGAAAATGTTGGTAACCAGCATTTTCTCCATTTCCCTCAATGTTTTCAACCCTTCCCAAGTCAGATTCTATTTTTGAGTTGTATCTGTTTTGTCATCTGCAAATGCTTTCAATTTGGACTATGTTAAAATTTTGTCATTTGGTAAAGAGTTAAGTCTTTCATATCTATTTGGTTTATTTCATCATTTCAGTGAAGATACCTCAGATAGGGATGAAGACTCCAAGTCTTTAGGTGGAAAACCAAAAACTACAGAGGGCAAAATTAAACAGAAAGGGTGAGTAGTTAACCCTGTACCAAATGACAAAATTTTAGACTGGTCCAAACTGAAAGCACTTGCAGACGACAAAATAAATGTAACTCAAAAACTGAAATTTGTTTCTTGCAGGGTAGAAAAAATTGTGGGAAAAGGAGAAAATGCTGGTTACCAGCATTTTCTCCTTTTCCTACAATGTTTTCAAAAGGCTTCTTTTTCAGGGTCTTTAAAACTCGGGATTATGTAGTAAAGAGTTAAGTGTATTGAATAATAATTCCTGAAACAAATTTGAGATGATTCTTAACCCTGTACGGAACAACAGAACTTTAGACTGGTATTAACTGAAAGCAATTGCAGACGAAAAAATAAATATGACTCAAAAACTGAAATCTTTTTTGGATAGAAAACATTGTGGGAAAAGGAGAAAATGCTGGTATCCAGCATTTTCTCCTTTTTCCACATTGTTTTCAAAGGTCTTCTGTTTCAGGGTCATTTAAAATTGAGATTGTGTGGTAAAGGTGTAATAGTTCTGACACATAGCCTACTCAGGCGGGATTTGAAGCCTGGACCTCCTGGTCCAAAGGTGAATGCTCTACCACGTCACTACAAAAGGTAGCTCTATAGCAAGGCAGTATAAGTGTCATCTAATACAAACACAAGCTATACATTTATATCTATTTGTGGGATAGCCTAGTATACTACAAAGGGTTGAAACATGCTCATTATAAAAAAAAAAACCCCAATATAACCAGTAACTCAAAATCATCACAAGCAAGATAGCCTTGATTGTCCGAAAAAGGAGCCGTGCATTCTTTCTTGTTTATTTGTTTATACACTTGAAAGGTCATATTATGTTGTGGCCCCAGTCGTCCATATGTCAGTCTGTCTGTCCATCTGTCTGGTAGCAATTTCTTGTGTGTGCAACTCCTCAAACAGTTTTCATTGGAATAAGTTCCAACTTACCGCAATGAATCCCTATGATGTAAAGTTGCGCATGTGACCTTTAAAATTTGGATACCTGTTGGCATTCTAGACTTTAACCCATTTCACTGACAAGTCCCTTTGGGCATATATGCCTACCTTTGTGAATTTCTTGTTCACGAATGTTTCCTACCATTCCCTCAAAATTTTAATCATATTTATTTATTTGGTTGTCTGCAAATGCTGAAATAGTCTCAATTCTTTGCAAAACAACAAAATTTAAGGCTCTTTCCAAATTGTATTTAGAGATGACTAAGTACATGTGGAAAAAATGGTGATTTTACTAGGTAGAAAACATTGTAGGAAAAGGAGCAATTATGTTCATTATTTTCTCCCTTTCCGGCATTGTTTTTCAAAAGCCTTTTTTCTCAGGGTGGTTAAAACAGGAATTAATTTTGAAACAGGTAGTGTATAATGTTGATCAAAGATGGCAAGTTATGTAGTAAGTAAAACTATCTGGGCAGCATGCGCTAAACTAGAAACCTTTACTCTTTTCTAATTTCAGGGCTAAGTTAAAGAAATTGCTTGGCAAGAAGATGGGAAAGACGTATAGTAAAGTGAAATCTGTAGCAGACCAAGGTAAGATAACCATTTACCAGACTACAAACATTTTTGACTTGTTTATAATGAGAGCAGTTTCATATTGTGGAAGAAAATTGTGGCTCAAATGAAGGGACAGAAAACATTGTAGGGGAAAAAGAGAAAATACTTGTTACCAGAGTGCTCCTTTTCCCACAATGTTTTCAAAAGCCTTCCTTATGATAACTGTTTACGCTTTACCAAACAACAATATTGTAGACTAGTCCAAAATGGAAGCATTTGCAGATAACAAACTCAAGTCGGCCCAAATGGCAAAGTTTGTACTTGATAGGGCAGAAAACATTGAAGGAAAAGGAGAAAAAGAAAAGATGAAATTGTGTGGTGAAGGGTTAAAAGTTTGATGTTAGGTAAAGAGTTAACCCTTTACCACACAATTTCAACTTTTAACAGCCCTGAGAAGGAGGCCTTTGGAAAGCACTGTGGGAAAAGGAGAAAATGCTGGTAACCAGCATTTTCTCCTTTTCCCACAATGTTTTCTACCCTTTACAAAACAAATTTCAAATTTTCAGTCTCTTTTATTTTGTCGTCTGCAAATGCTTTCAATTTGAAGCAGTCTAAAATATTGTCGTTTGGTAATGAGTTAAGTTGTATCTCAGCACAGCCAGTATTGACCTTACATTGACCTCTATTGTAATCAATTTCAATTTGGTGGTTCTCTTTAACTCCTTACCCCACAATCCCAAATTTTAAAAACCCTGACTGGATTAGGAGGATATCCAAGGCTGAAACTAGAAAAAAAAAACCACACACAGATTTTAGCAGTTAGATATGTTTTTGAAAATTCTTGTTGCACTTTCTGAATGTAGATATATCTGCTTATTCAAAGTGTCAGCCCATTACAGCATATTCTTGGTAATGCAGGGGACTTGACAACAAAGGGTCACTTTTTTTTAATTCAGAGCTTAACTATATACCAAATGACCAACTTATAAAGTGATCCAAGTTGAAAGCATTTGCAGACGACAAAATATATGTAACTAAAAAAATCAGAATTTGATTTGGGAAGGGTAGAAAACATTGTAGGAAAAGGAGAAAATGTTGGTTTCTCCTTTTCCCACAACCTTTTCAAAAGGCTCTTGCCTCAGGGTTGTCAAATGTCGTCACTGTGTGGTAAAGGGTTGACAACTTTTTTTTCCAAGGAAGGATGAAAGTAATTGCAGCAGGATACATACCTTTCTCACAGCTGATCATTTTTTTCATTGATGGCATTGTGGGAAGGCAGCCAGTGGCTTAACTCATTACCAGACGACAATATTTTAGACTTGACTAAACTGAAAGCATTTGCAGACGACAAAATGAAAATGACTGAAAATTTGAAATTTGTTTTTGGAAGGGTAGAAAACATTGTGGGAAAAGGAGAAAATGCTGGTTACCAGCATTTTCTCCTTTTCCCACAATGTTTTCCCACAACGTTTTCTAAAGGCTTCTTTCTCAGGGGCGTCAAAAGTAGGGATTGTTTGGTTATGGGTTAATAAAAATATCACATAAATTACTGTTAGTAGAAACATCAGGAAAGAATGGATAGGTACACTGGCCACCATGAAATAACTAAAATAATGTTGAACACAATATTACACACCATACCAGAAACAAGGAAACTAGAGTCACATGAATGTAAGGAAAAGGTTTTTTACAAATCAGACATAAATTGCTTCTTTTTCCACAATGTTTGATGAACTAGTCTTGGAAAGGAGTGAGGAAAATGTATTTAAAAGTTCTTTGTATCAAGTCTTTATCATGCAATTCTAAGTTCTACCAAACCTGAAAAAGAAGGCATTTGAAAACATTGTGAGAAAAGGAGGAAATGCTGATAACCAGCATTTTCTTCTTTTCCCAAAATGTTTTCTTACCTTTCACAGACAAACAATCTTTCATTGAGCTACATTCATTTTGTCATCTGCTAATTTGGGTGATGCCAAAATTTTGTCTTAAAGGTAAAGAGTAAGGGAATGGGTTAAATGATAAGGTGATTATTCAATTAGAGTTAATTAGTCTGCAGCCAAACTCCCTGTATTAGATGTATGTTTATGTATTTGTGATGAGTGCCCTAGGTATATCAGTTAAGTTTAAGAAGTAAAGTTTAACCTTTTACCAAACAATCCCTGGATTTTACAACCCTGATATATAATCCTTTTGAAAACATTATGGGAAAAGGAGAAAATGCTGGTAACCAGCAGTTATTGATATTGTTTCAGTAATGCATGGAGAGGAAAATACAACTGTGTTGGAGGCAGATATATCTGAGGATAGCAGGAAATTCAAGGTAGGGTTATATTTTTTTCAACACATTTTACACTGGAAAATGAGACCTTTGAAAACATTGTGGAAAAAGGAGAAAATGCTGGTTACCAGAATTTTCTCCTATTTACACAATGTTTTCAACATTTCAGACCAAGTCCGAACATTTGAATCACACTGAGTTTGTCTTTTGCACATGCCTTCAATTTTGACCTGTCAACAACAATATTATTTAGTCATAGGTATGAAGTAAATTTGCAATAAACTAGGACTTAAGGTTCTCTTTGACTGCCAAATTAACAGAAAATCCTGAGTTTTAATGAACTTGGGAAAAGGAGAATATACTGGTAATCAGCATTAATTTTTGTTCATTTCCCTCAATATTTTTTTACCCTATGAGAAACAAGCTTCAATTTTTGAGTCACTTTTATCGTATTGTCTGTATATTCTTTCAAACTGGACAAGCCTAAAATTTTGTTGTTAGCTCCACTGGCGGAAGGCCAGCGAGCTATTGTCATGGCGTTGTGTCCGTCATGCTTCCATCCGATCGTCCGTGCGTGCATGTGTCCATAAACTTTTTCTTTAAAAAACTTCTCCTCAGAAACTATTCATTGGATTTTTACCAAATTTCACAGGAATGTTCCTTAGGTGGTCCTCTTACAAATTCCTTCAAATAATTGTGTTCCATGAAGAATTCTTGTTGCCATGGCAACCAAAGTAAAAAACTTTTAAAAATCTTCTCCTTCCAAACCGCTAATTGGATAGAATTATTATTGTGCAGGAATGTTCCTTAGATAGAGGTTTATAGAATTCCTTTTTAAAACAAAGATCTGTCAAAAAACATGGCTTTTATAGGAGACTCAGTTTCCTTCTATGGTATAAAGTAAAATCTTTGAAAAATTTCTTCTCTCAAATTATTCATTGGATTTCATTGTTGTATTGTAGGTAAGTTCCTTTGGTGGTGAGTCTCTACCACACAATCCCAACTTTTAACGACCCTAAAGAAGAAGTCTTTGGAAAACACTCTTGGAAAAGGAGAAAATGCTGGTAATTGGCATTTTCTCCTATTCCCTCAGTGTTTTCTACTGTATCAAAGAGAGAAATCATCATTTCATCAATGTTTAATATGTTGTCTGCAAATATTTTCAGTTTGGTCACATCCCAAGTTTTGTCATTTGGTAAAGGGTTAAAGAGGGTTGTTTTACATACCGTAATTTCCTTAAATTTTGGGACAGCAAAAAATAATTAATTTTTTTCGTGTCCCAATACTTTGGTCTACAAAAAATAATTATTCTGTCAAGCTGTCCCAAAACTTATGGTCAAACAAGACAGTCTGTCACAGTGAAAGTCACTCGCCGCTAACACGTCGAATATTGCCGACGTTGAAATATTGCAACGTGATTGATGTCAGGTTTGCAGATTGGTCTATTTTTAGACTGATTGGAATTCCACCGATCAGTTTGAGCACTAAGAGCTCATGATTTTTCTTGATTATGAACTTTTCTCTCATTTTTGTTTGCATCTTGGGATTATCAATAAAGATGTTATTTCGCGTTTGTAGAAAAAATTCACAACATATTTTACCTGCTTACATGTACGTGAGGTGAACGACGTTAACTGCACTCTTGACAAGTACCTGCTCGGACCGTTCTCAAATTTGATTGGTTCGTCGATCTTCGATCGATAAACCTTGGGTAAAACTGTGTACCTTGATTTCTATTTATAAACAACAAACTTGATTGACCGTAAAATACACGCGTGTCAACTCTGTTAACTTCTGATTTACACACACGTTATACATGTTATGGATCTTGGATAGGAGTTTATCACACCCTTTTTACACTTACGTCGGATTTCTCTTTGAATTGGGGTTTACATTAGACAATCAGGTGATCGGATTTTTCGTCTTGGATTGGGTAACTCCCATTGAAATCGGGAGAGTTGGGAAGCATGATTACGACGTTACGAGTGTAGAAATAAAACTACGAGAAATAAATATTTGCAAAGGGTAGGCCTATCAACGGATTGAAAAAAGAAAATAAAATAAGATATTCACTGTCCCAATTCTTTGGAACAAAAAATTATTGATCTTGCTTTGCAATTTTTAGTATGTCCCAAATCTTTGGGTCATGAAAAATAATTATTTTCGTGATTTTTGATGGTGTCCCAATTCTTTGGGTGTCCCAAAATATACGCAAATTACGGTAATCTATAGTCCTTTTCATATAAAATAAAAGAAGAGACCCTCTGCACTTTTATTAGTTCTGGTAAAGGTTAGTTGACCTACTGGTGACCTAGTACAAAGTGGGAGAGCTTTACTGTTGTGATAAGGCATTTGTTATCCAATCAAACTGATCCTGCAACTTCAATAAAACAATTGCTACAATACATAATTTCTATATTTTGATGTTTCCCCACCCAAAATGGTTTGTGACAAGACCCTCTTTAACTATAACCAGAAGACAAAATTTTTATAACTGGTCATAATTGAAAGATGTTGCAGACAACATAATATATCTTCAAATTGTTAAAACTTGTATCAAAAGGGGTAGAAATTATTATGGAAAACTAAGAAAATGCAGGTTACCATTATTTTCTTCTTTTCTCACAATGTTTTTCATAGTTTTTTTTCTTCAGTGACCTAAAATGCAGGAATGAATGGTAATTATTAAAATATTCTCTTCACCGTTACAGAAAAATCAGGCTTTTGGAGCGATACAGGAGAATTTTGCAATCTTATCTTTGATCTTGGCCCATATTCACCAACCGTTTTAAAAAGATTCTTTGTCTTATTCTCCATAATTTTCCAAATTTGAAAGTAACACAACTTCTGATTGGCTAAACCGAATGGTTTAGCCAATCAGAAGTTACGTTACTCTCAAGTTTGTACAAACTTGGAGAAACACAAAACGAATTTCAAGTTTTCAGTCACTTATTTTGTCGTCTGCAAATGCTTTCGATCTGGACAAATCTAAAATTTTGTCGTTTGGTAATGAGTTCATCAACCATTCTTAAGAACAGTCTTATTCTCAAGAGTTTTCTCAAGTTAAACTTACTCAACATCTGATTTGCTTAACTCTTTACCAAATGACAAATTCATAGAGTGATCCAATTGAAAGCATTTGCAGACGACAAAATAAATGGGAGTGAAAAATCGAAATTTGATTTGGGAAGGTTAGTAAACATTGTCGGAAAAGGAGAAAATGCTGGTTACCATTGTGGTTTCCCACAATGTTTTCTAAAGGCTTCTTTCTCAGGGTCATCAAAAGTTGGGATGGTGTGATAAACGGTTCATCATCTGGTTTGTGTTACTTTCTAAATCTACAAGAAGGATTGAAAAATGAAATTAAGAATGTCATCTGGTTTGTGTTACTTTCTAAATCTACAAGAAGGCTTGAAAAATGAAATTAAGAATGGTCGGTGTATATGGACACAAATCTCTGGACCTGAATGACAAGCCCTCAATGTTAAGAACAAGACTGCTATCTTAGTTCTTTTATATCAGATTCACCTTCTTGTCATTGATCTATTTTCAGTTTAAAGCCAATCACAATAAAAAAGGTCCCTACGAGTTTGGTCAACTTAAACATGTTCAGGATTTAGGAGACCATAATGTAAGTCTGAGTACTGTTTGTTATCCCTCATGGAGAGATATAGCTTTAGTGTTGTCCATCATCTGTCTTGTCCTTTTGTCCCTCCTTCTATCCATTTGTGTGTTTGTCTCTGGACGGAATTTTGTGAAACTTTAAACATTGTGTACAAAACCTATTCAGCCGATATACTTTTTATACCCCCGCAAAAGGAATGTTTTCGGGGTTATACTGAAATCAGCCTGTCTGTCCGTTCCTGTGTCGGTCCATGTGTCTGTCCGTTTGTCCGTCTGTGTACAAAATATTGTCCAAGCCTTGGCAGGGGTATAAAGTCACATTCAGTGACAGCTCTAGTTTCTTTTTTTTTGATGCAAAATGTTCTACTGGGAGGGATATTGAGCTTCCCAGTGGTGTAAATTTATGAAAAGGTGGTTTTCAGCAGGGGATATCATTTCAACAAAACTGCTCATTTTGATTCTTATCTTTGTTGTGAATTGTTTCCTGGAAAGAATTTTCTACCGTAACTTTTTTATCCAAAAAAGTTACCAACCAATTAATCTCTCACAAAGGTATTGATTTGTATGATGCAATTTGTCTGAGAGAGGGAGAGAAGGGTTGGAAAAGAAGAGAGGGGACAGAGAGAAAGACTCAGAAAAGAAACAGACAGACAGACAGTCAGGCAAACAAGTGGAATGATATGCCAACGGACAGACAGATCATCAAGCAGAAAGTGAGAAACATAGACAGCAAATTAGAGTAATTTAGCGCGACTGTTTTTTGTTAATGTAAAATCTTACCAGTAATATCTGTTTTTCGATAGGAATAGGAAAAAAAATATATCAGAAATGGTATTTTTATTTTGCAATGTTTATGTTGTGAACTTTTTTGCAGGGTGCTATTTGGGTTATGAAGTTTTCTCCTTGTGGGAGGTTGCTGGTAAGTGATTGTTATTTTCCACCACCAACAGAAATAACTGTTTGTAAACATTAGATGGAAATGTCATGTTCAACATTTAAGGAAATGACTCCGGAAACATGAAATGAAAATACTGTATTTAATTTTTGATATCTTCAGACACAGTGGACTAGATTTTTCCTTCTCTAGCAGAATTCTTAACCCCTTTACCTCATAAGGAATTTCTATGGTATCTCTAAATGACCCTAAATAGTAGCAAGGATGAATCATTTTCTTACTTGTATATGACACCTTTTGATAGCATAGAAAACATTGTGGGAAAAGGAGAAAATGCTGGTAACCAGCATTTTCTCCTTTTCCCACAATGTTTTCTACCCTTCAGAAAACAAATTTAAAATTTTCAATCACTTTAATTTTGTCGTCTGCAAATGCTTTCAATTTTGACCAGTCTAAAATGTTGTTGTCTGGTAATGGGTTAAAGAGTTGACACAGATAAAGTGAATGATTTCATTTTATTGTCTTCAAATCTGTCACATAAATATCTATGAAGGGGGGTGGAGTAATAATTATGTGTAAATTTGATTCAATTTAAAGGTGCAAAAATCTCTGTACAATGCTTGGAGTTTGAACAGATTGCAAGCACCTATTCATAGATTGGATAAGGTAAAAAGCAAACACATCTTAAAGGACCGTGAAGAAGAAGCCTTTTGAAAATATTGTGAGAAAGGGAGAAATTGCTGGTAACCAGCATTTTCTACATTTCCCACAAAATTTTCAACACCAAGACAAATTCCAGTTTTAGAGTCAGTTTTGAATTGCTGTCTGCAAGTACTTTCAGTTTTGAGAAGTCTAAACTTTGCCATCTTGTAAGATGTAAGTGTTTATATATGACACCAATTTGTCATGATAACAATACTTGGTTGTAAATTTCAGGCGACAGGTGGGCAGGACAGTCTACTTAGAATTTGGGTTCTGGACTCGGCTTACAACTATTTTGATGACATGAGACAGAAATATGTGGAAAGTATGTGAAATTTTATAGCCAAGCTTGTATTAGTGAACAGTTATGTACAGCATCCACCTGTATTTGGCTGTCATTTTTAGTTCCCTAACCTTAGTTTGTCATTGATTCACCCATTACCACACAATCCCTACCTTTGATGACCCTGAGAAAGAAGCTTTTAGAAAACATTGTGGGAAAAGAAGAAAATGCTGGTAGCCAGCATTTTGTCCTTTTCCCGCAATGTTTTCTACCCTTTCCAAATCAACTTTCAATTTTTGATTCACATTCAGTTTTTTGTCTGCAAATGCTTTCTCTTTGTACCAGTTCAAAATTTTGTCATTTGGGAAAGTGTTAAATCCTGTGTTAAACACCATCTTGCCTTTAAAGGCCAGTGTTGTTTTTCTGGCTGAATAGCAAGTTAACCTTTTGCCAAATGATCCTGTATTTAAGAACCCTGAGAACATGGCTGTTGAAGATGTTGTAAAGGAAGAAAATACTGGCTATCTGCATCTTATTCTTTTCCCACATTGTTTTTTACCCTTTAAAAGACAAATTCTGTTGTTTGAGTCATTTTAGATAGATTGTCTTAAAGTGCTTTGAATATGAAGAAATGTTAAATTATTAAAAAAAAATGTAAACCAAAGATTTTCTGGATACTCAATTTTTCGGAATTTAATCCTTTACCACACAATTCCCAGTTTTGGCAGTCATGATAAAGCATTTGAAAACACTGAGGGTATAGGAGAAAATGCTGGTAAGCAGCATTTTTTTCCTTATCCCACATTGTTTTGCTTGTCTCTCGCACACAAAGCTCATAATATGAGCCCCATTTAATTCAAACTAGGCATGTCTTTTCAATAGGCAACTTTTATTTCACATTACAGTGAAAGTGTCCCCTGCTCCATCTCAAGAAAGTTTAAATTCTATCCCATCACTGACACCCGATATCTCGGGCATGGAACTTGGTGTACGTATTGAATTTTTTCTCTGCCATTTTTTTAATCATAATTTGTTTTATCTTTTACTTAACAATCCTGCATAAAAACGATGTTAGGGAAGGAAGCTTACCAACATTTTCTCTTTTTTAAATTATATTTTCAAGGGTTCTCTTCCTCTTCATTATTAACACTTTGGATTGTGTTGTAAAGGAAATACACATAGGATGTAATAGAAGTTGGCATTTGTAATAAAAGCTTTAAACACATGTAAACAAGTTTTAATTATGCAAGCCCCTGGTGAGCTTTATAACAGTTTCATAGATGAGTTCAATAAAACTTCGTCTGAACAGCCAATGAATGTCAAATTTGATAATGCATTTGTGGGAATTTCCATGTAAAGAAGAAAATGTCATCACAAACAATATCACAAAACACATGCATGTAAGATAAGTGTATTACTCTTAGAAAAAGGAAGGTTACATGATAAATATCGCACACTGTCAAGATAAATAGGTTTCATTTTTTCCTTCAGACATATTTTATTTATCCAGATGTTTTAGAGTTCAACAACTTGCTGACCGTATTGTATTTACATTGATATACAGGCCACTGCAGAAGGTGAAGAAGAAAAGAAAGGTCCTTTTAGAAACAAACCCTTCTGTAAATATAGAGGTCACACTGCTGACCTTTTAGATATTTCCTGGTCAAAGGTAATTAAAAGTATTTCTAGTATTGATGCAAAGTTTGTACATATTGCCTGTCTAGGAAAGCAAGTGACAGGCATATCAAGTCACTTTTTGTGGATCTAAGTTTGTCTTGATAGGCAAACAAATTAAAGGAAAACTACTATGGTAAAGAACATGTTGTTAATGAGACTCAGGGTCTAGGCCATGAGTCCAAACAAGTCAGATAAGTTAGCCCTTGTTAACTTTTTACCATACACAAAAAATGTAGACCCATCCAAATTAAAGGTATTTGCAGATGACAGCTTAACCCTTTATCACATAAGGCATTTCTGTGGTATCTCTAATTGACCCTAAATAACAGCGAGGATGAAGCCATTTTTTATGTGTATATGACACCACCTTTTGATAGCATAGAAAACATTGTGGTAAAAGGTGAAATTGCTCATCACGAGCAATTTCACCTTTTGCCACAATGTTTTCCAAAGGCTCATACAAGCAATGCATAGAAATGAGTATCTATGAAGTAAAGGGTTAAATGTTACTAAATTGATGGAATTTCTCTTTGATATGGTAGAAAACATTGTAGGAAACAGAGAAAATGCTTTCCACCAGCTTTTCCTCCGTGTCCGACAAAGTTTTAAAAATCTTCCGATCTTAGAGTCATTAAAACTCAGGATTGTGTGGTAAAGGTTTAAGGCATCAATTAGCACAGCTACTTATAATCATGAAAGATCCGTCTTTTTTTTCTTCCTATGGTTTTGTACATTTAACTCTATACCAGAGGATAATATTTTAAGGCTTGGTCAGACAGCTAAGCATTTGTAATGGAGAGAAAACAGATAAAAAACATGCAGAATTTATCATGCCCTAGTGGTGTCCGTGGTTGTGAGGTAGAGCGTCGGCCTCATAACCTAAGGGTCTTAAGTTCGATACCCGGGAGCGGGTGTCAACTTTGGGATTTTTCATTGGCCTACACATTTGGCATGAGTACTGGTGTAGGTCCCAGGAAGCAGAATCAAGAGAGATAAGTGTAAGCTGTAAGAACTTGTTTCTCAATCAATGTAAAATAAATATGTTTAAACTAATGGGGTAAAGGGTTAATAGACCATTTATTATCTGGTACATATCAGGTACACATGCATTTTTTCCGATTCATGTGCAGTACTCATGCCAACATTGTGTGGCATCTTTAATCCACACACTGATCATGTGAGCCTCAAGTGGCAACGCAGACGAATTTTGTCACCAGATGATAAATTCTGTATGTTTTTTATCTGTTTTCACCTTTTGCCACATTGTTTTCTATGCTATCAAAAGGTGTCATATACACATAAGAAACAGCTTCATCCTTGTTATTTTGGATCAATTAGGGATACCATAGATATGTTAATTTGATGTGTATCACTCGTGAGTAATTGGTATTTATTTTGTAACATGCCTTTAGTGGATGTAAATTCTGTAGTTTGTGAATTATGATTACGGAAATATTTGTATAAAAGCACTTTAAAAGATTCATGAAATGAATAAATTTTTTTACTACACTTTCAGAATTATTTCATTTTGTCCTCATCCATGGATAAGACAGTAAGACTGTGGCATATTTCACGCAGGGAATGTCTCTGTACATTTCAGCATATAGACTTTGTGACAGCAATTGTTTTTCACCCAAGGGTAAGTTTACTGTGTAATTCATTGTAAAAGAAGAGCATTTCTGGTCATTTGTTGGTATAAATAATTCTAGTCAGCAAGGCTTTGTGTTAATTATTCAGCAGTCTATGGTTTAACTCTTTACCAGACAATCCCCACTTTTAACGACCTTGAGAAAGAAGCCTTTTGAAACATTGTAGGAAAAGGAGAAAATGCTGGTAACCAGCATTTTCTCCTTTTCCTACAATGTTTTAGGTTTAGATTTTGAGTCATGTTTGTCACCTGCAAATGCTTTCATTTTGGACAAGTCTAAAATTTTGTCGTTTGGTAAAGAGTTAAGTCTGCCATACAACTAATTTGAGACTTGTACAAACCTGAAGCATTTGCAGATCACAAATTCAATCCAGCCCTAATTTTAGAAATTGTCTGTGATAGGGTAGAAAGTATTGTGGGAAAAGAAGAAAGGCTTGTTAGTAGCATTTTCTCCTTTTCCCATATTGCTTTCAAAAGTCTTCTTTGTTATATATGGTCGTGAAAAGTCAAGATTGTATGGTACAGGACTAATTAGAATTATATCCAAATTTTTTTTAGTACTTATTTATGGTCTGAAACAGATACAGAAAAGGAAAATTTGAAGATGATTGTGTTTTACTATCATAAGCTTAACCTATTACCACACAATCCCTACTTTTGATGCCCCTGTGCAAGAAGCCTTTTGAAAATACTGTGGGAAAAGGAGAAGCTGGTAACCAGCATTTACTCCTTTTCCCACAGTGTTTTCTACCCTTCCCAAACCAAATTTTAATTTTTCGTCACCTTTATTTTGTCGTCTGCAAATGGTTACAATTTGGACCAGTCTAAAATTTTGTCGTTTAGTAATGAGTTAACAAGATGATGATTATATAAAACTGCCAAACGTAATTCTAGTATATATTGGAGTAATTAGTACAGTAGAAACATAACAGGGAAAAAATGTTGGAGTTTTTCTTTGATAAGTTAGTTACCAGCTGTTTCTCCTTTGCCCACAATGTTATAAAAAGCCTTGTTCTCTAGGAAGATATAAACATAGAATTGTTAGGTTTGTAAAGTGTTAGGTAGGTGTTTCAAAAGATTTCAGCTTGCAACTGTCATACCTTCTAATGTAGCCATTTTGAAGTTTTTTGAGATTTTTGTAACTTTTATTTCAGGATGACCGATACTTTCTCAGTGGATCACTAGATGGTAAGTTACGCTTATGGAATATACCTGATAAAAAGGTCACTCTGTGGAACGAGGTTGGCAGTGGAAGTTTGATAACCACAGCAAATTTTTGTCACTATGGGAAGTTTGCAGTGGTTGGAACTTATGATGGAAAATGTATATTTTATAACACAGAGGTAGGATATCTATCTTTTATCACATATCTACAAAATTCTATAGTCAAAAAATCTGGGTTAATATTTACCTAGCATTCTTAAGAATGTTCTTTGGTTAATTCTCCAGAAATTTCTATATTTGAAAGTAACACAACTTTTGATTGGCTAAACATTCGGTTTAGCCAATCAGAAGTTGTGTTACTTACAATTCGGTTTAGCCAATCAGAAGTTGTGTTACTTACAATTTAGAAAATTCCCGAGAATAAGACTAAGAATATTCTTAAGAATGGTTGCTGAATACAGGCCCTGATGTGGCAGGAAGAAGTCTTGTTTCTGACACCATATAAAACGGTTCCAAATATTGTATGATTATGAAACCCATATGGGACTGACAGTCAAATTGGTTTAGGATTTGATTGATAAAATGCTGCATCGTAACATCCATTCACCATTCATTTAGAAAAACTATAACCAACTACACCATTATTTGTGTCAATTTGAGACTTTCTTAGTAATAATTATAGTAAAGGATTTCAGTATTCTGTTGATATAAACTGAGGTATACAAGAAAGAGAATATAATGTTTTCATAACTTTTCCTGTAGCATTTCTGTATTTTTTATTTTCTTCATGCTGTATTTGGAAATTTTTTAAATTTTAAAAGATTTACATCAAGCAATATATCAGTATTTTGCACCCAGCTATGTGTGGGCAGATTAACACCTTGAACAATGCATTTATTGTGTCTGTTGACCAGGAGATCACTTCCGCTAGAAAAAGGTAGATAAGGATTGCTGCATTGTTGTCGAAGGTAGACATCTGTACATGTTAAAGAACTAAAACCTTCAGTAAAATCCGGAGAAAACAAAGTTTTTGAAAACATCATGGGAAAAGAAATGCTGATGACCAGCGTTTTCTTCTTTTCCTGCAATGTTTTTTTACCCATTCAAAGTCATATCCCATTTAGTGAGTTATATTTTAGCCTTTACCAAACAATCCCAGGTTTTCATGGCCTTGAGAAAGAAGGCTTTTGAAAACATTGTGGGAAAAGGAGAAAATGCTGGTAACCAGCATTTTCTGTATTTCCTACATTGTTTTCTTCTCTAAGACTTAAAGCGTACTTGTACCAGTTTTGTACTTCTTGTCTACAGATGTTGTCAGTTTGGAACAGTAAAAAATTTGTCCTTTGTGAAAGGGTTAAATTGTCAGCTGTAGATCATTTGTCTTTAGATTTGTTTAAAACATTTGTTTAATAAAGAATCAAAGGACATTTTTGCTATAGTTTTTACAAAGATGGTTATTTTTCATTTTCAGCACTTGAAATATTACACTCAAATTCATGTACGATCAACACGAGGCAGAAATTCTAAAGGCAAGAAAATCACTGGAATAGAACCTCTACAGGGAGAAGATAAAGTTCTGGTAACATCCAATGACTCTCGTGTACGACTGTACGACCTTCGTGATCTCACCCTGACATGTAAATATAAAGGCCCAACCAATACAAGTAGTCAGATCAGAGCCAGTTTTAGGTAAGACTAATAATCTTAAACTTGAACATACTGTCTTTATAAGTTGAGCAAATTATTTATTTGTGACCCGTGGCGTGGAAAGGGACTGTCTGGGGATTCTGTACATCAATTAGATGTAAACAGCTCAAAGATAGTGCAGGTCAATTTAAGTTGATAATTCAAAAATGATTGTACAGTAAGGTGGAATGACCACTTTTCATACAGAAAGTATCATAAGAGCGAAAAGTGTCAACCCTGGTCAGCCTGCGTATCAGCTCAGTCTGAAGAGGGTCAACACTTTTCGCAGTTCCCAGAAGGTCCCTTTTTGCATGATGGGAATTTTAGTAGATTTAGTAGATTTTAGAAGAGGATTTCAATCAATACAATATGATGATTGTTAACCTTTTACCACGCAATCTCAAGTTTTAATGTCTCTGTAAAAGAAACCTTTGAAAACAAAATGAGAAAAGGATAAACTGCTGGTTACCAGCATTTTCTCCGTTATGCTCAGTGTTTTGTACCCTATCAAAGACAAATTTCATGACTTGGTTACAATTATATTTAACCCTTTGCCAAACAATCCCTGGTTTTTACGGGTCAGGAATAGAAGCCTTTTGAAAAGATTGTGGGAAAAGGAGAAAATGCTGGTAACCAGCATTTTCTCCTTTTCCCACAATCTTTTCTGCACTATCATATTGAAAAATCATCTTTTTAGCAACTCTTAATTTGTCATCTGCAAAATGCTTTCAATTTGGTCTGGTCCAAAATTTGCTGTTTTGGAAAGGGTTAAGTTGTCTGCAAATGCTTTCAATATGGGTCTACGTTTTTGTCATGTAGTAAAAAGTTGAGATTTTCGTGTGATGCTTTACTATCTTTCTTTGATGAGGACAGACTTTGGCTGATGCAGATTCTTTGTGCAAATTGAATTTTTATGTTGCAATCTGAACTTGATCTACAGTTTTAAAAAACACTTACAATGGCCATTAGCAAAAATAGCAGATCCAGTTGGTAAGTTTCAGTGGTTTACACTCAATGTTTTCCTTGTTATTTATGCTTATACCACATATTTTAAGATGTGTTTCTCTCTCTTTTTTCAGTCCTAAAGGTAGATATGTGATATGTGGATCAGAAGACCACTTTGTATATATCTGGAAGACCCAACATGAGTTTTACAAATTCTCGTCAGCAAGAAGGGATAGAAACGATTATTATGAAGCAGTTAAAGGTTTGTCTTGTCTGTGGAAATATTGCAAATGAGCCATGCTTTGTGGAATAGGGGCGTTAACCCATTACCTCGCAGTCCATACTTTTGACAACCCTGAGAAAGAAGTCTGTAGAAAACATTGTGGGAAAAGAAGAAAATGCTGGTAACCAGCATTTTCTCCTTTTCCCACAATTTTTTCTACTCTTCTTCAAAACAAATTTCAAAACAAATTCTTCTTCAAAACAAATTTCAAATTTTCAATCACTTCTATTTTTGTCATCTGCAGATGCTTTCGATTTGGACACAAACCTAAAATTTTGTCGTTTGGTAAAGAGTTAATGCTTGTGTAGAAAGTATCAAAACACATCTGTACAATTGAACAGGCTGACATGGCTCTATAATTTTTGCTGTTGTCAATTTTCTGTGAGTTAACCCATTACCAGGCGACAAAATTTTAGCCATGTCCAATTGAAAACATTTGCAGACAGCAATTTCAGTCTGGCTCAAATGGTGTAACTTTTCTTTGATAGGGAAGAAAACATTGTGAAAAAAAAAGGAGAAAATGCCGGTTTCCAGCAATTTCTTCTTTTCCCACAATGTTTTTTAAAAAGGCTATTTTCCCAGGAGTGTCAAAAGTCGTCATTGTGTGGGAAAGGGTTAAAGGGCCAGCGTACGTCATGATCGAGTTGGTTGTTGGACAAAATGGATTTCATGAATTTGTAAATATGTGATAGCTTGGTATAAGCTAGCAAAGAGGTGCATTAAACCCCTTTTTCCAGAGTATGGCATAGATTATGTAATGTTTGTCTTACCCATTATGGTTCTTTGATAGTTCTTGCCTCTATGATCTTTAACTCATTACCATACGACAATATTTTAGACTTGTCCAAATCGAAAGCATCTGCAGACGACAAAATAAAAGTGATTGAAAATTTGAAATTTGTTTTGTGAAGGATAGGAAACATTGTGGGAAAAGGAGAAAATGCTGGTTACCGGCATTTTCTCCTTTTCCCACGATGTTTTCAAAAGGCTTCTTTCTCAGGGTTGTCAAAAGTGGAGTTTGTGTGGTAATGGGTTAAAGTTTGTCTACTTCCTTATAATTCTAATCTGCAATAATTCAGGTACATAATTATACATATCAGCTCACAGGAAATGCAGGTACAGTGATACACCTGGGAAAAATGCTGTTGCAAAATTTCTGTTTACTTTATATAAAGCAATCAGACCCATAGATGCTTTTTTTTTAAACCCTTTATATTACTTGACAAATTTCTAGACTTGTTCAAAACCAACAATTGTGGAAGCTGTCATAGATAAGACATGAAGCATTGTTGGAAGGGGAGAAAATGCAAGTTGCCAGCATTTTCTAAGTTTTGCATAATACCAAGTCCTATTTTTCAAGCTCTTTATAAGTTGGTGTCGTAGGGTAAAGGGTTAAATACGGAGTAAAGATCCTGTTATTCATCTGATGCACTGTGAGTTTAATTATATATTTCTCGCTTCTTTTCAGTTCATAATGCTGTTGTCACCACAGCCCTTTTTGCCCCAAATCCATCCCATTTTCTAAAGTGTGAGGAGTCAACAACGTCCAGCAAAGCTTCACAGGACAGTGTGGTAGACAGTAATGCAGAGTTCTTTGTGAGTGCAGACTTTAGTGGATGGATAAAAGTGGTCAAAGCAAAGTGAGGAATGAGAGAAATAAAGTTGAGAGAGAGTGGAGGAAAATAATGCCTAAGGTTTGGTCACACCGAGCTAATGGATGAGTAATTGATAAAAATTCATTTTATCTGTTTATGTCAGTTTGTACCTGTTTTATGTCTGTGCCTTTTCAGGTGAATCCGCTACTTTTCCGGTGACTGCAGGGTGATGTCTGTTCTGTAAACTCATTACCAGATGACAAAATTTTAGGTTTTTGTAAATTAAAAGCATTTACAGACGACAAAATAAAAGTGAATGGAAATTTTTAAATTTGTTTTGTGAAGGATAGAAAACATTGTAGGAAAAGGAGAAAATGCTGGTTACCAGCATTTTCTCCTTTTCCCACAATGTTTTCCAAAGGCTTCTTTCTCTGAGTCGTCTAAAGTAGGGATTGCGTGGTAATGAGTTAAAAAATTACCACCAGACAAAAAATGACAGACTTTGGATACATCCTACTATTTAAACTCTCAGTATATCATGTGACTGAAAGATGATCCTCGAACGTTGGTGTTTGGTACATTTACATTTATCGTATGTTGGAAGAACTTTTTGTACGGTTCTCATATGTTGCACTTGCGTTTTATCCAATAGAAGTCTGTTTCTCGTATGGTGATATCCGTTAATAGATGTTTACATATGCAGTAAACGTGTTTTTTTCATTACATTTGTGGGACTCTAGTGGTCATTGTGTGGCTTCTTTGCTCCACATGCTGATTGTGTGAGCCTCGAGCGGCAGAGATGAATTTTGTTCACGGATAACCAAATTCTGCATGTTTTTGTCCGTTTTTTTTGCATGGACACATATCCATTAGCCGGTCTGACCAAGTCTTAAGTGAGAAATGAGGGGAAGATTCCTTGTGAGAAATGAAGTGGGGAGCTAAGTGAGGATTATACAAAGGTCAGTGAAAATTGAGGAGAATGCTAAAATGAATATGATGGTTTTGTGATAGCTTCATGGAGTTTTAATGGCCTTTGGTTTTTTGGAGAGCCTTTCATGGTGACAATAATCTCATGGTTATATGGTTCATACAAAGGCTTTTTAACTCTTTACCAAACAATCCCTGGTTTTTACGACCCTGAGATAGAAGCCTTTTGAAAACATTGTGAGAAAAGGAGAAAATGCTGGTAACCAGCATTTTGTCCTTTTCCCACGAAGTTTTCTACCCTGCTGGAAACAAATTTCAATTTTTGAGTTATGTTTATTTTGTCATCTGCAAGTGCTTTCAATTTGGACCAGTCTAAAATTTTGTCGTTTGGTAAAAGGTTAAGACATAATCTGAAAAGGAGGAAAATGCTGGTCTATGGGTCACCAGTTATTTTCTCATTTTTCAATCATGTTTTCTTCACTTTTTACTGTAAAATCCCTATGTATAAGCCACATGTAACCCTTTACCACACAATCCCAAGTTTAACAACTCCGAGAAAAAAAGCTTTTGATGACATTGTGCTAAAAGGAAAAAACGTTGATGACCAGCATTTTATCCATTTCCCACAATGTGTTTTTTTCCACCATTCCCAAAACATACTTAAACTTTTTAATCACTTTATTTTGTTGTCTGCAAATACTTGCAATTCGTAACAGCCTGAGATATTGTTATTCAGTAAAGCACGAAGTTCTTGTATGCTTTCAGGTCAGATTTTTTTTGTTGCTCTCATGTTTTTCTATAGGCAATTATATTTTGACAAGCATTGATGATGTTGTGTTTGTGATTACCGAATTAATACTCAGCTTATAGCATCTAAACTTTTCATTGAAGAATTTTATTACATGGAACTTAGGATGTGTCACTGTTTTCACAGTGTTTTAAAAGTGTCTCATTGCATAAGGTTTAATTTCATTGTTATTACATAGTTGCATTAATGATTTGTGAAAATCCACGCGTTTGGGTTTAGTGAAATCATGTTTACATATTGTTTTATTTACTATGTTAATCCATTGTATGTTTAACTGTACCATCCGACAAAATTTTAGTGACCTCTTAATTCAAATAATTTGCAAGCAACAAATGAAAAATGATTTAACTTTTTACCAAATGACAAAATTTTGGACTTGCCCAAATTTAGAGCATTTGCAGACGACAAAATAAATGTAACTCAAAAATTAAAATTTGTTTCCAGCAGGGTAGAAAACATTGTGGGAAAAGAAGAAAATGCTGGTTACCAGCATTTTCTCCTTTTCCTACATTGTTTTCAAAAGCTTTCTTTCTCAGGGTTGTTAAAAGTCAGAATTGTGTGGTAAGAACTTAAATGACAGGTTTTGTCTGTTATTAGGTTACCAGCATTTTTGCCTTTTCCAACAATGTTTTCAAAAGGCTTCTCCCAAAGGTTCATTAAAACTGCTGGGCTGTGTGGTATAGAGACAAATGTCCCTGCATTACAGCCCTGCACGGGTGGTTCAGTGGTTTATACGAAGCTTTCCGGTGTATTTTTGCCTCCCACCTCTCAGAAGCATGTGAGAAAAGTAGTCGGTGGCTTTGGAAAGAAAAGTTGTGTTAGTACTGATGTGAGAAAGCCAGGAAACGCATTTAAGCGTCACTGACCGCCATGATATGACCTTAGCTATTAAAGTGGCATTAAACCCCAATACAACTACAACCAATCCCTGCATTACATTGCTTTGGAATACATTGTGTTGAAGCAGTTATTGTATACAAGCAACTGCTTCTTTCTTTACAATGTGTTCAGACTATTTGTCAGTGTGCTAACCTGTCCTTCATTTGCTTCATCTTTGTTACACTTTTACTTTAGCTATGCTCTGGCTAAAGGGGGTTAAACCCTTTAACTCTTTACCAAACAACAAAATTTCAGGCTGGTCCAAATTCAAAGCATTTGCAGACAACAAAATTAACATTGCTTAAAAAATGAAATTTGTTTTTTGAAGGGTAGAAAACATTGTGGGAAAAGGAGAAAATGCTGGTTGCCAGCATTTTCTGCTTTTCCTACAATGTTTTTAAAAGGCTTTTTCTTCAAGAGTGTCAAACTTTGGGGTTTTTTTGGTAAAGAGTTAACATAGAATCCCAAGTTGGAACGATTCTGAGAAAGGAGGATTTTGAAAAGATCTTGAACCAGCATTTTCACCTTTTTCCATAATGCTTTCTAACCTTTCAAACATTAATCCTAAAGTTTTATCCATGGTTAATTTGTCATTGGCAAATGCCATTGAAATTAACCAGTTGCTACGGGAGACTACTTCTTCATCTAGGCTTCATCCCGATTTAAATACAGTACCTGACCACTGCGTTTGAGAGATATGGGAGACCACTCCTCCATGCATAGGTTCATCCTAATTTAACCCTTTCCCAAATGATAAATTTTAGACCCTACCAAACTCAAAGAGTTTGCAGACGACAATTTCAAATTCGATGAAAATGGCAGAAAGTTCTCTAAATGGGTAGGAAACACTGTGGGTAAAGAAGAAATTGCTCATTACGAGCAATTTCTCCTTTTCTCACAGTGGTTTCAAAGGACTTGTACTGCAGGCACGTAAAAACAAGGGCTTGTTTGGGAAAGAGTTAAATACAATACCTGACCACTTCGTTAGAGATATATCTAACGCAGTAGTCAGGTATTGTATTTAAATTGGGATGAAGCTGTGCATGAAGGAGTGGTCTCCTGTAACACAGTGTGAAGATATTTTTGTGATGCATGATATTACTCGAACAAATTGACATGAAATAGATGACCTCTATTACCATATATTACACGCTTGAATTATTCTCCAAACTTAGCTTTCGCTAATGTCGTCTGCATTCGGAGCTTTGTGCATGACTTTTAACCCTTTACCCCATAAGGCATTTCTATGGCATCTGTAATTGACCCAAAATAACAGCAAGGATGAAGCCGTTTCTCATGTGTAAATGACACCTTTTTATAGCATAGAAAACATTGTGACAAACGGTGAAATTGCTCGTCACGAGCAATTTCACCTTTTGCCACAATGTTTTCCAAAGGCTCCTACAAGCAATGCATAGAAATGAGTATTTATGGAATAAAGGATTAACTCATGATGCAGCTAATATATTTACGTTGTCTTTAAAGAATACTGGAAATACCTGAAATATACATTATTTTGTAGGTATAAATTGGTAATACGTGGTCAGTGACATAGATATAAGATGCACTTTCCATGTAGTCTGATCTTGATCCATTTATCACCCGCAAAAGGTCTCATATTTTGACCATAGCACTGTAAGGGTCAAACCCGACATTTACCGTTAACAGAATTTCTGTACCATCTGTTTATACCCGAAGATATAAATATTCACTCTTTAATTATTCTTTGCATAAAGGTCAATTTCAGGTCAATTTGTTCCATTAATACATGTACCATGTAAGCTATTAATTCCTAAAATCCATTTCTCTTGCATATGTATTAGCAGCTTTTTTTACAGAGCATGGCACATATATTTCATATAGGCTGCTTTATGGACACTGTAGATCAAGATCAGACTGCACAGAACATGCAGTCTGATCTTGGATCTACACTGACTGAGAAGGGGATATTTCTCAAAAAAATTACTTTGAATATTAAAGCAACATTTCAGTTTTTAACTTTAGGTCATTGTAACATTAAATTCTCAGTATAGGAGTCATTGCTGCAAAGTTATTCACTCTATGCTTTAGAAATTCAATAAAAGTTTTATGTGAAATATTTATGGCTAGTGCAATATAAATGAGTTTGTATTTTTCTGTAGATCCTTGCTTCTATTTTTCCATTGAAATAAATTCGAAATTTATCAATTGTTTGTCTTATTATGTCTTCCCTGCCGTAATCCTTCACTGAATAACCCCTGAAGATGATGGATTTTTAAAACAATGTGTAAAGTGTAGAAAAAGTGGTAACTAGTGTCTCAACAATCTGTGGGAAAGCTTCCAATGGCTTGAAAAAGTTGCTATTTAATCCTTCCCAAAGCTATCCCTGGTTTTTACGACCCTTAGATAGATGTCTTCTGAAAACAGTGGGAAAAGGAGAAAATGCTGGTAACCAGCATTTTCTCCATTTCCTACAATGTTTTCTATCCTGCTGTAAACAAATTTCAATTTTTTATTTACGTTTACTTTGTCGTCTGCAAGTGCTTTCAATTTTGACCAGTCTAAAATTTTGTTGTTTGGTAAAGGGTTAAGCTACTGGTGTAGGATATATTTCAGAATGCTTTGGTAGACGGCTGCAGTTATTTGACTTAGACATGTTGTTGAAAGTGGCATCACTAGTTAACTCTTTACCACACAATCCAGACTTTTAACGACCCTAAGGGTGGAGGCTTTGGAGAAATTGCTGGAAACCAGCATTTCCTCCTTTTCCAACAGTGTTTTCTACTCTATCAAAGAGTGAAATCATCATCACAGCAGCATTTTATTTGTCGTCTGCAAATGCTTTCAATTTTGAGCTATCCAAAAGAGTGTCGATTGGTAAAGAATTAAGCCTTTCTCTTCCAACTCAAAAAAATTTGACCTTTCAATCTTGGTCTAAAATTAGATTCTTGTAGCTATTTTCGATGAATTTTGCGAAAGTCCAGCATCAAGCAGTGGATGGGGTTGACACAAGATTACACTGCATGCTCTGTATGTGTTCTATGCAGTCTGACCTTTATCTACGCCATCTGCAAAAAATTAAGTTATCATAGGTAGTGAAAGAGTTAAAGAACAAAAAATTCTTGTTGTGGTCTGTGAATAACGGGGCTAAATGCATTTGCAAGCAATATTGACCCATGTGAATTTGTGCAGTCTATGCAGCCTAACATGGGTAAAAACTTTCCGCTTTAGATAAATTTTTTGCATATCAAAGAACCATTCTACCTCATGATTTAGTCGGTTTTCATACAAAATTGATTTGATGGATCCATAGTCATGTAAAGACTTGCAAAGTATACTGCATCACAGACATGCATTAACTCTTTACCACACGAGAAAATTTTAGACTGGTCCAAATCGAAAGCATTTGCAGACGACAAAATAAAGGTGACTGAAAAATTGAAATTGGTTCTGGGAAGGGTAGAAAACACTGTGGGAAAAGGAGAAAATGCTGGTTACCAGCATTTTCTCCTTTTCCCACAGTGTTTTCAAAAGGCTTCTTTCTCAGGGGCGTCAATAGTAGGGATTGTTCGGTAATGAGTCAACTCTTTGCCAAACATTCACGACTTCCAACACCCCCTGCATATTAAGAAGCCTTCTTAAAACTTTGTTTGAAAAGGAAAAATGCTGGTAACCAGCATTTTCTCCTTTTCTCACAATGTTTTCTTCCCATCCAAAACAAAACAAAACAAAAAAACATTATTCCAGTAACATTTGCCTTCTGTAAATCCGTCGGTTTATACAAGTCTATTTATTTTCTGTCATTTGGTAGAGTTAACCCTTTACCACACAATCCCTACTTTTGACTCTTAGAAAGTTCTAAGCCTTTAGAAAACATTGTGGGATAAGGAGAAAATACTGGTAACCAGCATTTTTCCCTTTTCCCATAATGTTTTTTACCCTTCAAATTTTCAATCACTTATATTTTGTCATCTGCAAATGCTTTCAATTTGGGCAAACCTAAAATATTGTCATTTGGTAAAGAGTTAACCCTTTACTCCATAGATACTCATTTTGACACATCAACAACAACACAGCTTTTGAAAACATAGTGGGAAAAGGAGAAATTGCTCGTAACGAGCAATTTCTCCTTTTCCCACAATGTTTTTCACTCAATCAGATAATTGTTTCCCCATTTGTCCATGTTTTTCATATATGTTTATTTGCTGCTGAATCAGAAGAGCCTAAAATTGGCATATGAGGTAAAGGGTTAAGTGACCTTTTGCCAGAGCCTGGTTCGCTTATATGTGTGGCAGGAAGTTGGACACAGTGAATATCACTCATTTACTTAAACCTTTACCAAACATTCACGTACCTGTGTTTCAATCTCCTTAATAACCAGCATGTTCTCTTTTCTCCCACAGTTTTTGAATATCCTCTTCTGTGAGGGTTTAAATAAAACTTAAGTTTGTCTCAATTTTTATGTACACTGATCAGGAAAACATTTGATCATATTGCGGAAAAGGGAGAAAATGCTGGTAGCCGGCATTTTCCCCCTTTTCCCACAATGTTTTCTGTTCTATCAAGAACTCTTAACAGCTCAATTGTACTAATGTCAACCCATTACCACACAATCCCTACTTTTGACGCCCATGAGAAAGAAGTCTGTAGAAAACATAGTAAAAAAACCCCAAAATTTTGTCGTTTGGTAATGAGTTAAGATGTTGACAAAAGAAAATGCTGTATCTACTCATAATAAACAAATTTTTTGTTTGTCACACTAATTTCACATGATTTATGTATTAAACATTTCTTCACATTGTCGTATTCCAGCTTTATTGATCTCTTTTTTTACAAAATCGCATCGACCAAATTTGTGTAAGACACCTGCTGAAAATGGTTTCAATCCTGTCATCATGTTTGCTTTCTTTCTTCTGCTGCTTTCCTTATGAATGTTTTTTATTTTAAATTGTCTGAATAAAAGTGTTATTATTAATCTGCAGTTTATCAAAATACCAATTGCCTCTTTAAAAAAAATAGAATTTTGAAAGAAAATAGGAAATCACTCAGATCTCCTAACCCCCTTTTCACAGAACATGACTTCTACCGATGTAAGTGTATTTGTTACGTTATGCGCTATTTTAACGGAACACTCCCAATTGTCAGATTACTGTCAAAATTGGCTAGAGAAGACAACATACGGTTTCTGTTTTGATCCCGCTGAAAATATTAGGAAGATTTTGAAAGATGGGAGAAAGTAGGATAGGATCAACGTTCTCATCTGGACCTGCCGTGACGTGCATTAAAACGCTCCTAACTGGATTTAATTTCATATTCTGGGTGAGTAAATTAACTCGTTAAATTTTGTAAATTTTGGTGCAGTTAAACCGATAGTTATTGGTGATACTGCAGTATTGTGTGTTATTGCAGTGATCCCTATCACATATTCTTTTACCCCTTATCAAGCAATACCGAGTTTCAACAAACTTGAGGGAAGGCTCTGTGAATCATTATAGGAAAAGGAGAAAATGCTAGTGGCCAGCATTTCCCACAATGCTTTCAAAGACTTAAGTCCGGATAGGACTATTTTGTGGAATCACTGGAATCTAGGGCTGACTGTGGGCCTTAACCCATTACCACACAATCCCTACTTTTGACGCCCCTGAGAAAAAAGCCTTTAGAAAACATTGTGGGAAAAGGAGAAAATGCTGGTAACCAGCATTTTCTCCTTTTCCCACAATGTTTTCTACCCTTTTGGAAACAAATTTCAATTTTTGACTGACTTTCATTTTGTCATCTGCAAATGCTTTCAATTTGAACCTGTCTGAAATATTGTCATTTGGTAATGAGTTAAAAGTAACTATCATAATATTTTTACTATCCCAGCATTAATATCAGGATACTTTCACTATCGAGAGAATCATATTGTGATGCATCATGATACTAGTTGTATTAGCCTTGCAGTTTGTTGGTTCACGGTAGTTATTATATTAATGTAAAAAAATAAAGTAAAAAAATAAATAAATCATACTATCCACTAAAACACTGCACAAGCATTAAAGTTATTGTGAAGATGACAATCTGATATTTTCATATCGGTCCAGTCGTACAGATAACTGTCCCCAAAGGCAATGTTACTTTTTGACTGGTCGTCTCTGGGTACAGAGACAATCCGGACAAAATCATTTGAAAGTTCCGCACAGATTTTGTGCACAAGTTTGAACTCTCAATATTTCTTCATTTGAAATACAAATACTTTCAATTCAAACGCTGAACGTGAGAAAAAAATATGTATTTCATCAGTTACTCAAGTTGTTTACATTCCCAAAAACATATAGAATGGCCGCCAAGCACTACGAATTTTGTCAGTGATTTTTCGGAGATAAACATGTTATAAACGCCTTCTACAAGCTCTTTATGTAATGGATGGTTTAACAATTTACTTTTGTTCATGTTTAGTACTAAAAGTTAATTGCATTTCGCTGCAATACAGATAAAACTGAAGAAACAGAAAGTCAGTATAGCGCTCTGTTTTTGCTACCGGAAAATTTACGATGGACTTGAGACGGTATGGTGTACAGTAAATGTCCAAATATGAAAAAGATCAACGGAGCGTCTCATTATTGAGATTAATCGGTCCAGGTGTTACTCGCTGACAGAACAATAAATCATAAAGCTAAGGTAAAATTTGCCAGATCGATTTATCTTTAAGAAGCATTTTTACTTTTTGCCTGATTTTAAAATCAATTTTTCTGCCAGCAACTAACTCTTGCAGAATGACAGACAACTCGCCCCAAAGACAAAGAACATGTCCCAAGACAACTTGCCCCATATTTAGAAGGTAAGTCGCCCCAAACTTGGGACAAGTTGCCTAACACCGAGGACAACTTGTCCCAAGTTTATGAAAACTTGGACTACTTCACAGGATTTAGTTTAAACATATTTATTTTACATCGATTGAGAAACAAGTTCTGACAACTTATACTAATCTCTCTCGATTCTGCTTCCTGGGACCAGTACTCGCGCCGAATGTGTGGGCCAATGAAAAATCCCAAAGTTGACACCGGCTCCCGGGTATCAAACTCGGGACCTTTTGGTTACGAGGCCGACGCTCTACCTCACGACCACGGACACCACTAAGCATTGGTGGTTTGAATTTGAAGTATCTTGCCAAAGTTAATTAACCCTTTACCCCATAAGGCATTTCTATGGTGTCTCTCATTGACCCTAGATAACAGCATGGATGAAACCATTCTTATGTGTATATGACACCTTTTGATAGTGTAGAAAACATTGTGACATTGCCACAATGTTTTCCAAAGGCTCCTACAAGCAATATGTAGAAATGAGTATCTATGGACTAAAGGGTTAAAAAAGTCTAAAATCTAGCAAAATTCTCAGCCTGAGACTAGGAAGTCCTTACATTGATTACAAATTTCATGATAGCAAGCATGAAAGACTTACCATTAAACGAGTTACCAGTGGGTCAGTTTTTCCGTTTGTTTTTCTATGAGTCTATCGAGTGATTGATTGATAGATTAATTGATTGAAAAGAACAGGTATATGTTTTTCTATGAGTCTATCGAGTGATTGATTGATTGATTAATTGATTGATTGATTGAAAAGAACAGGTACATGTATATTGGCAATATGATAGAATATTCATTCCCTGAGCTGAGCTAATCTCAATTAACATCATTCATGCTAAATTAAATGTTCAGCTATAGAAAATAATATTTAATCACATGAACAAAAGAAAAAAGAGAGAGAAAGGCTTACAAATGAAAAAAAAAAGACAATAAAAACCATAACAGTTTTACACTTCTATCTTATTTGCATACAGGTGGCAGTAATATAAGGTGAGCAAGTTGTCTTCAATGAGGGGCGAGTTGTCTCATGATTTTGGGGCAAGTTGTCTTCTGAAGGTGGGGTGAGTTGTCTTATGGCGAGTATTTTGTGGGGAAAGTTGTCTTCGGGCGAGTTGTCTTTGGGATAAGTTGTCCTGCACTCCTCTTGCACTTACTTTGTAAAGCTTATACCTCAGGGTCTATAAAACCAGGGACTGTTTGGTAGAGGGTTAAGATACCATACAAAAAGTCATAGACTTGCCCAATTTGGATGCTTTTGCAGACAATAAAATAAAGATATATATTGTAAGCCAGTGCCACTAAATCCCAAGTTTTAAAGACCCTGACCAAGAAGGCTTTTGAAAGCATTGTGGGAAATAGAGAAAATGCAGGTAACCAACATCTTCTCCATTTCTCATAAAACATGTTCTATCCTAATCAAGACAAAAACCACTCACAGAGCTACATTTGATTTGTAGTCTTCAGATGCTGTCACTTTGGTTTAGTACAAAAAAATTGTCATTTGGTACAGAGTTATACAACAGAATTGTGGGAAAAACTTGACCTTATCCAACTACAATTGTATGCTTTCGAATTGTATGCTTTCAAAAGAAAGTTTTTCTTCTGGATGTTTGACTCTTTTGGATTTTATGACTCAAATAAATTGACCTGGAATTGACCTATATGCAAAGAATAATTAAAGAGTGAATATTTATATGATTGGGTGTATTTCATCTTGGCAAGCCAAGGGTAATGATCCACTATGCTACTCTACCCTTGGCAAATAGAGCTTGATTTCGACATTCCTCCAGTACGCATTTTCATTGGTTAGCTAGCTCTAAGACTAACTGCACGAATCAGATCTCTCATAGCATTTCATCTTTTCACAACTTTTTGGATAAAGATAGAAGGTAAACATAAATACCTCTGTGAATGTGTGCAGGATCTGTAATGATTTATTACCAAAAAAAACCCATAGAGGAACAATATTTACAGAAAGTTTCAGTGTGATCAATCAATTTTCAGAGGTTTTAGGCTATATTCCAGCACCTGACCATGGAATGTCGAAGTATGTTTGTGGTTATTGCTTCATATTGAATTATTTTATTTGTAAGTAGTTTGTAAAACGATATTTTATTGGCTATAAGAAATATGTGATGTAAAGGGTGATAATAAGCAGCATCCAATAGGGGGCGTATCACAGGAATCTCGAAATCGGGCTCGATCTACCAGTGTAAGATCCACATAGTGATCATAACCTTGGCTCGCCAAGATGGGTGTAATTGGACTTAACAAAAACTCTGTAAATGTCGGGTAAGGGTCCAAAAAATTTCAGAATTCTTACTTGTCCTTCTGCGTTTTTGCACTCTTCCTACAATTAGACAAAGAAGAATTATCCACTTGCCCTCACCAAATTTTTACTAGTACGGGCAAGTGGACAAGTGGATTTTTTGGACCCTGCGGCTTTGATCCTTACTGCACCATAATCAAAATTAAAAGCTTTTGCTGATGGCATAGATCAAGATCAGATTGCACAGAAAGTGCATCTTAGATATATTAAGTCACCTGCCAGTTGTCTTAAGTATTCTTTGAAGACTCTAATTCTTTTAGCAGCATAAAGAGTTGAAATCAAAGTACTGATAGTACTGAAGGCCAGGAAATTGAGGATACAAAACAACACATGAGGTCAATTTTGATTGATACAAACAGGTAGACGGACAGGGATACAAGTGGATTCCACTAAGCCCCTGGAATTCTTGGTTTTATCAGGAAATTTTGAACTGATACTAGAAAGCACCAGCCAGAAACTAATTAAGCCAGAGCTAGGCATGTGCTCACAGTTATGGGGTGCTTGATAATGGCTTAGAATACTTGGTAATTTGTCGTGCTTGTAAACAATCCCAAGTCAAAATTGAACCGTATTCAATCGGTGCAATACCAACTTTGGTTATCTAAATTTTCTGAGACATGTGATGTCTTGTAGTCCTGAATGACGTTATTTTTTACATTTATGACGCAAGAACATATTTATTTTTATCAATTTCAATGAAAAAACATGTAAGATAGATATCAAGGTAAAATGTAATGAATAATAAAGACTGGAGTGATATGGCAGTTGGTCATGTTGTCTCTACCTTTCACAAGTCGACGAAATTTTGAACTGGTCATATTTGAAGGAAGTTGTAGATGAAAATCCAAAGTAGTTCTTCATGTATATTGAAAAGTAAGATTTTGGGGAAATTGGGACAAGTCACAGTGACTTGAGCTTCGATAATTATATCTACATAATATAAAAAGACGTTAATCCTAATTCATAAACGTTGTCCAAGGACAACTTGTGTCAAGCCCGCGAACACTTGACTCTCAAGCTTGACCTAGACCCTGGACCTGAATAAATGTTTCAAAGGGAACTTCTACTCATGATGGAGAACAATGCATTATGCTAATTTATATCGGAATCTATCTTAAAATGTAGGAGTTATGGTTCGGACGAAAAATTGGCCTTCAATGTGGCCTTGATCTTGAACCTACTTGAACAGATGTTTCAAATGGCACATCTAACCGTGATGGAGGTCAGTTGTGCCAAATTATTTTGAAATCCATCCACAATTGTAGAAGTTATGGGCCGGCAATATTCGGATGCACACAAGCCCTAGTGAACACTAGAAATATGTGTGTCAGAGACACTGATGCTCCTGCTAAATGGTATTCGTCACAGGTATGTCAAATGACACTAGTAAAGAGAGAGAGATAAAAAAAAAATACATTAAATGACAACTGAACTACTACAGAAAAAAATTATAAGCATTTACTAGTATTTGGTTTCAAATCAAAGTCAATCAAAGACATTTTTAAGAATCACACAGGTGTAATCTATTTGTGACAGGTGTAAAAGGTGTGAAATACATCCTATCAGTGTGAAATAGGCAGTATAAGCAATGACAAAACTACCAAATAACTCTTAGATAAAGGTAACTTATACACATAATTTACATACTAAAGACAACGAAATTTCAAAAATATTTTTATAGACAACTTGATTAACGATATGGATGAAATTTGATGTTGGGGTCGATTTTTCTAAAATTTTATTTGGGGACGATTTCACCAAAGAAATCGTCTCCAGGGGACGATTTCTCCGGAGTGATAAACATAACACGGGCCAAGCAGTTTGGGGACGATTTCTCCAGGGGCCAATTTCTCCAGCATTCTGCTGAAGTACCCTAAATTTAGTCGATATACATAACAAAAAGTGATAAACATAACACGGGCCAATATTCTATATGTTGTTTGCTTTATTTACAATCGCATTTTAGCGGAGACGTGTTTTGTGACAAACATGTTCAAATATCAACACAACGTTATAGACAAACTCCGAGCAGAGTCGTCGTTCGTTAATCTCACCATACCTGAATGTGAATGATCCGGAGTGCAAGAGAGAGCGTTATAGATATTGACCGTATATAGCGCCTAAGAATACACAACTGCTGGATAAAGCTAAGTTCATTTGGTTACGCTTTTATTAGGTCAGTGTTAATGACAAAAACTGGATAAAAAACACACACTCGTCAGTTAGTAAAGGATTGTAATACCCTTGCAATTCCATGGCATTTTGCAGATAAAAGCTTTGAGGAAAGGAAAGCATTCACACCGTGTGATAAGCAATCGCTGTATATACTTGGGAAACTAGTTGTTTTGGCGGACTCAGCGATATAGAGTGGACACACCGTCCAACATTTTTGTCTGAATAGGCAGCTTACGATCCCTATAGGCAAGGGAATCCCTTGAGAGGGATTCCCTGGCCTAAAAACATGCACCTAGTTCCGCGTGCAGACGACATTATCCGAAGCTAAGTTCAGACAATAATTCAAGCATGTAATATGTGATAATAGAGGTAATTTATTTCATGTCAAATTGTTCATGTAATACCACTGGACAAAAATGTAGACATGTCTTTATTCAAAGCATTCACAGACAACAATTTACATGAGGTTGAAATAATGGAATAAGTCTTTGATAGGATAGAAAACATTCATTGTGGGAAGAGGAGAGCACGATGGTTACAAGCATTTTCTCCTTTTCCCACAATGTTTTCAAAAGGCTTTCTCATGATTGTTAAAACTCAGTATTGTTTAGTAAAGGTTAAATATTTGGGATTGTTTGGTAAAAGGTTAACCCATTACCACACAATCCCTACTTTTGATGCCCCTAAGAAAGAGGCCTTTTGAAAACACTATGGCAAAAGAAGAAAATGCTGGTAACCAGCATTTTCTCCTTTTCCCATAGTGTTTTCTACCCTTCCCGGAACAAATTTCAATTTTTCAGTCACCTTTATTTTGTTGTCTGAAAATGTTTTCAATTTGGACCAGTCTAGAATTTTCTTGTGTGGTAAAAAGGTTAAGAATTATTGTTTTATTGCCAAGATCATGAAAAGATATCCTATAGAATAATGTTTGTGTGAGGTTTGAATTGATATGAGCCATGTTAGGGCAAAATGGGGCTTTATGTATCTTTGTGATGCACCATACCAATCAAGCCGTCACATACTTATGGATCCACAGTGGCAACTTTTGTTAAAATTCCATGAATCATGAGGTAGACTGGTTCTTGAACATACAGAAAATCTATTAATAGTGAAAAGTTTCAGCCCAGGTCAGCCTGCACTGAATGTGCAGGCTGACCTAGGTCAGTACTTTTCACAGATGCATCAACTCTTTACCATACTCCCAACTTTTGACGCTCCTAAGAAAGAAACCTTTAGAAAACATTGTGGGAAAAGGAGAAAATGCTGATAACCAGCATTTTCTCCTTTTCCCGCAATGTTTTCTGCCCTTTACAAAACAAATTTCAAATTTTCAGTCATTTTATTTTGTTGTCTACAAATGATTTCAATTTGGGCCAGTCTAAAATTTGCTTGCGTGGTAAAGAGTTAAAGCTCCTTTTTCACAGAGCATGGCTCGTAATATTTGTACATTTTGAACCATCTGATAATTTTACAAATGCACAATTAGTTTAGATGAGGGTATGTCGACCATTATCAGACTGCTGTATTTAGTTAACCCTTTTGCAGCACAATTCCGACTTTTAATGATATTTACCAAGAAACCTCATGAAAAACGTTGCAGGAATAGGAGAAAATCCTGGTAACCAGCATTTTCTCCTTTTTACCCTATGTTTTCTAATATGTCAGATACAAATCCCGCCGTGAAAGTCATGGTTGAGTTGTCCGCTACAAATTCTTTCAAGTTTGTCGCTTGTTAAAGATTTAATATTACTCTTAACACTTTACCAAACAATCCCGACTTTTAGCTACCCTGAGAAAGAAGCATATAGAAAATCAGTGTGGGAAAAGGAAAAGATACTGGTAAACTGCATTTTCTCCTTTTTGGAAAAGGGTTAATCTGTTACATATACCAGCATTACAATATATTTTGTTCAGACAGTTGACTTGGCCAATTTCTTCCAAGGATTGAAAGTCATTGCAACAGGATTTATTCCTATCTCACTGCTGACCATTGTTTCTATGATGGTTATGTGGGAAAGCAGCCAGTGGCTTAGAAAAAATATTCTGTGGTGTACTAGTAAAAGAAAATCAAGGAAAGCATGGATAGGACTGCATTTGCCGCTGTTATATAACTTAAATAGTGTTGAAAATGGCATTAAACGCCATACAATCATTTAACAAATGGTCAGACAGTAGTTAAGGGACGATGTCATAGCAGAGGGTTGGAGTGAATTGTCATTCAGACCATGGAGAAGCCTGTTGTTGCAGAAATGTGGAATCGTGCTACTACAAAATCAATATTAAGTAGGAGTCGCTTCATGTCTGTATCTTCTGGATTGCATAATATAATGGTCTTGTCACTATTTATCCCTTTACCAAACAATTCCAGCTTTGATCTAGAGAAGAAGTATTTTTAAGCCTTTATAACATTACAGGATTTTAGACCTGGTCAAATTGAAAGCATTTGCTGATGAAAGTTTCAATATGGCTTATATCAAAAGAGTTTTCTTTGATAGGGTAGAAAACATTGTAGGAAAAGGAGAAAATGCTGGTAACCAGCATTTTCTCCTTTTCCCACAATGTTTTCAAAAGCCTTCTCTTTCAGGGGTGTTAAAAGTCGTCATTGTATGGTAAAGGGTAAAAGATTTAATCAAGAAATGAAGTAAATGCTTGTTGCCAAATTTTTTTGCTTTTTTTACAATGTTTACAACCCCTTTCAAAGACAAGTCCTATCACGTGAGGAGGTTTTATAAAATTTTGTTGTCCTCAAGTGCTTTGATAGACTGTAAACTTTATCATCTGATTAACTGTTTTAATCCATAGCCACACAATCCTGAGAAAATGCTTGTTTACTAAACAATCCTGATATTTTACAACCTTGAACAGGGATATTATTTAACATAATGTTGTGTATGATCCCTGCCCTGAAGAAGAAAAAGGAAAAAATTGCTGGTAACCGGCATTTTCTCCTTTTCCCTTAGTGTTTTCAACCCACTAAATATAGAAATCGTGATTTTTGCAACTTTTAATTTGTTGTCCACAAACGCTTTAAATTTGGACAAGTCTATGATATGTGTTGTGGTAAAGAGTTTAAATCAATAGACCATAATTTGTCATTTGACAGAAGACAATTATATGGGATTATATTGCAGACACAAAATAACCAAAATGCTCATATATATAAGAAGTGAAAAGACCTTTTTAACTCATTATCAAACGACAAAATTTTAGGTTTGTCCGAATCGAAAGCATTTGCAGACGACAAAATGAAAGTGACAGAAAATTTGAAATTTGTTTTGAGAAGGGTAGAAAACACTGTGGAAAAAGGAGAAAATGCCGGTTACCAGCATTTTCTCCTTTTCCCACAATGTTTTTAATATGTGTTTATGTTTATGTTTTCTACCCTTCACAAAACAAATTTTAAATTTTCAGTCACTTCTATTTGTCATCTGCAAATGCTTTGGATTTGGACAAACCTAAAATAGGTTGTCGTCAGGTAAAGAGTTAAACATAGGATTGTATGGTTTAGGATTAAAATGCCCATTGGTTTTACAGTCCCTAAGATACGAAGTGTTCTTAAATGTTTATGTTGAAAATAAGACAGTCCTCAGAACCAGCATTTTCTCCCTTTTCCACATGGTTTCCAACAAGTCCCGACATTTGAGAATTTAGTTTAACGTCTGCAGAACAAATTTCAATTTTTCAGTCACCTTTGTTTTGTCGTCTGCAAATGCTTTCAATCTGAACCAGTCTAAAATTTTGTTGTTTATTTGAGAAATAGTCCTATCATGGTATATCGTTCAATAAACCACAGTTGTGAGTTATGAGGCACAATAAATAATCCACGAGGGCGATAGCCCGAGTAGTGTATTCATTGCGCCTCATAACTCACAACGTGGTTTATTGAACGATATACGATAGAAAGAAGATTATTTCGATTCTAACATGGTCAATTCTTAATTACAGGAATACAAGTTCAAACGTAGAGTAAAAACGCGGATAAATATTATGTTCCATTTAATAACCCACTCAGTGAATGACGTCACTCTGCGTGGATTGTCGCAGATTTTACCACGCTTTCCTTGCACTGTGTTTATATAGCGGAATTCGCGTGTCATGTTAGAATAATGATTTAAAGTTTACCATGGATAAGAAGACAGTATTAGTTCATTACCAAACAACAATATTTTAGGCATGTCCAAATCAAAAGCATTTGCAGAAGACAAGGGTTAACTCATTACCAAACAACAATATTTTAGGCATGTCGAAATCAAAAGCATTTGCAGAAGACAAAAATAAAAGTGATTATGAATTTGAAATTTGTTTTGTAAAGAGTAGAAAACATTGTGGGAAAAGGAGAAAATGCTTGTTACCAGCATTTTCTCCTTTCCACACAATGTTTTCAAAAGCTTACTTTCTCAGGATTGTTAAAAGTCAGGATTGTGTGGTAAAGGGTTAACTCATTACCAAACAACAATAATTTAGGCTTGTTTGGATCAAAAGTATTTGCAGGCGACAAAATAAAAGTGACTAAAAATTTGAAATTTGTTTTGTGAAGAGAAGAAAACATTGTGGGAAAAGGAGAAAATGCTAGTTACCAGTATTTTCTCCTTTCCCACAATATTTTCTAAAGGCTTCTTTCTCAGGGTCGTCAAAAGTAGGGATTATGTGGTAATGGGTTAAAAGTCAGTAGATTGTCACAGAGATAATTATCTGTTCTTTTTTTTTTTCAGTTGTCTGGTATTGCCATTCTAGCCCTAGGCATATGGACGAAAGTTGAACTCTACATGTACATGCAGCTATCTACGATCTACTTTAAAGATGCTCCATATATTCTGATAGGAGTCGGAGCAGGAATTGTTGTCATTGGATCATTTGGTTGTTGCTGTACCTTTAAAGGGAACTCGGTCCTGCTATATATGGTAAGATTAAAACCCATTACCACACAATCCCTACTTTTGACGCCCCTGAGAAAGAAGCCTTTTGAAAATACCGTGGGAAAAGGAGAAAATGCTGGTAACCAGCATTTTCTCCTTTTCCCACAGTGTTTTCAACCCTTCGAAGAACAAATTTCAATTTTTCAGTCACCTTTATTTTGTCGTCTGCAAATGCTTTCAATTTGAACCAGTCTAAAATTTTGTCGTGTGGTAAAGAGTGAACCCTTTACTAATCTATCCTTTGTTTTAACGACCCTTAACTCTTTACCAAATGACAAAATTTGGAGTAGACTAAAATAAAAGCATTTGCAGACAACAAATCAAATGCAATTAAATTGATGATTTCTGTCATTGATAGTGTAGAAAACAATGTGAGAAAAGGAGAAAATGCTGGTCACCAGCATTTTCTCCTTTTTCCGCAATGTTTTCTAGAGCTTTTTCCCTCAGGTTCATTAAAACTCTGTGGTAAAGGGTTAAGGATAAAGATTTCAAAAACATCATGGGAAAGGAGAAAATGCTGGTAACCTGTATGTCCTCCTTTTCCCACACTGTTTTCATAGTCCAGTTTCCTTAACTATCCTGCATAGCTCAAACTAAAGTGTAGGACCCATAACTTGGAGTCCCTGGATTCAAGCCTCAATTGAACCACTTGGTTTTTACTCGAAGTGTCCCTAGGCAAGGCACTTCAGACTCCTAGCCTAGTACTGATGGAACCTGGGACATAATATAATATTATGGATAATGAGAGCTGTCACTGTGGACTGGTATGGCTAAAATAATACTTAGTGGCGTAAAACACCATTTGATCAGTCGATGTACTTCCTTGGGGTGGTAATACACTGGAATGTTCCGTAGTGATTGAATGTGCAGTCATCTACTAAGATATGCTTGAATTACTTCATAACTATACAGTGTATCTTGTAGGGTAAATCCGCCAAAAGTTGGACAAAAATCATTGGTGCTCACATAAACTGTCGCTGAGAGATTTAACTTGAAGCGAATCGTCATCTGGTTACCTCCTTTGATAATTTGTTCGTATTTTATAACTGGAACAAAGATAAAGTTGAAATTATCCCGAAAGATAGGGAAAAATGCACTCTTGTGTTAAACGGCATAATTCGGACAAACTTTGTTAAACTTCAGACATGTAATCGTATAAGTTCGGACAGAAAATTTTCCATGTTACAAGCAATTTAACTTTTTCAAACCAATTTTTTTTTTAAAGATATAGGTCTCCTCCTTATATGTGTTAAACGAATATCAGGGAAAAGTTAACCAAACTCTTTCAAAAAGAGGAATTTTACTGGCCTCTACTGTACACCCATTCTTTCCCACTTTCCCCTTCAGCCTCACTCACTACCCGCTCTGTAGAGATTATTGTTGCCATACTAATAAGAGAAAGATCAGTTAGAATGCTTTGTTTCAAAAACATTAAAATAGATTTTGTTTCTTTTTAAATTGATAGATCCATGCTGAAGGTGTCGGTTTTTCTATTGAATTCACTTTTTTTTTCCTGTCCAACTTTTAACAACTTAACGAAAAGATCGTTGATCTTCGGACGCTTCAATTTTTTTTCCTACTGTTTCTTGTCCCAAACTACCATGTAAAAATCCTGCATATACCTTGTGTTGGAATGAATCGGTCGTTGGAAGTTTCTGCTTGCGTCAGAAAGAAAGTTGGTGTTACATCATATCTCTGTATATAAACGTAATTGGTGCTCTATTAGACTCTGCATTCCATAAGATTTGCTTGATAACCGGTGTAGGAGTCAACGAAACTGTTCTTTGAGACGTTTCCAGCTGTGAAACACCCGTAATATCTCTTTTTTTCCCCGGTGTCGGAATATTGACGCTGTCCAAGTTTTGGTAGATTTACCCTGCCAATTGTGAAACAAGATCTGCTGTATACATCAGTCAGTCTGATATCAACCCTTTACCTTGTATTTTAATGACTCTAAACAGGAAGGCTATGGAAAACAGAATGGAAAAAAGGAGAAAATGCTGGTAAGCAGCATTTTCTGCTTTTTTCCACAATGTTTTTTATCCTATCATTGGATTTGCCATCTACAGATGTTTGAAAAGGAGCGTAAGATATGTCCTTAACTCATTACCAAACGACAAATTTATAGACTGGCCCAAATTGAAAGCATTTGCAGACGACAAAATAAATGTGACTGAAGAATTGAAATTTGATTTGGGAAGGGTAGAAAACATTGTGGAAAAAGGAGAAAATGCTGGTTACCAGCATTTTCTCCTTTTTCCCACAATGTTTTCTAAAGGCTCCCTTCTCAGGGGCATCAAAAGTAGGGATTGTATGGTAATGGGTTAACCCATTACCACTCAATCCCTACTTTTGACGCCCCTGAGACAGAAGCCTTTTGAAAACACTGTGGGAATAGAAGAAAATGCTGGTAACCAGCATTTTCTCCTTTTCCCACAGTGTTTTCTACCCTTCCCAGAACAAATTTCAATTTTTCAGTCACCTTTATTTTGTCGTCTGCAAATGCTTTCAATTTGGACAACCCTAAAATTTTCTCGTGTGGTAATGAGTTAAGGAAAGCGCTACTGTAATTGCTTCCTGGTGCTTTATACAACAATAAATGTACCTTTCACACAGCACGGTTTTAACTTGTTTGTTTGTTTGCGAAAGTATCGGTAGTCTGTGGTTTGGGCTGAGTTATGTACTGAAATGACTAAATGATGAGGTGCCACTTTCAACATTTTCTGGTCATAAAGCATCAGCTCAAAATGTTATTTCTCTCATGTTAAATCCTTTACCACACAATCCTGAGTTTGAATGACCCTTAGTCCAGCTGGATAACTCAATGGTTAGTGTATTTGACTCGTGACCTGGAGATTGTGGGTTTGATACCTAGTTGCGAGAATTTTTTTTACGCCAAATTTTCACTTCTCATCTCTGATGCATGTTAGAAAAGTAGTCAGCAGCTTTGGAAAAAAAAAGTTGTGTCAGTACTGGTGAGGGAAAGCCAGAAAACACATGGATGTGTCACTGATCAGTGATCACCATGATATCACCTATGCGTTAAAATGGTGTTAAACTCCAAATTAACCAAATCAAACTGAATGATCCATAGGAGAAGCCCTTTTGAAAAAAATGTGGGAAAAGGAGAAAATGCTGGTGGCTGGCCTTGACATTCAATCAAATGAAAGGAAAAATGAGAAAGTGGCCATACTACCCAGGTTAGAGGGGTAGGTTTGAAAATAATCTCGGATCGAACATTTTGATGCAAGTTGTAGCAACTTTTTCAGTTACAAGTTTGATTCAGATTTTATATTTAATCATTACAGGAAAACTTTGATTTCTTGGCCGAAAATATAGATTTTGTGAGCTTATTAACATTTTACGCTTATGTGAATGGGTACATGTATACGGTATACTTAGCTAGGACTTTGACTCTGCAGAATGCAACTATGAATATGTACAAGTCTACAGTTTTGTTATTACTTGGTTTTAAGTTTGTAATTCCCACAATTCATTGTTTGGTAAAGGGTCCTACAAGTGGTGGGTACATTTCCTGTTTTGAAACTTTGAAGGGTTGGCCTTCCTGTTTAACTTTTTGACAAGTCTAAAATTTTTGTTGTGCTGTAGAGAGTTAGATGAGGCTTGGTTGATGGGATTTGTCTCTGAAAAGAAAGAAAAAAAAATGTGAGGAGATCTTGTGAAAATTCAAACGTACATCCTCATCCATTACTGAAGATATACATAAATTTGATTTAACCCTTTACCACACAATGCCAAGTTTTAACCCTTTACTCCATAAGGCATTTCTATGGTATCTCTAATTGACCCTAAGTAACAGCAAAGATGAAGCTGTTTTTTATGTGTATATGACAACTTTTGATAGCATAGAAAAAACACTATTGCAAAAGGTGAAATTGCTTGTCACAAGCAATTTCACCTTTTGCCACAATCTTTTCCAAAGGCTCCTACAAGCAATGAGTAGAAATGAGTATCTATGGAGTAAAGGGTTAACGACCCTGAGGTAGCAGCCTTTTGAAACTACTGTGGATAAAGGAGAAAATGCTGAAGGGTTGGCCTTCCTGTTTACCTCTTTTCCCACAATGTTTTCTCTAATTTCAGTAGCAAGTTTCATCATTTTATTGGCATTTTTTGTCGTCTGCAAATGCTTTCAATTTTGACAAGTCTAGATCATTCTCTTTAGTCTGATCTAGATTCACACTGTTGGTGTAAGTAACTAAATCAGGGGCTCATCTCCTACATGGGTTAAAATTGGGGATCAATTAGGAAAGAGTTATGTTAATTACCTATTGTTTATAAACGTCAACTTGAGTAAGATTGTTTAATAAGTATTGTACATTAAATCCTTATTGATAAATGTAAGGACATGATGTTGAACTTACGACTATCATGTGATGTCACAACCTTTTGTTAACTCTTTCACTGACCCTGGTGCAGATAGCTTTTGAAAACATTGTAGGAAAAGGAGAAAATGCTGGTAACCCTATCACAGACAGATTTCATCATTTTAGCAACATTTAATTTGTTGTCTGCAGAAGCTTTCAACTTGGACCGGTCTAAATTTCTGTCGTTTGGTAAAGAGTTAAACACTTAACCAAAGGACATTATTACAGACTGGTCTTTAACCAGTTACTGCTCATTGCACATAATCTAGACTTTAACTCTTTACCAAATGACAAAATTTTAGACAGGTCCAAATTGAAAGCATTTGCAGACGACAAATTAAATGTTGTTAAAATGTTGATTTCTTTTTTCAATTGGTAGAAAACATTGTGGGAAAAGGAGAAAATGCTGGTAACCAGCATTTTCTCCTTTTCCCACAATGTTGTCAAAAGGCCTCTTTCCCAGGGTCGTTAAAAGTCGGGATTGTTTGGTAAAGAGTTAAGAGACCTTTGATAAGAAAAGGCTTTTTAAAACACTGTAAGAAAAGGAGAAAAATCGCAGTAACTGTTGCAGGTGACAAATTTACCTCAGAAGATGACTTCTGTCTTTGACAGGAAAGAAAAAGGAAAGAAAACAGCAGAAAAAGCTGGTTACCAGCATTTTTCCTTTTCCCACAATGTTGTAAAAAGCCTTTTCTTTGGGTTGATTCATAAAAAAAAAACAACTTTGGATTGTTAGGTACATGGTCAAACCGTAAAATGTTTTTTTTTCTTCACTGGCTGCAAGTAGGTCGTTTATATAGCACATTCAGTCTTTACCAAATTCAAAATAGTTTCAAACATGTTCAAATTGAAAGCATTTGCAGTGGATTGGGAGAAAACTGGAAAACTGGTTTAGATGATGGAATTTGTGTCCAAAAGGATAGAATTCATTGTGAGAAAAAGAGAAAATGATGGTTGCCAGCATTTTTCTCATTGTCCCACAGTTTTCAAAAGCCATTTTCTTCAAGGTTGTTAAAACATAGAATTGTTTCATAAAGAGTTAACCCTTTACCCCACAAGGCATTTTAGTCCGGTCTGTTAACTCGATTTTTTAGCAAAATGTTTACACTCCGGACGAAAGCAACAAATTTTGCATACAGTTAATAGACATCATTCTGAACCATTTGCGCCTGGTGTGCCCGATTTTAGTGGCCTAGTTCATTAATTACTGCCTATTATATATTCGGATAGATGTAGTGTCCGAATACTCTTCCTTTGTATTTTATCAGAACACATATATTTGTATCTCACAATGATTTTATCACTGAGGGTCGATCAAAACGCTTTCAAATTTAAGAGAACTTCATTTTTTTTATCGAAAATTTGTTTTTTTTATTTACTTTGTAGGTGGATTTTGGTTTAATTTTAAGTAATATAGATATGAATAAATCCGAAATGATACCCAGAATGTGCATTTTTTGCAATTTTTTCACTTATATATCAAGTTCCGGAATTTTTGAAAGGTCCAAAAAACCTAAAACGGCTGTACCGGTAGTTTTATTAATCATCTTTTTCGAAGATACACACAAAAGAAATGTCGTTTTATCAGTCTTTAGGTAGACTTCAGAGAGTAAAGCAGTGCCATAAGCGCTATCTTCTGCCGGGTGTGTTGATAGAACGTTTCGTATGCAGACTGCATTAACCCTTAGGCTGCCAAGCGCGACTCAATGATCTTTTGCAGACAATATAGACTAAGATCAGACTATGAAGAACGTGCAGTCTGATCCTAGATCATCTAAACTGTCCGATACGGAGATATTTTTCTTCGAGATATTCCTATGAAATAACATTTGGGATTTTACGATCGGCTTTAAAGTGTCATTTAATTTGTAGGATAAGGTTTAATAATTTGAAAACCAACCCCCCTCCCATTCCGAAAGAAATAAGTGCAAATATACAGTTAAACTGGGACCGGTTAAATCAGGTAATGCATTTGAAAACCAAAAAAAAAAATGTTCGGGCAGAAAAATGCATCTTTTAGGACCAGTAATTAGAACAGACTTATCCTGTGTAACAGATTTTAACCATTCCAACCCATTACAAGTAATATCATCGTAAGGCTGAACGGGATAAACACTTAATTATGACACGTGTGTGTTAATCGGTGCTCGAACTTTTGTTTTTTCTGGAAGGAATGGGAGGTTTGAGATTTTAATTGAATTTTGTTATCACGATAGTTAATTTATAAGGTAGTTCAAACAGGAACGTGACAAAAATGCAACTATAGAGATTTTAAATATTATTTCAAAGTCAGGGTTTTCGCTGTAAATTGAAAATGTATAATATCCCAGTTTTTGGTAAATAAAATGTCTCTGTCTATTTGCCGATACTGGAACGATTTTTTTTTAAAACAAAAATTATTACTTTAGTAGTTTAAATAAATCAAACCACCGATTCCTGGATTTCGAGCCGTTACGTTAAATAACTTAGCCAAGGAATTCGACAAACATTAGTTGATCAATCAGACATAAAAATAGGAAAGTCTATTGCAGTTATATTAATGTTATTTTTCTCCCTTTTCCCCAATTTCTTATACAATATTGAATCTTCATAAACTCTTTACCGAACGAAAATTTTAGACTTGCCCAAATTGCAAGCCTTTGCAGACAACAATTTTGAATGTGACTTGAGAAAATGAAATTGTAGAATAAAGGTGGTTCAAATGGTTGTAATTGTCCTTGAAAAAGTAAAACATATTGTTGAAGATGGAGAAAGATTCCTTTTTTTTCCCCAATATTTTCTCTCACACTTTGAAAATTCACTTTTCACAGATGATTTTGAACTACATATTGATTTCATTTTTTTGCGGGGGTTGGGATGGTGTTGAGGTTGAGGATGTGAGACAAAAAAACAGAAAGTGGGACAAACCAGCACGTCAGCCCCCTTTTTCCGGGTCGCCAAAACATGAAATACTTCGGTATTTAAAAGGTAAAATAGCGGTCCAGTGTCCTCAGAGAGACAGGGACAGTCCATTTGCTGATATAGCACTATTATCAAACCGTCTTTGTTACGTTTTCAGGCATGTTCCTATTGACGAATAAATTAATGTTATAGATCATGGAACAAAAGAAACGTGGCTTCAGGTCAAATTTCAAACCTTCCATACCGTTTTCACAAAATATTTATTCAAACTTCAATTTGAGCATTTAAAGATGTGAAAAAATGGGTAAAGGGTTAACTCAGTGTTCCTTTGATCTCGGTATCACACTACAGGGTGGGTGACCTTTAGAAGAGTTGTAATGTACCATCTTCTTACAGATTTCCAAACCTGTGTCACATTAAACTTACTCTTTGTATCTTTTGTTTCATATTAATTTACCTGTGTGGTGATCATTAATGGACGGGATTTTGAATTATACACAGGTTACAGAACAGAACAGAACAGAACATATATTTTATTGGACAAGTACAAGCGTACATAGTCAAATATTACATAATTTATATAACAAAGCATTTGTCAAGGCCTCTCTCACTCTCTCCCTCTCTCTATCACGTGACAATTTCTCTCTCTCTCTCTCTCTCTCTCTCTCTCTCTCTCTCTCTCTCTCTCTCTCTTCCCCCCCCCCCCAAAAAAAAAACACACACACACACAAAAAAAACAAAACTGCTTATAAGTGAGGATGACATACAAAAGGAATTTCACTTAATTTGGAAAATATGATGAATAATATGTTAATAAAAAGCTTATAATATACCAACACAATGATGATATAACAATTAGTTGTACAGAAAATGAAATCGCACTGATAATGCAGATTCGATATATTGTGCTACATTTGAAATTGTTCTTTTTTCTTGTTACAGAGGGTTCATTCTTAGTCGCTATATGCTCTTTATTTCAATACAATCTCATAAAATGCATATTTTGTCTGTTCATGATTTTTTTTTAAAAAGCAATATCACGAAATATTGCTAAATTGTGTTAGAATTAATTTCCCCTAGATTTTGTGCTGTGTCATTTACTTTTCAGTTGTGAATTTGTCCAAATTTAAAGGGTTTGCGAACGGGACATACAGCATTTGTCCTTGAAAAACATGCTTTGGATAAAAAGAAAATATCAATTATATCAAATGTAATCGGCAGATCGTCTATTGCATTGTATTCGGAAATCTAAAGCCAATTTGATTTGTCCTGCCGATCGACCAAATTCAAAGGAATCCTATATGCGAAATTCAAAGTCAGTTCTTTTTAAGTATGTAAAGTGCAAGCAAATGACAGGCAAATGGACTGACAGATAAACACACAGATACGAAAGACACATAGAATATTCATAAAATCAATCCCTAAATCCAGCTGTGCCGTTAAAATGGCAAAATATTTCTGAAACACCATTTTTTGAAGATCATACATTGTGACTAAACGGGAAACAACCAAATTACTGTTCTAAAAAGGAAGAGTATTCGGACAGTACAGTTATCCGAATTTCAAATCGCAATAAAAATTGATCTAGGGCCTTAAAATCGGGCACACCCCTTTTTTTCGTTTTAGAAACGTATTGTTTACATCATATAAAATTTTCACACTTTCGTCCGGCGAGTAAACATTTTTGAGCTAACAGACCGGACTATTTCTATGGTATCTCTAATTGACCCTAAAAAACAGCAAGGATGAAGCTGTTTCTTATGTGTGTATGACACCTTTTGATAGCATAAAAAACACTGTGGCAAAATGTTAAATTGCTCGTCATGAGCAATTTCACCTATTACCACAATGTTTTCCAAAGGCTCCTACAAGCAATGCGTAGAACTGAGTATCTATGGAGTAAAGGGTTAATGAATAATACACATAAATGTACCGACTTGGACTTAATTCTGTAAATTTCTCTTCCCAGTGTTGGATCAAGTTGAATCACAGGGAAGAAGTACCAAGACAAATTCTCATTACTATGTAAATGAAAGTGAATGAATATGTAGAACATGGTGTCAGCAGTTTTGTCATAACCTTTGTTCACATCATCCTATGATTTAAAGACCAAGAAGAGGACTGATAACCAGCATTTTCTCTTTTTTTATTTTACATAATGTTTTCTATCCTGTCACAGAACTTTATTTGTTCATTTGTACCACTTTCAAGTTTGTTGCCTATGGATACTCTCAATGTATTTGGAAGGCATGGTGAAACTTAACCTTTTATCACATAGTTTCAAGTTTTAGTGATTATGAGGAAGAAGGCTTTTGAAAACTAGCAATTGCTCCTTTTCCCACAATGTTTTCACCCCTTCACAAAACTTAAGTTCATTTGTACGACCGTAAATTTGTCACCTGCTGATGCTCTAAATTTGCAAGCATCTTCAAATGTGTCTGGTAGGAAAAAGTAAACTCTTTTACGGCCATAAGCAAAGACCGCCTTTTGGCAGATTTGCATTCAACTATGAAGATCAACAGTCTGATCTATTATTTATACCCGCACCTTGTTAACCCTTTACCAAACGGCAAAATTTTGGACCAGTCTAAATTGAAAGCAGTTGCAGACGACAAAATAAATGTGAATCAAAAAATGAAATTTGATTTGGAAAAGGTACAAAACATTGTGGGAAAAGGAGAAAATGCTGGTTACCAGCATTTTCTCCTTTTCTCACAATGTTTTCGAAGGCTTTCTTTTTCAGGGTTGTTAAAAGTTGGGATTGTACGGTAAAGAGTTAAATCAAGGCTGTAAGATAAAATGTAGTTTCAGTGGATTGTATATTATGCTCCATAAAAAGGGGGTTTAATGCTGTACCAAACGACAAACTTTTGGACTGGACCAAATTTGAAGCATTTGCAGACGACAATTCAACTCTTGCTGAAAAGAAGAATTCTGTCTATGGTAGGGTAGAAAACATAGTGGGAAAAGGAGAAAATGCTGGTTACCAGCATTTTCTCCTTTTCCCACAATGTTTTCAAAAGGCTACTATTCCAGACCCGTAAAAACCAGGGATTGTTTGGGAAAGGGTTAACTCTCTACCAAATGACAAATTTCGAGGCCTCTTTCTTGGGGTCATTAACATCAAGGTAATGTGCCAAGCTGCATGTTTTGGTACATACTACCGAGGTTTCAGTGACTTCATGTCCCAGTGATGTCAGTTTTCATTGAATTTGGGCATTCAGAAGGAAAATTCTGCTTTGTCAGCAAATGCTTTGAATTTTGATCAGTCTAAAATGTTACCATTTGGCTAAAGGTCAAGTGATGCTAAAAGGGGTGTAAACACCAATCAATCAATCAATCAAGTAAATCAAATCAAATCAATCAATTACAACTGTGATGTGACAGGAAGTAAGACGGCTGGTAATGATACAGAAATAAAATTCACAGAAGTGTTGCGTCAATAGAAATGAAATAATGTTACTGTCCCAAGGGAATAGTCGTAGAGATTTTCATTTTTCTGTCAGGGAAAGTATTGATCTGGGCGCTGTTATTGCAAATAAAAGCCTTGACACGTTGTTCCTTTATCAATATTAGCTCTATACCAGGTGACTTGGTTTTAGACTCATCCAAATCGGAATCTATTGCGTTTGACGAATATAACTTGGCTCAAATGATGAGATTTACCCTTTACGATTTGGAACTCTTCATGGAATAATAAGAATTTTGCTGCTGTTTTTCCCATATTTTCCAAAACCTTCTTCCTCAAGGCCATTTTAATATGGGATGGTGAAGTGATAACAGGCAATCCCGTATTTTCATTGCCCTGAGGAAAAATTCTTGTGAATAAAACATTGTGGGAAAAGGAGAAAATACTGGTAACCAGCATTTTCTCCTTTCCCCACAGTGTTTTCTTCCCTTTTCATCATTTTAGCATAGTTTGTTATCTGCAAATGCTTTCAATATGGACTTATCTAAAATTTTTATGTACCTGATGCAGAGTTATCTCCCCTCCATACAAGATTTTTGTACCCTGGCAAAATAAATATTGGTATTTTAAGGATATACTGGATCATTCTGTCAGTTTATCCATCCGTCCATTTACACTAATATAGGTATACGGTACTTGTGTTGGGAAATCTGTCTTTGGTTTGACTGATATCATTTTAACACTTTGTATAACTTTTAACTTTTTACACCCATATACCACATTGTCCGATGAAGTAGATGGTTTTGCTCAGCAGATGCTCCTTTTCCTACACTTTTTTCAAAAGCTTGAATGTTCAGGGTCAGCAAATCACAGGATTATGTGGTCTTTAACTTTATCTTTAAAAAAAATATATGATCTTCAAGATTCTTGCTTTTTCCTTTCATTTCAGTATGCTGTGTTTTTGGTGCTGGTGTTTATTGCTGAACTGAGTTCTGGGGCTGCAGGATTTATCTACAAAGGAAAGGTAAATGATCTAACATTTCACATGATTACAGATACAAAAGCCATCATTTTGGCTACAGTTTACTCTTTACCAAACGAAAAGCTTTTGAACTAGTCCAGAATGAAAGCATTTGCAGATGACACAATAAATCTGAATCAAAAATTGAAATTTGATTTGGAAAATATAGAAAACATGGTGGGAAAAGGAGAAAATGCTGGTTACAAGCATTTTCTCCTTTTCCCACTATGTTTTTGAAGTTTTTTTTAGCTGCGTTGTCTAATTACTTTTCTTAGAGTTATCAAGTACATGTACTACTACTATTTTTCATAACAGATTGAGGGTGGTTTCCTTGATAGATTGAGAGACAGCTTACAGAAGTATGGCAAGGATGAAACAAACATTAAAGCTCTGGATGGACTTATGCCTTTTGGGAGGGGTAGAAAACATTGTGGGAAAAGGAGAAACTGCTGGTTACCAGCATTTTCTCCTTTTCCCACAATGTTTTCAAAAGGCTTCTTTCCCAGGGTTGTTAAAAATATGGATTGTTTGGTAAAGAGTAAAGGCACAACCATTCCAATCAATCAACTTTTTCAGGTGAGCGGTGCTGTCTAATTACCTTTCTTAGAATTATCAAGTACTTCTCATATTTTTCGTAACAGATTGAGGGTGGCTTTCGTGATGGATTGAGAGACAGTTTACAGAAATATGGCCAGGATGAAACCACCACCAAAGCTTTGGATGGACTTCAAGAGAATGTAAGCTATCACTATTCACTAATTGTCTCAGTTTTTGCAATCTGATCCTCATCTTTTATTTTGTAATATTTTGTAATGTAGTTGCACCATAGTAATCTTGAAGTGTAACTGTATTGTTCTGTTTATAAAAAGGAAAAATAATGTCTGTACAACTATTTGCTCTCAGAAATAAAATTGCTGCAGACAGATTTGAAATCAAAACAAATTATTTGAAATAAAAAACCAAAATTTGTTGTATGGTAAAGAGTTAAGCCTTTACCATTCCTACTTTAAAGGACAGTTCAAAAGAGACCTTTTGAAAACATTGTGGGAAAAGCAGAAAATGCTGAGCATTTAATTTGTTGTCTACTTCTTTCAATTTGAACTGGTCTAAAATTTTATTATTTGGTAAAGATTAAGATATTGCCACTATTACCTGTATGACTGATCTTGGTTTTTAAGCTTCGATGCTGCGGACAAAACAATTACATGGACTGGTTCAGCAGTAACTGGGAAAAATCACAGACAACAGAGAACAAGACCAACATAGTTCCAAAGTCCTGTTGTAACATAAACAAAGATAAATGTGTCAATTACAACCTTGTTAATAGCACCAAAGCTACAAAGGATGTCTATACAAATGTAAGCTTTTTCTTTTTTATCATTTTAACCCATTACCACACAATCCTGACTTTCAATGATCTGTGAAGGAAGCCTTTTGAAAACATTGTACTAAAAGGAGAAAATGCTGGTAACCAGTGTTTTCTCCTTTTCCCACAATGTTTTCTACCTGTCCCAACCCAAATTTAATTTTTTTCAGTCACATTTATTACTTTTTACAGATGGGTAAATCCCCCAATTAACAGAGGATGACTCATTTATATTGATTTCACTGCAATACAAACACCCAATTATTACAGCAAAAGTTTTTGTTGGGAATATAGGATCTGACCTAAGTTGGCATTGAGATAAAATTTTGTTTAACTAGTCCAGGGAAAATGTTTTTAAGCTTGTCAAAGGCTCACTTAACCCTTTACTCCATAGATACTCATTTCCACACATTTCTTGTAGGAGGCTTTGGAAAACATTGTGGCAAAAGGTGAAATTGCTCGTTACGAGCAATTTCACCTTTTGTCACAATATTTTCTATGCTATCAAAAGGTGTCATATACCCATAAAAAACGGCTTCACCCTTGCTGCTATCTGGGGTCAATTAGAGATACCAAAGAAATGCCTTATGGGGTAAAGGGTTAATCCTTTACTCCATAGTTACTCACTTTGAAGTATCAACAACAGACAGCTTTTGGAAACATTGTGGAAAAAAGGAGAAATTGCTCGTAACAAGCAATTTCTCCTTTTTCCACAATGTTTTCCACTCAGTCAGATATTTGCATCCTCATTTGTCCATATTTTTGACATCATATCTTTATTTGCTGCTGAAATAGAAGAGCCTCAAATCAGGTAAAAGGTTAATAACAATTTTTCTTGAAGAGTTTAATTAATAAAAAAGTTTTATCTTGTACGCCAGTGAATCTCAGATTCCTTTTATCACATAAGGATACTCCACAAACCATAGATAAGGAGACGTAAAACCATCCATAGGATGTACATGCGGTAATATTCATAAAACCTATTAACTTCTACAAAATACATACAAAATGACGTCAAAAATGATGTCACACAAAAAAAGATACATGTATTAACATGTATGCGATTAAAAAATTCGTAACGGGTATATTACACAAAAAACAAGGGAAGTTATGTGATTAATCTTCACCCTTTGGCTGCTAAGCGCAACTGGCTGACCTTTTGCGGACAGTGTAGATAAAGATCAGACTGCACAGGACGTGCAGTCTGATCTTTGATCTGCACTGTCCGATAAGGAGATATTATTCCCTAAAACATAATTTTGAAATGGTAATATTTGGGTTTTAACCCATTACCACTCAACCACTCAATCCCTACTTTTGACACCCCTGAGAAAGAAGCCTTTTGAAAACACTATGAGAAAAGGAGAAAATGCTGGTCACCAGCATTTTCTCCTTTTCCCATAGTGTCTTCTACCCTTCCCAGAACAAATTTCTGATTTTTAGTCACCTTTATTTTGTTGTCTGCAAGTGCTTTAATTTTGTACCAGTCTAAAATTTTCTCGTGTGGTAAAGAGTTAACTATCGAAATGAAAATGTTAATGTTTCAGGGCTGTTACAACACTGTGACTGAATTCATGCAGAGAAACATGACTGTACTCGGTGGAATTGCTTTGGGCATCTCCTTCTTTCAGGTAAACTTTCCTGACTTATAACGACCCTGGGAAGGAAAGCTTTTGAAAACATTGTAGGATAAGGAGAAACCAGCATTTTCTCCTTTTCCCATAAGGTTTTCTACTCTTCCAAAATAAAAATTTAATTTCTGATTCGTACTTGTATTAAATTTTGTTGTCTGAAAATTATTTCAGTTTGGACTAGTCTAAAATTTTGTAGTTCTTATAAAAAGTTTAATTCCTGTCTGCAGTGAGTACAAGTTCAAGCACTGTCATAATTATACGGGATTTTTGAGAAGTTCTTTATGAGGAAATTTTAGGATGTTATTTGACAAGATCATACAGGGTTCATTTGTTAAGGTAATACTGAGGATTTGTGTCAAGTCATATGTAGCAGTTTGTGCAGTCATGCCGATGGCTCCAAGGAAGGTCGTCCTGAGGTCCTTTGCCATGATTGTACTGATGATTGTTTATATTGAGGACTTATGGCAAGGTTTGCCAAGGTCTTTCTTTTAACTGGTCAAAGAAGATAGATACCATGAATTTTTTGGAAGCTCACACTCGGGACTCTAGGCAAGATAATTCTGAGAACCTTTGATGATCTGGGGTCAGCATTCACCAACAACTCTGGAGAACATTCTTAGTCTTATCATCCAAGATTTGCAAAATTTTGAAGATCAAATGGTTTAGAGCAATAGAAGTAGTGTTACTTTCAAATTTATAAGATTCTGTAGAATAAGACTCTTAACTCATTACCACACAATCCCTACTTTTGATGACCCTGAGAACCAGCATTTTCTCCATTTCCACAATGTTTTCTACTATTCACAAAGCAAATTTCAATTTTTCAGTCACTTTTATCATCTGCAAATGCTTTCGATTTGGACAAACCTAAAATTTTGTTGTATAGTAATGAGTTAAGAATGGTTGGTGAATACAGACCTAAGGTCTTATTATGGACTCTTGGGAAGAGAATGAGCATTTGGCATGGGAATAAAAAGGGTTTTTGGATAGGTTATACATTGGACCTTCCATTATTATTTTGTTTGCCGATTATTATCGTCTGGTGAAAGTTGCTCATCATCATGAAATTTCCTTTCAGTTACTTGGAGCCCTGCTTGCATGTTGTCTGGCAAAGAACATCAACAAAGCAAAGTATGAACAAGTGAAATAAGGGAGATCACTCAAACCAACTGGATCAGATATGTTTCTTTCAGCAAATAAGATTTAAATTTTACCAGTTTATAGATACTAAAATTTCAAAACTTGTTTTTAATCTTGGCAGTATTTTTGTCATGTTTTTTGCATTGTTATGTAGATCTTGTAGTATCTTAATATTAACAGATATCTCTTTGAATTTTTTTTTTTTGCTATAGATGTAAGATTGCTTGAATGATAAGAATTTGAGTTAACTCATTGCCGCACAATCCCTACTTTTGACGCCCCTGAGAAAAAAGCCTTTAGAAGACATTGTGGGAAAAGGAGAAAATGCTGGTAACCAGCATTTTCTCCTTTTCCCACAATGTTTTCTACCCTTCACAAAACCAATTCCAAATTTTCAATCACTTTTATTTTGTCATCTGCAAATGCTTTCAATTTGGACCAGTCTAAAATATTGTCGTCTGGTAATGGGTTAATGATTGTGAAGGATTATGTAAGATTTTCAGAGTCATTGATGTATCTTATCCTTTACTATAAAATCTGTTGTTTTATGTAAATCAAGTGTCCCATATCAAAGTATTAAACCGTTTACCCCACCACCCCAACTTTTAAAAACCCTGACAAGAGACTTTTTTAACCCTTATCCTGCTAAGTGTGACTCGCTGACCTTTTGTGGACAATGTAGATCAAGATGATCAGATTGCACTGAACGTGCAGTCTGATCTTGGATCTACACTGTCCGATGAGCAGGTATTTATCTCCAAAACTTTGAAATGGCAGCAGTTGGGTTTTTATTATCAAGATGAACATTTTCTTTTACAAGTAGTTGTAGGACAAGTGTTAACTAAAAAGAAAAAAAGCCTTACTGCTTTAGGTGCTCTACTCTGCTGCAGGTGCACTTTTGATGAGGACTAGAGCTGTAATGAATGGGAAAAACTTTTCTTTTCTGATCACCTTGGACAAATTTTTTGATTGTAATTTCTTTCTTCGATAGGATAGAAAAACATTGTGGAAAAAGGAAAATATGCTGGTTACAAGCACTTTTTCCTTTTCCCACAATGTTTTTAATAGTGTTCTCTAACAGGGTCATTGAAACCCAGGATTGTGTGGTAAAGGGTTAACCAGGGTTTTAAATTACATTCTAATATCAGAAATCCCTATTTTTTATCTGAGTCAGTGATGCAGGATTTATCATGTTTTCTTGCTAAACAATCCGAGAAAGGGAAGGAGGAAACAAGTAGTGAAGTTGATATTTGATTTTTTGTTGCATCAGAGCAAGATAGGGTCTAAACATTTATTTTAACCTTTTCCCAAACAATCTCTGGTTTTTACGGGTCAGGAATAGAAGCCTTTTCAAAACATTGTGGGAAAAGGAGAAAATGCTGGTAACCAGCATTTTCTCCTTTTCCCACAATGTTTTCTATCCTGTCATTATAAAAAAATCATCTTTTTAGCAACTGTTAATTTGTCACCTGCAAAATGCTTTCAATTTGGTCTGGTCCAAAATTTGCCGTTTGGGAAAAGGTTAAGTATGAAAATATGATCTTGTTTTGGCATCCTAGAACCCCATACCAGCTGAGAAGCAGATGGCTTTTGAAAACATTGTGTGAAAAGGAGAAAATGCTGGTACTGAAGTATGAAAATATTATCCTTTTTTTTGGCAACCAAAAGCCCTCTGCCAAACAGCTGTGAAGAAGATGGCTTTGAAAAGATTGTTGGAAAAGGAGAAAATGCTGGAACTTAAGAATGAAGATATGGTCTTGTTCTGGCATCTTAAAACCCTCTACCAAACATCTGAGAAGAATATGGCTTTTAAAAACATCATGTGAAAAGGAGAAAATGCTGGTAGCCAGCATTTTCTCCTTTTCACATAATGTTTTCTATAATTTCACATACAAAGGGTTTTCTTCTCTTTCAAAAATGAGGCCCTTCATTTCAGCCTCAGTAATTTTTCATCAACAAATTCTTATACTTCCATCTTGTCTAATTTTGTTCTTTGGTTTAGAGTAATAACTAAACCCTAACAAGTTTATCTCATAGCTAAGATAGTTTACTTTCTGTGAGTGTGACTGTCGTTTATAATAAATCAAGTTAATTGTTTTCTTTCATTGTTAATTTTTTAGAGATATCTATGTGTAGGTATACAATCAACACTTTAATTGTGATACTTTTTTTATTATTTTTATGCTCTAGGGAAGACTTAGAGCAAAAAGATCAAGTTTTTATGTTTTAATATAGTTGCATATTAGCATTCCCCCTGCCCCTTCAGAAAATAAAGAGGCAGTTTTGATAGCTCATATAAGCTGTCAAAACTGCTACTACATCGTTTTCTCAAGATTTTTGCACACAAGCCAATAGTTTTAGTGATTTATATACTTAATTAGCACATGTTGGAATCAAAGGGTTTTCACTGCATTTTTTTTCAATCTATAGCACAAACAGCAATGTAGACAAATCATATATATAGATAATGTAATAACACTTACAATTTATAATTTATGTTGTTATGTATGAGCATAGTAGGTTCCTTATAATTGACACATTACTGTAATGGCCAATTACAGATTTACTAATTGCTATACCTGAAATCAAATGCATGTAATGGGATCTGCACTAAGCCATTACTCAGAGACTTTGTGACCCACTCAGTATTTAAATTTCTCTGTCTTTGACATTCTTTAGTTTACTGGAAATGTCCATTTTGTTTCTTGGCTTTCTCATTGATAAAGCCATTATAAGTATGTGGTTTCTTGCCAGATTTATAACATTATGGTTTTATACAGAAAGTCCATTAATCCAGGGTGTCTGTATCAAACATTGTCTTACCAGTTATAATATTGTTAATGTTATGCTTATATGTATGAGTGGCACTCTAGCAAAAGCCTGGTTGACCCATTACCACACAATCTCTACTTTTGACAACCCTGAGACAGAGGCCTTTTGAAAGCATTGTGGAAAAAGAAGAAAATGCTGGTCACCAGCATTTTTCTCCTTTTCCCACAATGATGTCTACCCTTCAGAAAAAGTTGGTCGTTTAGGAAAGGGTAATAGTTGGTCGTTTGGGAAAGGGTTAACTCTTTACCAAACAGCATTTTGTAGACTTGTCCAAATGTAAAGCATTTGCAGATGACAAAATAAACATGGCTCAATTTGTTTTGGGAAGGGTAGAAAACATTTTAGGAAAAGGAGAAAATGCTGGTTACAAGCATTTTCTCCTTTTCCTACAATGTTTTCAAAAGGCTTTTTTCTCAAGGTTTTTAAAGTCAGGATTGTGTGATTAGAGTTAACCAACCGTTCTTGAGAATATTCTTAGTCTTATCCTCCATGTTTTTCTAAATTAGTAAGTAACAGAACTTCTAATTAGCTAAACTTAGTGGTTTAGCCAATCAGAAGTTATGTTACTTTCAAAGATAGAAAATTCTGGAGAATAAGACATAGAATATTCTTAAGAACAGTTGGTGAAAAGGAGCTCAGGTTTCCTCTAATTTGGGTCTTTGGGGGACATTTGGGCTGACCTGGATGGTTACCTTTTGTAGATGCATTAACCCTTTACCACACAATCCCAAATTTTGACGACCATGAGAAAGAAATTTTTTACAAACATTGTTGGAAAAGGAGAAAATGCTGGTAACCAGCATTTTCTCCTTTTTCCACTATGTTTTCTATCCTTTCAATAACAAATTTCAACTTTTAAGTCATAGTTATTTTGTTGTCTGCAAATACTTTCAGTTTTGACTAGTGTTGTCTTTGTCATCTGCGAGTGCTTTCAATTTGGACCAGTCTAAAATTTTGTCGTTTGGTAAAGAGTTAATAACTAACTAAATCATGAAATAGAATGGTTATATAACATGCAGAAAGTTGAAAGATAGCAAAAAAGTTTAGCTCAGGTCAGCCAGCCTGCATGTACTGCACAGAATGACTTGGGTAGGTCGTTTTGTAGATATATTAAAGCCTTATGATTGACTCGAATATTCTCCTGTATTTTTATGATCTCTCAAAAATCCCATCAGTCCCCACTTAACTCTTTAGCACACAACAAAATTTTAGACTTGTCAGAATTGAAAGCATTTGGTAATTTCAGTTTCAATGTGGCTCATATAAAATGAGTTTTCTTTGATCAGGTAGAAAACATTGTGGGAAAAGGAGAAAATGCTGGTAACCAGCATTTTTTCCTTTTCCCACATTGTTTTCAAAAGCCTTCTCTTTCAAGGGTGTTTAAAGTTGTCATTGTGTGGTAGAGGGTCAAACAAATTAGCAGTTTGAAAACATGATGACAAAAGGAGAAATTGCATGTACTGAAACATGTCAAAATTGATTTATTCAAGCAAATCATTGTTTTTTTCTCTTCAACCTCATAGCTGTTTCATAATTACTATGATTTTCTGTAAAATCTGATAATCATATAACCAAACTTACACCAGTTATAATAGGAACAGAACAGAATAGGTTTGCAATTTCCTAGCCTTATCAAAGCAGTTTTCTTGCTGTAATCGCCAACATGTTAAATTCTCAACACTTTTAAAGATTTTTCTTTTTTTATTGTTCTTATCTTTTTTTTTTTCATTCTTTTGTATTGTTTGCTTTATATATAAATAAAAAGTCTGGAAAGCTAAAGTAGTGATTTTCCTCAAATTATCAACCCCCCCCCCCACACATCTATATGATGTGAGAAGAGACAAACTCTTTTAACTCTACAACACATTCCCGACTTTTCACAACCTTAGAAAAGAAGGCCTTTGAAAGCATTGTGGGAAAAAGAAGAAAATGCTGGTAACCAGCATTTTCGCCTTTTCCCACAATGTTTTCTACCCTTTCAATAACAAATTTAAACTTTTAACTCTTTACCATATGATCCCGACTTTTACAACCCCCCCCCCCACACACACACACACACACACACACCACACACATTTGACATCTATATGATGTGGGAAGAGACAAACTCTTTTAACTCTACAACACATTCCCGACTTTTCACAACCTTAGAAAAGAAGGCTTTTGAAAGCACTGTGGGAAAAGGAGAAAATGCTGGTAACCAGCATTTTCGCCTTTTCCCACAATGTTTTCTACCCTTTCAATAACAAATTTAAACTTTTAAATCTTTACCATGTGATCCCAACTTTTAACGATCCTGAGAAAGTCTTTGAAAACATTGTGAGAAAAGGAGAAAATGCTGGTAACCAGCATTTTCTCCTTTTCCCACAATATTTTTTACTCTTTCCAAGTCAAATTTCATTTTTTGATTCATATTTATGTTGTCGTCTGCAAGTGCTTTCAATTTGAACTGGTCCAAAATTTTGTCGTTTGGTGAAGAATTATATCATATTTATTTTATCGTCTGCAAATACTTTCAATTTCAACTAGTCTGAAAATTTGTCGCTTGGTAAAGAGTTAATTATCTATTTCCTTGGTGCTTAGCACTGTTTTCAATGTTATTGCATTCCTATCACAGAGACAGCTTACTTACTTTGCAGTCAGATCTTTTCTGATTTTCATTATACACCCTGCCTATGAAGTACTAGACGGGAGTATACTGGTTTCACCATATCTGTCTATCCATGTCTGTCGTTCCATCCGTAGCCTTTTTTCGTTACCATTCTCTAACCTGAAAGCCATTTTGACATAGTGCCCTGAAACTTTATACATGTGTTGCTCATGACACATAGAGGTGCCTTATTGTCTGTATGTCACATGGGTCAAAGGCCAAGGTCACTTGTGCTCTAACTCAATAGCTGGTTCAACTTAAACCCTGAAACTTTATACATGTGTTGCTCATGACACATAGAGGTGCCTTATTGTCTGTATGTCACATGGGTCAAAGGTGAAGGTCACCTGTGGTCTAACTCAATAGTTGTTTCACCTTTAACCCTGAAACTTTATACATGTATTGCTCATGACACATAGAGATGCCTTATTGTCTGTATGTCACATGGGTCAAAGGTCAAGGTCACCTGTGTTCTAACTCAATAGTTGTTTCACTTTAAACCCCGAAACTTTATACATGTATTGCTCATGACACATAGAGGTGCCTTATTGTCTGTATGTCACATAGGTCAGAGGTCAAGGCCACCTGTGCTCTTACTCAATAGTTGTTTCACCTTACTTTAACCCTGAAACTTTATACATGTATTGCTCATGCCACATAGAGGCGCCCTATTGTCTGTATGTCACATGGGTCAAAGGTCAAGGTCACCTGTGCTCTAACTCAATAGTTGTTTCACCTTTAACCCTGACACTTTATACATGTGTTGCTTATGACACATAGAGGTGCCTTATTGTCTGTACATCACATAGGGCAGAGGTCAAGGCAACCTGTGAACTTGGTTTGAAAATTGTCTCCATAGCTGTTTCCCCTTACACCCTGAAACGTTATACATGTATTGCCCATGGCCCAAGGAGGTGCTTTATTGTTTTGGGTCACATGGGTTTTCTTTTTGAAATTCATTTCCATCCTCTGACTGTGCTGCTGCAGTGACATTGTGCTGGTGAGAAGTGGCGGGGGGTGGGGGAGGGCATATTTGTCCACTTTATGAAAGTTGTAGTAGGTACTAAGCTTGGGTTTGCATCTGAAGATTTTGTAACTTCTTCGGCTCAAGCAAGCTATATTTCATTTTTTTGGTAGTTCTTTTTTCCTTATCTTTTAATCCTTTACCATACAGTCCCTAGTTTGACCACCACCTACAAAGTACAGGTATATATACTTGTTTACACCATGTCAGTCTGTCTGTCCATCCATCTGTTGGTCTGTAGACCATTCCATTTCAGTGCTCTAACTCAAGAGCAGTTTGATTAGGATTCTGAAACTTTATACAAGTTTTGCTCATAATCAAAGAGGTGCCCTATCGTTTTGTGGTCAAACAAGTCAAGGTCACTGGTGATCTTTGATAGCCCTCTCCATGGTCTAACTTAGTAGCTGTTTGGCCTAGGTTCATGAAGCCTAATGCAAGTGTTGCCCATGATCCAAGGAGATGTCTTATTGTTTTTGTGTCACAGATGATCGTTATTTTGAAACTGATTTAAGATCACTGATTGTGCTGCTTGAGTGACAAGGTGTTGGTGGGGGGGGGGTGTCTAATATGTAACAGTTCTAGTTTTAACAACGCCGAGGAAGACAGCTTTTAAAATAAACAAGAGGGCCACGAGGGTCCTATATTGCTCACCTGAATACTAAGCAGTAAAATCAAACTTGTGACCCCTGGGACGAGGCCAGGGGCATCCTAAGAAAACAGTTGGTAGCGGTCCACTAGGAGATGCTACTTACAAAGTATCAAAGCTCTACGCTTAGTTTCAGAGAAGTAGAATTTTAAAGTTTTCTTTCTTTGTTCGTTTGTTTTGAACTTGTGACCCCTGGGGCAGGGCAAGTTTTGATCCCAGGGGCATCGTATGAAGAAACTTTGTAGAAGTCCACTAAGGGACGCTACATACCAAATATCAAAGCTCAATGCCTTCTAGTTTCAAAGAAGAAGAATTTTAAATTTTTCCTTCTTTGTTCCTATGTTTCGAACTTGTGACCCATGGGGCAGGGCAAGTTTTGACCCTAGGGACACTATATGAACACACATTGTAGAAGTCTACTAGGAGATCCTACTTATTCAATATCAAAGCTCTACATCTTCTAGTTTCAGAGAAGAACAATTTTGAAGTTTTCCTTCTTTATTTCTATGTTTTAAACTTGTGACCCCCCGGGGTGGGGCCAATTTTGACCCCACGGACATCATATGAATAATCATTTTAGAGGTCTACTAGGAGACGCTACATACCAAATATCAAAGCTCTGCATCTTCTAGTTTCAGAGAAGAAGAATTTTAAAATTTTCCTTCTTTGTTCCTATGTTTCAAACTTGTGTTCCCCGGGGCGGGAGCAGTTTTGACCCCAGGGGCATCAAATGAACATTCTTGGTAGAGGTCCTGTAGGAGATGCTACATACCAAATATCAAAGCTTTACGCTTGTAGTTTCAGAGAAGAACAATTTTAAAGTTTTCCTTCTTTGTTCCTATATTTCAAACTTGTGACCCCCGGGGCGGGGCCAGTTTTTACCCCAGCGGCATCAAATGAACAATCTTTGTAGAGGTCTACTAGGAGATGCTACATACCAAATTTCAAAGCTCTACGCCTTATAATTTCAGAGAAGAAGATTTTCAAAGATTTTGCTATTTTTTTCCGTTTGGTTGCCATGGCAACCAGAGTTATGGGTGGAATTCAATCTCTTGAACAACTTTGGTAGAGCTTCACCCAAGGAACATCCCTGCCAAGTTACATCAAGATTGGCTCAGTGGTTTAGGAGGAGAAGATGTTTAAAGAAATTGTGGATGTTGCACAACTGACGACACACGACGGACGCCGGACATTGGGCAATCACAAAAGCTCACCATAAGCACTTCGTGCTCAGGTGAGCTTATAAGGGAAACAGAGAAATGCTGTTAACAAGCAATTTCTTGTTTTCTGACAATCCTCATTGACCTTTCAAAGACAAATCCTATGCAAGTAATCAGTTCACCACAATGCTTTCAAACCAAGATGGGTTTTATGATAATTTGTAAATTACTTTAATGTATGTATAGCATTTCCTAGCATACATAATAAATTTATTTACTCCTTTCCTACAAATCCTGAGTTTTAACAACTCTGAGGAAGAGGCCTCAGCATTTTTCTTTTTTCCCACAATGTTTTCTAGTACTGATGAAACCCAGGAAATACAAGAATATGTGAAATATCACTTTGAAATGACTAAAATAAAATTAAAACCAGCATAAAAAATAATTCATTCAATTAACCCATTACCACACAATCCCTACTTTTGACGCCCCTGAGAAAGAAGCCTGTAGAAAACATTGCGGGAAAAGGAGAAAATGCTGGTAACCAGCATTTTCTCCTTTTCCCACAATGTTTTCTACCCTTCACAAAACAAATTTCAAATTTTCAGTCACTTTTATTTTGTCGTCTGCAAATGCTTTCAATTTGGACCAGTCTAAAATTTTGTCGTTTGGTAATGGGTTAAATGACTAAACGATTTAAGTTTAAATGAACCTCAGTAAGACAAAACAGTGTAAGAAAACAGGAAAAATGTTGGTTACCATATTTTCTTCTTTTCCGAAAAAATATTTTTGACAGCCTTTTTCCCGAGGTTGCAAAATACATGTACAAATTGTTTATCAAAGCATTAAAATCCATAGATATTGAGAAAAATTGAAAAGATGACTAGCAAATGGATAGATCTTTGTAAAGAATGATACAAGATTTATAACAATTCAAATCTCTTTATCTTATAAAAAACACAACAATAATTCTGTATTTAATATGGTCACAATTAAATTCAACACACAAGATTGCAAACACATACTGATATACGCATAAGAGCTACACTCTGTAAAAAGGGGGCTTATTGTATCTTCCATGATATACCAACCAAGTCTTGACAGTATTATCCATTTACTCTTTACCAAATGACAATATTTCAGGCTTGTCCTAATCAAAAGCATTTACAGATGACAAAATAAAAGTGACTGAAAATTCGAAATTTGTTTTGTAAAGGGTCGAAAACATTTTGGGACAAAATGCTGGTAACCAGCATTTTTGTCCTTTTCCCACACTGTTTTCTTAAGGCTTCTTTCTCAGGGTCATCAAAATTTGGGATTGTGTAGTCAAGGGTTAAATATGTTTTGTATAATTAACCAACTGAATCCCAAAGTACTCTGGTCCTTTGACATCCAGAAAATTTACCAAAGGCAAAAAAGTTTCAGCCCAGGTCAGCCTGTGCATCCTGGCCTTGGTCAATACCTTTTGCAAATACCAGTACATTTAACACTTTACCACACTTTTTCCTAACTTTTCATGACCCTGAAAAAGAAAGCTTTTGAAAACATTATAGGAAAAGGAGAAAATGCTGGTAACCAGCATTTTCTCCTTTTCCCACAATGTTTTCTACCCTTTCCAATTCAAAATTGAATTTTTGATCCACATTTATTTTGTCATCTGCAAATGCTTTCGATTTAGGCTAGAATTTTTTTTGTTTAGTAAAGAGTTATGCCTCTTCACACAGAGCAAGGTTTAGATGTATTCACATTACTAAACCATTGAGATGGACATTTTCAAACGGTCAAAGCAGTCCATTGTTTTAAGTCTTTACCAAAGTAAAGGATTATCAATTCCTTACAAGTATACTGCTCAAAATTTGCTAGGGATCACCATCTTAGATTCAGCTTATATGTGTTTGCGGCATGCATCAGTTATGTTTTTTCAGTATGGAACATTGCCATGCTGATGAAATAAACCATCTGAGGAAATGAATGTTTTTACAAAAAGCCTTATATTTTGTAAGATATATCCATATTGAAATATCTAAATGATCCCTATCAAATGTTGAGCAGTATAGCACATGTACTTAGAATAACCTAGAAACAATTAGACCATGCATATCCAAGATCAACCAGCATGTTCTGTGATGTGTGATGTATGGGTAACTTTTTTAATTTCTTATTTATCAATTCATGAAATCAAAGGGTATAAATTACCAAATATTAAATATAAATGCACAAATAGATATATTTCTACATAGATTTCCATAAAACAGAAATTATGGAAAAAGCAAAGCCCTTTTCCCCACAATCCTGACTTTTAACAACGTTAACAGTGAATATTTTTGCAAAAATTGTGGGAAAGGAAGAAAATGCTCCATACACAAGGTCAACTATTTGAGCCAAATTCAAATTGTCATCTGCAAATGCTTTCAATTTGGACAAAACACCATGTTGTTGTTGAGTAAAGAGTTGATAAGTGAATGATAAGTGAAGCATTTACTTTGTATCATCAAAAAACATAACAGTGTTTAAAGCATATTCCACTTTTCTCTGAACAGGTGGGTTTTTTTTCTTCATGAATTAAAAAACTTAATTTTCAAAGAAACAAATTCAAAGTTACAGAATGGAAAAATTTAAAAAAAAAAAAGGGATTTTTTTTCTTATGCCATTGTGAAATTGATAGGAAAAAGTTCACAAGAAAAAACAACTAAATGTTTTTAACTGGCAATGGTTGCTTTTCCATCAAGGTGTTCAAAAATATCAACTGTAAGGATGTAAAAAAATGTGTTTGTGTAAACATGGATATATGTATATATTGGAGAATATGAGAATTACAAAACACAAACATTTTGCACTTAGAAATGTTTGCAAACTCAGGACACTCATGATTTGGTACTCAAGTTGTGATTAAATACACAAAAAGAAAAATCATGAATTTTTCAAATTTGCGAAATAACTAAAATTTTCACATCACAAAAATTTCCACTGTTCCAGTAAGAACACACTGTTAGAAAAAAGAAAATACTGGTTTACCATCATTTCCTCATTTTCACACAATGTTTTTTACCTTTTAAATACAAATCCTGTTAGTTTAGTCACATTAGTCTTCTATAAATGCTTTCAAAACAGACAAGTCTAAAATTTTGTTGTCTGCTAAAGAGTAAAAAATGAAACAAAATAATGTGGATATACCAGTATGGCTATCTAATAACAAAATGCCTTTATCACAAAGCTGATGTAATTGACCAAGCAATCATTGTTATTATCAAGAAATGTTTCCAGATATCAGACGTGGAGTTCCCACTAAGTCATCATTAAATGACAGTTCTTGAGTCCATTCATACAATCTTTTAGCTTCACAGTCCCAGGCCTCACCCTCCTCTCCCTCCTCACCGGTAATCCCGTATTTATCAAAATAATCCTCAGGCTCCTCTGACACAGCAGTTTGGGCTTGAGATTCAAAAGTGTCTTCCTGAAATAGAAAATTATTTTTTTCAATGATCAATGATTTGATTTTTATTTACTTTACACTCTGGGAAACCATTTACATCTAAGAAAACCATTTACAGGTACTTCTAAAACATTTTCTAATGGCTTCATCCTTTATGACCACTCTTCCTTTTCTCTGCTTAGATATTGTATAACCCTCCTATCACACAATCACAAGTTTTAACAACTGTAATTTGGTAAAGGGTTAATATAAAAAAAGATAGCACAGCATGCAAGTGTCATTGCCTGGCTACAGTTGCTTATTGTGAAAATTTTAGGTAAAACAAGAGGGCTAAGATGGCCCTGGATCACTCACCTGAGTTTTTGAGAGGACCATAACCATTTTTTTTTTTTTGAGGTATTGAAACACTGGAAACAAAATAATTATTTTGACAAGCAATTTTCAAACGGTCATCTGTAAAAGTCCTTTCAAAATCTGACCAGCAGTTTCAGAAAAGAAGAATTTGTAGGAGTTTCTTAATTTCCGTACATTCCAGCCAAGTTTGGTCCAAATTGGCTCAGCCGTTTAGGAGGAGTTGATGTTTAAAGAATTGTTGACAACGGATGACGCACGACAGACGACGGATACTGGGTGATCCTAAAAGTTCCCCTTGGGCATGTTGTGCTCAGGTGAGCTAAAAAAGGGGCATGAATGTTTTGACGATTACCTGCCCCTGATGTATTGCTTTCCCTTTTGATAATTAACAATTACTTCACATTGGAAGTAAATACCGGGTACCTTTCATAAAAAGATATTATAAAATGTCAAAGTTTCTACAAAAACAAAGACAACCCAGGCAACCCCAGGGCTGTGACTATACCACAATGATTTTGTCAAAATTAGGCAAGCTAGAAGCTAAAAGTGGAAAGCTCTGGAATTAAAGGCTTTGATTTTAAAAATTCTTTTGGGTAAGTTCTTTTAATTCTTTACCAAGCAACAAAATTATAGACTGGTCCAAATTGAAAGCATCTGCAGATGACAAAAAAAATATGACTGAAAAATTGATATTTTGTTTGGGATAGGTAGAAAACATTTCGGGAAAAGGAGAAAGCGCTGTTAACCAGCATTTTCTCCCTTTCCCAAAATATTTTCAAAGGCTTCTTTCTCAGGGGCGTTTAAAGTCAGGTTTGTGTGGTAAAGTTAGACCTGGTACATTACCTCAGTATTTATACATTATTCTAACACAACTTGAGAATTTGTGTCTATAAACACAGTGCAACGAAAGCATGGTAAAATGTATATCATTTTATATAGAGTGACGTCATTCTGTAAAAAGTGATGTCATTCTGTATAAAGTAAGTACGAAAGTTATTCAATGGAATATAATCTTCATCTGCATGTTTACTCTTAAGTATAAACTTGCTTTCCTTTTATTAAGAGTTGGTCATGTTAGAATCGAAATAAAGTTCTTTCTATCATGGTTTATTGTTCAATAAACCACGCGAGTTATCAGGCGCAATGAATAACTGACTCAAGCTATCGCCCTCGTGGATTATTCATTGTGCCTCATAACTTACAACTGTTGTTTATTGAACGATAAATCTTGATAGGAAGAGGTTTATTTCTTAAACATATCTGGCTTTTAGTTGTTATCAATTGCTAATGAATTTCCATTGTTAGTCACCGAGACCATAACACCCATGTATAGCATTAGAAAAATAGAATTGTTATGTAATATTAATATCAATACTTGTAAGTATTTATCACTTGGCTCATGATAATCATATATCAATTGCTGATTATTATCAATAACATAAAACCAAACAATGATAAGGTTCAAGATAAGTAATAGTTCAGTATAATTCATACAGATTGTTAACCTTAACCCTTTACTCCATAGACACTCATTCCTACACATTGCTTGTGGGAGCCTTTGGAAAACATTGTGGCAAAAGGTGAAATTGCTCGTGACGAGCAATTTCACCTTTTGCCACAATGTTTTCTATGCTATCAAAAGGTGTCATATACATGTAAGAAATGGCTTCATCTTTGCTGTTATTTAGGGTAAATTAGAGATGGCATAGAAATGCCTTATGGGGTAAATGGTTAACATAACATCTAAGTCCCACAACAACAATATACCCATAACCATACATCCCATATATCAAGGACCATGAAGGAGACAGCTTTTAAGAATTTTCTCTTTTTCTCACAATGTTTTCTACACATCAAAAACAATTTTCAATTTTTCAGTTAGATTAATTTTGTTTCCTTGAAATGCTTTCAATTCAGACATGCCTCAAATTCTGTCAGTGACTATTTTAACCCATTACCAAACGACAATATTTTTAGACTGGTCCAAATTGAAAGTATTTGCAGACGACAAAATAAAAGTGACTGAAAAATTTGAAATTTGTTTTGTGAAGGGTAGAAAACATTGTGGGAAAAGGAGAAAATGCTGGTTACCAGCGTCAAAAGTAGGGATTGTGTTGTAATGGCTTAATACGGGCAGGGCACAAATTTTGTTGTCTGGTGAAGAGTCAACAAAGATCCACAGCCCAATAACCACAGTATCAATTGTAGGCCTAAGTGGTAAATGATACACTGCCTGATACCTAAAAAAAGTCAGTATGAAGTAAAATTGACCAAATCCCACATGAAACCATACCTTTAGAAAACTGAGTTCCAGGCTCAGTGTTGACATGTCCTTTTTAAGGTGTAAAAAACAGATAAAACATAATTTTTGTGCATAAATATTGAAATAAAACATTCATTGTTAACACATTACATACTGAAACAAATTTACATTTATTTATTTATTCATTTAATTTTTTAAAGCCTTAACTCGTTACCGAACAACAAAATTTAAGACTGGTCCAAATTGACAGCATTTGCAGATGACAAAATAAATACGACTGAATAATTAAAATTTTATTTGGGAATGGTAGAAAACATTATGGCAAAAGGAGAAAATGTTGGTAACCAGCATTTTCTCCTTTTTACCACAATATTTGCTACCTTTTACAAAACAAATTTCAAATTTTCAGTCACTTTTATTTTGTTGTCTTCAAATGCTTTCGATTTGGACAACCCTAAAATTTTGTCATTTGGTAATTAATTGTGCAATTTACCTACAGATATTTTGTGTGATGGTAAAGAGAGTCTTGCTTGTTTATCACAGGGAAACAGAAAGGTATGATTTAGTGAGGCTGCATCTACCTTCGTTGCAGAGTTTTCACTAATTCTGACAATAACAGTCTTAATTTATTTCTACTCTTTGTCATGTTTTTTTTAGTCAGGTTGCATTCTCAGGTACAAAACTACATGTACTTACTTTTTGTAAAAAAAAAAGAAAACCTCCCTTGTTTTCAGTACATGTATCACAATACTCATAAAGATTTTTTTTATCTTATGCACATTTGTGTGACATCATTTTTTACATCATTTTGTGCATATTTTATGGAAGTAAACTGTTTCTTCTGGATATTACCACATATGCATCTATAGACATGCTTGTATTTTCTGATCTATAATTTGTGAAATAACGATAAGTGATTAAAAAAATCTTACTTCCATTGGCATTTGAGATAATACTTTATTAAACTTATTAAGAAAAAATGTTATAAAGCTCGCCAAAGGCTCACTTGATAACATTTTCCCTTGACTTGTTCTTTACCACACAATCCCGACTTTAAACAACCCTGTAAAAGCAGCCTTTTGAAAGCATTGTGGGAAAAGGAGAAAATGCTGGTAACCAGGATTTTCTCCTTTTCCCACAATGATTTCTACTCTTCCCAAACCAAGTTTAAATTTTTCAGTCACATTTACTTTGTTGTCTGCAAATTCTTCAATTTTGACCAGTCTAAAATTTTGTCATTTGGTAAAGAGTTAATAAAATTTTATCTCCAAAGCTGACTCAGTTCAGATCCTACATATCTCAAGCTAAAATAATCTAACTAAATCAATTAAGTACAAGCATAAAAGAAAGTTGTGTCAGACAAGTTTCACTTACCCTGTCTAATCCATACATTTTTCTCATTTTCATTGCTCTGATTCGGGCTTGTTTTGACCTTCGACCAGACACTTGACTTTGAGCCCCTGACATCTTTGACTTGGGTGTAGGCATGGGTACATCTGGGCTCCTTTAAAACACAGGAATATTTTGTTTATTTCTTATTTCTGTCTATGACAGCAGTATTTTTAAAAATTAGTTCATATTTGCACAATACACAAGCACAACAGATGTGCCTTAACACATTACCAAACTACAAAATTTTTGGCTTGTCCAAATCGAAAGCATTTGCAGACGACAAAAAAAAAAGAGACTGGAAAATTGAAATTTGTTTTCTGAAGGGTAGAAAACATTGTGGGGAAAAGGAGAAAATGCTGGTTACCAGCATTTTCTTCTTTTCCCACAATGTTTTCTATAGGCTTTCTATAGGCTTCTTTCACGGGGTTGTCGAAAGTAGGGATTGTGTGGTAATGGGTTAAACAATTGGAATTGCAATTGTAGGATGGTCAAAACTTGTCAGGTGATTCTGTTGTTTTTTAACTTCTTTAGTCCTCAAAAAGTAGAAACCAATTAAGAGTTTTATCATTGCAATTACCTTTGATCATCTGACAATACAATACAAATAATTTTACAATACAAATTACATGTACTTCTACAAATGATCTTTTTGAGACTATTTGATGATCTTTTACCAAAATAATATCGTTTCAAGAAAACAAATAAAGTTTCCTTTGATATCCTATACCCACTTCATCTGTTGTCCTGAATACTGGCAAAAATCTGAAACTTTTCAACAAAATCTTCTACAAAGGTTTCTCACGTGTACTGCATCTGTATATCTTGAGTAACTGTTATAATAAGGAAACTGTTTATATGGTATCCAATAACGATAGTTTTAGAAAAAAAATGAAAATGCTGTTTCCTTGACAATCCAAAAGTACCCAATAAATCTGTACTTTTGCCTATTCAAGAAAACACTCTCTACTCAATGGGAATCCATGCTTAACTTCTTTACTTAACTCTTTACCAAACGACAAAATTTTAGACTTGTCCAAATTGAAAGCAATTGCAGACGACAATATAAATGTGACCCAAAAATTGAAATTTGAATTGTGAAGGATAGAAAACATTGTTGGAAAAGGAGAAAATGCTGATTATCAGCATTTTCTCCTTTTCCCACAATGTTTTCAAAAGGCATCTTTCTCATGGTCGTTAAAAGTCAGGATTGTGTAGTAAAGAGTTAACCAGAAAATTTTATTTTTGTCCAAAGTAAAAGTTTTTGCAGACGACTGATTAAATGTAACCCACATGTTAGGATTTGTTTTGCAGAGGGTGGAAAGCACTGTTGAAAAAGGAGAAAATGGTGGTTACCAGGATTTTTTCCTTTTCCTACAATGTTTTATGGTCTTCTTCCTCAGGGTATTCAAAACTTCACATTGTTTGGTAAAGGTCAAATATCTCACCTCATTTCTGAGATCGCTCTGATATGTTGTATCTGTATATCTTGTGTAATTGGTCTTGTAACCAACAAAGGAATTTCCTCTCTTAACCTTGGTGTCAGTCGATGTGTAAATAGGAAATCCACAATATCATAAAATATTGTATGTCTCGGTAACACTGCAACAGAGAACACCAACAAATTACTACATAGGCTATTTCAGACAATCCACATACTGGTCCCACATACACAAAGAAAAATGTTTGTATAAAACAAAAATGTCTATTTTTTTAGTAAAAACCATTGTGAAAAAAAACATATATTGCACATATTTCAAATAGCTATTGACTGCAAAACAAATCCTGCTATAGATTGAAAGGTTTCATTTCTATGATAGTTGTATGTCTCAAAAAAGTAGAAATTCAACATTCAAAACTTCTTCACATGTAGTAAAGGATTAATTAACATACATGTTTATGGCTTTCTTAAATACCGGTATTCAGATAGTAGTAACAAAGACATCAAATATATTTGTCACTATATGAATTCCAATTTATATCTTTAAAAACCCTCACCATCTAATGTCAGTTTTCTCCAATAATTCTCTTTACCTCCAAGCTTGGCTGGAGATTCATCTGTATTTGTTAAATACTGAAAAAAAATCAGTTAACAAAATCCCTTAGAAGCATTTTTAACAGTGTCCCTTTATCAAACAATCCTGACTTTTAACGACACCCAACTAAAAAAACATTGGCAAAAAAAGAGAAAATGATAGTAAACAATTCCCAAACTGTTCACTATTTTTTCCTACAAATTCTATCACATTTAACCTGTCTGAATTGGAAGTATTTGTAATGACAGGTAAGATTAAGCTCAAATAATTGTTACGAGTCAGGCGTAACTAGAAAGAAGAAGCCAGCAACAAACGATAACAATTAACAGAATTTATTAACAAAAATATCAAATAAACAGTGACAATATTACAATAGTACAAAACAATACCTTAGACGTTAATTTCAGAAGACAAATTATTCCAGTCTTAATTCCAATCTGATCCTGATCCAAACTGAATGTAATCCAAACACACGAAGTAATCCTCACTTTAGTCTAGTCTGATCCGAATCCAAACTGAATGTAATCCAAGCACTAATTATGACACAAACACAAAATAATCCCCACTGTAGTCTGGCAATCATGTATTAACTAGTGAACACTGAGATGTAAAAAGCTTTTCCTTTTATAATAACAGAGAAACTTCCAGAAAATTCATGTTAAAATCAGTTGCATAACTTCTAGTAAACAGATTGTATAAAGGCCTGGAAACTTCCAGCACAATATTCCACAAGAGAGAATCCAGTTCTAAAAATAGCAACAGGGGAAAACCATTCAAAAATAGATACACACATGAACAAAGCTAATAATAACTGGGCATGTACATAACACTTCCCCCCTTGAAAAGAAAAAGAAAGGTTTATGAAATAAATCTTTCTTTTTTGCAATATTATTTATATACACGTATATGACACTTTAACTTAAGTATTACAGAGGAAATAACAAACACAAATATTAATAATTTAAGACTAATGAAAATAATCAAGGTAATGAAAGTACAATTTAAAAATTCAGTTTGAACATGATTTAGGGAATATGACTATTAGAATTTCAAACTCTTGAAAGAGCATCTGGTATAATGTTATCTTTCCCTTTTATGTGTCTTATGTCAAGATTAAACTCTTGAAGCAATAAACTCCACCTCAGTAATCTTTGATTCTTATTCTTAAGTTTGTGTAGAAAACTTAAAGGGTTATGATCACTGAATACAACAATCGGTGAAGTTGAAGAGGTTAAATAAACTTCGAACTGCTGGATTGCCAGAATTAAAGCAAGACACTCTTTTTCTATGGTGGAGTAATTTTTCTGATGTTTGTTAAATTTCTTAGAAAAGTAACAAACTGGGTGATCAATACCATTATTATCTTCTTGTAAAAGAACAGCACCAATACCAACATCACTTGCATCAACAGCTAATTTGAAACACTTGTCAAAATCAGGTGCCAAGAGAACTGGTGCGCTCTTAAGTATGGCTTTCAGACGATCAAATGCATCTTGACATTTGTCATTCCATTTGAACTTTGTGCTTTTCTTAAGTAAATTTGTTAAAGGTTCAGCAATACCTGAGAAATTTTTACAGAATTTCCTATAGTAGCCAGCCATACCAAGAAATCGCATCAGCTGTCTTTTACATTTAGGCACAGGAAACTCAGAGATAGCATTGACCTTAGCTTCTAAAGGTTTAACTTGACCCTGTCCCACAAGATGTCCTAGAAATGTTACAGTAGCATGACAAAATTCAGTTTTTGCAAGATTCACAGTCAGTTTTGCTTTACTGAGTCTGTCGAAGAACTTCCTGATTCTTTGAAGGTGGTCACTCCAACTGTCTGAGTAGATGATGACGTCGTCAATATATGCATCACAGCCATCTAATCCACATATAACATTGTTTATAAGCCGCTGAAACATTGCAGGAGAATTTTTCATCCCAAACGGCATAACTTTGTACTGGTACAGACCGTTTGGAGTAGCAAAGGCTGATACTTCTTTTGCTTTATCAGTCAGTGGAACTTGCCAGAATCCTTTTAGCAGGTCGAATTTGGTGACATATTTAGAATTTCCAACTTTGTCAATACAGTCATCAATTCTTGGTATTGGAAAAGAGTCTGTTTTTGTCACAGAGTTCACTTTACGATAGTCAGTACACATTCTATAAGTTCCATTTGATTTAGGTACTAATATACATGGTGAACTGTAATTACTCTGGCTAGGTTCAATAAAGTCATTTTCCAGTAAGTATTTTACTTCATCTTGGAGGTATTTCTGTTTCAAAGGATTCATCCTATATGGATGTTGCTTTATTGGTTTAGAATCTTCCACAATGACATCATGATAGATTTTATCTGTTCTTGTGGGGATATCAGGAAATAAATGTTCATATTCATGTATCAACTGTTTCAGCTCTTCCTGCTGCGATGGTTCCAAGTGAGAAAGTTTGTTGTCGAGGTTTCTCAAAATATCAGAATTCTCAAGTTTAGATGGACCAGGATCAGATTTATCATTAAAGTCAGAATTTACTTCAATTTCAAATACACTTGATTCTTGTGGGACAGTGTTTACAACTGTAATTGGTTTTGAAATAGAGCTATCTCTGTCAAAGTATTCCTTTAACATATTTATATGACACATTTGTTTGTTTTTACGCCTTCCTGGAGTATTAATTATATAGTTCAAATCACTTGTTTTCTTGTCAATAGTGTAGGGTCCAAAATATCTTGCCTGTAGAGGTCTGCCAGGTATTGGCAAAAGAGCAAGGACTTTGTCACCTGGTTTAAATTTTCTATCAATAACATGGCTGTCATATCTTGCTTTCATTTTGCCCCGAGACATTTCAAGATTAGACCTAGCAACCTCACATGCCCTAGACAGTCTATTTCTGAAGTCAGAAACATACTGCAGTAAATTCAAAGGTGTTTCATCATTTGAGAGAAATTTCTCCTTCAAAAGTTTTAAAGGTCCACGAACAGAATGGCCAAAAACTAATTCAAAAGGACTGAAACCAAGAGATTCTTGTACAGATTCTCTGGCTGCAAATAGTAACAAATGGATGCCCTCATCCCAATCTTTTTCAGTGTCAAAGCAATATGATCTTATCATATTTTTTAATGTCTGGTGAAATCTTTCTAAAGCACCTTGACTTTCAGGGTGATAGGCGGATGACCTGTATTGCTTGATTCCTAATTCATGCATAACCTGTTGGAATATACCAGACATAAAATTTGACCCTTGATCAGACTGAACTGATTTTGGAAGACCAACAAATGTGAAAAATTTTATAAGAGCTTTGACTATTGACTTTGTTTTGATGTTCCTTAAAGGAATAGCTTGAGGAAAACGTGTAGAAGTACACATAATTGTTAAGAGATACTCATTTCCTGACTTGGTTCGAGGTAAAGGACCAACACAATCTATAAGTATCCTACTGAAAGGTTCATCAAAAGCAGGAATAGGTTGTAATTGAGCTTTGGGAATGGTTTGGTTGGGTTTACCTACCATTTGACATGTATGGCAAGTTTTACAATATTTAGAGACATCTGATTTGAGACCAGGCCAATAAAAATGAGTAATAATTTTGTGATAGGTCTTGTTTATACCTAGATGACCTGACATAGGACTTTCATGGGCTATACTTAGTATTTCATGACGATATGACTTTGGAACCACAATTTGGTGGTAAACAGCCCATTCATCATCAGCTGGGACATCAAATGGTCGCCATTTTCTCATAAGAATCCCATTCTTTATATAGTAACAGATTGGGACCTCTGAAATTTCATCTTCAGGTAAAGCCCTAAAAATTAATTTTGAAATCTCAGGATCAGCTTGCTGTTCCTGGATAAGCTGTGACTTTGACAGCGTGTCATGACCTTGGTCAATAGACCGTGGTGGTGAATGACAAGACATTGACAAGTCTGTCTGATTATCAGACAAACTGGGATCAAGAGACTTTTTAATCTCATTATTAAAATATTGACTGATAAAGGTATCCGTCAAGTCAATGTCAGAGTTTGAGTTTTTCAAAATGGCCTTTTTAGCCATAGCTCGGGTAACTGCACAAGAAGGATACAAGTCAGGAATTTCCTGCTCGATAGGGTCATCTGTTTGACCTATATTTGGTGTGTCAGTTACAAGTGGATTTACCACAACCTTATCTCCAGCTAAGTCATTGCCTAGCAGTAAATGGACACCTTTAAATGGTAAGGAAGGTTTAATACCAATAACCACAGGCCCAGTAACCAAATCTGATGACAAATTAACATGATGGAGAGGGATATTAACAGTTCCACACTCTACACCCTGAATAAGGACACTAGTACCGGAAGAAGTCTTCTCAGAAAAAGGCAGTATATCTGCTAAAATAAGAGATTGAGAAGCTCCTGTGTCTCTTAAAATTTTAATAGGGGTAGGTGGGCAATTATCACATGAAAGTGATACAAAACCATTCAACATAAATGGTTCAAAAATCTCCATAGTAGAATCAGACTTGGGTTTTGTGACTATGTCAATTGTATTGGTTTTAATAGAAGACTGTGGCCTTGGTCTAAGAGTGGTGAGCCCTGTTGGTTTGGCTTCATCACTTTCTAACTTCCTTTTTAATTTCAAACATTCAGAAACAAGGTGACCAGGTTTCTTACAATAGTTACAAGTGGGTCGAGATAAGGGATATTGACTTTTGGTTTCACTAGTAGAATTGGGTTTGGGTGTATTGGATTGACTGGGCATGCCAGATGAATTACCAGACATAGATTTATTTTGGGGATGTGAGGAAGTAGGTTTTGCTTTAGCAATAAAAGAAACTTTATGTGTAAGATAGTAATTATCAGCCAGACGAGCTGCTTCTTCTAAAGTTTCAACTTGTTTTTCGTCTAAGAATGTCTTAACATCAAATTGAATACAACGTTTGAATTCTTCAACTAACATAAGTTGTCTTAGTTTATCATAATTTTGGTCTATTTTCTTAGAACAGCACCATCTATCAAATAACTGTTCTTTGTTTCTAGCAAATTCAACATGAGTCTGGTTGGAATCTTTTTTACAATTTCTAAATTTTTGTCTATATGCTTCTGGGACCAGCTCATAACCTTTGAGAATAAGTTCTTTAACAGTCTCATAATGATGACATTGTTCAACACCTAGTTGTGTATAAATTTCACGAGCTTTGCCTATCAAAACACTTTGCAGAAGCAAAGTCCAGTGCTCTTTTGGCCAATTTAAGTTTTCTGCAACTTTTTCAAAGTGTAGGAAGTATTTATCAACTTCTTTTTCTTGAAATGGAGGAACAAGCCTAATATGTTTTGTAACATCGAAATTGTATTCAACCTTTTCCTTGGGCTGATTTGCTCTTTCTTGCATTTCAATTTCCCTCATTCTTAATTGAAATTCTCTCTCCTTCTCTCTCTCTTCTCTTTCCCTTTCTCTTTCCTTCTCTCTCTCTTCTCTTTCCCTCTCTCTCTCTTCTCTTTCCCTTTCTCTTTCCTTCTCTCTCTCTTCTCTTTCTTCTCTCTGTCTTTCCTTTTCTCTTTCTATTTCTAACTGTCTGATCTGAAGTTTTAATTCAAGTTCTTTCGAACTTGAAACTGACTGAATGTCAACTATCAGGGAAAGAGCATTTTCATTAAAAATCTCCTCATCAACAAAATATTGTACCAAAATGTTCTTAATTTCATGTTTACGCATTGAAGATTTTATTTCAGACAATTTATAGTGCTTAGCAAGATTAAGCAAATCAGTCTTTTTACCCAAATTCAGTAACTCCACAGATGGTTCAGCCGTAAATTTATCTAAGTCAAAAGACATGTTTGTTTGTTGCTGGATTCAAGTACAAATTGTATTATAATTACTGATTAGTAGACGAATGCGTTAGTCTATTTTCCAATCGATGGATAGTCCAAAATGGAAAACAAATACGTTAGTCTATTTTCCAATCGATGGATAGTCCAAAATGGAAAACAAATACGTTAGTCTATTTTCCAATCCCGGACGAGCCCCCAATTTCTGTTACGAGTCAGGCGTAACTAGAAAGAAGAAGCCAGCAACAAACGATAACAATTAACAGAATTTATTAACAAAAATATCAAATAAACAGTGACAATATTACAATAGTACAAAACAATACCTTAGACGTTAATTTCAGAAGACAAATTATTCCAGTCTTAATTCCAATCTGATCCTGATCCAAACTGAATGTAATCCAAACACACGAAGTAATCCTCACTTTAGTCTAGTCTGATCCGAATCCAAACTGAATGTAATCCAAGCACTAATTATGACACAAACACAAAATAATCCCCACTGTAGTCTGGCAATCATGTATTAACTAGTGAACACTGAGATGTAAAAAGCTTTTCCTTTTATAATAACAGAGAAACTTCCAGAAAATTCATGTTAAAATCAGTTGCATAACTTCTAGTAAACAGATTGTATAAAGGCCTGGAAACTTCCAGCACAATATTCCACAAGAGAGAATCCAGTTCTAAAAATAGCAACAGGGGAAAACCATTCAAAAATAGATACACACATGAACAAAGCTAATAATAACTGGGCATGTACATAACATAATCAACTTGTCTCTTATAGAGTAGAAAACATTATGGAAAAAGAACAAAATGCTTATTACCAGGGCCTAGTAGTTGTTAATCTTACACCTACACCTATGAGCCATGCAGGACCCCTCTAAATGTTTTGAAGGACTGAAAATTTTCCAGAATACAATTAGAATTTATGCTTTTGTCTTTGAATGTATATAAGCATAGAACTATGATTACTTACTTGCATATAATCTTTCAATGTAGTCACATCAAGTTCGTCAGTTATTTTATATTTTCTTTGAAACATAGCATCCTGTAACATTTGCTCATAAAACTGTCGGTTGCCCATTAACCTCAAGGAATCTTCAGCTGCCTGTAGGAAAGATAAGATAACTAGGAAAATACATGTATAAATAAATAATCCCATGTTTTTACAGCCCTATCAAAGAAGACTACTAAAAACATTGTGGGAAAAGACAAAATTGCCGGTCACCAGCTTTTTATCCTTTTCCTGTTTTTTTCTGCCTTTTCGAAGTAGAATACCACTATTTCAGACCCATCAACTTAGTTGTCTGCAAAAGTTTTCAATTTGGACACGTCCACAATTTTGTGGTCTGCTGAAGGTTTATTTGCATGTACTGTTTATTCTATATCAGATCTTTACCACACAATTCTAAGCTTTAACAAACCTGAGATAGATACTGTTTGATAACATTATAGGACCATGTTTTCCATCCTATCAAAGCCAAATTCCATCCTTTGAGCAACAAGTAAACTGTCGTCTGAAAATCTGTTCAGCTTTAAAATTAAGTCTTTACCACACGAGAAAATTCTAGACTAGTCCAAATTGAAAGCATTTGCAGGCAACAAAATAAAGGTGACTGAAAAATTGAAATCTGTTTTGGGAGGGTAGAAAACACTGTGGGAAACGGAGAAAATGCTGGTCACCAGCATTTTCTCCTTTTCCCACAGTGTTTTCAAAAGGCTTCTTTCTCAGGGGTGTCCAAAGTAGGGATTGTGTGGTAATGGGTTATTAACAAGTTAAGTTTTGTCGTCTGCTGAAGATTTATTTACATTTACCCTTCAACTTGTGCTAAGCTAGCATCTTTGGGGCCTTTACAATAAGCTTGCTTAACTCTTTACCAAGCAACCCCAGGTTTTTCCGACCCTGAGATAGAAGCCTTCAGAAAACATTGTGGGAAAAGGAGAAAATATTGGTAACAAGCATCTTCTCTTTTCCAACAATGTCTTCTACCCTGGAGGAAACAAATTTTGATTTTTGAGTTACATTTATTTTGTCATCATTCTGCAAATGCTTTCAATTTGGACTAGTCCAAAATTTTGTTATTTGGTAAAGAGTTAACTCTTTATCAAACAGTAAAGTTTTAGACATGTTCAAATTGAAAATATTCGCAGATGACAGTTTCAATGGTGTTAAAATGATTAAAAGGGCAGATAGCATTGTGGAAAAAAAGGAGAAAAGGCTGGTTACCTACTTTTTCTCCTTTTCTGACAATATTTTCAAAAAAATTCTTCTTCAGGGTTGTTAAAATCAGAGATTGTCTGGTAAAGGACCAGACCTTTACAAAACATAAAAATTTTGGATTTGTTCCAATTTAGAGCATTCACAGACAACAATTTCCTTTTCCCGCCGTGTTTTCAACCCTTTCATTAACAGAATTTGTTAATGAAAGGGTTGAAAACATGGTGGGAAAAGGAGAAAATGCTGGTTAACAGCATTTACTTCTTTTCCCACAATGTTTTCAAAAACCCTCTTTGTCAAAGTCAAAACTTTGGATTTTACAGCTAAGGATAAATAAAGGTGAGCAGCAAATATAGATTTAACCCTTTACTACACAACAAAATTTTAGACAGATCCAAATTGAAAGCATATCCAGTGGACATAGAAAATGTGGCACAAGTAATGGGGTTTGTCTGTAAAAGAAAAGAAAACATTGAGGGAGAAGGAGAAAATGCTGGTAGCCAGCATTTTCTCCATCTCCCACAGTGTTTTCAAAAGCTTTCTTTCTCATGGTCATTTAAACACAGGATTGTGTGGCACAGGGTTAACCCTCACTGTACTTACATCTGTGGCAGGTTTAATGATCCTTTTTCCACTCAAATACTTTACTCCTTTACCATCTGAGTGGATAAATACCTTGAAGAAAATCATTGGAGGGAATTCACCACCACCAAATCTGTGAAAAATATGAGAAAGAAGTAAGCCAATGGTTCAACAGAGGCTATGCTATATAAAAGGCTGCACTTTGTAAGTAAACATTAACCATTTTAACCAGCCAATATAGCTCAGTAGGTAGAGCTTAGGACTCGTGAACACTCGGATCACTACAGGTTGTAAGTTCGAATCCCTGGCTCGCCAACTGAAATTACTAATAGTCTTTCAGATAAGAAATAAAACCGAGGTCCTGTGTGACGGTGCTATACGCCAAGCACGTTAAAGAACCAGGTGAAGCTCTTAGTAGTTTCGACCTGTATCCTTGCACTATAACAACTAACCATCTTCTGAGAGTGTCGCTCAGATGGGCAACTGGTAGCGACGATAAATTAACTGAAATAACCAAACCAAGTGAACATTATTAGTATAACAAGAAAGAAATAAGGACCGGACACTGACAATATATTGGTAAATAACATTAATTCTGTAGCTCCTGTTTAAAAACCAGTTTTGAAATTTCTTCAGATACTATTAAACCTAAGAGATCTGTAAAAATGCAAATAATATCACTAAATTTCAACAAAATCAGATGTAAAGTGTGGACACTATTAAATACAGAAGATTTTAATCGTTTTCCCCTTGTTTGAAGAATTTACAAAATCTGGTTTCTTTTCCTTATTCATGTACATGTGTTAGATTTACACTGGTGAATAGTCTTTGATAGTGCAAATAGATATTCATTAATATTTAGATTGCAAATTTATGATACTGTTTCAAAAGACGAAATTACAAATACCTTGGCAACTTCCAAAAGAAGCAGAAAATGCAAATCTGAGTGAACAAGAAAGAAGTTGAATGACAGTCTGAGCAGGCCACATGATAATCAGATTAGCCAAAAACATTACCTATTTACGGAAAAAATTGTACAGAAAAAAAGATTTGACCTGAATCGGACCCGTATCTGCTGACATTTATCGTTTAAAAATTCTGCTTCCTTTGGTGCAACCTTTCTGAGAATTTCCCCTGATAAGGAGTTTTCCTGAAATTAAAAACAACAAAAATAATACAGCTACAGCATTTAAGCTAAAACATTTTGTGATTATCATAACATTAGCAGTTATACCAACTCTCAGTTGCTGAAAAGCGATTTTAACATCATACTTCAACTCTTTACCAAACAACAGCTTTAGAATTGTCCAAATTGGAAGCATTTGCAAACGACTAAATAAACATTACGCAAAAATTGAAATTTGCGTCCAGCAGGGTTGAAAACATTGTGGGAAAAGGAGAAAATGCTGGTTACCAGCATTTTCTCCATTTCCCACAATATTTTCAAAAGCTTTCCTTCTCAGGGTCCTTAAAAGTCAGGATTGTGTGGTAAAGGGTCAACTTTTTACAATAAAAGAAAAATCAAGACTTGTCAAATTGTCCAATGTGGCTCAAATGATGCAATTTGTCTCTGTAAGGATAGAAAACAGTCTGGGCAAAAGGAGAAAATGCAGGAAACAAACTGTTTTAAACTGTTTTTTAAACTGTTTCCTTCCCTAGGGATTTTTAAATGTTGGGACTGTACAGTTGGGTTAGTGAAGAGTTAATAAAAATGTGAACATGTAAAAACGGTCAGCTTCAATAAGATACAGCATTATCGCCCACTAGATTGCTTTCCACAAATACTCATCTGTCTAATTTGGGCATCCTGGGTACAGAACCGGACTACTTTTCTACATGACAACCCTTACTTTGAATTTCAAACTAAAATAAACATTTACTCTATAAAAATGCCACTTGGTGCAATTAATTCAGCTATGATCAGCAGTTAAGAGAAATATGGAGCTAAAAAAGGCCTGATTTTTTCTCAAACATATTGATAAAAGCCGTTTTCTCCACTGCTACTTTACAGTGCTTATTACTACAGTCTCCCCAATATCGGGGAGAGTGATGCCTCATATAAGACAGGTTGAATCTTCGAAGAATATAATACGCGCAGACAACATAAGATACAGAAAACAAGTGAAAGGAGAAAGTTGCATAAAGATACATACAGCTGCACAAACAGCATGTTTCAACAATCTAAACATCTGTCTGTCTCTGTAGCCAATCCAAGCTTTCTCTATGATACTAGCAGCAGCCTGTCGAATTAGCCTGAAATATAAAGTGAAGAATTTTATATTGAATTTGTCTATCAATCCAAGCCAGTCTATTTGGTATTGGCAGCTGCCTAAAATCAGTCGAAGATACAGAGGGAAACACTGACACTGTCTAATCTTGGTCTACCCTTCTGGCTATGGCATCTGTACATGTACATGTACTAAGCAGAGTGTGAAATGTCAGACAAAGACAATGGATTTTTAAGTAAAGGTTCAAGTAAATGTTTAAGTAAAGGTTAAGTTAAGTAAAAGTTTAAGTAAAGGCTCAACCGTTCAAGGATACAACCTAACAGCTAGAGAGAAAACAAGAGGGCCAAAATGGACCTGGATTGCTCACCTGTATATTTTAGAAATTTGGAAGTATTGAAATTTTGGGAACAAACTAGTTTTTCTTGCCAAGCAATGTTGGAAAGTCACCTGTAAAAATAATTTCAAAATCTGTCACCAACCCTACAATCATCGCCACAACCATGTTTTGGAAAAACAGAATTCTGCAAATAAAGTTTGGAATATATCACCCAATGACCATTTCTTGAACAAGAGCACATGCCCGATAGTGGCTAAAAATACCAAGCTGACCAAGAGCACTGGAGCATGCGAGTACCAACAGTTGGCTGTTGGGTGCTGGACAGTAAGTAAAAGTTCTAGGTCGAAAAAGGGGCATAATTTTGACATAATGGTTTTAAAGTTATCTGTCCTTGTTGTATGGGTTGCTCATTTAATAGTGAATAATTAGTTAGTTTCATGTACATGTGATGAGTGGAAGCCGAGATATAGCAAAATGTCAAAGTTTTTGCACAACGACAACACAGACTAACAACGGGCCTATGGCAATACCTCGATGTTTTCTCCAAAAACAGCCAAGCTGAAAAAGCATCTTAATATAAGGATCATTTCTATGAGTTGTTTTCAAAATCTGACAAGTGGTTAAAAAGAATTTCAAAGAATGCAAAGAGCCCTCCCCCCATTTTTTTTGTCTGATCAATTTGACCCCTTGTTTCAGAGAAAATTCTTAAAGAATTTTATAGAAAATTCCATTTGGTTGCCATGGCAATCAGAGTTTTTGAGAATAGTATAGTATGAATAAAAAACCTACTCTTTTTCTGAGACTGCTGGTTGTCTGAGGTGTTTACCAGGTGTGGGGCTACGACCACCATGACCTTTCACCTGTGACCCCTGGGAACTTAAGGGAGTAGTCAGCTGCCTGTGCTGCCCGAATTCCTGGCCCTCGAGGGTAGCCACAAATTCTCCTTTGAGTTGAGGGGCTGAGGGGGACTTTTTAGTCTCATACTGTAAATAACATATTAATAGTTAGCTTATAAGCCCTTTACCATAAAATCCACTTTCTTTAAAAAAAACCTGGAGCTTTTGAAAAGATCATAGAAAAAGAAGAAAATGCTGGTAACAGTTTTCTCACTAGGGCTTCAAAAGTTCATTTCCAAACTGCAAAGTTGGATTTCAGGCTGAAGACTGAATTCCCATACAGTCAGGATAAATTTGCATATGTGACCTGTCACACAAAAAGGGGCAATCTCAGAATTCTGTACTTCAATTAGATGAAAAGAAATCAAAAGTGGTGCAGGTCAATGCTGATAGTTAAAAATTGGTTGTACCTTACAGTAAGATGACCACTTTTCATTAAAAAAAATTCATAAAAGCAGAACATGTTTACCTGGTCAGCCTGCCCAATCCAAACAGTTTGACCAGGGTCGACACCCTGACGCAGTTCCCATATGGTCCCTTTTTGCGTGATGGGTCACATATGCAAGTTACAAACATGTAAAAAGGTTATGCCTATATTTACAAATATAAATTTGTGTCCCTACACCAAGTAGATTACATATAGTTCTCTCTCTTGGTACTAAGCGTCCAATTTCTAGAACAATGAAAAAGTCTAGTCCTAGTTCAGTTACTGGATCATCTTGTCTCTAGTTTTGTGTGTGTGTGTTTTTTTTGTTTGTTCCTTTTTTGACTTTCACACTAGTCTGACCACCAGGCTGATCTGGGGCATCCCTTCAATCCCCCAAAATATCTTTCCATTTTAAATATTGTTCAAAGATAATATCAAGCACATGAAAAATGTATGCGAGACAATCTAGTAATGGTAAAATGAAATATAGTTTTGTAGAATATTGTTCCTATAATCGTATTTAAATAGATCTGATTGACTTTTTGTTTTCAATACAAAGAGAGATTGAAAAATCAACCAGAAAGTTAAAAGATCATGAACAATACTCATTTATCTCACTCTCCACAACTTGTTGGATTCCTTAACTACATCTAACTTGATCAAGGGATCACCCGAGGCCGAAATGCCGAAAATCAATTTAACAATATCTATTTCCATGGCTTTCAGGCAATACTGTGTTCACCGCCATTCTTTAATAAAATATTCAGATTATCTAAATGAACTAGTCTATAGTACATCCGTTGATACGTAATGAGCAAATTCCAAACAAAATGGCAGCAATTAGTATACTAACTACTTGTCATCCACAGTTTACCAGGGATTGATTATTAGTTTTCTAGAGAGCCACGCCTACCTCTTAGACTACCAGACTTTATTCATTTCCTGTGTGTTGGATTTTTAACATGAAACATCTTGTAAATGATCACTTAACCCTTTACCAAACGATCCCTGGTTTTTTCGACCCTGGGGTAGAAACCTTTTGAAAACATTGTGGGAAAAGAAGAAAATGCTGGTAACCAGCATTTTCTCCTTTTCCCACAATGTTTTCTACCCTGATGGAAACAAATTTTAAATTTTGATTTATGTTTATTTTGTCGTCTATAATTACTTTCAATTTGGACCAGTCTAAAATTTTGTCGTTTGGGAAAGGGTTAATTGGTAAATCAATTTCAACTGCTTAAAGGTGGGTATTTAGAATTTTTACATCTCACAAAATTAAAAAATATATATATCACTGAAATTTATATGAAAAGATAATACAAATCATCAATAATTAAGACTCATAAAATTACAAAAGAATTTTTTTTTTTATGGTGTTCCCTTAAAAGGCTACGTAGCCTCTTAAGCTATTTTTAAATTTCGCGCCAAAAATCAATAAAGCATTGTGGGAATGTCAAGTGACATTACATTACATAACAAACATGTAATAATTATTTTCCATAATGTCTTCTTCGGACGGATGTTTGAAGCTTTGTCTGTGTTTTCCAGTATTTAAATGAGACAATTGATAATCTAAAAATAGAACGTGTCTCCCATTGGTGTCAACCTGGGCCGTAGTAAATCTCTAATTTCTCGTGTTTTTGGATGGTTTTTGACTGCTGGGGTTTTATGAATGCAAACTAAAAGGCTATGGGAGTATAAGGATGATTTCTTTGCATTTTTGTAAAATTTTCGTCCCAAGGGTGGTATCCTTGAAAAAATGTGTCATCAAGTAGAATTTTTTAAGTTAGGATTCTTTGTTGTCAGTCTGGAAAAGTTATCATCTCAAAATGACAGTATTGGCATTTCTGAGAATTACTGGTAACCAGCAATTTTCTCCTTTTCCCACAACGCTTTCTGATAAACTGTAGGCATGTTCCATCATTTGAGCCACTTTTCATTTATATTCCATTATTTCATTAAAATTGTTTGTTTTTCACTCTTCATCATAAAAACTAAAATTTCAAGAGTTTTTCCTTCTGTGCTGATCACAGAGTGTTTGAATCATTTATCACTGCTGTAACTGTATAATTTCCTATCTTCATATAAAGAGAAAAATAGCTAAATATGTATTAAAATCAGTACTTGAAGATGTGTAGGTGTTCTACGAAGTCCTCCACCTGGACTGCTGGCTTTTCTCCTGTGTTCCTCTGATGCAGCTGATGGTAGTTTCACATTAATTGATGTCTTACTAGCTGTGCTTTTAGCATCAGCATTTTTCCCCTCTGGCGAGTCTACAAAATACAATAATTATACGACCAAAGGTGTACAAACTATATGAATACACAACAGAAATTCAAGGTCGATGCCAATCAAATAAAAGATTATTACACTTGTAAAGTATAATAACAGCCAAATCACAACATTTGCAACAAGATAGGATGAAAGGTGAAACAAATTTCTGAAATGATTAAAGACTTTTACATAAAGTTTCTGAATATGAAATATTCCTGTAATCCTGTTGTGATATATGAGGATGGGTGGACTCATGACCAGATGCTCGGCTAGCTCATTTGGTAGAGCTGCGGTACTAGTGTTCCAGGTTTGAGTCCCGTGTCAGGTACACATTTTTCTCTTGATTTACTTCATTGGCAACAAGGTAAATTGGTGTTCACTGGATGCGGCACCGGCAGTCTATGGGAGCTGATGGGAGAGTTAATTACTCCCAAAAAATCAGGAGTATTGTGGTAACATAATGTTGGGTGGACTCATGACCAGATGCCCGGCTATAGCTCAGTTGGTAGAGCTGCTGTAGTAGTGCTTGGGGGGGTCTTGGGTTGCATCCCGGATCGGGCACACTTTTCTCCCTTTTCTTCAATCCTTTGCCACATATTCCTGAGTTAAATCTCTGAAGAAAACCTTTAAAAACATTGTGGAAAAATGAGAAATACTGGCCACCAGCTACCTTTAGTTTTAAGGTATCCGATGCTATTTTTGTTACTAGTCTTCGCATACACCTTCAGACCAACCTTCAATTAAGGCATCTCGAACAAATATGATTTTACCCCATCTTTTTTTGGAACTGGTCTATGCGACAAAATTTCCAATCACAGCTAATAGAATGGGCATGGATAGTTAGATAAATGATTAATCTTTAACATCACACAAACTGTGCTGCAAAATACGAATTAAATCAATGGAAATTTAACTTTTTCCCAATGTAAATAAATCCAGTGTAATTTGTAAACAACAAACATGGCGACTTTTGTTAAACAGGCATACGCACTGAACAGAATTTGAATTTTGTACTGTCTGGTGCTCTAACCTTCAACAACCAAGTTCGTTCAAGGTGCGTTTGAGAGTTAGATATTAATTAACATCATTTTTTTTTTTTGTAAAGATTAATTATTTATCTAATGATCAATGCCCCTTTTATTAGCTGTCATTGGAAATTTTGTCACATAGACCAGTTCGAAAAGATGCAGGTAAAATCATGTTTGTTCCAGAAACTGTAAATGAAGGTTGGTCTGAAGGTAAATGCTGAGACCATACATATATAGCATCGGAACATACACCTTCAGACTGAAGGTAGCCACCAGCATATCATTGTCCAAAAATATTTTCTAAAATTTCAAAAACAAATTTCGTCACAGGCACCACACTGAATTTGTCGTGTCTTATGCTATTATGTTAGGCAGGTCTAACATGTTGTCATCTGTTAGTAGATAAAAGGAAAAAATCGTTTCAATCATCAGGTAAAAATCCACAAACATACCCATTACGGTAAAAATCGAAAGACTTTTCCGGGTTTGGTGTTCACATATTTACGAAAACGTAGCCCAATCTGGTTAATTACATAAATTAGCTGGAATTTGTCTCAATAAAAGGAAAAGTGTATAGAATTTGATTTTTTTTTTTTGGTTTCTACTGAAAACAAATGGCGACTTCCGTAGCGATTACCTACTTCCGTCCGTAGGATACCAGCAATTATAACCTTAATCCATGTGCGGGATACCAGCTAAAATATAGCTTACTCTTTCGTCACCAACAACTTCGCAATTGTGATGGTTCGCTACTAAATGATACGGCTTCAGTTTTGCACTCCCTTAGTATGGATAAAGTTCTGTCCCAAAAGGCGATGTTACCTTTTGACTGGTGCATAATAAATGTCCAATTACGAAAAATATCACCGTAGCTTCTCATTATTGGCACTACCAGCCCTTTTTACCTGGAAAAGTCTTCCGGAGAACTTCGGCAGAGTGGAAGGTTTTGCCAGATCAAAGCTCTAATGTCCAGGCTGAATGCTCGAGACTGTAACTCCAGTGCATGCTTGAGATAATCTTTCACATGACCAGCCTGTCACATGGCCAGCCCTATTTTTTGGGGGTGGGGGTGGGGATGGGGTGTTTCAGTATTTCATATCGTTTGCTGTGATACTTCAGATTACTTTAGGTTATTAGCCTTTTAAGTAATCCTGGCTCATCTATGTTTAAAAAATATAATAGTCTTTATTATTTTCTTTTTTTCTTTACATACACATATTAACTTTAGAGAGAGAGCGGGAGCATAGACTCCCCTGTAAACCTAATTAAGTTGTTGTCTGCTATTTCTATTTTACCATACTAAATGATAGATCTAAGTATGAAGGTTTATAGCAACAGTTGCTAAAAGGCCTTTTGGGCCAGGTGTTCAGCGAAAAACAGTACTGATAGATAAAGAGATCTACTATGTAAATACTTTTTAACTAAACCCTTATTCGGTTGGCTTTATCAGTCCAACGTACAAAATATGTCTATTACTGGAACATCTCCACCTCCCAAAATTTGAAAAGCATATCAATTTTCATTTTGTTTTGATCAAATAATCAAATCAGATCAATGGAATATTGGATGTATGCTAGATAACTAATATTCACAATTTTAAGCCCAAATTAACCCATAGTCAGTCAAACTCTTCATTTAACAAACATTGGGCAAGAAGCATTTGAAGCATTGTGGTATAATAAGATTAACAGCATTTTCGTTTTCCCTCCAAACTTTTCCAGCCCGTCAAATAAATTTTCATCAATTTTGACATGTTAATTATGTTGTCTGCGATTTATGTTTTAGATTTCATCAAGTCTAAAAGTTTTGTCTGATGGTAAAGATTTGAAAAGACTAAGCTACTTAGTAATTTTATATTAGGAATTTCCAAATCTCATAAAGTCCATTACAACCATTTCTCATTGGTTATGATATGGTTCAATCTGGAAACCATCACACCGAGATATGGAACGAAAAATAAATGATACGAAAATTTAAAGGTACGAAATTTTCAAGGTACGTAAATGCATATAATTCCTGTTCCGTCATGCGCAACTGATACATTCCGGAGCTGTCTGCTACATTGGACATTTTTAACTGAGAAAAGTGCAAATTTTGAGCAAAAAAGAAATTTTTACATAATTCTCAACTACTGTCGAGACAAAAAGAGCTATGAGGCTCAAAACATCATTGCAGAAAGATCCAAAACATATCCTTTTTTTTCGGATTTGAATATTGAAATTGAAAATCGGCTCTCCACCCACTTAACAACTCAGTAAACAATCTCTTGATATGTTGATATGCTTAACCCTTTCCCAAACGACAAATTTTGGCCTCTTCCAAACCAAAAGAGTTTTCAGACGACAATTTTTGATTTTAAGAAAATACCAGAAAGTTCTCAAAAATGGTAGAAAACACTGGGAAAAGGAGAAATAGCTCATTACGAGCAGTTTCTCCGTTTCCCACAGTGTTTTCAAGAGTTTTACTGCAGCCACGTAAAAACCAGGGCTTGTTTGGGAAAGGGTTAAATCAGACTTGGAAGACTACCGAATACGAAATACTGACTTTTGTATTAAGTGGGGTTTTTCTGCATGTGTTGACCAGTTGTGTGACGGATAACTTAAAGATGTGATTTTGTTGATTATTGCTCACTTTCTCACATACACTTCAGAAAAAAAATAGCATCCGCTGTACATCTTAAAGATGCCTGTCTACAGCCGGTGAGCAGAAACGCTGTTAAATTTCAAAAAGAAAAATAGAATGGTATAGAAATCTGTCCTTTGTGTACACAAGGATAAATTACTGACATGATCGTGTAAATGAAAAAAGAAACACGGGGGTTTGTGTGAAAAACCTAAAATTTGCCAGAAGAAAACTGGCTGACGATCGAAGCTGTAAACAATAGCAGTGACTCACGGAAATTTATCGTTGGTGTCGGATACGGTGTAACTTACATATAAGCCTCGATCTCAGTCTAAAAATAGAGGATGCAACAGAGAAGCATCCATTTTCCTTTATTTACCACATCAAGGCAAGGTCAAATATTGTCACGTTACAGTATGCATGATCATCATACGAATCTACCCCCTGGCCAAATTGGGAAAAAAATAATCGACAAAATGTCAAAATTGGGAAAATAATATTGACAAAAAATATAAAGTTTGGAACACATTTAATCTTACTATAAACTTATTCAAACATTAAATGTACTACTGAATCAATTCTGCTTCTTTTTTCCAAACTTCTTTCTTTTTTGGATGGATTTGCTCTCTTTTGTCTTTCATACTAGTTCAGCTCCCAACAGACCCTGCTAGGCAGGATATTTAAATAAAGATATTTGTTTTTCTGGTGAATGAATACAGGAATTATTTCCCATTTTATTTTTTATATTGTGTATATGCAAGACAACTGATAGAGGCCCGTATCAAGGCTAGATAAGACAAATTGAGGAGCCTCTGATCGGCTGAAGTTTTGTTTGACAATTGTTTTGTTATAGATTTTCATGGTTTTTTTCCCCATGACGATTTATCTTTGAAATTGATTTTTTGAATGCTTTGATATACAAAGAAAGATTTAAAATTCGTCATTTTCTGTGGTAGACCTATTACAGTATTGAAAAGAAATTGTTGAAAATGAATTAGAGGGAGGAAACTTCACTCATGAAATTTGCTTCTACAACTTGAGACAATTGATCAAAATTTGAGAGAGGAAAAAAATACTCTAGATTCAGCCGGGTATTTTTCATAACTTATTCCTGATTCAGGACTGTCAATTTAGGAGCTGGGTTCTTTTTTCCCTCACGAAACTCCTCTTCGCTTTAATATGCAAGGCAGTTGCCGAGAAATTAACGGTCGTCTTATTTTGTTTGTGTAAAGCAAGAACAGTTTACAGCCAGATAATCCAGTCAACACATGGATCGGTTGAAATTATGTAGACGCAGTCTATAGTTAATTCGCCCCCAATTATTTTCATACCTACAATACGATGTCTGTCAATTTCCTGCTTGAACTGTGGTCAGTGCACACAAATTTGTGTGTGGATTAAAACTCTGGCTGATACATCAGACTATTTTCTTTTCTAGCGTCTAATTGGGAATTTTATTTTGAGGAATTGGGGAAAAATACTCTTTTTTGCAATTGGGAATGGGGCCGAAATTCGGCCCCGCAGGAAAGAAAGAAAATCCCCTGTATCCTGAAAACATTCAAACTGATCTTAATGTTTAACTGGGGTATTAACAAAAGAAGAAAATGTATTTTTATTCTTACTCGCACTGAGACTCGTCTATAAAGTTTATCCTTAACCTTTCACACATACTGAGCTTGTAAGCTGTGTGGGCTGGACAACTCCTGAAGAACTGTACTCTGGTGCTGATGATCACTTGATCTTGAAGTGGAACCTTATAAACAACGAGACAACAACTCTCATCAAACTTCCAGAAGATGTTTATCCCACAGACATGCACTGGTTTCCAAAGGCAGTGACTGGTGGTGGAAAGAAAACAGGATCTGATCTGTTTGTTTTGACAGCAACTGATGGTAGATATAATAATGATAGATAAAGATTTGATCTCTTTCTTGTATTATTTTTGTACGGAAATATGTTGTTCTAGAAATGCTATGCATACCTAAGTTAGATTTTTTAGACAATTAGCCTCCAATGGTTAACGTTTTATAAGACATAAATTTTTTCTGATTTGGTTAAAAAAAATAAAGGATTTGTAGACAACAAAAGAGGCTTGAATAATGGAAATTGTCTTTGAATGGATAAAAATACTTTGTGGGAAAAGGAGAAAATGCTGGTTTTCAGCATTTTTTCCTTTTCCCACAATGTTTTCAAAAGGCTTTTGCAATGGTTACTAAAACTAGAGATTGTGTGGAAGTGGGTTGAAACAATAAGGGTCTAACAGGCAAAAACTTTGCTGACTCTTGGTAAAGAAGATGCTGCCAATATACTTGCTTAACTCTTTACCACACAATCCCAACTTTTAACGACCTTGGGAAAGAAGCTTTTTAAAAACCATGGGAAAAGTAGAAAGTGCTGGTAACCAGCATTTTCTCCTTTTCCCACAGTGTTTTCTACCTTTCCCAAACCAAATTTTAATTGTTCAGTCACCTTTATTTTGTTTTCTGCAAATGCTTTCAATTTGAACTGGTCTAAAATTTTCTCATGTGGTAAAGAGTTAATGAATGTGGAAAAATGCCAGTTATAAAATCTTGTTTTGATTCTGTTGGAAATTGATATCATATCTTTCATTATAAATTTTTATAGAGGACTCCAATCAGTTCATTTTCTAAGATGAAAAAATGATATACAATACTGTCTGTTTATCTGAACAATCTAACTCAGTCTCAGTTTTGCAGAATTAGAAGTTGTCTTTACATTAGATTAAGAAAAACCAAATTCTTCATGCTAGATTAAGGAAAACTAAACTGGCCTTATTTCAAGGCCATTATAGCCACAGTATATTACAAAACTGGACAGTGTAGATTGAAATTTGGAGAAGCTTGATCTGTCCATCTCCAAAAGCAACCAAAACTTGGAATTCTTAGTTGTATTGTTGCATAATGAAATTGAATTGAAGTAATCTTGTACTGTATCTGTAATACAGGAAAGTTTCACCTGATAAGCCGTTCAGGACGTGTTGAGAAGAGTGTAGAGGCCCACAAAGGGGCAGTGCTGTCAGGGAGATGGAGCTATGATGGATCAGCATTACTTACTGCAGGGGAAGATGGACAAGTGAAGATCTGGTCTCGTAGTGGAATGTTGAGATCAACACTCACACAAAACAGTATGGCCATTTTCTTACACTAAAATTAATTCTGTTTGCAGAATTTTACTATACTAGTGTTGACCCTTTACCATACATTCTCGAGTTTCATTGATCTGCTAAAGAAATGGACTTCTGAAAAAATTCTAGGGAAAGAAGAAAATCCTGGGTTCCAGCATTTTCTTCTTTTCAAAAGATGTTTTCTGACCTTAGAAAAATCTGTAATTTGTGTTGTTATCAATTTATTGCCTCAAATGTTTCCAGTCTAAAATTTTTGCAGTTTTGCAGAGTGAACCATAAAAGCAAAAAATATTGATAAAATGAACAGAGTAGTGCAATTTTAAGAGTATTTTAACAAGAATATATTGCACAATAGGTAATCTTGCAGACTGAAAATCAGACTACACATTGATGTTACAATGGGTGGAAAACATTGTTAAACCTTTACTCTATAAGGCATTTCTATGGTATCTCTAATTGACCCTAAATAACAGCATGGAAGAAGCTGTTTCTTATGTGTATATGACACCTTTGATAGTGTAGAGAACATTGTGGCAAAAGGTGAAATTGCTTGTCACGAGTAATTTCACTTTTTGCCACAATGTTATCCAAAGACTGCTACAAGCAATGCATAGAAATGAGTATATATGGAGTTAAGGGTTAAATAAGGTTGCGAGAACTTTTGCCTTGTCCTGCAATGTTTTCAAAAGCTTTTACCCTCAGGGTAGTGAAAGGCATGATATAACTTGGACTGTGAAAAACTTCTCATTTATATTCACCGTCAATATCGTCAATGATCAATTTTACCAACAGGTACCTCAGTTTATGGGGTGGCATGGGGACCAGACTCAGACCAGGTACTCTTTACAAACGGAAGACAGTTGGTAATAAAGTCACTCCAGGCTAATGCTAAACCAAACATGTGGAAGGCACATGAAGGGGTCATTCTACAGGTGGACTGGAACCCAGTCAATAACTTGATATTGTCAGGAGGGGAGGATTGTAGATATAAGGTAGATTGATGGACTTTATACCATCTTGTTTGTATTCAAACATTTTATGGTCTTGACTGAGAAATCTAAAGGAAACTGGGGGGAAAAAGAGGAATTGCTGGCAGCATTTTCTCTTATTCCCACTATGACAAATCCCATTATTGCAGTGATGCTTATGCCTTTACCAGATGGCAAAATTTTATACTTGTCCAAATTGAAAATTTTGATAAAGAATTAAGTGATTTATCAGAATGAAGAATGTGGAGGTAATATAATGTGATTTTGTTTGTAGTGAATATTTTTGAAATGAACAAATTAACTCTATTTATCATTCTCTTTTTGAAATTAATGATTGATATGTTTGAAAATTACCATTGAATTTAGAGCAGTACAGTAAAACCTGTCTCAGTGGTTTCCTCTTTTGACCCTTTACCACACAAGCCCAAGAATTTAACAACCTTGGCTTTTCAAAAACATTGTTGTTAAAGGTATGTGATAACATTTTAGAAACAAATTCAGTAATTTGGGTGGAATACTTTGCATGGAGACAAGTATAAAATTCAGTCATGTAGTAAAGAGTTAGGCAAGCAACTTGCTGTATGCAAGCGTGTGGTGATTTCAAAGGGAAAGCCAAAATGTTCAAACATACCTTTTCTAAACAAGTGCTTTTTTAAAGCAAAAATAATTTCAGTGTCCCTTAGATTGCTTAACTCTATCCCACACAATCAAGGTATTAACAACCCTCTTGAAGAAAGCATTGCAATACACCTTGGAAAAAGACAAAAAGTACTGATACCTAGCTTTTTTTAAAACAATGTTTTCAGATGTTACTAACACAACCAAACATTTGTGTTATATGAAAATTGTTGTCTTTCATTACTTTCAATTTGAACATATCTAAAAATGGTGAAGAAATCTTGAATGTGTAAGAAAGCCTGATTTGAACATTTTATTACCTCCCTTTAGGTGTGGGATACATACTGTAGACTGATGTTCAGTAGTTCTGTTCACGACTATCCTATAACCTCAGTGGCTTGGACACCTGATGGAGAGCTGTTTGCAATCGGATCGTTCAACACACTACGATTATGTGATAAGGCAGGGGTAAGGAATTCTGTCTTAATAATTGCCTTGAAATAACTGAAATGATTTTTATCATCATGATTTTACACTAACTCAAATTACTAAACAGTTCTGTGTTTAACACATTCCCACACAATCCCTACTGTTTGCGATCCTGAGAAAGAAGCCTATAGAAAACTTTGTGACAAAAGAAGAAAATGCTGGTAACCAGCATTTTCTCCTTTTTCCCACAATGTTTTCTACCATTCACAAAACAAATTTTAAAGTCACTTTTATTTTTTCATCTACAAATGCTTCAGATTTGGATTTTGTTGTTTGATAATGAGTTTAACAACACTGAAATGAAGTCTTTGAAAACAATGTTGGAAAAGCAGCAAATGCGGGTAATTGGCATTTTCCCCTGTTCCCACAATGTGTTCAGATCTCATGGACAAATCCATCAGTTTATTTGTTATTATTAGTTACAGATTATTTTTTCAAATTTGACATGTCTGATCTTTGTTCCTGCCTTGTAAAGATAGACACGTATTTTTCTTTCTGATGAAATAAGATACTTTACAACTATTGGTAATAAATTTTAGACATTTTGTCTTTATAGTGGTCATATGCTCTGGAGAAACCCAATACAGGAAGTGTTTTCAAACTGAGCTGGTCCAGTGATGGAACGCAGGTGGCGGGGGCATGTGGGAACGGACAAGTACTGATAGGTCATATTATTGAAAGGTAAGATGTGGGTTTCAAATACAACAAGTTAATGGCTTACCAGATGGTTAAATTAATCCTTTACTCCATAGATACTAATTTGTATGCATTGCTTGTAAGAGCCTTTGGAAAACATTGTGGCAAAAGGACGATCAATTTCACCTTTTGCCACAATGTTTCCAACACTACCAGAAGGTGTCATATACACACAAGAAACTGCTTCATCCTTGCTGTTATTGACCCATTACCAAACGACAATATTTTAGACTGGTCCAAATTGAAAGCATTTTCAGGCAACCAAATATAAGTGACTGAAAATTTGAAATTTGTTTTGTGAAGGATAGAAAACATAGTGGGAAAAGGAGAAAATGCTGGTTACCAGCATTTTCTCCTTTTCCCACAATGTTTTCTAAAGGCTTCTTTCCCAGGGGCGTCAAAAGTAGGGATTGAGTGGTAATGGGTTTTGGGTCAGTGAGAGATACCATAGAAATGCCTAATGGGGTGAAGGGTTAAAGCCTTGTCCAAATGAAAGCATTTGCAGGTGGAAGATTAAATGTAATTTAAAACCAGAAATTTGTCATTTGAAGGGAAGAAAAATTGTGGGACAAGGAGAAAATGCTGGTTACCAGCATTGTCTTCTTTTCCCACAATGTTTTCAAGAGACTTCTCCCTAAGGGTCCCGAAAAGTCAAAATTGTGAGGTAAAGGGTAAATCCAATATAATCTTTTTTCCCATACTTTATGACAAATGTTAGACTTCACACAGCTAAAACTACCATTGTATTGTAGGCATCCCAGTTTTTAAAGGCTGAATTGTTTTTGTTGATATTCATTTCTTTTGTCTCATAATGTCATTAATTTCAACATTTTTTTTTTCAAAAAAGTAAGTCCTGTAGTCAATATCAATCTTGGTGTGTTGTATGAATTTAAAAAGTATCGAAGTACAATCAAGTTGCTTGCATTGCAAGAATATTGTATAAATTCTTCAGAATTAATCTAAAAATGTTAGTAAGAATGATAGATAAATATAGGACCTGGAACAAATCACAAAATACTGTAGAACCGTTTTTTTTTTTTTTTTCATAATGATAAACAGGAGACTGGAATGGAACAATTTTGAAGCAACAGTGACAGAAAGTAAGAAAATTGTGGTGAGAAATGTTCTCAATGATTCTCAAGATAAACTTGAGTTCCGGGACAGAGTGATCAAGGCCTCACTTGCACATAACCATCTTGTTGTAGCCACTTCATTCCAATGTTATATTTATAGGTGAGTAGCAGTTTGTATAGTGTTTGTAGATTCCTTCAGTATACCAGTATGAATATCTGATTATCAGATTTATTTAAAAGGTACACTTACCCCCTGAGCTGTAAATCTGGAGGTAAGGTTTCATATCAGAGGGTATGACAATAATGGTTCAAAACTAGAAGTAATCAATAACGATGTTTCGCACCACAAAAAAAATATATTAAGATATCTGTGGAAATTAAATGTTTAAATTCATTAAAAAAAACAGAAAAGACGGTCTTGAGTGACTCTGATCAGACAATGTCAAAAGGAACGTTGTGTTCTGTCATAGGTTTCCGTGTTTTTTTTTGCATTGTTTATTTATGGATAGGTTTTTATGCGTGATTTGACAAAGATTTATCAGTCAGGGCAGCAAGTAACTTCAAATCCTGTCAGTTTACTTAACTTAAGCAGACAATGGATTTTTTTTTTTTTACTCTATTTTTTCCTTGGGTGAGGTCTCGTGTGTTACCAACATTAGTTATGTGAATTTCAATTCTATAATATGATTTACACCAATTTGCATGAGTGGGAACACTGTTCACACTTACAGATTTTCCATGTTTCTGACTGCCCTCAGATACCTTTTTTTCTCATCTCATCCTCATTCAATCTTCAACTAATTTGGCTGAAACTTTAATGGAATCAATGATGAACTTTTACATCTGCAATTTTTATGTTACACAAGGAATGATTGTGATCCAGTGATAGGACAACATGTGAGGTGGTGTATATACCTGCCTTTGACTGTCCACCTGCAGGCAATCACTTTCAAAAACAATGCGGCAAAAGAAAACCATACTCCTTGTGCCATACTTATTCACTTGCACATACTAAATCATCATTCAAGATGAATACCCATATTTTATGAAGATGTTTTTGACAATTAATAATAATCTGTTCAATGATTTACACTGTCTGTTTTCATGTATTCACAGTACGAAGAACTGGAATACCCCAATGATTTTTGACTTGAAGGAAGGAAATGTATCTCTGTTAATGCAGGCAGAAAAGTAAGTGAGCTTTTCGTAAAAGGGTTTACCATTGGTAAAAAGATTGTTTCAATTAGAAAGTTCTGAATTCTTACCTACTTTGTTTAATATGCTCTAAGGATTAGCAGACAAAGCTGAATACAGCATTTTTTGGAACTACAGAAAGACTGAAATGTAGTATGGAAACGAATTTGTAGAGCATGACTTTTTATCAAAAGGAATTGTAAATTAATTTTTTTGTTTAACTCTTTACCCCATAAGGCATTTCTATGGTATCTCTAATGGACCCTAAATAACAGCAAGGATGAAGTTGTTTCTTATCTGTATATGATACTTTTTGATAGCATAGAAAACATTGTGGCAAAAGGTGAAATTGCTCGTCACAAGCAATTTCACCTTTTGGCACAATGTTTTCCAAGGGCTCCTACAAGCAATAAAAATGAGTATCTATGGAGTAAAGGGTTAAAAAGTGCATGATGTAAATATGTAGGGCAAAATTTTTCTAGGCATTTACACACATAAAACAGTTGACATTGATTTAAAGATTGGTCAGAATGCTTATTTTTTCACCCTCTTTATTTGTAATTTCTGTTGATAAATGCCATATTTTTCAGTGTGTGTGTGGGTTTTTTTTTGTATTTTATATATGTAGATGGAAATTTAATCCAATGTGCTCTCCATACTGAATTTGTTCTTATGTTTTTAAAGTATTCTTCACTAGTTCTGAGAATATTATAAGGAAAATTTCATACTACAGACAGAAACATGTCATGTTTACCTGTACGATTTCAGACATTTTCTGATTGTGGACACAAGTGGGGTTTATGTTTACACGTATGATGGACGGCTAGTTTGTGCACCAAAATATGCTGGTTTAAGGGCAGACATCTTGAATGAACAGACTGTGTCCTTGAGTAATGATGCTGTAGCCATTAGAGACAAAGCAGATGAAAAAGGTAAACTTTTCATGCATTTAACTTGCTATAAAAAGACTAGATTTTGAACTTATCCAGTTATGGGGCAGGTGAAAAGAACAATATTTTTAGTGGCTACAATCATGGTATTGTCTCTGATAGCATAGAAATCCTTCTAGGATTAAGGGAAAATGCATGTAACCAGCAAGCACAGTCTTTTTGAAGACCTTTGTAAAAACTTATTATTATTCTTTAGTAATGGTTCAACTCTTTACCAAATGTTCCTAAATAATGGAATAAAGGAATAAGAGGAATAAAGGCTTTTGAAGAAATAAGTAGATAAATGCCTTATAGAAATGGATAGAGGCATTCAAATGACTGGTTTGAATTGAATTAGGTACATAGAAGATTATGCAATATTTCTCTGAATTAACCCTTTACTAAATGATAAAATTTTAGACATGTCCAAATTGAAAGCATTTGCAGACGACAAAATGAATATGACTAAAGAATTGAAAATTATTTCCAGTAGGATAGAAAACATTGTGGGAAAAGGAGAAAATGCTGAGAAATTTTCTCACAATTTTTTCAAAAGGCTTCTTTCACAGGGGTGTTAAAAGTCGTGATTGAGTGGTAAAGGGTTGATGTTTGTTTATTTTTTATTCAAACATTGAAATATATGAGCCATGCTCTGGCAAAACTTGGTGTCATGAATGTCTGAAATGCACTCTATCAAGCAAATCACTGTGTAATTATGGATCCATAAAACCAATTTTGTCTATCAGTCAACTGAATTATGTAACACATAGCTCCTTTGACAAACAGAAAATCTGCTTAACCCATTACCACACAATCCCTACTTTTGACACCCCTGAGGAAGAAACCTTTTGAAAACACTGTAGGAAAAGGAGAAAATGCTGGCAGCCAGCATTTTCTCCTTTTCCCACAGTGTTTTCTACCCCTCCCAGAACAAGTTTCAGTTTTTCAGTCACCTCTATTTTGTCGTCTGCAAATGTTTTCAATTTGAACCAGTCTAAAATTTTGTCGTGTGGTTAAGAGTTAAAGCAGAAAAATTTCGCCACACAACAGCTGATATGGACTTCATAGACTGGCTGTGGGTCAATACTTTTTGTCGATACATTGAGTCCTTTTTCACAAGCATGACTCATTTACTTTCTTTACATTGGTTATGATCAAGTTTTACACTTTTTAGTAATGACTTTCAATAATCTTTTTTCTGAAAATGCAAGCATTAACCCTTTACCAAACGAAAAATATTTGCACTAGACCAAATTGAAAGCATCTGCAGACGACAATTCAACTCATGCTGAAAAGATGATTTCTGTCTATGATAGGGTAGAAAACATTGTGGGAAAAGGAGAAAATGCTGGTAACCAGCATTTTCTCCTTTTCCCACAATGTTTTCAAAAGGCTACTATTCCAGACCCATAAAAACCAGAGATTGTTTGGGAAAGGGTTAATAACCCCATGATGTGAATAGTTCAACTTGTTGACATCACTCATCATGGGATTAGAATCCAGAAACCTAGATGTGACAGACAGATGCTCTTCTTCTATGCTATTGTCTCCTACATTTTTTTTTTTTGAGAGCTTAATGTGATTTAGTAGGAACTTTTTGTGTATTTCAAAATATGAACTAATGTTAACATTTAGGTTGTAATGCATGGAAAAATTTCCTAGTCATCACTGCGTCAGTTTATCCCTTCTATCTAGTTTGAAAAGGCACACAGATCTGAAGAAAAAATTAAAACATGTAGATATGATGTTTTGATTTATAGCTTTGGTCACGTAATTCGTTATGCATGTGCATATTGTGCATAGAGCGCGCTATGCCCTTGTTGTGAGTTTCACTTTACTTTATCTAGCAGGATAATGGTTGCCTTCAAAGATGGAAAACAACTGACTCATGTTTGATTCAGTTGAAAGTTGGATGCAAAGAACAGAAGCCTTAACCCTTTTACCTCACAGTGTGGAGTTTTGACCCAACCTTGAAAAAGAAAGCATCAGGAAATACTGTTGGAAATGAAGAAATTGCTGCTAACCAGCATTCTCTTCTTTTCCAACTATGTCCTCAACCTTTATAAACATAAATGTCTTCATTTTTTGTCTCCTTGTTGTGTGCAAATGCATTTAATTTGAACAAGTCTACATTTTTTGGAAAGGGTTACAGTTAGTTAGTAGATAGTAATTTAAAGATTATCTGGCTATTAATACTTTACCACACAATGACGACTTCTAACACTTTTGAGGAAGAAACCTTTTGAAAACATTGCGGGAAAAGGAAGAAAAATGCTGGTAACTAGTATTATCTCCTTTTCCCACAATGTTTTCAACCCTGTCAAGATCAAATTCCATTGTTCGGGTCACATTTAAATTGTCATCTGCAAATGCTTACAATTTGGACAGGACTAAAATTTTGTTGTCTGGTAAATTTAACCCTTTACTCCATAGATACTCATTTCTACGCATTGCTTGTAGGAGCCTTTGGAAAACATTGCAGCAAAAGAGGAAATTGCTCGTAATGAGCAATTTCACCTTTTGTCACAATGTTTTCTATGCTATCAAAAGGTGTCATATACACATAAGAAACGGTTTCATCCTTGCTGTTATTAAGGGTCATTTACAGATACCATAGAAATGCCTCATGGGGTAAAGGGTTAAGGTGAGAACTGCTTTGTGTTTCAGTAATCTACGTATTTGATGCTCAAAGTGGAAAGCAGCTAGGGGATGGAAAACCTATTACACACAAGGTAAACTGTATTTTCCTTGATTAAAAATAAGTTTTTGTGTGATTTAAACCATTACCACACAATCCCTACTTTTGACGCCCTGAGAAAGAAGCCTTTAGAAAACATTGTGGGAAAAGGAGAAAATGCTGGTAACCAGCATTTTCTCCTTTTCCCGCAATGTTTTCTAACCTTCACAAAAATTTCAAATTTTCAGTCACTTTTATTTTGTCGTCTGCAATTGCTTTCGATTTGGACAAGCCTAAAATATTGTCGTTTGGTAATGAGTTAAAGTGCAGTCTAAAGGAAAACCAAAACAATTTTGTTACATATGGCAGTTTACAACTGAATTACTCTTTGTTTGACATGCAATAATGGGAGAGGGCCTGCGTGTGTTCTAAAATAAGGTTGTCAGTCTTTACGAAGACACAATTTTGTATGCTCTTCTCTACCTACTGTTTTAACCCTCTACCAAGATACAAAATCATAGACTTTCCCAACTTGAAGGCTTTTACTGACAATATAGTTTGTCATAAATGGCACAAAGGATACAAATTGCTCTTGAGCTGGTTGAAAACATTGTGGGAAAATAGAAATTGTCAGTCTCCTTTTCCCCATTATGTTTTTTTAAAAGTCTGTTTTTTTTTTAGTCCATTAAAATGTCAGTTTATTTTGTGAAAAAAAAAATATATACATGTATAAAGAATTTTATAAATCTTAATAAAAAAAAACTTTCTTAGCATGAGAACTTGTACACACTCAGTTTTCATTGTCATCTGTCTGCTTGATGGAATGATGTCCCTTTGAATTTCTTTCCTGATTTTCTGACAAGACAAGAGGGAGGGGGTTGAGGTTATTTGACAGCCTATGGTTCTTTCAAATCTGTGAAAAGATTATCATAAAAAATCTTAACCTATTTGTTACCTTTTGGATTAATCGTAATGTAAATATACCTTCTACAAAAAAAGATGAAAGGAATATTTACTCTCTACCAGACAACAGTCACTGAATCTCATGCTCCAATAGTGAGGAATAGCAGACAGAAAAATCAGTCAAGCTCAAATGATTGCATTTGCTTTTGGCAGGGAACACAGAACATTCTTGGAAAAATCGAAAATTCTGTTTACCAGCAGTTCTTTCCTTTTTTCAAAGTGACTTCTGTCCTCCTCAATATCATGAATTCTTAACCTTTCCCAAACAATCCCTAGTTTTCCCGACCCTGAGAAAGAAGCCTTCTGAAAACATTGTGGGAAAAGGAGAAAATGCTGGTGATGAGCATTTTCTCTTTCCCACAACATTTTCTTCTCTTCCCGAAATAAATTTCAATTCTTGAGTCACAGTAATCTTGTTGTCTGTAAACGCTTCCAATTTGGACTAGTCTAAAATTATGTCATTCTGTAAACAGTTAAACAGATGGCAAACATTTAGACTCATCCGTATTTGAAGCATTTGCCAACGAAGTAGTTAATGTTGCTCCTCACATTGTGGGATTTGTCTTGTGAAAGAGCAGAAAATATTGAGGAAAAAGGAGAAAATGCTGATTACAAACTTTTTCTCCTAGTCCCTCCATCGTTTCAAAAGCCTTTTTGCTGTTGTCATAAAAAAACAATTTTATGTGGTAAAAGGTTAAAACATCAGATTATTTAATAAAGGGAAAGTAGTTTTACATTTTATATGTATTCACAGTTAGAGGTAATGGAGATTGCATTAGATCAGTGTGGACCTGCCTCAGAGAGAAGATTAGCCATCATAGATAAAAACCGAGATCTCTACCTTACATCTGTCAGAATATTTGGTACAGAACGGAAAACAGTCAAACTAGGTCTCTGGTGTTTAATTTCCTTTTTATTTTCTTTTATAACCCTTTATTTAATATTTCCCAAACAATAAATTTTTTACTTTTCCAAGTTGGAGGAATAGGCAAATGGCAAAGATACAATGGGTTAAAATGAGTAGGTTTTCTGATATGGTAGAAAACAGTGTGGAAAAAGGTAAAGGAGAAATTGCTTATTATAAGCAGTTTAACCTTTTCCCACACTGCTTTTAAAAAGCTTTTTTTCTTCAAGGTCCTTAACTCTTTACCACACAATCACGAGTTTTAACGACCCTGAAGAAGAATCCTTTTGAAAACATTGTGGGAAAAGGAGAAAATGCTGGTAACCAGCATTTTCTCCTTTTCCCACAATGTTTTCTACCTTATCAAAGACACATTCCATTTTTTTGCCAAATTTAAATTGATGTCTGCAAATGCTTTCAGCTTTTTTTAATTGATATTAAAAACCAAAATATTGCTGTTGCGAACTTAGGTTTTGGGAATTATATTTCCTTATCTTTAAAAACCCAAATATTGCTGTTGCGAACTTAGGTTTTGGGAATTATATTTCCTTATCGGACAGTGTAGATCAAAGATCAGACTGCATGTTTGGTGCAATCTGATCTTGATCTACACTGTCCGCAAAAAGGTCAGCTAGTCACGCTTACCAGGCAAAGGGTTAATATTGTACCCCTACATCTTGGCTAATCAAATCACAAATCAATCCATGCTGTCTGTGTAAGATACATCAACATACCATATTTGAACCCATATTGCACTGTGTTTAGATATTTTATGTATTTTATATCATCTGATTACCAGCCATTAATTTGGGCCAGAAAATTTACTGGTATATGATAAAACTGGTGTATTGCATATTGGAAAGACTGTATTTTGTGTCAATGTCTAATTGACAGTCTCTAGCAGAGTCTGGTAGCCTAGTTGGTATATACTGGACTAGAAATCTGTGGGTTATTATATTGAATCCAAGCTTTTTTGCAGGATACTGTTAGATTGAATTTTGTTAAGTAACAAATTTGACAGTCTTTACATTTTTGTTGTTCTTCGCTTTGGTTATTTATGCAAAAGTTTTCTCTTTACTCTTTTTATTCATGTAATGTACAAGATATCTGTCATTTTTTCACAGGTACAATGATCATGTCCTTGTCCTGGAATGATACAACCAACATGTTAGCAGCGCTGGCTGACGGCAAATTTACTGTCTGGTATTATCCTAGTGCTGTTTACGTGGACAGAGATCTTTTACCTAAAACATTGTTTGAAAAGGAGGCAAGGTAAATAATGAATGAAATAAGGCTGGCTAAGATGGGCTTGGATTTTTTTTAAACTTGTCTCAATTGAAATAATAGACAGCATTATTTGTCCCAATTGAAATAAGAGACCGCATTATTTGTCCCAGTTGAAATAAGAGACCGCATTATTTGTCCCAGTTGAAATAAGAGACAGCATTATTTGTCCCAGTTGAAATAAGAGACAGCATTATTTGTCCCAGTTGAAAAAATGGACAGCATTATTTGTCCCAATTGAAATAAGAGACAACAATATTTGTCCCAATTGAAATAAGAGACAACATTATTTGTGATGGTTTGATGAGATTAGGCTTTAAAATGGCCAAAATATTGTGGGAAAGTAGTACTGGTTTCTCTTCTCTCACATTATTTATTTACTTAAACCTTTTTAACTTTTTACCAAACAACAAATTTTCGACTGGTCCAAATTGAAAGCACTTGGAGACAACAAAATAAATGTTGCTGAAAAACTGAAATTTGTTTCCTGCAGGGTAGAAAACATTGTGGGAAATGGGGAAAATGCTGGTCACCAGCATGTTCCCCTTTTCCCACAATGTTTTTAAAAGGCTTCTATCTCAGGGTCATAAGAACTAGGGATTGTTTGGTAAAGGGTTAACCAGTATTTTCAAAACTCATCCACAGAACCATGTTCATTATGTTCCATAATATTTTCAGAGGCCATTTACTTCAAGTTTATTAAAACATGGGATTGTTTGATAAAGGGGACCAGCATGTAAAACAGAGAGTGATATTTCAGTTTCTTGTGGGGGAGCATTGACCCGTGGAAAGTCTGGCTATATGATTCTTCTTTTTAGCTCACCTGAGCACGAAGCGCTCATGGGGAGCTATTGTGATTGTGCTGTGTCAGGCATCCATTGTATGTCAGAATCCGTTGTCAACTTTTTGCCTTGTGTACGCTCTAGAGGCCACATTTTCAGTCGGATATTTGGTCAGAATGTTTGCGTCAATCATATCTCGAATGACTTCGAAAATGGTTCATGTTGGGTCAAAAACTAGGTCACTAGGTCAGATCTTGGAAAAATTTTGTGTATGCTACATTTCTGTCCAATACTCCTGAATGTTTGCCTTGATAATATCTCGGACAGGTTTGAAAAGGGGCCATGTCAGGTGAAAATCTAGGTCACCAGGTCAAACCTTAAAAAGATGTTTTTTATGCTCTAGAGGACACATTTCCAGTCCAATACTTTTGAAACTTAGTCATGATCTTTTAATTGAAGATATCTCAGACGAGTGTGTAAATTGGCCATGTTGGGTCAAAAACTACTGTAGGTCACTGGAACAAATCTTAGAAAAACATTGTCTACTCTCTAGAGGCCATATTTTCTGTCGAATACTCCTGAATGCTGGTCAGAATTTTTGTCTTGGTGATATTGAAAATGAGTTTGAAAATACGCCATGTTGGGTCAGAAAGTAGGTCACATGGGGAAATCTTAGAAAAATCTTGTAGATGCTTCAGAAGCTACATTTTGAGTCCAATATTCCGGAAATTTGGTCAGAATGTTTGTCTTGATAATATGAAAATGGGTAATGTTGAATAAAAAAATAGGTCACTAGCACTAATTGGTCATGTGGAATCAAAAACTAGGTTACCAGGTTTAACTCATTACCAAAGAACAATATTTTAGGCCTGTAAAGCATTTTCTCCTTTTCCCACATTGTATTCTGAAGGTTCCTTTCTCAGGGTCGTCAAAAGTAGGGATTGTGTGGTAATGGGTTAATCCTTGAAATTTTGTGTTTGCTCTAGAGACCACATTTTCAATTCAATAATCTTGATATTTGATTAGAATGTTTGTCATGACAATATCTTAGACTAGTATGAATATGGATCATGTTGGATAAAAACCTTGGTCACTAGGTCAAATATGGGAAAAAACTTTAATAGACAGGAAGGATTTTCTCTCAAATACTCATGTCAGACTGTATGTCTGGATAAATTTCTACATGTCAAGAAGGCCTCTGAGACAAAGTTTGTGTGCATTCTAGAGGCTCTATTTGGAAGCCTAATACTGAGTGTTTGGTCTGTTAGAATGTTTGTCTTAACATCTCTAAAGATATTGGAAATGCTGGAAATGGGTCATGTTTGATCAAAAGGCTCGATGAGCAACTTCAGGGCCATCTTGGCCCTCTTTCTTTTTTTTTCGAGGGGTTAACCCTTTACAAAACAACTCCTGGTTTTTACGACCCTGAAATAAAAAGCCTTTTGAAAATATTGTAGGAAAAGGAGAAAATGCTGGTAACCAGCATTTTCTCCTTTTCGCACAATGTTTTCTACCCTCCTGGAAACAAATTTCAATTTCTGAGTTACCCTTATTTTGTTGCCTGCAAGTGCTTTCAATTTAGACCAGTCTAAAATTTTGTTGTTTGGTAAAGAGTTAATTAATTCAATAGACTGAAACACCATCAGGTAGTTGCTATAATTGAAATGTTTATGTTTAATGTCACCATATCTCACATACACCCAGGTAGTCTAAGCTTTCATGTGTGTATATCGGGTAATGATGACAGAAAGGTAAACAACTCTACCAGTAGCATTCATATCAGATAAAATCAGATTTACTTCTCTTCAAAGGCTTTCAGTTTTTCTTGGCAGGTTTCAACATTTCTAATGTGTTACCTTCACATGCATTTTTTTTGAGTTGCATGCAAAATCTTGAAAACAAAACATTTACCAGACAACTTGATGTTAAATTGTTTAGATACAAAGCATTTGGTTTACTTTGATAATGGTTTTTGAATACAAAGTGTGAAAAGGAGAAATGCTGGTAACAAGCATCTACTATGCGTTAAGCTGCATTTTCAATCTTGACAAGTGAGAAATTTTGTCATCCAGTACAGGTCAAATACCTAGACAAAGAAGGTTTGTACTTTTGGATGTCTTGAAAGAAAAACAAAAACTGATTCCTTGATTTGTTAAAGAAGTAAAACAATTTCATAAGCTTACCTGGAGGAAAATGTCTGCATTTAATACCCACATTCCTGAAGATGATTTCTGCAAATTAAAAAGCAATTTCATTTCATGAAAGATATTTTCTGTGAGTTAAGATCAAATTTTTATTATTCAAAAGTTAATTTCTGTGCATTAAAAGCTGATTTTTAATATGGCTTCATGAAAGATATCAGATAAATGAGATATTGCAGTCTTGTGGCTTTCTTGATCCAACCATCTCATAAAATATTTGATAGAGTAGATCCTAGATCAGACTTGATGTTATGTGCAGTCTGATCTTTATATGCAATGTCAGCTAAAGTATTTTAACTCATTACCAAACAATGAAATTTTGGACTGATCCAAATTGAAAGCATTTGTAGACAAGAAAATAAGAGTAATAGAAAATTTGAAATTTGTTACTTGAAGGGTAGAAAACATTGTGGCAAAAGGGGAAAATACTGATTATCAGCAATTTCTCCTTTTCCCAAAATGTTTTCTAAAGGCTTCTTTCTCAGGGTCATCAAAAGTAGGGATTGTGTGGTAATGGGCTAAGTTGTTATTGATGTTGTAGTGGCTTATCTCTTTATTAAGTGCCGACACTTTAGATACACACTTTGAAAGCATTTAGAGACAGTAAATCAATTGTACTCTAATGATGAAACTTGTCTTTCAAAGGGTAGAAAAACATTGTGTGAAAAGGAGAAAAAGTCTCATGATTGTTTGATGTAGGTTGAACTCAATACAGGATGACATAATTTAACCCTTTACCAAATGACAAATTTTTAGACTGGTCCAATTGAAAGCATTTGCAGACAACAAAATGAATGTGACTAAAGAATTAAAATTTGTTTTAGGAAAGGAAGAAAATATTGCGGGAAAAGGATAAAATGCTGGTAACCAGCATTTTCTCCTTTTCCCACAATGTTTTCTTCCCTTCCTCAAACAAATTTCAATTCTTAAGTCTCATTTAGTTTGTCATCTGCAAATGCTTTCTGATAGTGAAAACTTAGATTTTGCTATTTCAATTTCTTTTTAGGGAACGACATCTCCTTATTGGACAGAGAAGATCCACATTGTGTCCAAAAGGTCCTTGAGGGTTACTTAGCAGACTAAATGTTAACCCATTACCACACAATCCCTACTTTTGAAGCCCCTGAGAAAAAAGCCTTTTGAAAACAAAGTGGGAAAAGGAGAAAATGCTGGTAACCAGCATTTTCTCCTTTTCCCACAGTGTTTTCTACCCTTCCCAGAATAAATTTCTATTTCTTAGTCACCTTTATTTTGTCGTCTGCAAATGCTTTCAATTTGGACCAGTCTAAAATTTTCTCGTGTGGTAAAGAGTTGAATCCAAACAAGATAGATGTGACCTATCACATCTTTATCCATCATATTAACCTTACACAGTTCACAGTAAATTTTTTTAACCATTTTCAGTGAGTTTGGAAAGAATCCTCACCTTTTACAGTTTGTTGGCAACCATGTTGTTATACGTAAAGCGGACGGTTCCCTGATCAACTCCTCTATCTCTCCATACCCTGCCATCCTACACAGCTATGTTCAGGCAGGGAGATGGGACGACGCCGTTAGGCTTTGCCGTTTTGTTAAGGTATGATCTGTAACTTTTAGCTTGGTTACCAACTTTTTCTTCTTTTCTAACAATGTTTTCAGAAGTAATTTATTTCCAGTTCATCAGAACATTGGATTGTGTGGTAAAGGGTTGAATTTGTTCATTTAATTCTTGACCAAACAACAAAATCTTTGGCTTGTCCAAATCAAAAGCATTTGTCGACAACAAAGTAAAAGTGAATTCAAATTTGAAATTTGTTTTGTGAAGGGTAGAAAACATTGTAGGAAAAGATGAAAATTACCAGCATTATCTCCTTTTCCCACAATGTTTTCTGAAGGCTTCTTTTTACAGGGTCTAGAAAAGTAGGGATTGTGTGATAATGGGTTAAAGAAATTTGCCGACGAAAAATTAAACACCGTTTAACCCATTACCACACAATCCTGATGACCCTGAGAAAGAAGCCTTTAGAAAGCATAGTGGGAAAAGGAGAAATGCTGATAACCAGCATTTTCTGCTTTTCCCACAGTGTTTTCTACTGTTCACAAAACAAATTTCATATTTTCAGTCACTTTATTTTGTGGTCTGCAAATGCTCTCGATTTGGATAGGCCTATAATTTTGTAGTTTGGTAATGTGTGAAATCATTTGATATGTCTTTGAAAGGGCACATAACTAACTGAAAAAGAGAAATTGTGGGTAAGCATCATTTCCTCCTTTAACCCTTAATACACAATCCCAACTTTTAACACCTCTGTGAAAGAAGCCTGTTGAAAACATTGTGGGAAAAGGAGAAAATGCTGGTAAGCAGCATTTTCTTCTTTTCCCACAATGTTTTCTTTCCTTTCTAAAATAGATATCAATTCTTTAGTCACATTTATTTTGTCGTCTGCAAGTGCTTTCAATTTGGACCAATCTAAAATTTTGTAGTTTGGTAAAGAGTAAATACTGATTTGTTTATGAGCACTCTGCTGTAGCAACCTGAAAACTTAGAGTCATTTATCAAAGGATTGAGTCATCACCTCTCCAGGCCAAAGTGCTGAAGAAACTTGTGATAAATCCTTGTAAAATATAGATAAGTCATGCGGATAAACTCATTACACAAAGTACATTTGTTTATTGCAAAAGGAGAAATTTGCTTTTCCTTCTTTTGCCACAGTGTTTTTAGCTCACCTGAGCACAACATGCTCAAGGGGAGCTTTAAGGATCACCCGGTGTCCATCGTCCGTCGTGCGTCGTCAACAATTCTTTAAACATCAACTCCTCCTAAACCGCTGGGCGGATTTGGACCAAACTTCGCAGGAATGTTCCTTGGGAGGTCCTCTTTAAAAATTGTTCACACAGAACTTGATTCCATCAAAAACTCTGGTTGCCATGGCTACCAAATGGAATTTTTTAGCAAATTCTTTAAAAATCTTCTCCTCTGAAACCGCTGGTCGGATTTTGAAATAATTTCACAGATATGTTCCTTGGGTGACCCGTTTCAAAAATTGTTCGTGAAATTTTGATTCGTCAAAAAATGTGGCTCTGGTGAATGGGGGCTTCTTGCACTATACAGAAATCAAGGAATTCTTTAAAAATCTTCTCCTCTGAAACTGCTGGTCGGATTTTAAAATAATTTCACAGATATGTTCCTTGGGGGACCCTTTTCAAAAATTGTTCGTGAAATTTCGATCCGTCAAAAAATGTGGCTCTGGTGAATGGGGGCTTCTTGCACTATACAGAAATGAAGGAATTCTTAAAAAATCTTCTTCTCTGAAACTGCTGGTCAGATTTTGAAATAATTTCACAGACTTGTTCCTTTGGTTACCCTTTTAAAAAAATTGTTCGCGAAATTTTGATTGGTCAAGAAACATGGCTCTGGTGAATGGGGGCTTCTTGCACTATACAGAAATGAAGAAATTCTTAAAAATTCTTCTTCTCTGAAACAGCTGGTTAGATTTTGAAATAATTTCATAGACTTGTTCCTTGGGTTACCCTTTTCAAAAAGTGTTCGCAAAATTTTGATTGGTCAAGAAACATGACTCTGGTGAATGGGGGCTACTTGCACTATACAGAAATGAAGAAATTCTTGAAAATTCTTCTTCTCTGAAATGGCAGGACAGATTTTGAAATAATTTCACAGAGATGTTCCTTGGGTGACCCTTTTCTAAAAGTGTTCGCAAAATTTTGATTGGCCAAGAAACATGGCTCTAGTGAAAAGGGCCTACTTGCACTATACAGAATTGAAGAAATTCTTGAAAATTCTTCTTCTCTGAAACCTGTGGTCAGATTTTAAAATAATCTGACAGAGATGTTCTTTGGGTGGCCCTTTCCAAAAGCTGTACATATAATTTTGATCCATCAAGAAACATGGCTCTTGTGAATTGGGGCTACTTGCACTATACGGACATGATGAAATTCTTTAAAATTCTCTTTCTCTGAAACCCCTTGTCAGATTTTGAAATAATTTCAGAGAGATGTTCCTTGGGTGACCCTTTTCAAAACTTGTTTGTAAATTTTAATTCCTCAAGAAACATGGCTCTCGTGGATGGGGGCTACTTGCTCTTATACAGAAATGAAGAATTCTTAAAAATTCTTCTTTTTGAAACTGATGGTCAGATTTCGAAATGACTTTTACAGGTGACCTTTTGAAAAGTGCTTGGCAAAATTATAAATTTGGTTCCAATGTTTCAATACCTCAAAAAAAAAATAGACTATGGTCATCTCAAAAATTCAGGTGAGCGATCCAGGGCCATCTTGGCCCTCTTGTTAACTCTTTACCACACAATCCCGACTTTTAACTACCCTGAGGAAGAAGCCTTTTGAAAACATTGTGGGAAAAGGAGAAAATGCTGGTAACCAGCATTTTCTCCTTTTACCACAATATTATCTGTCCTACTGGCAACAAATTTCAATTTTTAAGTAACATTTAATTTGTCTTCTGCAAGTGCTTTTAATTTGGACCAGTCTAAAATTTTGTCGTTTGGTAAAGGGTTAAAGAACCTCTCTTCCTCAAGAGATTTTAGCTACATGTATGTCTAGGAATATGGCTTTTGAAAAACATTGTGGAAAAAAGCAAATAGTGCTGGTTACCAGTATTTTTTCCCACAATGTTTTCTACCCTTTGACTAAGAAAATCTGTCAGTTTAGTAACAATGAATTATTGTCTTCCTTTGCCTTTAACTTGGGTCAGTTTATAGTAATGCTTTCTGGTGAAGCTCTTAGTAAGAATATTGAAAAAGATATACCGGTATATTTCAATGGTACAAATATTTTAGCTAGAATATCTCAACTTTGCAGGCAGTGTACATCAAGATCAGACTGCATATTTTGTGTGGTTTGGTTTTGATCTAAGCTGTCTGCATAAACAATTAACTCATTACCAAACGACAATATTTTAGGCTAGTCTAATTCAAAAGCATTTTGCAGATGACAAAGGGACTGAAAATTTGAAATTTGCCTTGTGAAGGGTAGAAAACATTGTGGAAAAAGGAGAAAATGCTGGTTACCAGCATTTTTCTCCTTTTCCCACAATGTTTTCTAAAGGGTTCTTCCTCAGGGTCGTCAGATGTAGGGATTGTGTGGTAATGGGTTAACCCTTTACCACACAATCCCGACTTTTAATGACCTTCTGAAAACATTGTGGGAAAAGGAGAAAATGCTGGTAACAAGCATTTTCTCCTTTTCCCACAATTATTTTTTCCTTTTTCCAAAAGAAATTCCAAATTTTCAGTCACTTGTATTTTGTCATCTACAGATGCTTTTAATTTGGACCAGTCTAAAATTTTTATGTTTGGTAAAGAGTTAATTCTTTATCAAACAACAAATTTTTGGACCGGACCAAATTCAAAGCATCTGCAGACAATGAATTAATTAGCATTCTCCCTAAGAATCATGCAGATGGTGATAAGTGACTAGTCACAGAATTCATTGGTTTTACCTTCATTTAATCAGACTTGTTGAAAAACTTCCCCAAAACAAAGCATTCCCTTTTTCTGACAGTGGTTGCCATGGAAACGAGAAATAAAAATTTCTCAGAGATTGGTCAAAAGTTGTCAGCAAAAAAAATGAAAAATGACACTTTTCAGGGTGGTTTTTGACAAATCATTGTTCAGATTATCCATACTACTACTTCTGTTAAAAGGAGGACATGAGTACTACTGGAAATTACATAGAAAAATGAAAAATGTCACTTGCATTGTGTTGCATAGTAACAGAAATTTAGCCATAGAAACCAGTTTTTCAAACTTCCAATTTTTAACATTTTCAAACCAAATTATCTTCTAACAGCAAAGGTGCATATGAAAAATACAAACAGTGCCTAAATGAGCAATATCTGATCTTTCACAGCCAACAATAAAAAAACTCAAAATGTTTTTAATTTTTGTAACCATGGCAACAAAACTATTGAACCGTCAGAGATTTTACAAAAAAGTGTCAATTTCAAAGCAAATTATCTCCCTTCTGCAAAGAGAAATATGAACAGTGTAAAAACATATTAAATAATCCACTTCTGTTCAACCAATAAAGAAAAATTTAAGTTCTGCAACAATCCAAATATAAGTCACTATGGCAACTAAATTATCGAACAGTTTGCCATTTTAACAAAAATCAGCACATTCAAAGTAAACAACTGCCCTTTTAGATTATCTAAACTACTACTTATGTCAAAAAGATGGCAAGACTAGTACTCAAAATTACATAGGAAAATATAGAAAAATATAAAATGTCACTTGCATTGTGTTGCATAGCAACAGAAGTTTAGCCATAGAAACCAGTTTTTCAAACCTCAAATTTTGAAGATTTTCAAGCCAAATTATCTACTAACAGCAATGGTGCATATGAAAAATACATATAGTGCCTAAACGAGCAACATCTGATTTTTCACCGCCAACAATGAAAAAACTCAAAATATTCATAATTTTTGTAACCATGGCAACAAATTTATTGACCCATCAGTGATTTTACAAAAAAGTGGCAATTTTAGAGCAAATTATCTCCCTTCTGCTAGGAAAAATATTAACAGTATATTTATGTATTAATGGATCCACATCTGTTCAACTAATACAGAAAAATTCAAGTTCTGCAACAATCCAAATATTTGTTTCCATGGCAACCAAACTATCCAACAGTTTGCAATTTTAACAAAAATCAGCACATTCAAAGTAAACTACCGCCCATTAACAAAGGATTACATTGATAAGTAATACTTACTTAAATTACCCACATCTGTTTGTCAATATTAAAATGTAAAAGAAAAAAATAATGGCCCAATCACGTTACCATGGCAACCAAATCAATGAACCATCACAAATAACAGCTTGTTCAAAGCAAATTAACCTCTTCCAGCTAAGAAGTATCTGAATAAATTAAACATACTTTAAATGACTAATTTGTGTTATGCACATACAAAAGATAAAAGGTATTCAACACCTCAGAAAAAGAAAATGTTACCATGGCAACAGAACAGTAAACTCATTCCTATAAAATATAGCAAAGTCAGTGCAAAGTATCTTCCATTGACTAAAAAGTATTTTATGAGTTCCGAAAACATTTTAATAAACCAAATACCTTAAAGGAAATGCTTTAAATGCTTCTAAAACAAGTAACCATGGTTACCAAATCAACAGTGATTTTTAGCTGTACTGGCTGGAAAGCCACTAGAGCTTATATCATGGTATGGTTTCCGTCTGTAAGTCTTTTTCTTGTTTACGCCATAAAGTCTACATTTGTTGTCAGATTTTGGTGAAACTTGCACAGTTTGTTTATCTCATCAACAGCTTTAACCCTATTGGTTTTGGGGAAACAAATCCAACAAACATTTTAGGAAAAGTAGCCATTTGAAATTGAAAATTTCCATTAGCTGTTTGAAGTTGAGAATTTCCATTTCTTGTTTATGCGATAAAGTCTGCATTTGTGGCCAGATTTTTGTGACACTTGCACAGTTTGTTTATCTCATCTATAGCTTCAACCCTATTGATTTTGGAAAAAAATTCAACAAATACTATGGGAAAAGTAGCCATTTAAAGTTGAAAATTTCCATTGCTTGTTTACGCGATGTAGTCTGCATTTGAGGCCAGATTTTCATAAATCTTGCAGGGTTTGTTTATCTCATCAATAGCTTCAACCCTATGGTTTTCCAAAAAAAAAGTCCATAGAGTATAGGAAAAATTTCCATTGTTTGTGTACATGATTTAGTGTCCATTTGGTATCAGATTATTTTGAAACTTGCACAGTTTTGTTTATCCCATCAATAGCTTGAACCATATTGGTTTTAAAAAGAATCCAACAAACAATGTGTGGGTATGGGAAAATAGCCACTTAAAGTTGAAAATTTCCAATTCTTGTTAGGCAATGAAGTCCACAGTTTCGATCCAGTTCTTTTTGAAACATTCAAAGATTGTTTGGTTCATCAAGGGGGTTGAGCCCTATTAAGAGTGAAGAAGATCTACTGATCTGTTCAGGAAAATATGCCATTTGATAACTTAGAATTGCTTACAAAACAAAGTCAACCTTATTTGTTGTATTTCTTTGAAATTTGCTAGGATTTTTTAATACAAGGTGTACTGAAACCGTATCAAATTTGGTTGGATTTCCAAACTTTTTTTTTTCAGAAATTGGACTTCAGTTTTTTCACTCATTGTTCAATTCACCATCTTCTTGGTGGGCTGAATCGCAGTTGTAATAGCATTCCCCCTTTTCTTGTGTGTTTTGCCTTTTTTCGTTTTGCGTCATGAATTTATAGTGGATGCTAGCAAAAAAATAAAGTCAGTACCAGTAGAGCAATTTGACAGTCAGATTGAAGAATTGTTTTTGGGAAATACATGTACTAAATACAAAACGACGGAGAGCTGTGAACAGAATATTATGAAAGGAAGTGTTACCCTTTTTGTGTTCTGCACTTCTCCTCAGAGACAACTATCCAGCTGTTAAGTTAGTTCAGCTCCAGACAAAATTTAAGTGTGGAAAATAACAAAATGTCAAAGGTCAATAATTCTTAAATAATGCAATCAAGAGTTATGTTTCTTATGCACCACACTTCTCTTTGATGAGATCTATCCATCTGTGAAGTTTCATGTTTATCCCTCAAATAGGTTTTGTGTTATGCTCTAGACAAAATCTAAGTGAGAAAATAAAGGGTAATAACCCTTAAAATATGGAATCAGGAGTTATGGTTCTTATGCACTGCATTTCTCTTTTATGAGATCTATCCATCTGTGTAGTTTCATGTTTATATCTCAAATAGTTTTTGAGTTGTGCTCCATACAAGAAATTAGGATGCGAAGACGGATAGACAGACGGACGAACGGCTACTATTACCATATACCTAGCCGCCATTTTGGCGAGGGATTATTAGCATGTATGCTACTTTTTGAATGAAAACTAACATGCCATGAACTATATATAGAGGGGTATGAACATTCTTAATTGTTGGTCATTCTATTTGATAGATAATTGTATTTTCTCAATTTTACCGATATGTTGCAACTTTGGCTGCCATGGTAACCTGGAGTATGATATGATATGCTCATTGTTATTTTTTTGATGGATAACACATTAGATTAATAGCGATTTCTAAAACCAAAGTTATTCAGTTTACTTACTCTTGTCTCTACAATTATGCCTTGAAAATAAGCAAAAATTGCAGTTTTATGCCAATGTCGAGATTAAGGTTGCCATGGAAACCAGAGTTTTTAAAGGAATAAAATTCTTTCTAAAAAATTCTGAAGAGGACCATGGTAGGATCATTTCTGTGAAGTTTCATCAAATTTGGATTGGTAGTTTTAGAGAAGAAGATGTTTGAAATAAAATTTAACGTATGCACCCATGTACACACACATGTACACACGGACAGACACACAGACGCAAGACGGATACCTGGCCATGACATAAGCCCGCTGGCCTTCTGTCAGTGGAGCTAATGAAACTGACATGCCATGAACCATATATAGAGGGGTATGAAGATTCTTAATTGTTTTTCATTATATTCGACAGATAATGGTATTTTCTCAATTTTACCGATACATTGCCACTTTGGCTGCCATGATTACCTAGTGTATGATATGATATGCTTATTGTTATTTTTTCATCGACAACATGTTAGATCAATAGCCATTTCTAAAACCAAAGTTATTGAATTTATTTACTCTAGTCTCTACAATTATGCCATGAAAATAAGCAAAAATTAATATTTTATGTCAGTGTCAAGATTCAGGTTGCCATGGAAACCAAATTAAGACACAAAACCAAAATATCTTGTTTGCAGCTTTTCAAATTTGTATTAATACTTCATATGTCATATTAAGTGATGTTCAAATATTTGTGTTTAGTGGTCATTTTTCTGCATACAATACAGCATTTTCCAAATTTTACGAATCTGTTGTCCCTTTGGTTGCCATGGTATCCTGACCTAAAAACATTTTGACCTTTTTTATTTTTTTATTTGTAACCCAATACATTAGTCTTTATGCCCAATATTGAAACCTTAAATCCTAGCTTTGCTGTTAGGAGATAATTGAGATAGAAATTTGTCAATTTAAGCCACCAGCAGAAATGCGAAATACAGCCTTTGTTCCTTGCCATAGAAACACATTCTGCAAGCTTATTTTTGCTATTGCATTCTTGATATTGTAAGCCAATACATGGGTGATTATGTTTTAATGGCACAACTCACTGGACTTTTGGTGACAAATATGCTGTATTAACTTCAAAGTGCTTATTTTTTCAAGATTTAAAAAGCAAAAAATATGCTTCTGGGGGCAAAAACTTTCTGTGGCCGTTGCCATGGTAACAGCATGACAATAAAAGTTTCCCTTTGGCTTTTGAACTTTTGTGACTAAAGGAATCAATTGCACTAAGTTTTTTTGGTATTCTGAAAAAGTCACTTATCACCATTTCTACAGGGCCTGCATGATTCTTAGGGAGAATGCTAGTTAAGTCTTTGTAATATGATGATTTCTGACTTTGATGGTATAAAATATTGTGGGAAAAGGAGAAAATTCTGGTTACCAGCATTTTCTCCTTTTCCCACAATTTTTTTTAGCTCACCTGAGCACAACGTGCTCAAGGGGAGCTTTTAGGGTCACTGGGTGTCCGTCGTGCGTCGTCCGTCGTGCGTCGTCCGTCGTCAGTCGTGCGTCGTCAACAATTCTTTAAACATCAACTCCTCCTAAACCGCTGGGCCAATTTGGACCAAACTTGGCAGGAATGTTCCTTGGGAGGTCCTCTTTAAAAATTGTTCACAGAATTTGATTCCGTCAAAAACTCTGGTTGCCATGGCAACCAAATGGAATTTTTTAGCAAATTTTTTAAAAATCTTCTCCTCTGAAACCGCTGGTCGGATTTTGAAATTATTTCACAGATATGTTCCTTGGGTGACCCTTTTCAAAAATTGTTCGTGAAATTTTGATCCGTCAAAAATTGTGGCTCTGGTGAATGGGGGCTACTTGCACTATACAGAAATGAAGGAATTCTTTAAAAATCTTCTTCTCTGAAACCACTGATCAGATTTTGAAATATTTTCACAGATATGTTCCTTGGGTGACCCTTTTCAAAAATTGTTCGTGAAATTTTGATTCGTCAAAAAATGTGGCTCTGGTGAATGGGGGGGGGGCTACTTGCACTATACAGAAATGAAGGAATTCTTAAAAAATCTTCTTCTCTGAAACCGCTGGTCAGATTTTGAAATAATTTCACAGAGTTGTTCCTTGGGTGACCCTTTTCAAAAATTGTTCGCGAAATTTTGATTGGTCAAGAAACATGGCTCTGGTGAATGGGGGCTACTTGCACTATAGGGAAATGAGGAAATTCTTAAAAATTTTTCTTCTCTGAAACGGCTGGTTAGATTTTGAAATAATTTCTCAGGGATGTTCCTTGGGTGACCCTTTTCAAAAAGTGTGTGCGAAATTTTGATTGGTCAAGAAGCATGGCTCTGGTGAATGGGGGCTACTTGCACTATATGGAAATGAAGAAATTCTTGAAAATTCTTCTTCTCTGAAACCCCTACTCGGATTTTAAAATAATTAGAGATGTTCCTTGGGTGATCCTTGCTCTTGTGAATGGGGGCTACTTGGGCTATGTGGACATGATGAAATTCTTGAAAATTCTCTTTCTCTGAAACCCCTGGTCAGATTTTAAAAGAAATTTTCCGGAATGTTCCTTGGATGACCCTTTTCAAAACTTGTTCGTAAATTATGATCCATCAAGAAACATGGCTCTCGTGGATAGGGGATACTTGCTCTTATACAAAAATGAAGAATTCTTAAAAATTCTTCTTTTTGAAACTGATGGTCAGATTTCGAAATTAATTTCACAGGTGACCTTTTGAAAATTGCTTAGCAAAATTATAAATTTGATTCCAATGTTTCAATACCTTAAAAAAAAAATAGGCTATGGTCATCTCAAAAATTCAGGTGAACGATCCAGGGCCATCTTGGCCCTCTTGTCTATATGCTTCTATCTCAGGGTCATATAAACCGGGGATTGTTTGGTAAAGTGTTCAAGTACCAAAAAACAAAATTCTAGCTCTGGAAGCTGATCCAAGGGTAGAACATTCAAAATACTTTGATTGTTGTCAAGTTTGGATACAATAATGGCAATTTGATTGTCATGTTATGACTGAAGATCGGGCCATGAATTTATGGAAATTCTGCATAAAGATAAGCTGGAGCCATATAATATAGGCAATAAAAGTTTTTTTGTTTGACGGAATTCCAAAAATATTTCCTCTGGAGTGATTTGTTTAATCTTCCACTAAACCAGGTCAGTGCAATTATGGCTTTGTGGAAAGTTATTTAAAACACTGCAGGAAAAGGAGAAGATGTTTGTAAATAGGCCCTTAAATTTATGAGAATTCTGCAGAAAGATGAGTTGTTGCTATATAGTAAGCAGTAATATTTGTTTTACTAAAAAAAACTCCCAAACATTTCCTCTAGAGCAACTCTTTTATATTTCCATTAACCCTGAGCTGCTAAAAAAGAACTTCCTAGAATGCCTTGCAAAACATTAATATGATGAAAAAGGCACTGAAAGTTTTTTATTAGACAGAAACCCAAAAATATTTCATCATGTGTGAGGTTATTGGTTGTTTAATTAATCTATTACTGTTCAAAGAGATAGAGAACATTTTTATCTGTATGCAGTTGAAATCTTATGGAAACAGTGTTTGTAAAGAATCATCATTTGTAGGAAACAATTACTTGTTTCCCCACCTTGAAAAAAATTATAACTCCAAATATATCTTGATTTTGAATGATAAATGTTATATCCTATTTACGACACAGTTATCTGTTTTATATTGTTTATAGAAAAGAATCTTTGTATTACCATGTTGAAAAAAAAACACCAAATAGTTTGCTGTTGTTGGAACATAACTTGAACTGTTGCAGCCCAACTGGCCTAAATTGGAACTTTTGCTACAAGCATAATTTTAGATTTTGAAAGTATTTGCTGGCAACAAATCAAATGTGGCTTAAATGACCTAATTTGTAAAGGGGAAAAATACATGGTTGAAAATGCAGGAGATACTGGTTACCAGCAAACTAAATGTGGCTAAAATGGGAGATCTTATCTTTGAAAGGGAACGAAATATTGTGAGAAAAGGAAAATACGTTTGAGGGGGAAAAAAAGAAAATGCAGGCTACCTTTCTTCTTTTCTTGACCTGGTTTGATCCTTACTGGATGGTGTGGGTTTATTGTGGAATTGCCCTTGAGCAAGACAGACACTTCATAGCCCTAGTCTAATACTGGTGAAAGCCAGGAAATACCTAAATATGTGAGCTGCTGTCATAGTATGACTGAAAAAATGTTGAAAGTAGCTTAAAAACTTCACCCAATTGAAGCTAGTCCTCTTGGTCAGGATTGTTAAAAGATAGGATTGTTTTGTAAAGGGTTAAAAAAAGTTCCATGTTCCTACTTGAAAAGGTAAATCTAATTAGAGCTAGAAATATTTTAGATAATTTTTTTCTCCATTGATTTGAAATTTGATCAAACATTCTTTGAGAGCAAGAAAAGAATTTAGATAAGGTCGGAGAATGAATAGATTGTAAAAGATTATGATTTCAGTTGCTCTTCATACCTATATACCTATATACCTTGGATAATGCACATCATTACCCAAGCTTAATGCTGTTAAAAATCTTGAAAGACAATAATGAGAGAATTATCACAGTGAAACTGTTGAAAGTGTAATAAAATACCATTCAATCAGCTATATTTATATCATTTCCTATAGTATTTGACAGAGGATTTAATCCTCTACAAAAAAAAAAAATCCAATAACAACCCTTAGAAAAAATTAGCTAAACCTTCTTTTCCCACAATACTTTTAAAGTTTCAAAGACAAGTCTCATGATTAACCCTTTCCCGCACATTGACAACTTTTGATGACCCTTGGAAATAAGCCTTTTGAAAACATTGTTGCAAAAGGAGAAAATGCTGTTTCTTTCCCCCCACAATGTTTTCTACCCTATCAATAAACAATTGCACCATTTCAGCCATATTGAAATTGTTGTCTGCAAATGCTTTCAATTTGGACAGGGCTAAAAGTTTGTTGTCTGGTAAAGGGTTAACTCTTTACCACACAATCCCGACTTTTAACGACCCCGAGAAAGAAGTCTTTTGAAAACATTGTGGGAAAAGGAGAAAATGCTGGTAACCAGCATTTTCTCCTTTTCCCACAATGTTTTCTACCCTACCCAAACCAAATTTGAATTTTTCAGTCACATTTATTATGTTGTCTGCCAATACTTTCAATTAGGACCAGTCTAAAATTTTCTCGTGTGGTAAAGGGTTAAGACACATCTGATTTGTTGTTTGCAAATTCCTTGAATTTGGACATGCCAAAAATTTTGTTGAGTTAATCGTGTAACAGACAGCTACATTTTAGGCTTGTGCTGATTGAAGTATTTGCCGACGACATATTGAATGTCGTTAACATTTGTAAGTAACACAACTTCGGTTTAGCCAATCAGAAGTTGTGTTACTTACAAATTTAGAAAACCTTGAAGAAAATGATGAAGAAAATTCTCAAAGTGGTAGGTGAATAGCTCCCAGAACTTTTCCAACAAGGTTTTTAAAAGGCTTATTTCAGTAAGTCATTAGAATTCTGGATTGTTTTGTAAAAACTTAATGGTAAGGAAAATTGTTTCTAAACAATGCAGGACAAGGAGCAATTTATTTAGTAAGCAGTTAAGCCTTTGACCACCATGTTTACATTTCTTGTTTTTTGCCAAGAAATTAAAAGTCATATTCCTGTAGTTTTAGGGAAATCTCGCTCTAATGCAAGAAATACTTTATGTTAGAACTGTATTTCTGTTCTACTGAAATTTTACCATACACCTGTGGTGAGAAAAAGAATGGTTGAGATATTTTGGTGATAAAAGACAATTTCTTGTTTGTAATCACTTCACATGTTAACTAAACTGATCATGAATACAATCTTTACTGGAAAGATTTGTGGCGTTCTTCTCTCCCTTTTTTTGTAGAAAGTTGTTTCACATTACTGTATAAAATTCAAATTGCTCGTAAAATTGTACAAATTTTGTTAAACTCTTTACCAAACAATCCCTGGTTTTTGCAACCCAGAGGAAGAAGGCCTCTGAAAACATTGTGGAAAAAGGAGAGAATGCTGGTAACCAGCATTTTCTCCTTTTCCCTTAATTTTTTCTACTCTTCTGAAGTCAAGTTCCAATTTTTGAGTCTCATTTATTTTGTCGTCTGCAGATCCTTTTAATTTGGAGCACTCTCAAATTTGGTCATTTGGTAAAGAGTTAACTCTTTACCAAACAACAAAATTGTAGACTTGTCCAAATTGAAATCATTTGCAGACTACAAAGTGAATGTGGCTGAAGAATTAAGAATTTTGGGAAACATTGTGGGAAAAGGAGAAAATGCTGGTAACCACCGTTTTCTCCTTTTCCCACAATGTTTTCAAAAGGCTTCTTTCTCAGGGTCTTTAAAAGTCAGGATTGTGTGGTGAAGAGTTAATCCTTTATCAGACAACAGACTTCTGGAATTTTCTGAATTCAAAGCATGTTCTGATGGCAAACTGAGTGTGGCTGAAATACTGAAAATTGTATGTGAAAGGGTTAAAAAATATATTGTGGGAAAAAGACAAAATACGGGTTACCGGAATTTTCTCCATTTTCCACAATGTTCTCTATAGCTGTCCTTCTCAAGGTTGATAAAACTTTGGATTATATAGCAAAGACTGAAGCCTTTACCAATTGACAAATTAGTAAACTCTTACAAATTAAAAGTGATTGCAGGCAATGAACTAACTATGGCCTAAATGATAGAAACTGAAAACCATCATGGGAAGAAGAGAAAATGTTCAAACTTTCTACATTTTCTTCTCATCCCACAGTGTTTCCAAAATCTGTATTCTGCAGTTTTGTTAGCTCACCTGAGCACGAAGTGCTCATGGTGAGCTTTTGTGATCACTCAATGTCCGGCGTCCGGCGTCCGTCGTCCGTCGTCTGTCGTCCACAATTTCTTCAAACATCTTCTCCTCCTAAACCACTGGGCCAATCTTGATGAAACTTGGCAGGGATGTTCCTTGGGTGAAGCTCTACCAAAGTTGTTCAAGAGATTGAATTCCACCCATAATTCTGGTTGCCATGGCAACCGAAAGGAAAAAAATAGCGAAATCTTTGAAAATCTTCTTCTCTGAAACTAGAAGGCGTAGAGCTTTGATATTTGGTATGTAGCATCTCCTAGTAGACCTCTATAAAGATTGTTCATATGATGTCCCGGGGGTCAAAACTGGCCCCGCCCCGGGGGTCACAAGTTTGGAACATAGGAACAAAGAAGGAAAACTTTAAAATTCTTCTTCTCTGAAACTAGAAGGTGCAGGGCTTTGATATTTGGTATGTAGCATCTCCTAGTGGACCTCTACCAAGATTGTTCATATGATGTCCCTGGGGTCAAAACTGGCCCTGCCCCGGGGGTCACAAGTTTGAAACATAGGAATAAAGAGGGAAAACTTTAAAATTCTTCTGCTCTGAAACTAGAAGGTGCAGGGCTTTGATATTTGGTATGTAACATTTTCTAGTGGACCTCTACCAAGATTGTTCATATGATGTCCCTGGGGTCAAAACTGGCCCCGCCCCGGGGGTCACAATTCTGAAACATAGGAACAAAGAAGGAAAACTTTGAAAATCTTCTTCTTTGAAACTAGAAGGCGTAGAGCTTTGATATTTGGTGTGTAGCATCTCCTAGTGGACCTCTACCAAGATTGTTCATATGATATCCCTGGGGTCAAAACTGGCCCCGCTCCGGGGGTCACAAGTTTAAAACATAGGAATAAAGAGGGAAAACTTTAAAATTCTTCTGCTCTGAAACTAGAATATGTAGAGCTTTGATATTTGGTATGTAGCATCTCCTAGTGGACCTCTACCAAGATTGTTCATATAATGTCCCTGGGGTCAAAACTGGCCCCGTCCCGGGGGTCACAATTTTGAAACATAGGAACACAGAAGGAAATCTTTGAAAATCTTCTTCTCTGAAACTAGAATATGTAGAGCTTTGATATTTGGTATGTAGCATCTCTTAGTGGACCTCTACCAAGATTGTTCATATGATGTCCCTGGGGTCAAAAATGGCCCCGCCCCGGGGTCACAATTTTGAAATATAGGAACAAAGAAGGAAAACTTTAAAATTCTTCTTCTCTGAAACTAGAAGGTGCAGGGCTTTGATATTTGGTATGTAGCATCTCCTAGTGAACCTCTACCAAGATTGTTCATATGATGTCCCTGGGGTCAAAACTGGCCCCACCCCGGGGGTCACAAGTTTAATACATAGAAATAAAGAAGGAAAAATTGAAAATTTTTCTTGTCTGAAACTAGATTATGTAGAGCTTTTATATTTGGTAAAAAGGATATCCTAGTGGACTTCTACAATGTCTGTTCATATGATGCCCTTGGGGTCAAAACTTGCCCTGCCCCATGGGTCACAAGTTCGAAACATAGGAACAAAGAAGGAAAATGTCAATATTATTCTTCTCTGAAACTAGAAGGCGTAGAGCTTTGATATTTGGTATATAGCATCTTTTAGTGGACTTCTACAAAGTTTCTTCATATGATGCCCCTGGGGTCTAAACTTGCCCTGCCCAGGGTTCACAAGTTCGAAACATATGAACAAAGAAGGAAAACTTTAAAATTCTACTTCTCTGAAACTAGAAGGTATAGAGCTTTAATATTTTTTAAGTTGTATCTCCTAGTGTACCTCTAGCAAGTTTTTTTTTTCTTAGGATGCCCCTGGGGTCAAAATTGGCCCTGCCCAGGGGTCACAAGTTTGATTTTACAGCTTAGTACTCAGGTGAGCGATATAGGACCATCATGGTCCTCTTGTTTAATGCTTTACCACACAATCCCTACTTTTAATGACCCGGAGAAAGAAGCCTTTAGAAAACTTTGTGGGAAAAGAAGAAAATGCTGGTAACCAGCATTTTCTCCTATTCCCACAATGTTTTCTATCCTCTTCATCATAAGTTTCAATTTTTGACTCGTATTTATTTTGTCATCTGCAGATGCTTTCAATTTGGACTAGTCTAAAATTTTGTCATTTGGTAAAGAGTTAACTGCTAGGGATTGTGTGTTAAAGCAACACAAACATTTTCACACACTCTAAAAAAAAATTAAAATTGAATAATTATCATCCCCTTTTCTAATATATTTCACCAAAAAGGCAGTTGATGCTTCAGACTGAGTGGCGTCTGTATTTCCAGAACATGTCAGTTTCGGAAATGGGCCCGCACATGAAACTCTAATTATATCAGTGGAAGTGTCGCCTACTTTTTTGCCAATTTACCCAGTTTATTAGACTGTTCTCTGCAGATGCTGGTTTCCCCTTTACTCTTTACCAAACCACAGAATTTTGGACTGGGCAGACTTAAAAGCATTTGCAGACAACAAAGTGCAGCTTGAATGGTGATTTTTGTATTTGTTGGGGTAGAAAACGTTGTGGGAATGGTAGAAAATGCCGGTTATTACCATTTTCTACTTTTCCCCCAGCATTTTCAATAGCCTTCTCTTTTAGGGTCATTAAAACCTAAGATTTTATGGTAAAGAGTTAGTCATAGGTTAGTCCCTAGGAGATTCTCTTATTTCTTTATAGAACATTGCGGCAAAATGATTCTCTTATGAATAGAGTATATTTCTATTTTTCATTAAACTTGTTGAACGGTCAACCCCTTACTACACAATTTAGAGTTTTAACAACTCTAAAGAAGATTGCCTTTAAACAAAGTTGGAAAAGAGAAAATGCTGGTAACCAGCGTTTTCTCCTTTTCCCAGAATTCCCCTTCAGAGGACTGCAGCTCATCTCTACAAATTTAAATTAGTTGTCTGCAAATGGTCTCAGTTTGGAAGAATCAACGATTTGTTATTTGCAAAAGGGCTATCCATCTGTTTGTTTAACGTCAATATATTTAGCCAACTACTTTACAAAAAGATCTCTGATGTCCTGTAAAAAGCAGCTGTCCAATCAAATTTTCCCTTTACCACATGGCTTTTAATCATAGTTATTGTTTGTATATACAGATGCATAAGACTGCATTTGTCAAAGAGCATAAAACTAAGCCCTTTTTAACACAATCCAGACTTTTAATGGCCTTAAGGAAGAATCTGTTTGAAAACACTGTGGGAAAAGGAGGAAATTACTGCTGGTAACCAGCATTTCCTTCTTTTTCACAATGTTTTCTGCTCTTTCAAAGGCAAATCTCAGTTTTTTTGGGTCTTGTTTAAAGAAGGGAAGAAAACATTGTGGACAAAGGAGAAAATGCTGGTTACCAGCATTTTCTCCTTTTCCTACAATGTTTTCAAAAGGCTTCTTTCACAGTGGTGTTAAAATTTTGGATTGTGTGGTAAAGGGTTAAACGAAGGAGAAAAGCTACAGTGTGAGATATTTTATGTATTTTTTTTTTTCAGGATGAAGTTTTATGGAGCTGTTTGGCTGCAATGTCATCTTACGCCAAAGAACTGAACACAGCTGAAGTGGCATATGCTGCCATACAAGAGGTATACTTATGTTGTAGGGGAGCAAAGTGAAATAGGCTTATTTTGAATAGCCAATCTCAATATCACTTTTGAGTAGAAATAAAGTATAAATAATATTGGGGCATTCTCTTTTAAACATTAACAGAATTTTTATATGTTTTTATGCCCCTGAGAAAGAAGGCTTCATAAAACATTATTGGACACAGACAAAGTCCCAGTTACCAGCATTCTTTATTTTCCCAAAAATGTTTTCAGTCAATATGAGGATATCCTCTTGTAAGCCTTTATCTGGCAATCTGGGGTTTTCACAACCCTGTAGAAGAGCCCTTTTAAAAACATTGTGGGAAAAGGAGAAACCAGCATTTCTCTTTTTCCCAAAATGTTTTCTACCCTGACAAAGCAATCATTATCTTACTTTTTCTGTTATAATACATTTTGTAGGCAGAGAAAGTTCAATTCATCTTGAATATCAAAGACATTCCAGTGAAAGAAGCCAGAAATGCTGAGATGGCTCTACTCTGTGGGAACCCAATGGATGCTGAAGCTATATTGTTGCAGGCTGGCCTCACCTTCAGAGCCATTATGTTAAATATACAGTTATATAACTGGGATAGGTGGGTACATTAATGTCTCAGTTCACAAACCTGTACATAGAGACCAGTGAAAGGAAGTAAGGACAGTGGTCTCTTGTAGCACTAAATTAATATGCAAGTTTAACCCTTTAACTCTTTACCACACGACAAAATTTTAGAATGGTTCAAATTGAAAGCATTTTCAGACGACAAAATAAAGGTGACTGAAGAATTGAAATTTGTTCTGTGAAGGGTAGAAAACACTGTGGGAAAAGGAGAAAATGCTGGTTACCAGCATTTTCTCCTTTTCCCACAGTGTTTTCAAAAGGCTTCTTTCTCAGGGGCGTCAAAAGTTGGGATTGTGTGGTAATGGGTTAACCCTTTAACTCTTTACCACACGACAAAATTTTAGACTGGTTCAAATTGAAAGCATTTTCAGACGACAAAATAAAGGTGACTGAAGAATTGAAATTTGTTCTGGGAAGGGTAGAAAACACTGTGGGAAAAGGAGAAAATGCTGGTTACCAGCATTTTCTCCTTTTCCCACAGTGTTTTCAAAAGGCTTCTTTCTCAGGGGTGTCAAAAGTTGGGATTGTGTGGTAATGAGTTAACAAACAACAACCCTGAAAGGGAAGCCTTTTGAAAACATTGTGGGAAAAGTAAAAAATGCTGGTAACCAGCATTTTCTCACAATGTTTCCTACCTTGCTCCAAACAAGTTTTAAATTTTGAATTATGTATATACTGTCATGTGCAAGTGCTTCCAATTTGGACCAGTGTAAAATTTTGTCGTTTGGTAAAAATTAAATACACTAAATATGTTAGTATTATTTGTTTAACCATAACTGCTTTTACCACAGCATTTTCCAAAGGTGTCTTTCTCACAAATTGGATCTCTTTTAATGTCATAAAGACTAATCTAGACTTGTTCCATAGTTGCATTATTTTGTTAAAAATGTAACTTTTTACCACACACCACAACGTTTTCAAACCTCTCTGCAACTTAATGTCATGAATATATTTACTTTACAGTGTAGTGAAGAATTGTTAATTTCCCTTGCAATGTTAATTACTGGATAAATGTGAAGGAAGCCAGATAAATAAACCGACAAAAACCTAGAACTGACAGTTGTTTGACTTTTCGCCACACCATCCCATGTCTTTACAAAAGAGAGAAAAAGAGCTTTTAAAACATTGTGGGCATTGGAGAAAATGTTGGTAACCAGTATTTTCTCCTGTTCCCACAAAGTTTTCTACCTCATCATTTAAGCTACAATTTGTTGTTTGAAAATGTTGTCTGTTTGGGCCAGTATAAAGTTTTGTCATCTGGAAAAGAGTTAACCCTTTATCACATGATAAAGTTTTAGACTGGTCCAAATTAAAAGCACTTGCAGACAACTAAGTAACGTAACTCAAAAATTTAATTTTTTTTGTAGCAGGGTAAAAACATTGTGAGAAAAGGAGAAAATGCTGGTTACCAGCATTTTCTCCTTTTCCCACAATTGTTTCAAAAGGCTTCTTTCTCAGGGTCGTAAAAAACAGGGATTGTTAGGTAAAGGGTTAATTGAGTTTTCATAATGTTTTCTGGCACAGACAGGGTTTTATTTATTTTATCTTGATTTGTATCTCTGACAAAAATGTTCGACAAAAATATTCAGATAGGTCTGATGTTTCTAGATATAGATATGTCATCAATGCTTCGATGTTGATTTCACAGACATACACAACATGCCGCAGGTGACTGGTTCCCTCATCAAATGCACCATCTTATCAATTGTTTTTGCATTCTTTGGAAACCAGTCAGTTACTTACTCATTCTGTTTTTTATGGACAGGAATGGTTGTATTATGTTATAGTCTTATTTACCTGTCTATCAGTTTACTGTCTGTCTGTCTTTGCAGTTTCTTCTCCCACAATGTGAGACCAAATTCCTGTAAGTTTAACTCTCAACTCTCCGGTTCATTGGTGGAAGTATTTGGAGAACACAAATTAATTGTGGCTTAAGTAATGAGATTCATTTTCAAAATGATGAAAAACATTGTGGAGAAAAAAGAAAATCTGGTCAATATCAGTTTCTTTCTTTCCCATGATGTATTCAAAGCTTTTCTTCTGTGCGTTTGTAGAAACTTGACATTGTTTTTTTTTTTAAATCAGGAATGTTATATTACAGAGCATTTAAACTGATAGTTATACATGGAAGATCCATGAAGACACTGTTTTAGTGGACAGAAATTATGTACATTAGAGGGCACGAGAGCTGGCTGTTAAACACAAGACACCTATAAATACTGTGTTGGTACAGAGATAATGTAATAATGTTATGTTACAGAGCATAAGATGTGGTCGTTAAACACAATACCCTTATAGATACTGAGTTAGGGTACAAAAATAATGTATGTTAGAGGGCACAAGAGCTGGCTGTTAAACACAAGATACCTGGACAAACAGTGTTAGGGTACAGAAATAATGTAATAATGTTATGTTACAGAGCATAAGGACTTGCAATTAAAGACAAAATCCATGTAGATATTGTAGAAAGATACAGAGATAATATAATAATGTTATGTTACAGCTACAGCATAAGAACTGGTTGTTAAACACAATAAACCTGTAGATACTGAGTTTGGTTACAAAAATAATGTATGTTAGAGGGCACAAGATGGAGCTGTTAAACACAAGGTACCTGGACATTAGGGTACAGATATAATGTGATAATGTTATGTTACAGAGCATAACAATTGGTTGTTAAACACAATACACCTGTAGATACTGAGTTAGGGTACAAAAATGGTGTATGTTAGAGGGCACTAGAGCTGGCTGTCAAACACAAGATACTTAGACATACTGTGTTAGGGCACAGAGATAATGTGATCATGTTATTATTGTACAATGCAGAGCACTAGAGTTGGCTGTTAAACACAAGACCCATGTAGACACAGTTTTGGGGTACAGAGAGAAGTATATGACTATGTACAACAAGACAGAGAATAACAAACGGTTCCTTCAGTATAAAGAAGGGGTAAGTCAGTGATGTAATGAACCACACCCATTTTGCTGTAGCTTTACATCAGGTCTGTCTGTTTATCTGCTCCTATGTTTGTATGTCTGTCCCTTCCACCAAATCTTGATGCTTCAATGGAGCAAAAGTGTAGGTAGTCACTGTCAGCAAATTTCAAATGGTTCCTTCAGTATAGAGAAGAGGTAAGTCAGTGATGTGATGAACCACACCCATAGGGGTATAGTTTTTTATCCCCCGCCAAAGGCAGAGGGATATAGTTTAAGCATTGTCCCTCCATCCTTCTGTCTGTCTGTGTGTTCGTTCAGGAGAATATCTCCAATACCACAGCATTTCAAACAGTGTACAAGCAAGTTTTATGGGTCTTTTGTAGAGATAGATAATGACATGAAGATTATGCAAATGTCTTTATTTTATTGCCAAGGTCAAGTAATAGCAAAATTGTTGAAAAGTTTTAATTTATCTAAGATTATTTTAAAATTATTTTAAATTATCTTATCATAAAAACTTTGAATAAACATCAATTTTAGAATTATTGTTCTTGAAGATTGATCCTGACTTTTGCTCTACAAGTCAATAAATTGTTATAGATAGTCTGGCCAAACACTTGTAATTAAGCTTGCATAACTTTGGGTATTTTTGCAGCATTTTGGTGGCATATCTGTTGTAGGCCTTGAATGAAAAAAACACTTTGCCAATATGTCGAAATAAAACTGAGATATCTAGTTTAAGACAGGGTGGTATGATAGTATGATTCTTGAAGTAGTCATTAATCTTTCTTTGTGGTGCAGAGAAAGTGCTTATGCATGTTCTCATGAAGGGACCACCTACAGTTAACCCTTTCCCAAACAAGCCCTGGTTTTTACATGTCTGCAGTACCAGTCTTTTGAAAACACTGGGGGAAAAGGAGAAATTGCTCATAACGAGCAATTTCTCCTATTCCCACAGTGTTTTCCACCCTTTTTGAGAACTTTCTGCCATTTTCTTCCAATTCTCAAATTGTCGTCTGCAAACTCTTTTGGTTTGGAAGAGTCTAAAATTTGTCGTTTGGGAAAGGGTTAATCCTTTGAGTGCGGAATAAACCTAACAGATATATTTTGTTTAAAAATAAGACCTGAATAACTTCAGTTTGATGGTTACTTTTGTCGACAGTGGTTTGGCTAAGCAGGCAGGATGGATCAAAGATCAGACTGTATGGTTTGTGTAGTCTGATATTGATCTACACTAGCCCCTGAGGCAACTATAGTTGTAAAAGGTATTTTACAAGTTTACACCTACAGGAAAAATTGAAATAATGTTTGTTTACAATAGCAAAAAAAAATGTTTAACATTGGAGACTTTTTTTTACTTCTGAAATATATTACAAAGTAGTAGTCAGTGTACTTCAAGATTAGGCTGCATTTCCTGTGCAGTGTGATCTAGATCTACAGTGTTTGCAAAAGTCGGTTAAGTGAGACAGAGTTTTATCAGTTTTCTCAGGGGTAAGACATGCTATCTCATGTTGCTGTAAGAGTGACATATAGCCTGTATATTGATGGATAAAGAATGTAACTTATCTCTTTTCTCTTGAAACTACTAGAATCCTTTGGAAACTTTGCACCAAAAAAGATTCTGAATGTGAAAGAATGTTAAAGACTCGAAGAGAGAAAGCTTTTGAAACATTGTGCGAAAAGGAAAAAATGCTGGTAGCCACTTTATCCGCTTGTTTTCTATTGTTTGAAAGAAAAATTTCAAATAAGTAAGTATTAAACAAAAAACAACATGTTTGAAGAAAAATTTCATAATTTGCACCATATTTTATTATACATCTTTAAATGCTTTTGAATCAGACAAGTCTAGTTTCTCATCTGTCAATTTGGACAGGTCTACACTATACTTATCGGAACTTGAGGTAGTATACTTGAGGTAGAATACATCATAGAAAAAAAAGAAAATGGCCATTACCTGCATTTTCTTATTTACCCATTGTGTTTTCTAACCTTTTCAAAGAAAAATACCATTCCTAGTGCTTCATTGAATTTGTTGTCAGTTTTATGCTTTCAATTTGGACAAGTCAGATGTTTTATCGTGTGCTGAAACAGTAGTCTAGTCGATAGCTGGAAAAACCACGATGTAGAAAATGCTACAGCAATCTGGAGAGTAGTCTAAGATTTTTTTGTGTGTAATAGAAAGTTAACTCTTTACCAAACAACAAAAATTTGGACTTGTCCAAATTGAAAGCATTTGCAGACGACCAAATAATTATGAATCAAATACATGTACTAAAACTTGATTTGGCAAGATTAGAAAACATTGTGGCAAAAGAGAAATGCTGATTACCAGCATTTTCTGCTTTTCCCTAATGTTTTCAAAAGACTTCTTTCTCTTGGTCATAAAAACCAGGGATTGTTTGTTAAAGGGAAAAGTATGGATGTAAGTAGTTCCATGCGAAACCAAAACAATGCAAAAGTGCTTTCATAAACCCTTTGCCACACAAGTCAGACTTTTAATGGCTTTGAGGAAGAAGCCTTTTGAAAATATTGTGGGTAAAGGAGAAATGCTGATAAACAGCATTTTTTTCTTTTCTCACAATGTTGAATGTTTTTCTACCCAATGAAAAACAGCATTCATCATCTAAGTTACAATTAAAACTTTACCACACAATGACGACTTTTAACAGCGCTGAGGAAGAAGCCTTTTAAAAAACATTGTGGGAAAAGGAGAAAATGCTGGTAACCAGCATTTTCTCCTTATCCCACAAAGTTTTCTACCCTATCAAAGCAAAATTGCACCATTTGAGCCACTTTGAAATTGTCATCTGCAAATGCTTTCAATTTGGATATATCTAAAATTATGCTGTATGGTAACAGGTAAAGTTGTCATCTACAAATACTTTCAGTTTGGTTAAGTCCAATATTGTCATTCGCTGAAGAACTGGGTTTTACATTTTCTTGCCTTGTAAAGAGTTCACTCTAAGTGACTAAATTTTCTAACTGCCCAAATTGAAAATATGTGCAGACAACAAATTAACCCTTTACCCCATAAGGCATTTCTATGGTATTTCTAATTGACCCTAAATAACAGCAAGGATGAAGCCGTTTCTTATGTGTATATGACACCTTTTGATAGTGTTGTAAACATTGTGGCAAAAGGTGAAATTGCTCGTCACGAGTAATTTCACCTTTTGCCACAATGTTTTCCAAAGGCTCCTACAAGCAATGTGTAGAAATGAGTATCTATGGAGTAAAGGGTTAAATCTGGCGGAAATGATAGACTTTGTGCTTTGGAAGGGAGAAAAATGAAAAAATGTGAAAATTCTGCTTTCCAGTATTTTCTACTTTTTCCATAGTGTTGTCCTCCCCAGGATGATGATAAAAGGGATTGATTTGTTAAGGATTGAGTGTTTGAGAGAGAGCAGGCAAATCTGAAACCAAAAAAATGCAAAAGCAATAAAAGATACCTTATTACATGCAGTTGGCAGCTTGAAATCATTTGTAAAGTTTTTAGAGCGCTTTACAATCTTGTTGGTTTTATTTATATTACATAAAATTGAGATTTTTTTCTGTACAAACACATGTGGAATCGCTTTCCTTAAAAATCTATGACAGACAGGTCACCCTGGCTCAGACAAACTGACTTGTCAGGACGAGGCTTTTTTTTTATGTCTGATAGACTGGTCTGCCTGTTGCTACTGCGTAACTCCTTTAACTCTTTACCACACAAGAAAATTTTAGACTGGTCCTACTTGCAGATGATGGAATAAAGGTGAATTGAAAATTAAAATTTGGTTTGGGAAGGGTAGAAAACACTGTGGGAAAAGGAGAAAGTGCTGGTTACTAGCATTTTCTCCTTTTCCCACAGTGTTTTCAAAAGGCTTATTTCTCGGGGTCATTAAAAGTCGGGATTGTGTGGTAAAGAGTTAACAGACAACCATGTAATTCTACAACCTAGAGATTCTGAAAACTTTGTTTGAAATCGAGAAAACGCTGACTAATAGTATTTTTTCCGTTACGCTTTTGACGACAAATATTCATATTTTCAGGTGTATTTAATTTTAGTAATCTGCAGATGCTTTTAACTCTTTACCAAACGACAAAATTTTAGACTGGTCCAATTTGAAAGCATTTGCAGACAACAAAATAAATGTGATTAAAACATTGAAATTTTTTTTAGGAAGGGAAGAAAACATTGTAGGAAAAAGAGAAAATGCTGGATACCAGCATTTTCTCCTTTTCCCACATTGTTTTCAAAAGGCTTCTGTCACAAGGTGTTAAAAGTTGGGATTTTGTGGTAATGACTTAATCTTTTACCAAACCACAACAATTCAAATTGAAAGCATTTGCAAACAACAGAACATACATGCCTCAGACTTGGATATTTATTTTTGGAAGAGAAGAAAATATTTTGGGGAAAAAAAGGAGAAAATGCTGGTTGCCAGCTTTTCTCCCACAGTGTTTTCCCCAACAATGTTTTTAGAGCCTTCATTTTCAGAGTCATTTAAGCTTAGGATTGTGTAGTGAATGGTGATATGGATCAGTCCTAAGTTTTGTTGTCTGGTAAAGATTTATTTATTCCATGGAGGCCCATCCCAGTCTGTTATACTCATTAGAATACTGCAGTGAATTAGCTCTTGATAAATGCTGGCATATGTAAATATGAGATGCTCTGTCAAAACAGGGTTTGATACATCTCAGATACATTTTACTACGCAAATCGTCATATAATTATCATCTTCGCCAGCCAAGGTTACGATCACTATGTGGATCTTACCTTTGCTGATTGAGCCCGATTTCGAGATTCCTGCGATGCACCATCTATTGGATGCTTGTTATTACCCCCCTTTACATCATATTTCTAAAAGCCAATGAAATATCATTTTACAAATACAAACCGCTTATGAATACACATGAAGCGATAAGCAGACATCCATGTGGGTTCCCATGTTAACCTCCTGTTCAAAAGGTAGCGACCTTGTTCTATTTTTATCAAAGATGAAATACTACAAGCGATTTATTCGTTGCAGTTAGAGCTGGCTGCTTCCAATGAAAAAGCATGTCAGGGGGAATGTAAAAATCAAGGTCGATCTGCCAAGGGTAGAGTAGCATAGTGAATTGTCAGCCTTGGCTTGCAAAGATGATGATAAGATTGGTTTTATCTAACAGCACACTGAATCATGAGATAGTATGGTATGGTCTGTGGACATTTGATAAAAGTCACAGATAGCAAAATTTCAACCAATCTCAGCCTGTGTAAACTACTTTTTCAACATACATTAAACCTTAACCCTTTCCCAAACGACAAGTTTTAGACTCTTCCAAACTGAAAGAGTTTGCAGACGACAATTTTAACTTACATAACAATGGCAGAAAATTATCGGAACGGGCAGAAAACATTGTGGGAGAAGCAACAAGCGTTACGAGCAATTTCTCCTTTTCCTGCAGTGTTTTCAAAGACTTTTACTGCAAACACTAAAAACAAGGGCTTGTTTGGGACAGGGTTAACTAAACAATCCCTGGTTTTCATGAGCCTGGTAAAGAAGGCTTTTGAAAACATTGTGGGAAAAGGAGAAAATGCTGGCAACCAGCATTTTCTCCTTTTCACACAATGTTTTCTACCCAATCAGAGAAAGCAAGCTCATTTGAACCAATTTTGAATTTGTCATCCATAGACTTTCTTTTAAAGGGAAAGAGTCAAAATTCTGTAGTTTGGGAAAAGGTTAAGCCCCTTTTTCACAGAGCATGGCTCAAATGTCTTGTTCACTTGGCATGACTTTATTCCTCTTGTGCTTGTAAAACATTGCATTGGAGAATTATGAGAGTAGAGACACCATGGCGTTTTACATAACTTAGTAATTATAACCTCAAGGCCACAGGTTTCATCCTCAAAAGATCATCGAAGTGTTGTGTCTGTGGTTGTGGGGTAGAGTGTCGGCCTCGCAACCATTATGTCCCGTGTTCGATTCCTGGGAACGGGTGTCAATTGCGTTTTTTCATTGGCCCTCTGATTTGGTGAAAGTACTGGTTAAGTGCCTAGATAGTAGAATCACAAAAGACTAGTTTAACTTGTAAGAACTTGTTTCTCAATCAATGTAGAAATGACTTTACTATAAGATCCTCACTCTAATTTCTGGATTGATTTAGATCCCTTGCCTTGTACTGTGAAAGCTGACATTACATTCATCCCTAACCAAACAATCCAGTGTATTAATGGTCCTGAAGTAGAAATATCTCCAAAACATGGTGCAAAATGAAAATGCTGGTTACCAGTATATTGCTTTTTCCCCACATTGTTTTTCGTCTTTTGGGCAACATATAGTTTGTTGTCTGTAAAGGCCTTCAACTTGGTTCAAATTTTGTCATCTGGTAAAGGGGTTGACTCTTTTCCAAATGACAAAATTTTGGACTTGTTCAAATTGAAAGCATTTGCAGATTACAAATTGATTGTATCTCAAATGATGATTTATGGCTTTGATACGGTAGAAAACATTGTGGAAAAAGGAGAAAATACTGGTGACTAGCATTTTCTCCATTTCCCACAATGTTTTCACAGGCTTTTATCTTTAGGGTTGTTAATACTCAGGAAAGTGTGGTTAAGGGTTAAATAGGTAGCCTGTTGCTGTCATATGACTGAAAAATGTTGCATGTAGTGTAAATGCTCCTTTAACCCATTACCACACAATCCCTACTTTTGTCGCCCCTGAGAAAGAAGCCTTTAGAAAACATTGTGGGAAAAGGAGAAAATGCTGGAAACCAGCATTTTCTCCTTTTCCCACAATGTTTTCTACCCTTCACAAAACAAATTTCAAATTTTCAGTCACTCCTAATTTGTCGTCTGCAAATGCTTTCAATTTGGACAAGCCTAAAATTTGTTGTTTGGTAAAGAGTTAATCACGAAGCAGGACTCAGTCTAGCAATCTGATCATGGGTTTACACTCGCATGATTATAGTATATGACTTTATACCTCCCAAACATTCATCCAAGTTTTACTGTTGTTAGCAGTTATAAAACTACTATTCAATTGGTATGTATTTATTCTGCAGGGATGTAGGAAACATTGCAGGGGGTGATAATGGAAAATGGACCTGCTTCCTAGCAATCTCAAATAGTGTATGATTTAATTCTTTGCAGAGTTTCATCATAGCCTTCTATACTCATGATCATGTTGCAGTGAGTATGCTCTTGTAGGCAGATTTAAATATTCTATTCAATTACTAGTAACAAGCATTTTCTACTTTATACGAAATGTTTTCAACGCTTTCATAGACAAATACCAATATTTGAGCAATAGTTGATTTGTTGCATTCAAATGCTTTCAATGTGGGTAAGTCCTAAATTTTATTGTGGAGTAAAGAGTCAATACAGATGGCTGCTAAACACAAGTGGGGGACTAATACAGGCATGACTGTATTTAGAACTGTAACTGAATTTGGATTCTTGATGATCATTGAAGTGAAGGGTCATTTCAGTGAAAGTAATTATAGATTTTTTGTATAATTAGATTTGGCATATAGCAGATGGAAGAAGAAGTTTTTTAGCTGTTGGGCTGACTTTGATGTATATGTTTAGGAATAACTGTCAGTCTCACTCAACACTCTGTGATTGTATGACCATAGAATGTGCAGTATTCCAACCAGATCTATACCAGGGTTTCCCTGATCCCATGTTTCTTTAAACTGAATCCCCAAATTTTTTTAATGACCCCACCCACCCCCAATTTAGATGTTTGCCTACGTAACCTTTCTCCAAACAATCCCTGGTTTTCCTTACCCTAAAAAAGGTACCTTTTTAAAACATTGTGGGAAAAGGAGAAAATGCTGGTAACCAGCATTTTCTCCTTTTCTCACAATGTTTTCTACCCTCCCAGACCAATTTAGATGTTTGCCCTCTTAACCTTTTCCCAAACAATCCCTGGTTTTCCTTACCCTGAAAAAGGTACCTTTTGAAAACACTCTGGGAAAAGGAGAAAATGCTGGTAACCAGCATTTTCTCCTTTTTTCACAATGTTTTCTACCCTCCCAGACCAAACTTCAATTTTTTAGTCATTAATGGTGACATCTGCAAATGCTTTCACTTTGGACCTGTATAAAACTTTATTTTTGGTAAAGGAGATCAAATGACCCTGAAATGATAAAATCAAGAGAAAACACTGTTTTCCAAAGTATGTGATCAACAAACATTCTTAATTTTCTTCAAAGATTAGCTCTAGATTTAGTTTCTTCAGTAATTGGCAAAACGATTTGGTTAAGCCAATCAGAAGTTGTGTTACTTTCAAATTTAGAAAGTTGTTGAGGATCAGATGAAGAATGTACCTAAGAGTGGTTGATGAATACAGGCCCAAAAGACAAAGGTTTACAGGTGTTCAAATTTAACAAAAATTGCACACGATAATTTAAATGTGGTGAAAACAACAGGATTCACATTATGAAAGGATGGTAAGCATTGTGGTTGCTGGAAAAGCAAAAAATGCTTGAAACCATCATTTTCTCCTTTTTCCACACTGTTTTCTATCATATCAAAAACTAATCTCAAGTTTATTTTGTTGTCTGCATCTTGTTGCAGTTTGGACCAGAATTTTGTCATCTGCTACAGAGTTTTTACTTTTTACAAAACAATCCTGTGTTTTCACAACACTAATGAAGAAGACTCTTTAAAACAAAGTAGGAAAAGGAGAAAATGCTTGCAACCAGCATTTTTTCCTTTTCCTACAATTTTTTCTACTCATCAAAAAAAAAATTTCATTTTTCAGCCACACCAATTTTTTCATCTCCAAATGCTCTCACTTCAGACCAGCCTAGCACTTTGTCATTTAGTAGAGAGGTATAAACTCTAAGGATGGAGATCTGTAATAAAAGCTCACTGCCCATAATAACATATAATAACATGGCAGAAAACATTAAGTTCCTATTACATGAATGACACTGTTGAGCATTCATTATAAAACATCATGTCAATTTTTTGGGTAAGTGACACTACACTTAAGATTTAATTTTTTCATAATGAATAAATACAGTGTTAGTATTTTCATCCTTTTTTTGCAAGTGCTTTAAATCTTTACCACACAAGAAAATTTCAGACCAGTCCAAAGTGAAAGCATTTGCAGACAACAAACATGACTGAAAAATTAAGAATTTATTTGGGAATGGTAGAAGACGTTGAAGGAAAAGGAGAAAATGCTGGTTACCAGCATTTTCTCCCCTACCCACAATGTTTTCAAAAGGCTTCTTTCTCAAGGTCACTAAAAGTCGGGATTGTGTGGTAAAGAGTTAAATATCTTTGACTCTTTACCACAAAACTTTTAGACTCGTCAAAATTGAAAACAAGTGCAGAAGACTAATCAAATTGTTTATCTAATCAGCATTTTTGTTAGTTTCAAATTTTGAAAAAATCGTACAGAATAAGATGAAGAATGTTCTTTACAGTTTACCAAATGACAATATATTAGACTAGTCCAAAATTAAAGCACCTGCAGACGACAAAATAAATGTAAATCAATCTCTAAAATTTAATTTTAAATGTGTAGAAAACATTGTGGGAAAAGGAGAAAACACTGGTAACGAGTATTTTCTCTTTTTCCCACAGTGTTTTTCAAAGGCTTCCTTCATAGAGTCAAGAATAATGTTGAGAATAATTGAATTAATATTAGAACTGTCAAAACTTGAATTCTCAGTAGGGTATAGTAATTGATATTTCACCAAATGGCAAAATTTTAGACTCGACCAAATTGATAGCAGTTGCAAATGACTATTTAGATGTAGCTCAAAGAAATAGAACTGTCTGATATACGATACAAAAATTTGTGTAAAAGTTACCAACATGTTCTCCTTTTCCCTGTAATTATGTTTTCAAAAACCTTCTCTTTCAAGGTTGTCAAAAATCAGGACTGTTTGAGAGTTAACATATGACTAGCTGACCATAATTATTACAAGGTAAAGGGTTGCCTATCCAGGTTAAAAAAATAATTACGATTCACATCTCTGTGCGACATTTCTCACCACATTATTGTATGGACTGCTGTGCATCAAATTGCACAATGCTTTCCCTTAAAATACTGCAATAGAACACCATTAAACCTTGACAAAATTTTAGACTTGCCCAAATTGAAAGCATTTGCAGACAACAAAATAAACATAACTCAAAAACTGAAATTTGTTTTGGGAAGGGTAGAAAACATTGTTGGAACAGGAGAAAATGCTGGTTACCGGTATTTTCTCCTTTTCCCACAATGTTTTCTGAAGGCTTCTTCCTCAGGGTAGTTAAAAGTTGGCATCATGTGGTAAAGAATTAACCCTTAGAGTGCCAGTTAAAAACAAAAAAGGAGTTTCATTCTGCTTTAAAAGATTCACAATATTGCAGTTTCAAAATGTTTTTATCAAAAACTTTCAGTACTGCTAGCAGTGTAGTTCAATGATCAGACTGCAAGTATTTGTACTGTCTGATCTTGATCTACACTGGGAAAAAAGTCAGCTGAAGTAGTGACAGGTTCTTTAACACCTTCCCAAATGATGAAATTTTAAACTTGTGAAAATTCAAAGCATCTGCACATGTCAAAAAAATCAGACTCAAGAATTAGCATTTTTTTAAGGGGAAAACCAACATTTTCACCATTTTCCACAATTTTTCAAAAACCACCTTCAACAAGGTTGTTTGAACTCTAGATTGTTTAGTCAGGGGTCAATCCTTTTCTACAAAATGAATTGACTCTTCCAAATTGAATGTAACTTTTGCCAACAAACTCTAAATTGGTACAAATAAGCTGTAGTCCTATGATAGAATAGAAAGCATTGTGAGAAAACCAGCATTTTGTTCTTTTTCCCAAAAACTTTTCTGTAACTTGAAAAGGTTTGTAAAGGTTTAAAGTTTCACCAGATTTTAAACCTGTTCGTAAAGAAAGTATCAGCAGATGACAAAACAAATATGATGTTAAGATGCAAGTCATGTTTGAAAGGTTAGGAAAAAAAAAGTGAGAATAGGATCAAATTTAATGTACGATATTAACATTTTTTTCCTATTCCCACAAAGTTCTCGGAAGGCTTTACTTTCAGAGTTGTGTAAAAAGGGCTCATGAGTTGTTTTAGTCTGAAACTAATTGCACCAGCCAACCTTGAAAAGTTTTTCTGAAATATTTTCCAAATTAGGTTTAACTCTTTACCACACAATCCCGCCTTTAACGACCCTGAGAAAGAAGCCTTTTGAAAACGTTGTGTGAAAAGGAGAAAATGCCGGTAACCAGCACAATATTTTCTACCCTTCCCAGACCATATTTCAATATTTCAGTCACATTCATTTTGTTGTCTGCAGTCCTTTTTAATTTGGAACAGTTTAAAATTCTCTTGTGTGATAAAGAATTAATGGATGAGTATTCCAAAGGTTTAATTGTCAGAAGACAAAATTATCGGTAATGCCTTGCATAGATTCAAAAGTTTTATCAACCCTGAAAAAACGATTTTTGAAAACATTGTGCTAAAAGGAGAAAATGCTGATAATTAACTTTTTCTTCATTTACTACAATGTTTTCTATACTATGAAAGACAACTTCTGTTGTTTTTAATTATCAACTGCAATTGCTTTCAGTTTGAGTATGGTATGTTGAAATTTTTTGTGTGGTATTGAGTTTTGCTAAATTTGTGGTGACGGTTGAACTGCATAATATATTTATTTTCAAATCTAATTGATAGATCTGTTTATCAAAGCATTGAAGGTTACCATTGTACCAAAATAGCTGCGATAGTCCTGAAAACAGCATTAACCCACTACCGAACGACAATATTTTAGACTGGTCCAAATTGAAAGCATTTGCAGACGACAAAAGTGACTGAAAATTTGAAATTTGTTTTGTGAAGGTTAGACCAGCATTTTCTCCTTTTCCCACAATGTTTTCTAAAGGCTTCTTTCTCAGGGGCATCAAAAGTAGGGATTGTGTAGTAATGGGTTAACCCATTACAACACAATTCCTACTTTTGATGACCCTGAGAAAGAAGCCTTTGAAAAATGTTGTGGGAAAAGGAGAAAATGCTGGTAACCAGCATTTTCTCCTTTTCCCACAATGTTTTCTACTCTTCACAAAAAACTTTCCAAATTTTTAGTCACTTTTAGTTTGTCATCTGCAAATACTTTTGATTTGGACAAACCTAAAATTTTGTCGTTTGGTAATGAGTTAAGCACCAAGCAATCAATCTATCAAAGACATGTACTTGCATGGGAAAGATGCAGTCTAATGTTCATGCTTGGCAACATTGATTTGGTTTCCAGTGTTTACTCCTTTTCATACAATGTAGAACAAACCCTTTCAGAAAAAAGGAATGTCTGGTATAGACATATTTTAGTAAAAAAGTAGCAATATTGTAATGAAGGTTAAACTTCCAAATGTTTATTCATTGTCGCTTCTGTATATCAAAGAACATAATTGTCATACACTTGCATGACAAAGATGGAGTCTACAAGGATAGAATGTACTTGGTGACATTGTTTTGGTTTTCCAGCATTCACTTCTTCCCCCTGCCCCCCTCCTTTAGAAAAAGAAAATGATATATTTAGGATAATGATTGAACAAACTTATTATTCATTTTCATTTCTGATACCAGGATCAGTTTGTAGTGAACAAAGCTGTCATGTGCTTGCATTGGAAAGATGCAGTCTGCAGTCTGATATTTTTAATATTTACAATGTATTTGGTTTTTTGGTGTTTACTCCTTATCCAACAATGTTTTAAAAGATTTGCAGTAGTAAGAATGTTGCATGTTGGGTGCAGGTTAAACTACCTCATGAATATTTATTGTCACTTGTGATTACTTGATCTGTATATCAGTGAACATAAATGTCATATAGTTGCATGTGAAAGATGCAGTCTCCAGTTGATACTTGGCAACATTTATTTGGCTTCGCAAGATACATGCAGCTTTTGCATTCCAGGGCTTCTGTTAGAAGGACATAACTGTCAAAGCAAATTTTTTCAGAAATTTTTGGGATCTGAAAAAATGGTAAAAGTTTCTGGCCTTTTTTATGTGGAATATGTCTTAACTCTTTACCTGACAACAAAATTTTACCTACAATGTTTTCTGCCCTTCTCATGACAAATTTTGAATTTTTGAGTGTCACTTTTTAGCTCACCTGAGCACATAGTGCTCAGGGTGAGCTATTGTGATCGATCGTTGTCCGGCGTCCGTCCGTCCGTCCGTCCGTCCGTGAACAATTACTTAAAAATTCTTCTCCTCTGAAACCGCCCAACAGATTTCAGTGAAACTTCACAGAAATGATCCTTAGGTGATGCACTTTCAAAATACTTCAAAGATTTGAATTCCATGGAGAACTCTGGTTGCCATGGCAACTGAGAGAAAAAACTTTAAAAATCTTCTTGTCCCAAACCGTAAGGGCTAGAGCTCTCATATTTTGCATGTAGCATCATCTAGTGACCCTCTACCAAAATACTTCAAATTATGGCCCTAGTGTTGAAAATGGCCCTATGTTGTGGGTTCTTGGATTTCACAAGGAGATAAAGAAGGAAATCTTTAAAAATTTTCTTGTCGCAAACCATAAAGGCTAGAGCTCTCATATATGGCATGTAGTATCATCTTGTGGCCCTCTATTAAAATACTTCAAATAATGGCCCTAGTGTAGAAATTGGCCCTATGTTGTGGGTTCTCGGATTTCACATAGAGATAAAGAAGAAAATCTTTAAAAATCTTCTTGTCCCAAACCGTAAGGGCTAGAGCTTTCATATTTGGCATGTAGCATCATCTAGTGACCCTCTACCAAAATATTTCAAATTATGGCCCTAGTTTGAAAATGGCCCTATGTTGTGGGTTCTCGGATTTCACATAGAGATCAAGAAGGAAATCTTTAAAAATCTTCTTGTCCCAAACCATAAGGGCTAGAGCTCTCATATATGGCATGTAGTATCATCTAGTGGCCCTCTACCAAAATACTTCAAATAATGGCCCTAGTGTGGAAATTGGCCCTATGTTGTGGGTTCTCCGATTCCACATAGAGATAAAGAAGGAAATCTTCAAAAATCTTCTTGTCCCAAACCTTATGGGCCAGAGCTTTCATATTTGGCATGCAGCATCATCTAGTGGCCCTCTACCAAAATACTTCAAATTATGGCCCTAGTGTTGAAAATAGCCCTATGTTGTGGGTTCTCGGATTTCACATAGAGATAAAGAAGGAAATCTTTAACTATACTAGCTAGGGTTATGAAATTTCATGGGTGGCTAGATCTCATCAATGGGGAGTGCAGTGCAGGAATCATAACTCCTGCTTCCTTAATTTTTAGCTCACCTGAGCACAAAGTGCTCAAGGTGAGCTATTGTGATCGATCAATGTCCGTCGTTCGTCCATCTGTCTGTCCGTCTGTTCACAATTACAAAAAAATCTTCTCCTCCTAAACTAACAATCAGATTTCAGTCAAACTTCACAGAAATGATCCCTAGATGATGCACTTTCAAAATACTTCAAAGATTTGAATTCCATGTAGAACTCTGGTTGCTATGGCAACAGAGTGAAAAAACTTTAAAAATCTTCTCGTCAAAAACTGTAAGGGCTAGAGCTTTCATATTTGGCATGTAGCATCATCTAATGGCCCTCTACCAAAATACTTCAAATTGTGGCTCTAGTCTTGAAATTGGCCCTATGCTGTGGTTTCTCAGATTTCACATAGAGATAAAGAAGGAAATATTAGATAATCTCCTTCTCCCAAACCGTAAGGGTTAGAGCTCTCATAATTTGCATGTAGCATCATCTAGTGGCCCTCTACTGAAATACTTCAAATTATCACCTTAGTGTGGAAATTGGTTCTATGTTGTGGGGTCTCGGATTTCACAAAGAAATAAAGAAGGAAATCTCAGAAAATGTTCTTGTCCCAAACCGTAAGGGCTAGAGCTTTCATATTTGGCATGCAACATCATCTAGTGACCCTCTACCAAAATACTTCAAATTAAGGCCCTGGTGTGAAATTAAACCTATGTTGTTGGTCTTGGATTTCACATGAAGACAAGGAAGGAAATCTTTAAAAACCTTCTTGTGCAAATGGTAAAGGCCAGAGCTTTCATATTTGGCATGTAGCATCAGCTAGTAGCCCTCTACCAATTTTCGTCAAATTATGTCCCTGATGTAAAGAATTTGCCCTATGTTGTGGGTCTCGGATTTCACATAGCGATAAAGAAGGAAATCTTAGAAAATTTTCTTGTACCAAACCGTAATGGCCAGAGCTTTCATATTTGGCATATAGCATCATCTAGTGGCTTTCTATCAACATACCTCAAATTATGGCCCTATGTTGTAGGTTCCCGGATTTCACATAGCGATAAAGAAGGAAATCTTAGAAAATCTTCTTCTCCCAAACCATAAGGGCTAGAGCTTTCATATTTGGCATATAGCATCATCTAGTGGCTTTCTATCAACATACCTCGAATTATGGCCCTATGTTGTAGGTTCCCGGATTTCACATCGCGATAAAGGAGGAAATCTTAGAAAATCTTCTTCTCCCAAACCATAAGGGCTAGAGCTTTCATATTTGGCATGTAGCATCATCTAGTGGCCCTCTACTAAAATACTTCAAATTATGGTCCTGGTGTGAAAGTTAGCCCTATGTTGTTGGTCTCAGATTTCACATAGAGATAAAGAGGGAAATGCTTAAAAGTGTTCTTGTGAGCACTCTTGAGACCACATTTCTTGCTAAGCTGAATTGAAAATTGGTTAGAATGTTTTTCTCAATAAAATCTCACATGAGTCTGCATTGAATGCTTGTTTGGAATATAACTTTGTCATCTCAAGTCGGAACGAATTCAAAATTGGTATGCATGTTTGTTGTGATATTACTGAGTACTTGGTTCAAGAACAATAACTCTACCTAGCGTGGATTTTGAGAAATTCCACTTTGATCTTTATTTTAATAGTATTGTTTGCTTGTCCAGAGTGGAATTTTGAAGTCTCAAGTCAAATTGTCTGTTGCATTGCCAGCCCTTTGCAACTATTATACCTCCTATACAACTGGTGGTGGGATTGCATATCTTTCGACAATTTGCCGCTCTTTTTTCATCATCATTAGCCCTTGAACCTCAGTAATTGGTAATTATAGTCTTTGTTGTAGACCTTTGCTGCTTAGTACTCAGGTGAGCGATATAGGACCATCATGGTCCTCTTGTTTTTTTTGTCTACATAATTATCCTTTGGATTGCAACTATGATAATCCAAAATTTTGTCGCCAAACTCTGTCTCACACAATGCCGACTTTTAATTACCCTGAGAATAAAAGCTTTTTGAAAACATTGTTGGAAAAGGAGAAAATGCTGGTAACACATATTTTCTTTATTTCCAACAATGTTTTCTATCCTTCCCAAAGCAAATTTCAATTTTTGAGCCATGTTTATTTTGTGGTCTGCAGATGCTTTCAGTTTGGACCCGTCCAAAAATTTGTCCTTTGGTAAACAGTTAATAAAGTGTTAAGCTTTACTACATAAAGCCGCTTGTAATTTTGTGGCAATAACATAAATTTTCGCATTTGAGTTAGAGTGCATTATGCATTATTGACAGTACTCTGTGTGGCTTTGATCAAAGGGGTCTCAGTAAGCAAAAAAAAAAATGGCAAAAATACTGATACTGACAAACATTTTCTCTTTCTCCCACAATGTTTATTCTCTTTCCCCCCCAAAAAAGTGCAATATTTGAGCAGCATGGAATTTGTAGTCTGCAAATGTTTTTGAATTCTGGTATCTGGTAAAGAGTTTACTGCTTGCTCCAAAGCATTTTATTTTGTTTTCTGTATATGTTTCATTAGCAAGAAATTTATTACTTAATTCTTTTGACAGGCAGAGAAAATATTAAAAGAATAAAAATAGAACAGTTATTTCATAAATTACCCAAAGAAACTGAGGGGAACAGTCAAGCATGGGGCAATTTACTTGAAATCTCGCAGCGCAGTAACAAATCATTTCTAAAGAATTTGGTTAACTATTTACCACACAAACCAAGCTTTAACTAAACATAGGAAAACAGTGTTTGAAAACATAGTGGTAAAAGGAGAAGATATTGGCTACTAGCATTATCTCCTTCTTCCATAATGTTTCTTACCTCTTCATAGACAAAGTCCATCTTTGGAGTCGGATTCAATTTTTCATATGTAAATGTTTTTAATTTTGACAAGTAAGAAATTTTTGTCATCTTGGAAAGAGTTAACTATTTACCAATAATACAGAAAATGTAAAGCATTACAAAAAATGCTAAACATTTTTTTTTTCTTTTTCAAGTACTGATTAAAGTGAAGGGTTTTATTGATAGATTTTTAGATGTTTTAAATTCTTTAAGATGACGGATGTAAAAAAGATGCCAGTTTGTTTTTAGAAACAATATAATGTTGGCAACTCCGGTTCTTTTGTAGAAACACATCACCTGATAACTTTGATGCTTTATTTTCATTTGGTTTATTCAATCAGAGGTTGTGTTACTTTCAAATTTAGAAATTCCGGAGATTGAGACCAAAAACTTTTTTAAGAATGGTTGATCAATACTGATCAGAGGTTAGAGAGGAAGTAGCTGGGGTTTTGAACCAGTGACGCCCTTTGGTTTGGAACCAGTGACCCCTGTACACTGTGGACTGTGCTAAGGGCGCTCAGCCCTCTTCTTTCAGATTCCGGAAAACAATGGATTGTGTGGTAAAGGATTAACTCTTTACCACACACTACAGACTTTCAACGCCCCTTGGATAGAAACCTTTTTGAAAACTTTGTAGGCAAAGGAGAAAATGCTGGTTACCAGCATTTTCTCCTTTTCCCACATTGTTTTCTGCTATATACGTAAAAGAAAAATTGCATTTGAGCCAAACTGAAATTAACAATTTTTGTCTGCAAATGCTTTCAATTTGGAGCAGTTTAAAATGATGGCGTTTGGTAAAGACTTAAAGTGAAGCTGAATTCCAACAAATGATAGGGGAATAAGGTTTGAAGTATAACAAAGAGATTTTTTCAGCAAATCAAATTATTTTCTGTGTGGTAAACAATTTTATAGCCATAATAAAAGTCAAAGAAATTATCTTATTACTAAAACTACAGTATGATACTAATGCAATTACTTCATGCTGCTACCAGTAAACTTTTTACCAAACAATCCTAAGTTTTAATGATGCTGATAAAGATGGCTCTGAAACATTGTTGAAAATGGAAAAAAACACTTATCTGATTTTTCTCTCTTTCTATGCCCTAAAGGTAATATTATGTTATGGCCATGGTGATCTGTCTGTTTGTCTGTCCATCCATCTGTCTGTTAGCAATTTCTTGTGTGTGCAAGTTCTCATACAGCTTCCATTGGAAAAGTTCAAACTTACAACAATCATTTTCTGTGATGTGTAGTTATGCATCTGACTTGAAATTTGGGTCTCTTTAGGCAATCTCGATTTTCACCTATCTCACTGACAAGCCCATTCAGGTGCACAAATTATGTTGTGCTTTGTGAAGCTTTTGTTTTACACCATGTTTTCAAAATCCCTTTTTTTTTCCAGGGTTGTTAAAGCATGGAATAATTTGGTAAGGGCTTAATATTTACCATGCCTATCACACCTATAATTAAGCCTGTTTCACATCAGCCTTGTGATTTTTTCGTCCTACGATTTTCGCCGCAAACACAATCACTACCTATTTGTACCTGTCACCAGAACCGCAAATTTGCGAAGCTATCTCCGTACGTTGTTCGTACTGTTGACTCACAAACTGTACAGTGTCGGCAGGTTGAACCTACGAAAAAAACAGAGCGGCATTTTTGTGGTTATCTTCAGGCTGCTGCACAAATTCTCAAGGCACCTGCAAGACTGCCGTAAGAATTTTCGAAGTTTCTTACGACCACCGCATGGCAAGCACGAATTTGCAAGACAGCTGCACTTTGTTTGTACGATCGCCTTAAGGAGGAGGAATTTTCTCCTCTTGTCCAGATTTGGATATATATAGACACAATGGTATGCAGCAGCATCCTCATTCTGCAGAAGGCCGTCACAGAGTTAACTTTGGCTATCCAGGCACATAGGTTGGATATTGCATGGCCTTCTCTTCCTGAAATCTTGACAACGACTGATGGTGAACAAGACATGTAAACTTTTTTAAAGGAGGGATGACGCTAACTTTTCGCAAGGCAGCCGTGCGAATCAATATGTTGTTCGTACGTTCCGCAGTAGTCTTCAGACAGACTTTCACCAAACGCATGGCATTTGCAAGAAAGCAGCAAGATATTTATGCAATCATCATGCAGTCTTCACAAGACAAACACAAGTATAAAACTGTGCGATCGATGTGCGATGGTCTCAAGGTAACCCTAAAGTTGCCATGCGAAGTCAAAAATTCGAAAGGAAATCTTGTCGTAAGGCTGATGTGAAACAGGCTTTACTAGTTTCCAGGCAGTGAAGTTCAAGATCAGATCAGACTTTAGAGAAAGTGCAGGCTTAACTTGGATTTATGCTGTATAGTACATTGAAATATTCTGCCCAAAAGTAAGTTGAAATTTCATTATCAGAGTTTGTTTTGCTGAAATTGTCCATCTTGTTTTTTGTTCCTTTTACCCTATACCAAAATGACTTTAAGTTTTAAAAATCCTGAGACAGATGACTTCTGAAAACATCATAGTAAAAGAGAAAATGCTTGTAACTATCTTTTACTCCATTTTCTTCCAAAATTTTTCTGCCTTGTCAAACGGAAATCTTATAATGTTGAACCACATGTTGTAGTCAAATGCCAGTGCATGCAATTTGACAAGTCTAAAAATTGCTTAATAGTAAAGAGTAAAGGATTTATTTATTTCACCGATTACTATGCAATCCCAAGTTTTAATGACCCTGGAAGACCAGACTTACGAAAAAGTTGTGGAAAAAAGAGAAAATGCTGGTAACTAGCATTTTCTGCAAATATTTAATTTTGGACCAGCCTATAAGTTTATCATTTGGTATAGAGTTAAACCATTACCACACAATCCCTACTTTTGATGACTCTGAGAAAGAAGCCGTAAGAATCCTTGTTTGTTTGCAGACTTCATGTAAGAAAGGAGATAAAAGGCAGAATATGTAAATCAAACTAAAACCAGATACAGTTATTTATGTTGTCTTCGTAACAAAAGTTTATCTCGAACAGAAAGACTCTCGAGATAGTAAGATTTTCTTTTACAGAGACACATAAAATTGCAAACCTTTATTCACATTGTCAGATTATGTCATTTCCAATGAGCTGTTTTGTTCTATTTGATATCCTATATAGCTGTAACCTTAGAGTCAGACCTTTCTATTCTAGAAATAAGATTTCAAGAAGAGCAATATTAACTAGGGATGGCAACGAGTAACCGGTTAACCGAGTACTCGATCGAACGTCCGAGTATCGATTACGGAATTTAATATTCGAGTACTCGGTATTTTTTACAGAAATGTACCATTTTGCTTCCCGAGGAAAAATTTCTTTGCAAAACAAACACTGCAGCCGATTAAATGTAATTCTAACGCTGATCGTGAGAAAATCCCGTGATTTCATTAGTGACCCGAGCTGTTTATGTTCCCGAAAACATTCAAAATGGCCGCCACGCACGATAAATTTCGTCCGTGATTTTTCCGAGATAAACATGTTGTAAACGACTTCTACAAGTTTTTTTATGTAATGTATGGTTTAACAATTTGTTTTTGGTCATGATAAGTGCTAAAATTTAATTGCATATCACTGCAATACAGATAAAACCGACGAAACCGAAAGTAGGTATAGCGCTCTATATTTGCTACCGGAAAATTTACGATGGACTTGAGACGGTACGGTGTACAGTAAATATCCAAATATGAAATAGATCACCGGGGCGTCTCATTATTGAGACTAGGTTATGACGTTATGTGTGTAGAACTAATAAATGCTTGTAAACAAGGATGTCAAACGGATCAAGATTTTTTGTTGAATATATTTTTGCTGTTTCCAATTCTTTCGGACTAAAAGAATACTGATCTTGCTCTGAAGTTTTAGTATAAAATTTAGTTTAAATCGTCCGAGTAACCGAGTACTCGATCGGAAGAATGACCGAGTACTCGAGTATTAAAATCGATACTCGTTGCCATCCCTAATATTAAGGTCTCCCTTGTCTGGTATGTCTCATCAAAGCTGACAGTGTAGATCACAGATCAGACTGCATGTTTTGTGCAGTCAAATCTTGATTTACAATGGCCCCTGAATGATATTAACTCTTTACCACACAATCCCAAGTTTTAACGACCCTTAGGAAAAAGCCTTTTGAAAACATTGTAGGAAAAAGAGAAAATGCTGGTAACCAGCAAACTTTTATGTAATATTTCAGCCAAATTTATTTTGTCGTCTGCATGGGGTTTCAATTTAGTAAAGCCTAAAATTTTGTTGTTTGGTAAGGAGTTAACCCTTTTCCACACATCAGAATTTTAGACCTATTCAAAGTGAAAGCATTTGCAGATGATAAATTCATAGTGGCTCAAATGACACATTTATCTTTTGATAGAGTAGCAAAATTTGTAGAAAATGTTTTCCAAAGGCTTCTTTCACAGGGTCATTAAAAGTCGTCGTTGTGTGGTAAAGGGTTAACCCATTACCATAAAATCCCTACTTTTGACGACCCTAAGAAAGAAGCCTTTAGAAAACATTGTGGGAAAAAGAGAAAATGATGGTAACCAGCATTTTGTCCTTTTCCTAAAATGTTTTCTACTCTTCATAAAACAAATTTCAAATTTACAAATTGATTGTAACCAGCATTTTCTCCTTTTCCCACAATGTTCTCTGTCCTCTTCGATACAAATTCCAAATTTTCAGTCACTTTTATTTTGATGTCTGTAAATGTTTTCAATTTGGACCAGTCTAAAATTTTGTGGTTTGGTAAAGGGTAATGTATCGGTTACAATTTTATCCCCCCCCCCCTTTCCTTATTTGGCATTCAGAGAGTTAATGGAAAGTCAGCGGGTTGCAACAAAATATAGAAAGATATACCAGAGTTCCATTTAAGTTTATGTGCCTATAAAACAGAGTTTGATGTCTATAAATGTAATTTCAGCCTGGAAGCTTTTAGCAAGTGCATTAATTCCTTTCCCAAATAATGCTTTTGTTTAAGCAGTCATGGTATGGGAGGGTTTTTGAAAACATTGTGGGAAAAGAAGAAAATGCTGATTACCAGCATTTTCTTCTTTTCCCACAATGTTTTCAACCCTTTCATAGACAAATTGCTTTATTTCAGACATTTCTTGTCAGTTTTCTGCAAATGCTTTGGATTTGTACAAGTCTAAAATTTTGTCCTTTGGCATCGAGTCTATCAGAAATATCCGTAACATGACTTGCCATTCTGTTTTTTTTTTTTTAACCCTTTGCCACCTGGTAAAATTTCAGACTCACCCACTTTGGAAGATTTAACCTTTTACCGGGTGATAAAATTTCAACCTTGCCTAAAATGAAAGCATTTGCAGACGACAGTTTCAGTTTGGCTCAAAAGGCGCAACTTTTCTTCTATAGAGTAAAAAACATTGTTGGAAAAGGAGAAAATCCTGGTAACCAGCATTTTCTCCTTTTTATACGCCCAAAGGGTCGTATTATGTTATACCCCCGGTCGTCCGTCCGTCTGTTCGTCCGTCCGTCCGTCCGTTAGCAATTTCTTGTGTGCACAACTCCTCCTACAGTTTTCATCGGAATTATTTGAAACTTGCCACAATGAATCTCCATCATGTCTAGTTGTGCACCTGGGTCTTAGAATTTTGATCGCTGTTTGCGTTCCAAAATTATCTGCCCTTGATTTCTGAAATAACCAACTTTTCACTTTGAATTTTTGTTCAGGCCATAACTTTCATACCATAAAAGGTATCAAATATTGAAACTACATACACTGATAGAACACATTATGGAGAAGTGCAGTGCACATGAAACATAACTCTGCCACTTTTATTTTTTGAGTTATTGCCCTTTGTTAATTTTCAGTTTGAATTTTTGTCCAGGCCATAACGTCCAAACTATAAAAGCTAATAACTTGCAACTTCATACATTGATAGAACACATTATGGAGAAGTGCTTTGCACAAGAACCATAACTCTGCAACCTTTAGTTTTTTAGTTATTGCCCTTTGTTAATTTTCAGTTTGAATTTTTGTCTAGGACATAACTTCTAAACTATAAAAGCTATTAACTTTGAATTTAATACACTGATAGAACACATTGTGGAGAAGTGCATCGCATACGAACCATAACTCTGCCACTTTTATTTTTTTACTTATCGCCCTTTGTTAATTTTCAGTTTGAATTTTTTTCCAGGCCATAACTCCCAAACTTTAAAACCTATCATCTTGAAACTTCATACACTGATAGAACACATTATGGAGAAGTGCATTGCAAAAGAACCATAACTCTGTGACCTTTATTTTATTAGTTATTGCCCTTTGTTAATTTTCAGTTTGAATTTTTGTCCAGGCCATAACTCCCAAACTTTAAAACCTATCATCTTGAAACTTCAAAGACTAATAGAACACATTATGAAGAAGTGCACTGCACAAGAACCATAACTCTGCCATCCTTCTTTTTTAGTTATTGCCCTTTGTTAGTTTTTCTCTTTGAATTTTCGTCTGGGCCATAATTTCTAAAATAAAAAAGCTATGATCTTGAACCTTTCAAAAGAACTCCTTGTTTAGAACAGCAATTCACAAAATTTGTAACTGTGCCACCCTTCTTTTTTTAGCTATTGCCCTTTAATACTTTACACATATCATGGAGATTAACTACTCTTCATCCATGGCCCTTCCGTCATTTCAACTCATTTCACTGACAAGCCCCTTCGGGCGTATATGCGCCGCTTTGCGAAGCTCTTGTCTCACAATGTTTTCAAAAGGCGTAATCCTCAGGGGTGTTAAAAGTCATCATTGTGTGGTAAAGGGTTGATGGACAACACTTCGAATTATTTTTCAGTCATTTTTTTATTTTTTCCACATTTATTTCAAAAGCCTTCTTTTTCTGGGTCATCAAAACTAGGGTTGGTTGGTTGTGTTGAGGTTTAACGTCACTTTAACAGCTAAGGTCATATCATGGCGGTCGGTGACGCACATGTGTTTCCTGGCTTTCTCACACCGGTACTTACACTACTTTCTTTCCAAAGCCACCGACTACTTTTCTCACATGCTTCAGCAGAGGTGAGAGGCGAAAATACGCCGGAAAGAAAGTTTGCCTCAACCGGGTATCAAACTCACAACCACCAGGTCATGAGTCCAACACGCTCACCACTGAGCCACCCGGGCGGGCTCAAAACTAGGGATTGTGTGGTGAAGTGTTGATGTTTTATACTTACATGGGAATATCTTGTTGCTGTTATTGAAAGTGCACATCAAGATCAGACAGTACATAATGGTTGGTCTGATCTGAGATCTACATAGCTCATGCTGAAGTAAGAAGTTGAATCAATTTCTTTTTGGCATTTTCATGCCAAGGCAGAAAGTTATCTCCCTTTCTCTAGTTTGTCAACTTAGTAAAATTTATCGATGTGGACACAAATTGCACAGCTAGATTGTTGTAAATCTGACCTGAGCTGCAAAATTTTAGACCTATCATTGCTGAAAACATTTGCAGACAATATATAAGAGGCAACTTAAATGACAGGGGCAGTTCTTGAAAAGGCAGAAAACATTGTGGTAACCATTCTTTATCCCTTTTCCTGCTAAGTTTTCAAAAGTATTGATAAATTTTCTTGTGTCAGTGGACCAGTTTACCTCATGATTCACTTGGCTGTTTAACCCATTACCACTCAATCCCTACTTTTGACACCCCTGAGAAAGAAGCCTTTTGAAAACACTGTGGGAAAAGGAAAAAATGCTGGTAACCAGCATTTTCTCCTTTTCCCACAGTGTTTTCTACCCTTCCCGGAACAAATTTCTATTTTTCAGTCACCTTTATTTTGTCGTCTGCAAATGCTTTCAATTTGGACCAGTCCAAAATTTTCTCGTGTGGTAATGAGTTAACCCAAATAGATAATTATGAGATGAATTGCTTGGTATGATCCATTAAACTCCCCCATTGCCAGAGCATGGCTCTGTCAACTCCTTACCCCTTTACCACGCTATGCCGATTTTTAACATCCCTATGAAAGAAGCCTTTTGAAAGACGTTGTGGGAAAAGGAGAAAATGCTGGTAACCATTAAACCCCCATTGCCAGAGCATGGCTCTGTCAACTCCTTACCCCTTTACCACACAATGCCAACTTAATATACCCCTGTGAAAAAAGCCTTTTGAAAACATTGTGGGAAAAGGAGAAAATGCTGGTAACCAGCATTTTCTCCTTTTCCCACAATCATGTTTTCTTCCATATCCAAAGAAAATTGCATCATTTAGGCAACACTAAAATTTTTGTCTGCAAATGCTTTCAATTTGGACATAGCTAGAATTTTATCGTCTGGTAAACAGTTACCAAACAACAAGTTTTTGGACTGAACCAAATTGAGAGCATCTGCAGAAAACAAACTAAATCTTGATAATATGATGATTTCTGACTTTGAAAGGATGGAAAATATTGTGGGAAAAGGAGAAAATGCTGGTCACCAGCATTTTCTCCTTTTCACACAATGTTTTCTACAGGCTTCTTTCTCAGCATTGTTTAGTCTGGATTTTGTGGTAAAGAGTTGAATGGGTCTCCTCTGTGAAAGATACAAAGAAATATTGGCGGGAAAGAATGTGGTGGGAGGACAGGTTTGAGGACAAGCAGACTATGTCTTTGTTATTGTTTTGCCCACAGTTGTTTAGACTGTTTATATGTGACACTTCATTTATCAGTGGAAGTATTCACTTACATTCTAAATAGCATTCCCATTCTAATTTTTAGAGGGTGTTCTAATATATTTAGAAATAAACAATTAGGTGAATTGTTAAACTGCTAAACTGGTTAGTCAGTAAGAAAAGTTTTTAGCTGATCAGAAATTCAGCATCTTTGAAATTTTGAAAAAGTTTGGTTTTCTAAAACTATTTTTCTGATGGACTCATGTCCAAATTGACTTTGCATTTTGTTTGTGATCACCACCAATATAAGGGATCCCCCCTCCATTTCACCTTTGAATTCAGTTTGCTAGGTCATGAGAGATTGTAAGACATGATGGGATGAGACCTTTCCTAACTTAAACCTAGTTCTGTCATGTGCTTGGTGTATAGCACTATCACAGGAGATCTACCGGTAAGTTCAAACTGTTACCCGCAGAGATAAATGTCACTCAAAAATATAAGTTAATTTTGGTAAGTAAAAATACTGTAGGATAGGGAGCAAATGCTGGGTTACCTGACATTTTCTCCTTTCCCTGCAACACTTTCAAAAGGCTTCTTTCTCAGGATTGTTAGAAGTCAGGACTTTGTGGTAAGGGCTAAGGAGTGCTGATATCTTGAAGTAACTTTTTTGCAAGAATTTCTTTCTGCAGAAACCTGGAAAAGCACTTAATCTAGATATTTGAGATTAGTGACAACTGATTAGTTTACATTCTGTTCTTGCAAAAAAAAGGGAGATAATTGATGCAGTCAAGTGTTGTCTTATGTGACAAGTATATTTTTTATAGTGCAGCTGCCTTGGTTTGTTTTTGCAGTTCTTGTACTTGTTCAGAAGGTTCCCTGAGTTCCAAATCAGTCAGTCATTTTCTCGGTTAAGGTATGTGTACTTTAGCAAACATTTGTTTGCAAACACCCTGTTTGCTGTTGTTTGCAAACAAATATTTACTAGTATTACCTGAACTCGATAAACCTTCCATTAAGAGTTTATAATATTGTTTCTTTTTTGGCATATAGATTTAAAATCACAAACCTTGATGAGAAAACATAAACATAATCAAGAGAGGCTTGTAAATTATCTCAACAAAGAGCATGATTTTAGAACAGAACAGATACTCTGTTGGAGGAGTATCAAGTGTACCATCTTTATATTACATGAAATATGTTAACAGAGCATTTGTTTCAGACTTGTTGTCCCAAATACAAACAAAACACAAACTAATAATGAGAGTTTTATTAACTCATTATCACACAATCTGTACTTTTGACAACCCTGAGAAAGAAGCCTTTCGAAAATATTGTTAGAAAAGGAAAAAATGCTGATAATCAGCATTTTCTCCTTTTCCCACAGTCTTTTCTACCCATCATGTAACAAATTTCAAATTTCCAGTCATTTATTTTGTTGTCTGCAGATGCTTTCGATTTCGACATGCCAAAATTATTGTCATTTGGTAAGGAGTTAACCCTATACCATACAATCCCAATTTTTAACGACACTGAGAAAGAATCCTTTTGAAAACATTGTGGGAAAAGGAGAAAATGCTGGTAACCAGCATTTTCTCCTTTTCCCACAATGTTTTCTACCCTATCAAAGACAAGGCCTATCATTTGAGCCCAATCTGAATTGTCGTCAAATGTTTTGGGTTTGGAAGAGAAGACAATTTTGTCATCTGGTAATGAGTTAAGTGAGACCTATATAGTCCAGTCAGCAAGCACAAGCAAACATCACCCAACTGTGTTGTTTGGACATGCTAGTAACCAGCATTTTCTTTTTTCCACAAGGTTTTCTATACTTTCACGTAGAACTACCATCATTTCAGCTCCATAAAATTTGTCTTCTGCAAGTGCTTTCAAACTGGACAAGTTTAGAATTTTGTCATGCGGTAAGGGGTCAAAAATGTTGTGTCAGCTCTTTCCTGAACAGCAACTTCTTGATTCTTCCAAAGTAAGATCTGCAGGTGACATATCTGAAAGTAGTACAAATGAACTGAATTTCTTGGACATGGTTGAAAACAGTATGGGGAAAAGGAGAAATTCCTCTTTTTCTCACAATGTTTTCAAAATGTCTCTTTCAAGGGGTTGTTATAACTCAGGATCGTATAGTTAAGAGATGGAAAGAAGCTTTTTTGAATAGATCATCCTTCTTAAAAGCTAAATCTTTGTTTATTTGGGGATTAATCTGTGCCCTAGTGGCCGACTCTTTACAAAACATTTTTATTTTTTTAACTTTTCTAAGTTCAGAGCATTTGAAGGCAACAAATTTCTTGTTACTTGGATGAGGGAATTCATGTTCGATTCGGTAAGTTAATTAGTTAGTGGGAAAAGAAGAACCTGGTGGTTACAGGCATGCTCTCCCTTTTCTTTAATGCTTTACCACACGGCAAAATTTTAGACCTATTCAGATTGAAAGCGTTTGCGGACAAAAATTTTATAGTGGCTCAAATGACACAATTTTTCTTTAATAGGGTAGAAAACTTTGTGGGAAAAGGAGAAAATGCTGGTTATCAGCATTTTCTCCTTTTCCCACAATGTTTTCAAAAGGCTGCTTCCTCAATGTCGTTAAAAGTCTTCATTGTGTTGTTAAAGGTTAATGCTCTCATTACCTTTTTTCTAGGGGTCATTAAAACTCATGCAAAGATTTAGATATGGTAGTTTTGAACTCTGTGCATGCTGTTTGGATGGTATTTCATGCCATGTTCAACATTTATTACATTCATATCACTTCTACAGCTCACATGTTTTTGTATGTAGTGGGTTTCACATGTACAAAGCTGGGGCTCAAAAGTGTCTTGCCCAAGGAAAATCCCACATGAAGGCCAGTGTTTCAAGTGAGGCCCCAGCCATCAGCCTCTAGGTTATGAGATTGATACTTTACCACTGAGCCCATCTTCACAGGCAAAATAAAGTTCTATATCTGTGACAAAGGGCGGAATGATTCTTACTATAAGAATGCACATATGAGGCTTTGCACCTCTGTAAACCCTTTATCAGTCAGTCGTAGATAATAGCCGATCTATGTGATCTACCTCTGTTCTCCCAGAAAAAAGATTAAAGAAAGCATTTCTGCAAAAGGAGAAAATGCTGGTCACCAATTTTCTATCTTGTTCAAGACAATTTTCATCATTTAACCCATTACCACTCAATCCCTACTTTTGACGCCCCTGAGAAAGAAGCCTTTTGAAAACACTGTGGGAAAAGGAGAAAATGCTGGTAACCAGCATTTTTTCCTTTTCCCACAGTGTTTTCTACCCTTTCCAGAATAAATTTCTATTTTTCAGTCACCTTTATTTGGTTGTCTGCAAATGCTTTCAATTTGGACCAGTGCAAAATTTTCTCGTGTGGTAATGAGTTAAACCACAGTGTCATGTACTTTGTAGTCTGCCAATGTTCTCAGTTTAGACAAGTCTTTTAAAAAAAATTCTGTATAGTAAAGAGTAATATCATTACCAAACAACATATTTTTAGATTTTTCCAAATTAATAGCATATACAGACAACAAAATAAATGTAATGCAAAAACTGAACTTTATTTTTGAAAGGGTAGAAAACATTATGGGAAAAGGAGATGTTGATTAACAGCATTTTCTCTTTGTTCACACAATGTTTTCAAAAGGCTTTTTCTAAGAGTTGTGGAAAGTGGGGATTGTGTGTTAACCCTTTACTCCATAGATACTCATTTTGACGTATCAACTACAGACAGCTTTTGAAAACATTGTGGAAAAAGGAGAAATTGCTCGTAACGAGCAATTTCTCCTTTCCCCACAGTGTTTTCCACTCAATCATATATTTGTATCCTCATTTGTCCATATTTTTTACATCATGTCTTTATTTGCTGTTGAAATGGAAGAGCATCAAATTGGCATATCAGGTAAAGGGTTAAAGTGTTCTGAGACTAAATTTCTGTCTGGCTCCAATTGCTGGCTCTACTCTATTACCAAGTACTATGTTTTTGAGGCATTGTCTGCAAACTGTGATTGTGTGGTATTCACTTCTTAACCATGAAAAATTTAAATCTTTACCATACAATCCTGAGTTGTAAAAACTCTGAGAAAATAGGCCTTTTTGACAAAATTGCGGGAAAAGGAGAAAATGCTGGTTTCCCACAATTTTTCTACCCTTCCAAAACAAATTTCAATTTTTGAGTAACTTTAATTTTGGCTTCTGCTAATGCTTTCAATTTGGACAAGGCTAAACTTATGTCATTTGGTAAACAGTTAAGACAAATCTAAATGGAAAGTAATTGCAGAAGACAAACTAAATGGTAGCCTGCATTTTCTCCTTTTACCACACTGTTTTCAAAAGCCCCCTTTCTTCGGATTTTTTAACTCTTTACCACACAGTGCTACTTTTCAATGATTTTGGAAAGGAAGTCTTTTGAAAGCATTGCTGGAAAAGGAGAAAATGCTTGTAACCAGCATTGTCTCCTTTTCCTACAACTTTTTCTCCCATATCAAAGTGAAAATGCACCATTTTAGTCACATAGAAATTGTTGTCTGCAAATTCTTTCAATTTTGACAATGCTAAAGATTTGTCTTCTGCTAAAGGGTGAAATACGGGTTTGCTTGGTCTAAGATAAGGGATGATTTTGTCAGTTGTTTTTACTTAATTAAGGGACAAGTCTTTTTGCCATTCTCAAGAGAGACAGAAGATGACAGCTGGGATGCCACTGTCTAATAGACGAACATTATCCAAAAAATTCTTGAAGTGTTCTGGGATTTGCCGAGATTTTTGTTTACCGTGAAAGCTGTGGAACTTACCTTTGGAGTTTCTTCTGAAGAATGGCGCAGATCAAGATTAGAATACACAGATCTTGGTAGTCACAAACCATTTCATTCTTAGTCTTATTTTCAATTCAGAGTTTAGCCGAATGTATGATTTTGCTTAAATATAAGGTACTTGTGTTACTTAACCCTTTCCCAAACAATCCCTGGTTTTTACGATTCTGAGATAGAAACCCTTTGAAAACATTGTGGGAAAAGGAGAAAATGCTGGTAACCAGCATGTTCTCCTTTCCCCACAATGTTTTCTACCCTGCTGGACACAAATTTCAATTTTTGAGTTACGTTTATTTTGTCATCTGCAAGTGCTTTCAATTCGGACCAGTCTAAAATTTTGTCGTTCGGTAAAGTTAAGAAATTTGAAATTTAAGAAGAACTACATTGATAAAATCATTAACCCTTTACCACACAATCCCAAGTTTTGACAACCTTGAAGAAAAGCATTAGGGAAATATTGTGGGAAAAGGAGAAAATACTGGTACCCAGCATTTTCTCCTTTTCACACAGTGTTTTCTACCCTTCCTAAAACAATTTTCATTTTTTTAGCCACATTTATTTTGTCGTCTGGAAATACTTTGAATTTGGACCTATCTTAAATTCTGTCATTTGGTAAAGAGTTAGGTATTGTTGGTGAGGACAGGTCTTAGACAATTCTTTTTTGCTTTCTCAAGAGAGACAGAAGATGTCAGGTGGGTTTCCATCATTTATTAGACTTACATCAGAGGAATTCATTAAGTGTTCTGGGATTTACAGAGGGTTTTTTTCACACTTTGGAAGGACTAGAGCAGGCTTATAGAGTTGTTTTTGCAGCCAGTTTAGATCAAGTTCAGAATACACATTACCTGGGACCGTATTCACCAACCATTCTAGATTACATTCTTAGTTGAACTCTCACTTCAGAAGGTAATACAATTTCTGATTGGCTACACTGAATGACCTGCAACAGGTGAGAAGGGACATTCAGATAGTTTAGTAAAGTGTCATCTAAGATCAACCTGCACAGTCTGCGCAGGCTAATCCCAAGATGTTACTTCCTGATTCTGTGTGATTTTCTATTCCATGGAAGCCTACTGTAGGACAAAATCTAATATGGACATAAAGTGCCATATCGGATTAGTCTGCATAAAGTGTGCAGGCTGATTGGAGATGACACTTTAGACAAATGTACAAAAGCCCCTTTTCACATGTTGCAGACCGAATAGTTAACTCATTACCACACAATCTCTACTTTTGACGCCCCTGAGAAAGAGGCCTGTAGAAAACATTGTGGGAAAAGGAGAAAATGCTGGTAACCAGCATTTTCTCCTTTTCCCACAATGTTTTCTACCCTTCACAAAACAAAATTCAAATTTTCAGTCACTTTTATTTTGTTGTCTGCAAATGCTATCAATTTGGACCAGTCTAAAATATTGTCGTTTGGTAATGGGTTAAGTCAACCAGACATAGCATAACTTTAAAGAATAAGAAAATTTCAGCAAATTAGACTTAGAATATTTTATAGAATGATTGTAGAATAAAGGAAAAGTGTCTTTTGCATTCTCATGAGAGACAGAAGACAATATCTGGGATGTCACTGTCTCATAGACTAAAATAATCCTCAGAATTTTTTAAACGCATTGGGATTTAGACTAAAGTTGAAGATTTTCAACCTTCAAACCTTTTAACTATTTACTAAACAACAAATTTTGGTCCGGACCAAATTTAAAATATAGCTCAAGTCATGATTTCTATCTTTGGTAGGGTAGAAAACAATATGGGTAAAGGAGAAAATGGGTACAACATATTTTTTTTCACACTATTTTCATAGGCCTCCTTCCTCCGGGTCATTAATTAAAGCTTGGAATTGTGTGGTAATACTGAATTTTACTCTTCAAAGCAAAGAAATTCAAAGAAAATGTTTGCAAGAAAAAGGCAAAAAAGTGTATAACCAGCATTTCTTCTTCTTTCTACAATGTTTTCTACCCTCCAGAAGTCATTTCTTTTACTCAGTGGCTGGATCTTGCGTTGTGAAAATGTTAATATTTCTGTAGTTTGTGTCTTTAACCCATTACCACACAATCCATACTTTTGATGCCCCTGAGAAAGAAGCCTTTAGAAAACATTGTGGGAAAAGGAGAAAATGCTGGTAACCAGCATTTTCTCCTTTTCCTACAGTGTTGTCTACCCTTCCCAGAACATGTTTCTATTTTTTAGTCACCTTTATTTTGTCGTCTGCAAATGCTTTCAATTTGGACCAGTCGAAAATTTTCTTGTGTGGTAAAGAGTTAACTCTTTACCAAACGACAAAATTACAGACTGGTCCAAACTGACAGCATATACAGATGACAAAATAAATGTGACTAAAAAATGGAAATATGGTTTGAAAAGGGTAGAAAACATTGTGGGAAAAGGAAAAAATGCTGGTTACCAGCATTTTCTCATTTTCCTACAATTTTTTCTATAGGCTACCTTCTCAAGATCGTTAAAAGTCGGGATTATGTGGTAAAGAGTCAAACCCTGGCTACTTGTTAACTTGAAATTTACACCAGAAGTTAGAGGACCAGCACAGTCCAGGGGTTAACTGTAGGCCTTGTAACCTGGAGGCACTTGGTTCAAGCACTGGGTTTTTCAGTGGAGTGTACTTGAGCAAGATATTTCAAAGCCCCAGCATAGTACAAGCAAAACCCAGGACATACAAGACTTAGTGAGCTGTTACTGAGGTATGACTGAAATAATGTAGAAATCCAAGACATACATGAATATGTGAGCTGTCACCCAAGTATGGCTGAAATCAGAGCTCCAGATAGAGGGAGTGATTTTGATTTCAAAAACTGATTTTTTTATTATTCTGCACTAAAGCCTATGTTGTGGATATTTATTAGAATCGTCATGAGACAATTCTAATGAGTACCACAACATGAGGTTTTGAAAAGAAATAATGACACCATCACTCCATCTTATCTGGAGCTCTGGCTGAAATTATGTTGAAAGTGGTGTAAAACATTCAATCAATCATACCAGAATGACAGGTAGCCCCTAAAGTATATATCGTCGGTTTGCTTCCAAAACCTCGTAACTACAGCTTGTTACAAGCAGTAGTTACGAGGTTTTGGAAGCAAACTGACGATTTGACAGCTGTGCCTCTACATCAACTATATTTACTGAAAAAAAGCTAGTGCTGTGAAGCGTTGACGCCCGTATGCAGTGCTGTCACATTTTTGCTAGAGGACATAAAACCTCAAAGCTTTTGCTCTGTACTTGCAAAATGTGGGCATTGATTGAGAAAAATGCGCTAGAATGTGACATCAAGGCTCAAGGACAAAAATAATGAGTGCTTGTCAATGAAATTACAGAATGTCTAATTTGTGTCTATTCATTTCTGCTTACCATCTTTTGATGCCAAGCAGTCTAAGAAAGGACTATTTTGGTTCTGAATGTTTCTGATTAGGTGTAAAGACCAACAATTTGCCCTTGTCAATTTTCTTCCACATACTACAGTGTTTTAAATTGTAGTCTGATGAGAGAAAAAAAAAAAGAGATAACTGCGCGAGGGAATGATTAAACCTTTTTAGCTCTTAACTCTTAGCCAAACAAAAAATCTTAGATTTAGCCAAATTGAAAGCATTTTGCAGATGACAAGATAAATATGGCTCAAAAATTTGTCTTGGGAGGAGAAAAAATCATTGTGGGAAAAGGAGAAAATGTTGATGACCATTATTTTCTTCTTTTTTCCAATAATGTTTTTCTATAATATCAAAGAGAAAAATTATAATTTCAGCAACATTTAATTTTTTGTTTGTAAATGCTTTTAAATAAGTGAAGTTAAAAAATTTGTCCTTTGAAAAAGAGTCAAAGGTTAAAAAATATTATTGGAAAAAGAGGAAATGCTGGTTTACCATCATTTTCTCCATTTCCCACAATGTTTTGAGAAGTCTCTTTCCTCAAAGTTGTCAGAAATGCAAGAAAGAGTAAAGTGCAAAGAAGAGAGCGCCTGTCTGCCTGAATGCGGGTAGGTGAGTTATCCATTAACTCTTTACCAAACAATAAAATTTTAGACTGGTCCAAATAGTAAGGGCTAGCAGACGACAAAATAAACGTAACTCAAAAATTGAGATTGGTTTCCAGTAGGGTAGAAAACATTGGAGAAAAGGAGTAATTGCTGGTCACCAACATTTTCTCCTTTTCCCATGATGTTTTCAAAAGGCTTCTATCTCAGGGTCTTAAAATCCAGGGATTGTTTAAGAAAAGGGTGAAATGAGCTATGTCCTATGAAAAGGGGACTTAATGCATCTGCAAAAAGTATTAAGAACATAATTTTATTCAGACTTGTACATTAAGGTAAGACCTGTGTGATGCACTTCTGGTGAAAATTCTAATTGGTTGATAAATAAGGATAAATAAGGATTTATGCAGAAGTAGTATTTTTGCACGTTTCTAACAGATCAGAAATTCCGTTTATGTCTATCTTGAATTTATTTTTTGATACTTTTGTTAGTTTTCTATAAAGGGAGGTAATTATTATCTTTTTGAATTGAGAATATAGTGATTTTAGATTTATAAATTATAATTCAAAGAAGGAAAATATGTATCGGTGAAAGTAGTTCAATAAGACTCAATTTTAATTATAGCTAATTTTGCAGGATGATATTTTAGTTGAAATAGCTGTTTTCCATTACACAGGTCTTACCTTAACTAATGTCAGCCAGGGCAGTTTACCCAGGCTAACCTTGGCCGAAACTTGCTCAATATTCTGCAGCTCTAAAGACCAGTGTACTTCACAATTCAGTCAGTTAACTCTTTACCAAACAACAAATTTATAGATTGGTCCAGATTCAAAGCACTTGCAGATGACAAAATAAATGTGACTGAAAAATCGAAAATTGTTTGGGAAGGGTAGAAAACATTGTGGGAAAAGGAGAAAATGCTGGTTACCAGCATTTCTCCTTTTCCCACAATGTTTTTCAAAATGCTCCTACCACAGAGTCGTCAAAAGTCATCATTGTGTGGTAAAGGGTTAATATACAAAATGGATTCATGGTACTGGGAAGGCATGCAAGGTATTATACATTGCAGAAATGCACTCAACTCTTTACGGAAGGGCAAGATTTGATACTTGTCAAAATTGAACGCACTTGCAGAACGCTTTACCAAACAATTCCTGGTTTTGAGGATTTTTGAAAACATTGTGGGAAAATGAAGAAATGCTGGTAACCAGCATTTTCTCCTTTTCCCACGGTGTTTCTTACCTGCTGGAAACAAATTTCAATTTTTGAGTTGGTTTATTTTGTCATCTGCAAGACTTAGTGCTTTTCAATTTGGACCAGTCTAAAATTCTGTCGATTGGTATAGATTGAGTTAGAAATTTGTCTTTGGAAGAGTAGAAAACATTGTAGGAAAAGGAGAAAATGCTGGTTACCAGCATTTTCTCCTTTTCCCACAATGTTTTCAAAAACCTCTATCCTCAGGGTTTTTAAAAGTAGAGATTGTATAGACTTAACCTCCTTCTTCCATAGAGTAGCTGAATTTTGTAATTACCTGGCTCAGAGTGAGTCATTGCCACTTCAAACCCGCACTTCTGCATTGTGACATAATGATTTATCATTGGAGTGCTTCTGTACCTACCTTTTGTTGCTTTTTGGGACAACACACATCAAGATCAGGCTGCACAAAGAATGTGTAGTCTGATCATGTATCTATTCTCTTTGTTACTTTGTCATATTGTCTTGGTTTGAATAAATCACCTCAATCCAATGCTGTTGCATATGATATATCCCTTAACCCATTACCACACAATCCCTACTTTTGACTCCCCTGAGGAAGAAGCCTTTAAAAAAACATTGTGGGAAAAGGAGAAAATGCTGGTGACCAGCATTTTCTCCTTTTCCCACAGTGTTTTCTACCCTTCCCAGAACAAATTTCAATTTTTCAGTCACCCTAATTTTGTCGTCTGCAAATGCTTTCAATTAGGACGAGTCTAAAATTTTCTCGTGTGGCTAAGAGTTAAGCACTTTACACAACTTATCTTGCTTTTGCGAACAGTGTGAATTTACCTCCTTACCATGAAATGTTCGGCTGATGCAGATTGAAAGCAATTGCACGCTACAGTTTTAATGTAGCTCAGATGTAAACTCATTACCAAATGACAAAATTTTAGACCCGTCCAAATTTAACGTATTTGCAGACGACAAAATGAAAGAGACTGAGAATTTGAAATTTGTTTTGGGAAGGGTAGAAAACATTGCGGGAAAAGGAGAAAATGCTGGTTACCAGCATTTTCTCCTTTTCCCACAATGTTTTCAAAAGACTTCTTTCTCAGGGTTGTTAAAAGTCGGGATTGTGTGGTAAAGAGTTAATGTAGCTCAGATGTTAAAAGTTAAAAATTTAATCAGAAAGGGTAGAAACATTGTGGGAAAAGGAGAAAATGTTGGTTACCAGCATTTTCTCCTTTTCCCACAATGTTTTCTTCTTCATGGTCATTAAAACTCAGGATTGAGTGGTAAAGAACTAATGATAGACTATGCAGAAATGCAGTCTGATCTTTGACCTTCACTGTGTGCTGCTTTGTCATAATTATGATCTTGTTCAGAATGAATCTCTGACAAATCAAACTCCCTGGGTTTCATTATATTACATTTAAAATATTACTATTCGCACTTTCAAAATTTCAGAGGTGTCCAAATTGAAGGCAATGGCAGATGACAGTTAATATGGCTAAAACTACAAGATTTGTTTCTGAAAGGATAGAAAACACTGTAGGAATTGGGGAAAGTACTGGTTACCAGCATTTCTCCTTTTACCACCATGTTTTTTAAAGTCTTCTTTTTCAGGGTTGTTCAAAGTGGGGATTGTATGTAAAACAGTTAATTATTGGCCAAACTTGACTTTAGTAAGCTCTAGTAATTATTGCTTTTGCAGGTAGTATAAATGGAAGATTAGACTAGATCTTCTTTACAGTACGATCTTTGAGGTACATTGATTGTGACTGTTATATTAGATCAGGATCTGCATGAGTCATAATAGGACTTTAGATTCATGCTGTTGAATGTGACGTCATCCAATTAACTCTTTACCAAACGACAAAATTTTAGACTTGTCCAAATTGGAAGCATTTGCAGACGACAAAATAAACGTAGCTTAAAATATCGAAACTTGACTTTAGAAGAGTAGAAAACATTGTAGGAAAAGGAGAAAATGCTGGTTACCAGCATTTTCTCCTTTTCCCACAATGTTTTCAGAAGGCTTCTTCCGCTGGGTCGTAAAAACCATGGGATCTTTGGGAAAGGGTTAATTAATTACCTTTTGATCCCTAAGCACTACATATGTCGATTAAGTAGACAGTTCAGAATTCAGATCAAGGTAAGACTGCACAGAATATGTAGTCTGATCTTAGATGTACGCTTCCACACTATAATTTGTCACATTATGTAGTTGTGAATGAGTCATGTTCACTTCAAACCTGCCGGAGTTGCATGTGACAGGATTAATGGGTTTGTATCATGCTTTATTGTGCAGTTTTTTATGCTGAGTGCATTGTGTTTGAATCTGCTACAGCTCCAGGGCAATTAATTATCTCTTAGCCCTGTACCACACAATCAGGTGTATTGACAACCTTAACTCTTTACCATGCAACCTGGACTTTTAACAGGCCTGAGAATGAAGCCTATGAAAAACATTGTGGAAAAAGGAGAAAATGCTGGTTATCACAATATTTTCCACCCTTTCAGAGTCAGAAATCATCATATTAATAAGATTTAATTGGTTGTTTGCAGATGCTTTGAATTTGGTCCAGTCCAAAAATTTGTCTTTTGGTAAAGATTGATTGATTGTATGCATGTGTTTAAAGCTGTTTTCAACATTATTTCAGTTATACCATGGCAGCCAGTGCACCTATCCATGTATTCTTGGAGTCTCTTTTAACAGTACTTTGCACAATTTCTTTCCAAGCCACTGGCTGCTTTCCCACATAACCATTGTCAAAACAATGGTCAGTGGTTGGAGAGGAATGAGTCCTGTCAAAGTTACTATCATCAACTTTTGGTAAAGAGGTAAGGGAGATGGTCTTTTGAAAACATTGTTGAACAAGAAGAAAATGCTGGTAACCAGCATTTTCTTCTTTTTCCACAAAGTTTTTCTTCCCAGTCCAAAACAAATTTTAATTTGATAGCCATATTCAATTTGTCACTTCCAAATGCTTTGACTTTGGACAGGTGGAAAAATTTTGTCCTTTACCCAACAATCACCTTTGTTGATGACCTCATAGCAAAAGGCTTTTGAAAATGGAAAAAACAGTGAAAATGCCTATGGTTTGACTCTTCAAAGGTAAATTATCTTACTTGCCACAATTAGTTTGCAATCTTTAACCCTTTCCTACTCGATAAATTTTGGACTCAATCAACTTCAAAATAATTATCTGCCAATGAAATTTTATATATCAATGCAAACATGTTCATGTTATCTGATAGGGTAAAAACATTGTGGGAAAAGGAGAAAATGCTTGTTATCAGCATTTTTTCCTATTCCAACAATGTTTTCAAAACCTGTGTTCAACAGGGTCATTAAAACTCAGAATTATTTGATAAAGGGTTAAATGCATGATTGAAAACAAGTTGAGAATTTTTGTGTGATCAAGTACCAGATCACAAAATTTTTGACGAGTCAATATTGCAGAGATTCCCTGATATAGTAAATGTGGTTCAGATGATATGATTTGACAGTCAAAGCGTCAGATAAACATTGTGGAAGAAGGAGAAAATGCTGGTTACCATCCTTTTCTCCTATTTCCACAGTTCCTTTAAAGGTTTTATTCCTCTGGGTCATTAAAAAAAAAAATTTTTTTTTTCTAAAAGGTTACATTCTGACTATTCAAACTCTTTTCAAACATTTTCAAAACCAGTTTAAATCAAAGGACTGAAAGTATCGAATAGCAAAGTGTGGCAACTTTGGTTGCCTTTGCAACAAGTGTAAGTCAAGTTTTGTGGAGATTCTTTCTAGAAACAATGAAAACCAGGTTATATCAAAGGACTGAAAATGCTGAAAAGCAGATTTGAGAAGCAATGGAATAACAAAATTTATAAGGTTTTCATCACTTACATGAAATTCCTTGATGGAATAAGCAGAAGCAAGAAATACCTTTTTTCAGAGAAGCTGGCAAACTGTTTTTCCATTTCTTTTATCTTTTTAAGTGCCTTTCGTAACTATAGTTGCTTTTGCAGCATGTATAAATCAAGATCAGATAGTGAAAAATGTGCTGTTTGATCTTTGATGCACACTGTCGGGCGTGCTTAGACTTTTTAGAAAAGAGCAAAATTAAAATTACAGTTATATGGGTCTTATTTTCTTTTGATTATGTGTGCAAGTTTTATTTGCTGGTCTGAAAGTTTATAATGTGTCTTTACCAAAACCACCAAGGTGAGGTTTGGGTTCTTGACAGAATCTTGGACTAGAATACACAGAGTCCATGAGAGTGAGAGTATTTTCCCTGATCAAAAGGATTACAGTATGTGGATAATTTCCCATTGTATTGGTGTTTCTTCTCCTTTGTTGCAGTTTGTACTGGTTCACTGATGGATCATGATCAGAATGAGTACCGTCACATCTAACATCACCTCTAGTTTCGAGTCTGATGAAAGATAAAAATCCTGTACAAAATCAGATTCATCAGTTTGTCAGTAAGGCTGCTATTCAAGACTTACTGACCTTTTGCGGGCAATGTAGATCAAAATAAGACTGAACAAAACATGCAGTCTGATTTTGGATCTACACAGTCCGAGAAGAATGTTATATTTCCCCAAAAAGTTAGTTTGAAATAGGAACAGTCTAGCTCTTACCCTCGACTTGAAAGTTTCTTCCTAGTCATTTGGCAGTATAAGGGTAAAAAGGCTATTGTTTGGACTCAGTTTTCAGGAGAGCAAGTGCTTTGGTACTTGTGATCTTCATAGTTGCCTTGACATTGAGCAGTCAGCCTTTAAGGCAATTTCTGAGCCTGAGAGCCAGGAACTAGTACCTGTTTCCAAAGCTGCATCATAGTTCTGGCAGTCAATTAGGGTATTGAATATATGGGAAAGGGTTGGAAAAAAATACAGTTTATGTAAATCCTCATCAGACAACCAGATTTCAGACTCATATTCAGAGTACCGGTAATTTCAGACAAGAGATTTGGCCTTGCCCAAAATTAATGAAGGGATTTGTTTTACAATGGGTATAAAACAACCTGGGAAAAGGAGGGAGTGCTTAACCCATTACCACTCAATCCCTACTTTTGACGCCCCTGAGAAAGAAGCCTGTTGAAAACACTGTGGGAAAAGGAGAAAATGCTGGTAACCAGCATTTTCTCCTTTTCCCACATTGTTTTTTACCCCTCCCAAACCAAATTTTAATTTTTCAGTCACCTTTATTTTGTTGTCTGCAAATGCTTTCAATTTGGACCAGTCCAAAATTTTCTCGTGTGGTAAAGAGTTAACTCTTTACCAAACGACAAATTTACAGACTGGTCTATATTGAAAGCATTTGCAGAAAACAAAATAAGTGTGACTGAAAATTTGATATTTTATTTTGGAAGGGTAGAAAACATTGTGGGAAAAGGAGAAAATGCTGGTTACCAGCATTTTCTTCTTTTCCCACAATGTTTTCAAATGTCTTGTTTCTAAGGGTTGTTAAAAGTCGGGATTGTGTGGTAAAGAGTTAATAGCAGTATTTCTTGTTTTTCCCACATTGTGTTTACTCATTACCAAACAACAATATTTTAGGAATGTCCAAATTGAAAGCATTTGCAGATGACAAAGTAAACATAACTGAAAATTTGAAATTTGTTTTGTGAAGGATAGAAAACTATTTGGGAAAAGGAGAAAATGCTAGTTACCAGCATTTTCTGCTTTTCCGACACTGTTTTCTAAAGGCTTCTTTCTCAAGATCATCAAAAGTAGAGACTGTGTGGTAATGTGTTAAAAACTTTCATGCCTCAAGCTTGTTAGAATACAGGATTGTTTAGAACTAAGTGAGCACTCATATCTTTAAAATGGCAAAAATTAAAAGCAATTAAACCAGAAGTGATATATTGTTACAGGGTGGTCTTAATAAATCCAGCTCTAAATAATCAACTAGCGAAAATTCAACACTTAGAAGTTGAAGCACAACTTAACTTGCTTTCACAGACAATAAATAAACTAAAAATGAACTTCAAGGAACATTGTTGATTTTTTATGTTCATTGTTTTATGTTTAGTTTGATGTTCTGCTAAGAAACAATTTGAAATTTCAAAGTTACAGTATTTTTCTTCTATTATTTTAGTGTCCTTAATGTTTTGATTTGGTTTCTGTGGTGTTCAAAGAGCTATTTCCACCTTTTAAATAGATTGTAGAAAAAGGAGCACTTGCTTGTATTAACGCTTTAAACAAATGACAAAATTTAGACTGACACAATTGAAAGCATTTGCACACAACAGACTAGGAGTTGCTGTAAACCTGATTATTTTTCTTTCAAAACATAGAAAGTGTTATGTGAAAAAGAGAAAATGTTGGTTACCAGAAGCCCGATTCCTCAGGGTTGTTAACTTTTCCAAACAACAGAATTTTAGACTAGTCCAAATTGAAAGCATTTGCAGACAACAAATTAACCCTTTACCACACAAGAAAATTTTAGACTGGTCCAAATTGGAAGCATTTGCAGACAACAAAATCAAGGTGAGCGAAAAATCGAAATTTGGTTTGGAAAGGATAGAAAACACTGTGGGAAAAGGAGAAAATGCTGGTTACCAGCATTTTTCCTTTTCCCACAGTCTTTTCAAAAGGCTTCTTTCTCAGGTTCGTTAAAAGTCGGGATTGTGTGGTAAAGAGTTAAACATGACTTAAAAGTTAAAATTTGTTTTAGGAAGGGTAGAAAACATAGTAGGAAAAGGAGAAAAAAAATACTGGTTACCAGCATTTTCTCCTTTTCCCACAATGTTTTTTAAAAGCATCTTTCTCAGGCTCCTTAAAACTCAGGATTGTGTGGTAAACTTGGCATTGCGTGGTAAAGAATCAGGCAATTGCTACTATTTTACAGAAGTTTTCCATATCTGAGGAACAAGCATTCCTATGATATCAGTTACTCAACAGTAGTCAAAGTAGGAAAAAGCTTTGAAAGTATTTGGTTAATCCTTCACCAAAACATCATTTATTTCCAGGACCCTAAGTAAGAAGGCATTTGAAAACACTGTGGGAAAAAGAGAAAATGCCTCTAACCTGCATTTTCTCCTGTTCCAACAATATTTTCTACCTTTTCAAAAAGGAATGCGGTCATTTATCTCCATTTTATTTCAATATGGAGAAGTCAGGAATAGCGTTGTTTGGTAGAGAGATGAATCCAATTAAAAAGAATCAAGTTGTAAAATTTAATGCATTTTCCTTGCTTGCATTTTATTACCAGTTCTGCTGTAAAAGATGTAGCTTTATGATCACATGTAGTCATGAATAGAATCCTTAAAAGCGTCTATCTTAACATGATTTACATTTTTAGCCAGTGTAGATCAAGATCAGAATGTACAAAACTTGTAGTCTGGTCTTTGATCTACAATGTCCACTTTGCTTAGTTTTTCTGAAAAAAATGCAGCTTCAAATTTGCCATTGATTCGAGTCATATTTTTGGACTGAAGATGTCATTGGGGTTTATATGATGCTCTTTGGCTTAATCCTTTCCTGTATTTACATTCATTTTGCTTTATTTAAGGAGTAGATACTTCCATTTGTTGGGTTTTTCATGTCAATTTCAACAACATTTAATAATAATTAATTATTAATAATAATTAATATAATTATTGCATGGTGTTTAACCCTTTATCAAACGATCCAAAGTTTTTACAACCCAAGAAGCAAAACTTTTAAAAACATTGTGGGAAAAGGAGAAAATGCTGATAATCAGCATTTTCTCCTTTTCCCACAATATTTTTCTACCCTTTTACAAACAAATTTCAATTTTAAAAGTCATAGTTAATTAGTCATCTGCAAATTCTTTCAAATTTACCAAGTTTGAAATGTTATCATTTGTTTAACTCTTTTTACCATACAATCCTGACTTTTAACGACCCTGAGAAAGAAACGTTTTGAAAACATTGTGGGAAAAGGAGAAATGGTGGTAACCAGTATTTTCTCCTTTTCCCACAATGTTTTCTTCCCTTTCCTAAACAAATTTCATTTTTCTAATCTCATTTGTCGTCTGTAATGCTATCAATTTGGAACAGTCTAAAATTTTGTTGTTTGGTAAAGAGTTCAGAGTTTACTCTTTTTCAACATTATTTCAGTTGTATCACATTAGCTGGTACACCTGTCATCGTATGTTTTAAAGTTCCTTGTACTGGTAATTTCTTTTGGCCGCACAAACAATTCATTCCTGGTCCTGCAGTAGAAGGGTTATTTTTTAAATTGATTGAAATCTGTCTGTCTGGTAGAAAATGGTTTCCTGCATGCAAATTTCCTGTAATAAAATAGGGGCAGTTAGTCTAATTGTGGAAGGTGAATGTTTACTGCTGTTTGACACAACATTAGTCAGTGAGAGAGCTAGACTTTTGTTAACTCATTACCAAACGACAACATTTTAGGCTTGTCCAAATCAAAAGCATTTGCAGACAACAAAATAAACTTGACTGAAAATTTGATTCGTGAAGGGTAGAAAACATTGCGGGAAAAGGAGAAAATGCTGGTTACCAGCATTTCCTATTTCCTATTGTTTTCTAAAGGCTTCTTTGTCAGTGTTGTCAAAAGTAGGGATTGTGTGGTAATGGGTTAACCCTTTACCACTCAAGCCCAAGTTTTCATCAGCCTGAGAAAGAGACCTTTTGAAAACATGGCTGGAAAAGAAGAAAATGCAAATGTTTTGTGCCCTTTGAAGACAAAATTTGATCATATCTACTTGCTAAATTTGGTTTGATGTTTAATTTTTGCTACCCTATCAGAGCCATATAGACATAATGAGCTACAGTAACTGTTGTTCGGTCATCAGCAAATTCAATTCAGTCTACTCTCAAGTTTGATAAAATGTCAACCATACATAATCCTATCCAGAATTTATGGACCATGAGGTAAAATGTTTTATGCTGGTTACCAGCATTTATTCCTTTTCCTACACTATTTTCTATCCTTTCAAAGGCAAATGAAGTCATTAACTCTTTTCCAAATAACAAAATTTTTGACTTGTCCAAGATGAAAGCATTTGCATACAACAGTTGAATGTGATTGAAAAAATGAGGGTTTTTTTGAAAGGGTAGAAAACATTGTAGGAAAAAAGAGAAATGCTGGTTACCAGCACTTTCTCCTTCTCCCACAATGTTTTCAAAAGGCTTCTTTCACAGGGTCGGCAAAACCAGGGGTAGTGTGTTCAAAAAGGAGAAACCCTTTAGTTAGCTGCAAAATTAAAATCCCTTTTAAATGCATTTTGCAGACGACAAATTCAGTATAGCTTTATCGCCATGATTTGTCTTTTTAACCTATTATCACAATCCCTACTTTTGATGCCCCTGAGAAAGAAGCCTTTTGAAAACACTGTAGGAAAAGAAGATAATGCTGGTAACCAGCATTTTCTCCTTTTCCCACACTATTTCTACCCTCCCCAGAATGAATTTCAATTTTTCAGTCACCTTTATTTGTTGTCTGCAAATGCTTTCAGTTTGAACCAGTCTAAGATTTTGTCGTGTGGTAAAGAGTTAATGGGAAAAAAACCTTGTTGAAAATGGAACAAATGCTGGTCACCAGCATTTTCTTCTTTTCCCACAATGTTTTCAAAAGGTTTTGGGATTGTGTGGTACAGGGTTGATTTGTTGTCTATGAAATGCTTTCGATGTCGACAAGTCTAAAATTTTGTGATCTGGAACAAAATGATAAGAGATCTACAGTTGGGAAATCAAGGATTAACCCTTTCCCAAACAATCCCTGGTTTTTATTGGTCTGGAATCATAGCCTTTTGAAAACATTGTGGGAAAAGGAGAAAATGCTGGTAACCAGCATTTTCTCCTTTTCCCACAATGTTTTCTACCCTATTATAGACGAAATCATCTTTTCAGCAAGAGTTGAATTGTCGCCTGCAAATGCTTTCAATTTGGTCTTGTCCAAAAGTTTGTCGTTTGGGAAAGGGTTAATTATCAAATTGATCAAACTCCAAAATCCAAAACAGGGAATGTGATTCACTGAGATATTTGCTGTGATCTGATCCTAATCTACATTGTCATATGAACACCTCATGTTTCCTTCTGCTGCAAAGAATCAGACAGAAATGAATCATTCTCTACTTTATTTATCACCTAATGATTACGTAATTCTTTTATCTACTGTACTTTGATTCACTGGCTTATGAATATTCATAACAGACAATCAGACTTATTGGCTTTTAACCCATTACCACACAATCCCTACTTTTGACGCCCCTGAGAAAGAAGCCTTTAGAAAACATTGTGGGAAAACGAGAAAATGCTGGTTACCAGCATTTTCTCCTTTTCCCACAATGTTTTCTACCCTTCACAAAACAAATTTCAAATTTTCAGTCACTTTCATTTCGCCGTCTGCAAATGCTTTCAATTTGGACAAGTCTAAAATTTTGTCGTCTGGTAATGAGTTAAATCCTTTACCAGACAATCACAAGTTTTAATGACCCCAAGGAGAATGCTTTTTGAAAACACAGTAACATGGAAATTCTGGAAAATTAGGAACCAGCGTTTTTCCTTTTTCTATGGTGTTTTCAGATGGCTTCTTCCTCAGAGTTGTTAAAGCACAATGTACAGGCTTAACCGTATATAGAATAAATCTTAGTTTTAGCAACTTTGAAAACATTGTGGAAAAAGAAATAAAGGCTGATAAGCAGCATTTTCTTTTTTTCCCACAATATTTACATACCCTTTCAATGACAAATCCATCTTTTGAGCCATATTATAAATTGTTTTCTTCATAATTCATATACTTTCAATTCGGACAAGTCTAGAAAATTTTGTTGTTTGGTAAAAAGTTACCATGCGTTGTACTTTAACTCATTACCAAACGACAAAATTTTAGGATTATCCAAATCGAAAGCATTTGCAGACGTCAAAAGTGACTGAAAATTTGAAATTGGTTTTGTGAAGGGTAGAAAACGCTGTTGGAAAAGGAGAAAATGCTGGTAACCAGCATTTTCTCCTTTTCCCACAGTGTTTTCCAAAGGCTTCTTTCTAAAGGTAGTCAAAAGTAAGGATTGTGTGGTAAAGAGTTAAGAGTTAATGACAATGAGATAACTCTGTTTCACATGTATGCATTACAGTGCAGAAGGAATATGAATCATCCTGTATCAGTAGACTCAATTCCAATGCATTAAAACAGCGCAAAAAATGTGGAAAAAAAGTTTATGATGCACCATGTTGATTGATGCTACCTTGTCATTAACCCGAGTCATGAATCAGTGAGAAAATCAAAGTTCTGAAATTACTGAGAGCTAAAAGGTGTAAGCTGTAACTAAGGTTATTTAGAGTTTAGTTTCATTAGAGTCATAAATCATAGGTGACCGGCTTAACCCTTTACTCCATAGATACTCATTTTGACATATCAACAACAGATAGCTTTTGAAAACATTGTTGGAAATGGAGAAATTGCTTATAACAAGCAATTTCTCCTTTTCCCACAATGTTTTCCACTCAATCAGATATTTGTATCCTCATTTGTCCATATTTTTATCATCATATCTTTATTTGCTCAAATTGGCATATCAGGTGAAGGGTTAACCCTTTACCACACAGTCCTGACTTTTAACCACCCTGAGAAAGAAGCCATCTGAAAAGATTGTGGGAAAGGAGAAAATGCTAGCAACCAGCATTCTCTCCTTTACCCGCAATGTTTTCTTCCCTTCCCAAAACAAATTTCAAACTTTCAGTCCCTTTTTTTTGTCGTCTGCTGATGCTTTCCATTTGAACCGGTCTAAAATTTTGTCATTTGGTTAAGAGTTAATTATTTACTACACAACAGAATTTTGGAATGGTCTAAATTGAAAGCAATTGCAGATGGCAAACTGAATGTGGCAAAAGTGGTATGGTTTGTATTGGAAAAGGAAGAAAGTTTTATTTGGAAAAGGGGATGATATTCTGGTTACCAGCATTCTGTCCTCTTCCCACAATATTTTCAAAAACTTTTCTCCTTAGGGTCTATTAAACTCAGGGTCATGTGGGAGACACATAGCCTGGAGGTCCTTGGTTCAAGCCTGACTGGCTCTTTTGGCATTTTTAAAAATTCAGGCATTTTTTGTTATTTCTGTCATGACTAAGAATATTTAATTCAAACTTGAACCAGTTTTCAACCATCCAAAAAAGGAACCCATACAACAGGGGTAGGTTTCAATATAAATATTTTTGACACAATTATGCCCCCTTTTTTGACTTTAAATTTTCAAAATGAAAATCAAGTAGCTGCAGCTTAGCTTTGATTTGTGCATGCCATGTTCTTGTTTAACTTACATAATTTTTTCGAATTTTTACTCCAAAACAACTTTTTTCAAAAAGTAACAGCAGCTGATCATTAGCACCCACATGCTGTGTTCTAATTATATTTCTCTTATCCTGTATCAGCCCTGCCGGTCGATGTTTTGGTCTGGATGATAATTCATAGTGTGAAAGATTCGATCCATGGCAGTGGCAACCGAAAACAATAAAAATATTGTACTAGCTATAGTTTTGGGCACCCAGAATTGCAGGTATTTTTATGACAACTGTTCAACCACTTTCTGAATAATGCACTAAGTCTTGTTCTTTACCGTCTAGGAGTTGACATGACATTGTGAATGGTGACTTACAAAATCTATTTCGCTGATAATGTTGACCCTTGAAGAACCCAACTGCACAAGCGATGGAAATTTTTAGATAAACATGCAATTTCGTTGAAATGATATCCTGCACCAAAAAATTTGATTTACCGTCTCACTTAAAATAGCTCCCAGTCAGCCATTTTTCATTGAATCAAGAAGTTAAAAACTGTGTATTGGCAGAATGTTTTATTGTATGCATGTTTGAAGTTTCATGAAATTTTGTGCAATTGCAATGAAGATATTGACACAAATGGACACACTGACATATGGGTAGAAGTACAGGTGAACAACACTAAAATTATATCATTCCATCTTCGGTGGGGGATAAAAATAATAATAATATTGGAGTCCAGGGTTCATATTTACCAATTATTCTGAATTATACCCCTGCAAAACTAATGTTTTCGGGGGTATACTGGAATCAGCACGTCTGTGTGTCTGTCCTTGTGTCCGTGTGTCCGTCCCTGTGTCCGTCTGTGTACAAAATACAGTAATTTTGTGTTGCAAACTCCTCTACAGTTTTCCTTCAACTGAATTGAAACTTTGCACATATACTGATCATATACTGAAGATTTGCAAGATGTAATTTTCAAGTGTCAACTCCTCCTGGTTGAGGAATTATCTCCCCTTGTACTTGACACTTTTTTCTGTCAAAGTGCTGGCGAGGGAATTAAGTCACATTCAGTGACAGCTCTAGTTTCATTCTTGTTTAATTGTCAAGAATTTTTTTTTAAAGGTAAACAGGTTTTGTTTTGCAAAATCAGATGGTTCAACAAACCAGAAGTTGTGTCTCTTTCTAAATCTGAAATAAGATGAAAAATGAAAGTACAAATAATTGATAAATTCGGGCCCAGATAGTGCAGTTTTGAAGCTATTGCAGTTACAAGGCTGTTTTGGTAAGGATATATCAAGAAAAACATTGTACCATTACTAATCCGAAACTATATAACTTGCTCTCTCTGCGCAATTTGATCATGATCTATCCGTCTGACAATAGGTATTGCATCAGTATTTGATCTTTGCATCAACATCAGGAAGGAAAATGGTTCTGTAAATGGAAACCGCCCTTTGCTCTGAAGAATTACATCATCTTCATACTGTGTTTATAGCGTTCAAGCCAAGTCTGCTATTGATCAGGATGATTGATTTTACCTTTAGCCGCCATGGACAAGTGTGTAATACTATGTTCATGTCATCTAACCTCTTACCTATCAAAATTAAAAGCATTTTTAGACAAGAATTTAAACAATAGTTAAAACATGAATTTTTTTGTGTAGGAGTGTAGTAAATATTATGGGATATGGAGAAAATGATGGTCGTAAACATGTTCTTTTCCCACAATGTTTTCAAAAGGCTTCTCTGTCGGAAGAGATTAAAGTTCAGATTGTGTGGCAAAGGGACTTTTCAATGAATTTATTGGAAATGTATTTAGCTGTCAATAAAAATCCATATATTACAATTTCAAAGGTAACTTTTGTGAGAAAAAATATCGGCATTCTGGACAGTAAAGATCAAAGATTGCACAGAATCTACAAATTTTATCTTGATCTCTACTGTCTGCAAAAGGTCATATATTCAGGTTATGCAACGAGAGGGTCAACAATCGGTTTAACCTTTTACCAAACAACAATATTTTAGACTGGTCCAAATTGAAAGCATTTGCAGACAACAAAATAAAAGTGACTAAAATTTAAAATTTGTTTTGTGAAGGGTATAAAAAACATTGTGGGAAAAGGAGAAAATGCTGGTTACCAGCATTTTCTCCTTTTCCCACAATGTTTTCTAAAGGCTTCTTTCTCAGGGGCGTCAAAAGTACGGATTGTGTGGTAATGGGTTAACCTTTTACCAAATTGTAAATGTTGGACAAGCCAAAACTCAAAGCTATTGCTGATGACAAAATAGTTGTTATTCAAAAATAGAAATTCTCCTTTGAAAAGGTAGAAAACACAGGGAAAAGTAACATACTGGTTACAGCATTACCTTCTTTTCCCACAATGTATTCAAAAAGCTATTTCTTTAGGGTCATTAAAACTTTGGATCATGTGACAGAGGGTTATAGATTCAATCTGATCAGTTCAATTTGTAATTTCAGGCTAATTACATAACAGTAGAAACCGTGTCATGACTCAGGGGGTACCATCAGTGTCATAAATTACTCATGGGTATTGAGGAACTTGTTTAACTCTTCACCAAAGGACAAAATTTCAGACTGGTCCAAATTGAAAGCATTTGCATAGGACAAAATAACTGTGACTAAAGAATATAATTTTTTTCAGGAAGGGTAGAAAACATTTTGGGAAAAGGAGAAAATGCTAGTTACCAGCATTTTTTTCTTTTCCCACAATGTTTTCAGAAGGCTAATGTCTCTCAGGGTCGTTAAAAGTTGGGATTGTGTGCTAAAGAGTTAACCCTTTAATGCTCAATTCCAACTTTTAACAACCCTGAGAAAGAAAGCTTTTGAAAACATTGTGGGGAAAAAAAGAAAATGCTTGTAAGCAGCATTTTCTTCTTTTCCCACAATATTTTCCACTGTTCCAAAAGTGAATTTCAATTTTTGATTCACATTTAATAGTTTGTCGTCTGCAAATACTTTCAGTATGGACTCCTCTTAAATTTTGTCGATTGGTAAAGAGTTAATATTAGACTTGTCCAAATTGAAAGCATTTGCAGAGAGCAAAGTAAGAGTGACTCAAAAATTTAAACTTTAAGTTGAAATGTAGAAAATGTAATGGGAAATGGAGAAAGATTTTCTTCTTTTCCCACAGTGTTTCCAGAAGTCATCCTAATTTGGGTCGTGAAAACAGGTTGAGGGATTATTAATTTGTTAAAGGGTTAATTTATTATCTCACAATCCTGAGTTCCAACGACCTTGTGGAAAAAGATTTATAGTCCACAATTTTCAGTTTGGACCAGTCAAAAAACTTTCCTTGTGATAAAGAATGTTGTTTCCAAATAACAACATTTTAATTCTGTCAAAATGAAAAGCATTTTACAGATGACAACAGTTACTGTTACTTAAAAGATTGAATGTGTCTTTTAACTTTTCACCAGCCAACAAAACTTAAGACATGTCCAAATCCAAAACATTTGCAGAGAACCAAATAATTGTTACTCCAAAAAGAAGTGTTTAACATTTCATTGCCATAACTATCAATTTGTAAGAATTATGTTAAGGATCAAATATACAACACTTGGGTTTCAAGCCTTCATATTAACTATTGAACTGTCAGACGGGCCACAACTCTAAGCATGCAAAGCACTGGAAAATGTTGTTTACAGAATTAACAGGATCTCCAGAAACATCCAACACGTCAACTTTCCTAATGCGTCTCACCACAAACCACAAAATCTAGTTCTGTAAACCACAACCACCATTTTGTACAGAATGCCCCCTTGCATTAACATCTTGTTTTTCGGAAGTCTTTTGTTTAGTGCAACCACTCCATATAGCACTGGCAAACTGATTGCATTAATTAAGAAAGTTTTGACAGACCATAGTAATGCTAGGTAAAGAATGATAGCTAAAAGAGCTGTGATATTTTGGTAAATTGTCAAGGCTTGATTATAGCTAAAAGAGCTGTGATATTTTGGTAAATTGTTAAGGCAAAAAGTGGCAGTCAGACAGGATACTAACCCTGAATTACTGGCAGTGGGCATTTCCAGACTCGTGGTATGTACACTAGCCATGCTAAACACACTACACTAAACATTCATAACCATATTGTCAAGAAACTTCTAAATTTTCTCTTCTGATTGGCTCAGTCAAGAGGTGGTTGCATTTTTTCTCAGAGCTAGATTCAAATTTAGAATGAGTTTAAGAATGTATGGTTTTCCATGACATGCAAATCCTACTTCAATGATGCTATTTCAACTTAAACAACTTCCCCAAAAAATAACAGTGGGCCATCAATGACATTACTTTCCAGAATTTAGATCATCTAGGAAATTTAATAAATCTTCTTTAATCCATTTCTCTTGCTTAAATATCAAGACAAATTCCATTATTTTTAACTACAGTACAACCTGCATTCAGAGACCACTCAAGGGAAGGACTGAAATTGGTCTCTTACAGCAGGTGGTCTTTAAATACAGGTTATATTAGATTAATGTAAGAAGGGTTGTTGTATCAGAACAGTGGTCTCTTAAAGCAAGCAGTCTCTTAAAACAGGTGTTCTCTTTCACAGGTTTAACTGTACTGGTTTGTTTTATATAAAAGTGGTTTTCCAAATTTATAAAATAAGACATTATTGCAGTAAAGTGTAGTGGACAATTGCTGTAAATATACGAACCCAGTCAAAATCTTAGTTGTGTTCTCCATATTTATAGCTCAATTTACCTGACTTAAATAAAAGGAAATGAGCATTCTGTCATATTTGTTGCCCAATCCTAGAGCTGCTGATCATAGTACATGAAGCAGTTATTGAAACTAGTACAGATAACTGTCCCCAAAGGCAATGTTACTTTTTGACTGGTCGCCTCTGGGTACAGAGACGATCAAGACAAAACCAGTTGAAAGTTTTCTCATAATTTCCCAAATAGAGCACAAAACTAGGATTTAAACATACCTGTTGCTTGCATATTCAATAATCCTTGATTTGAAATACAAATATGTTCAATTTAAATGCTGAACATAAGAGAAAACCGTGCATTTCATGGTTTTCTTAAGTTATTATATTCCCGAAAACACTCAAAATGGCCGCCAGGCACGGTAAATTTCGTCAATGTTTTTTTTTCTGAGATTTGCATTTTATAAACAACTTTTACAAGCTTTTTAGGTAATGAAAGGTTTAATAATTTGTCTTTGGTCATGTTAGTTACTTGAATTTAATTGCATTTTGCCGCATTACCGATTAAACTGATGACACAGAAAGGCACTATAGTGCTTTATCTTTGCTACTGGAAAATCTGCGATGGACTTGAGACGGTATAGTGCACAATGTCCAAATATGAAAAAAATCATTAGTCTCATTATTGAGACTATAATTCAAACATGAATTGAAAAACTGTAGTCGAGCTTTCCAGTAGTGAAAGCTTAGAGACTTTACTTGGAGTTAACCCATTAGCACACAATCCCTCGTTTTGACGCCCCTGTCGAAAGAAGCTCTTTGAAAATACTGTGGGAAAAGGAGAAAATGCTGGTAACCAGCATTTTCTCCTTTTCCCACAGTGTTTTCTACCCTTCCCAGAACAAATTTCAATTTTTCATTCACCTTTATTTTGTAGTCTGCAAATGCTTTCAATTTGGACCAGTTTAAAATTTTCTCGTCTGGTAAAGAGCTAAAGGTGAAATGTATTGTCATCTGTGCTTGAAAATGAAGACTTATTTACTGTATTTTGACCTGCAAAAGTAAAGAAATGAACCTATACTATACAAACAAGGGTTCACAATTTTTAATGCTGAAGGAAATCGGTAGACTGGTTGGTACAAACTAACCATGACCTTGGCCTTGTGCACAAAGAATTATTAAATTTATGCTTGTCATTAGTGATCTTGCAGCTCGGTGCAAAAAAGGGATGAAAGTTATTCTGGCATTACAGATTTTGTAGGCTTGTTGCTAAAAAGCAATGAATGTTATGTATTGCACTCACAGAGTCGAGTACAGATTTTCTTTCATGAAAAAGTGCAGCTTTAATGAAAAACTGATAAACTAAAGGTTTTTTGGGAGATAAGTGGAAATCTTCATGAAAAAGAAGATGATAAAGAAGAAATTAACTCTTAACCCTTAAAGCTCCAGTATCACAACTATAATTGTGATAACGGCCAGTGCAGAGTAAGATTGTACTGCACAAAATGTGCAGTCTAATCTTTATCTACTCTGTCCACTTTGCTGGTAGACTGTCACAGACAACAGAAACCATAATAGTGTATAATTATATGTTGCAATTATTCTGGTTTTATACTAGACTTCTCTTAAGGTTGACCCTTTAATCCTTTTCCATACAGAGCCGACATTTTTACTATCCTGTGAAGGAAGCGTTTGGAAAACATTGTGGGAAAAGGAGAAAATGCTGATAATCAGCTTTTTCTCCTTTTCACACATTGTTTTCTACCCTATTGTAAAAAGATTACACCATTTGAGCAATATTTGAATTTGCGTCTGCAAATGCTTCCATTTTCGGCAAGGCTAAAATTTTGTAGTATGGTAAAGGGTTTACACAGATTACCAAGTTTTAACAACCATGACACAGAGGGGTTTTGAAAACGTTAGAAATAGCAAAAAGACTGGTTTCACCATGTTACATTCTCTCATTTTCCCACAGAATTTTCTAACTGCAAGTTCTTTTTACGCAGACAAGACTTAGTATAAATTCTGCTTTTTTGTAAATGATTAACCCATTACCACACAATCCCTACTTTTGATGACCCTGAGATAGTAATCAGCATTTTCTCCTTTTCCCACAATGTTTTCTACTCTTCACAAAACCAATTTCAAATTTTCAGTCACTTTCGTTTTGTCATCTGCAAATGCTTTAGATTTGGACAAGCTTGAAATATTGTCGTTTGGTAAAGAGTTAAGCAGGCGGCAGCAGTTTATTCTTGTTTAACTTTTCACAAGACAAACTTAATTGTTCCTAAAATGCTGGGATATTAATGGTTAAACATTTAGGGTAAAAAAAGAGCAAATCCTGGTTTCACCATTTTCTCCACAATGTGTTCAACTTAGGTCTCCTTCGTCTGTGCTGAGGGGAAAAAGCGGGCTTTTCCTACAAAGCATGAAAATGAAATGTTTAGTTTCAAGATAGTGGTATCGTCGTGGTGATAACTATGCACTAGGTGACCTATCATGTCATGAAGTGCACCATTATAATAACATTATAGCCACTGATAATAAATTTCATAATAATGTGGTTATGTAAGACATTTTATTTGTCTCGTGTCTTAAATGATAAACATACAAAATGTGACTGGCTAAACCCAGTCTTAGATAGCTCCTGTATTCCTTGGTAAATCAAAGCATTGAGAACGCTGAAGTGGTATTTGAAAGAAAAAGAGAAATATTATTCAAATACTGGCTTGAAAGTCAACCTTCTAAGCAAATGAATACTGTTTTGGACAAAGTTAGGGTTATTTGTGTATTTGCGGTCTCCCTTTGATAATCAGGAGTAATGTCCCTTGACAGGATGCATGATGGATAGAGAGAGAAACCATATGTACATATCGAATAGAATTAAGTTTGTGTGTGAAAACTGTGATTTTGAAATATCTTTGGCCTTTAACAATTAATTCTTAACATTACAGTCAATTATTTCGGTCTATAAATATTCATACCCAATCAAATGGAGTAGCGTGCAACTATGGGATGAATAAGCCATGGGACGAACTGGTTTTGGAACAAAAAAGCCTAGGACCAAGAAATCGGTAGACAAATTTTGTATCAATGCGCCATGGGCAATGCAATGCTCGAGCGAATGAAGGTATTTTCAATCAAAAATTAGTATATCCACGATCAATGGCCTCACCCAGTGTATTTTAACATGACATTTCCAATTACTTATCCGAGTGCTACCGAAAAAATCATTCCACGCGGAAAAATTGAGTTTAACTCATTACCAAATGAAAAAAATTTTAGCTTGTCCAAATTAAAAGCATTTGCAGATGGCAAAATAAAAGTGACTGAAAATTTGAAATCTGTTTTGTGAAGGGTAGAAAACATGGTGGAAAAAGGAGGAAATGCTGGTTTCCAGCATTTTCTCCTTTTCCCACAATGTTTCCTAAGGCTTTTTTCTCAGGGTCTTCAAAAGTAGGGACTGTGTGGTAATTGGTTAATTGGGTTTATTTCCTTTGGCTTTGCACAAAATACGATGTATGGTCTTCAGAATTCAATATCGAACTCATAGTGGTACATGTATTGTCTTGGACAAATACCACAAAAATGAGCATTTGTTTGTGAACACTTTACCACATGACCAAATTTTAGACCTGCCCAAATCAAAGGCATTTACCTATGACAAAATCAGTGTGATAAGAAATTGAAATTTATTTAAAAAGGGTGGAAAATAGTATTGGAAAAGGAGAAAATGCTGGTAACCAGCATTTTCTCCTTTTCCAACAATGTTTTCAAAAACCTTTTTAATTAGGGGTGTTAAAAGTTGGGAATATGTGGTAAAGGGTTAATCATATACCAGAATGATGCCAACATTTAGATTTTTGCCAGGGGACCTTTGTGGCTCTGTGTTAAAGTGTAGGAATTGTAACCTAAAGGACCCAGCTTCGAGTCTCTCTGGAAGCACGATGTTTTTATTGAGAGTGTCCTCTGGCAAAATACTAAAGAGCACCAGCATAGTGCTGATGAAATGTTAAAAGTAGTTTAACTCTTTACCAATTGAAACAAATTTGGACTGGTCCAAATTGAAAACAATTGCAGGCAGCAAAATTATTGTGCCTCAAAAATTGAAATTTGTTCTGGGAAGGTAGAAAACATTGTGGGAAAAGAGAAAATGCAGGTTACCAGCATTTTCTCCATTTCCTACAATGTTTTCAAAAGGTTTCATTTTTAGGGTCATGAAAACCAGGCATTGTTTTGGAAAGGGGTAAGATTCTATTCAATGTTATTTAATGCTGAGCCCAGGTAGCTCAGTTGGTAGCATGCAGGAGTTGAGAATATTTTAGGGGTCAGGGGTTCAGTACTTGGCTCGGCCAATTTCTGTCCAAGGATTTGTGAGTCATTGCAACAAGATTCCTTCCTCTACCGACCCTGGCCATTGTTTAGACGATGGTTACGTGGGAAAGTAGCCAGTGGCTTGGGAAGAGTAATGGTAAGAGACTTTAAGAAAGCATGGGTAGGTGCAATGGCCACAGCGATATAACAGAAATAATGATGAAACGGCTTTATACACCATATCATCAGTCAATCAATGGTATTTAATCCATTACCACCCAATCCCTACTTTTCACGACCTGAGAAAGAAGCCTTTAGAAAACATTTTGGGAAAAGGAGAAAATGCTGGTAACCAGCATTTTCTCCTTTTTCCACTAATTTTTCTACCCTTCCAAAATCAAATTTCTATTTTTGAGTTGCATTTATTGCTTTGAATTTTGACTAGTCCAAAATTTCAGTTCGTGGTAAAGAGTTAAACCTGCTCAAACTGAAAGCATATGCAAACAACGAATTTAATGTACCTGAATTACAGTATATGTCTTCAAGAAGCTGAAAAAAGACTTAGAATGTATTCTAACACCAGCATTTTCACAATATTCCACATTGTTTTCAAAAGCCTTTTGCCTCAAGGTCATTTACACTACCAAATGACAAAATTTCAGACTTGCAGATATCAACCCTTTCCCAAACAACAAATTTTAGACCCACCCAACCTGAAAGAGTTTGCAGATGACAATTTTTATGTTGATGGAAATGGCAGAAAGTTCTCCAAATTGGTTGAAAACACTGTTGGAAAAGGAGGAATTGCTCGTTACGAGCAATTTCTCCTTTTCCCCATAGTGTTTTCAAAAGACTTGTACTGCAGACACGTAAAAATAAGGGCTTGGTTGGGGAAGGGTTAAAAGCAGTTGCAGACATGTCAATCAGTTGCCTCAAAAACCAAAATTTGTTTTGAGAAAGGGTAGAAAGAATTGTGGCAAAAGGAGAAAATGCTGGTTACTTGCATGTTCTCCTTTTCTCACAATGTTTTCAAAAGCTTTCTTTCTCAGTGTCTCTGAAAGTCAGGATGGTGTGGTAAGGGGTGTAAATAGGGGATTGTTTGGTCGGAATGGAATAGGATGTTGCTTAGTACAAACTGTAGAATTCTCATACTCAAACAAAAAGTGCATTGAATGAAATATGGTTGTCTCTCAACTGTAACGATGTTAGGTAATGGACCCCTTTCTCCAGTCATGAATTAATAAATAGCAGCCTTTTTCAGAATTGGTCACCCTTAAAGCATGAACCCTTTACCTCACAATCCCAAATTTTAACCCATTACCAGCTAATCCTTATCACCCTGAGAAAGATGGTATTTGAAATACTTTGGAGAAAAGATAAAATGGTGGTTTCAGGCCTTTTTCCTTTTCTCAGAATGTTTTTTACATTTTAACCCATTACCACACAATCCCTACTTTTGATGACCCTGAGAAAGAAGCCTGTAGAAAATATTGCGGGTAAAGGAGAAAATGCTGGTAACCAGCATTTTCTCCTTTTCCCACAATGTTTTCTACCCTTCACAAAACAAATTTCAAATTTTCAGTGATTTTTATTTTGTCATCTGCAAATGCTTTCAACTTGGACAAGTCCAAAATTTTGTTGTTTGGTAATGAGTTAAAGGACCAAGTTAATCACTATCATTTGAAAAACATTTAAGTAATTGTCTGTAATCTCCTTCAATTTTGACAAGTGTAAAATTTACCCGTTTGGTAATAGGTTAACCCTTTACCAAACGACAAATTCAAAGACTGGTCCAAATTTAAAGCATTTGCAGACGACAAAAAATATGTGAAGAATCGAAATTTGAATTGATTTGGGAAGGGTAGAAAACATACTGGGAAAGGAAATACTGGTTACCAGCATTTTCTTCTTTTCCCACAATGTTTTCGAAAGGCTTCTACCTCAGGGTCGTCAAAGGTCGTCATTGTGTGGTAAATAGTTAAGGACCTCACAAACAAAGGACTTTAGAAAACACTGAAGGAAAAGGAGAAAATGTTAGTAACAGGCATTTTCTCCTTTTCCCAAAATGTTTTCTATCCTGCCTAAGAATGCAAACTAATTTAACTCTTTACCAAACAATCCCTGGTTTTAATGACCCTGAGAAAGAAGCCTCTTGAAAATATTGTGGGAGAAGGAGGAAATGCTGTTTACCAGCATTTTTTTTCCATTTTCAACAATGCTTTCTACCCCGTTGGAAATAAATTTCAATTTTTGAGTTACTTTTATTTTGTAGTATGCAAGTGCTTTCTTTTTGGACGTGTCTAAATTTTCTTTTCATGTGGTAAAGAAAATGCTGGTATCCAGCATTTTCTCCTTTTTCCACATTTTCTACATTTTTCAAAAACAAAGGTCATTCTTTGAGGCACAATTTATTTGTGGCCTGCATTTGCTTTCATTATGGGTACCAGTAAGTTATAATTTTGACGTTTGGTGAAGAGCTTATACATGCCATTGCACTAATTTATGGCAGAAAAAAAGTTAAAAATTGGGTTAAATCCACATTATTATTGGAAAAAGTATTTTGCTTCTACAGACAGTTTGATGTGCTTTATTTTGGTTTGACCGAGAAAACTGAAAAAGGAAACAAAAGTCATTAGAAATAGGACTGACATTTAATTATAATCAAGTTATTCCTTTATCAAACAATCAACAAGTTTTCGAGATCCCAATGAGGAATTCTTTGTAAAACTTTGTGGTAGAAGGAGAAAAGGCAAGTTACCATTATTTTCTCCTTTACCTACACTATTTTGTAGTCTTTCAAAGATTAATTTCATGATTTGAATCATACTATAAATGTCAATTTCAAATGCTTCCTGTACAGACCAGTGTAAAATTTCGTCTGGTTAAAAAAGGATGTATAATTACTAATCCATGTTTAGATGAAAAGCATCATTAAGAACATGCGTTTTTAATTAAATGACAAAGTACACCCTGCCACATTATTCTCATTTCACCCTTTACCAAACAATCCCTGGTTTTTACAGCCCAGAGAAAGAAGCCTCTGAAAGCATTGCAGGAAAAGGGGAAAATGCTGGTAACCAGCATTTTCTCCTTTTCCCACATTGTTTTCTACTCCTGTAATGTAAAGTTTCATTTTTAGAGTCACGTTTATTTTGTTGTCTGCAAATGCTTTCAATTTGGACACGGCTAATATTTTGTCATTTGGTAAAGAGTAAAACCTACAAACTCTTTACTTAGGCAGTAAAACTTTTAACTCTTCTAAATTGATAGAATTTGTAGTTGTGGCTCTAATAATGAAATTTTATGTAGATTGGAGAAGATTTGAAATGAAGGACAAGATACACTTATCAGCTCTTCTTCCTTTTCCCACAGTGTTTCAAAAGCATTCTTTCTTGGGGTCATAAAAGCACATGACTGCTTTGTATAGGGTTGGTTAATCACATTATACAATCATGTGATGGCACAGAATACTGCTACATTGAAATATCGGTCACAGATCAATCAATCAATTTGCAGAGTGACACTTAGCTCACACTTATCTGCCCAAATCCTTTACCCTTTACCACACCATTACGACTTTTAAAGATCCTGACAGAGATGCCTTTAGAAAACATTGTTGGAAAAGGAGAAAATGCTGGTAAAAATTAGCATTTTTTCCATTTACCACAATATTTTCTACTATTCCAAAATCAAAATTCAATTCTTTTTTCTCATTTATTTTGTGGTATGCAAACACTTTCAATTTAAATGAATTCAAAATTTTGTCGTTTGGTAAAGAGTTAACATGCCAAGCCCCATATTATAAAGACTTCAATTTGGAAGACATTTAAAAATATTTGGGGAAAAGGAGACTATGCCAGTATCCTACATTTTCTCCTTTTTCCACAATATTATATAAATCCTTACAGTAGCATTTCTATGTCACTTGAGCCATGTTTAAATTGTCATCGGCTCTAGTTTTCAATTTGGACATATCTAAATCTTTGTAGGGTGGTTAAAGACTTTCCTGTGTCAGTTATTCTTGCAACACAATAGTGAACTGAATATTTCGTGTCAGTAAAAAGAAACATAACATTAATTATACTTATCTATGTTGCCTAATTGATCAGTTTTTGTTAGTTATATAATGCTTGTTAGGTAGAAGGTTGAAGGTTGGTTGGTTTATAGACTGATGTTTTACACCACTTTTTATGGTGCCACATGAGCGGCGGCACTATAATTTTTATTCGCTTTTGAAAAGTATCCATGGAGGCAGCCATATTGCTTACTCTGCTTCATGTCATTTCGTAACTAGGTCATTTCGCATCTAGGGCATTTCGTGCAATTTTGGTAATTTCGTACCCATTTATTTTTCTTTTTTCTCACTTGCATCATTTTGTATCCACTTTAGTCATATCATACCCAGTTTTTAATATCAATTTGGTAATTTGGAACCTGGTTTTGATACTATTTTCTTGTGTTGTTTCTCGAATGACAGCTGCTTTTGTGCATGGTTCCAAATGAAATTATGTTAATTTTTGCAGAAGAACGGCTATGATTGTGTCTTACCATTATTGGTTCTTTTTAAAGTTTTAAGTTGCAGTCTATGGATTGTTTAGGACTTCTCACTTCATTTCTGAACAAGTTCTGCAAAAATTTACTTTGGACTATTTGAAATGCTCCAATGTACTTTATTTCAAGAACAACAGTTACTGATTTGCAGCGCCATTGATGTAATGCATCAATATTTTATTCTAACATTATTAGAGTCCGATCATGATAACAGCTCACATATTTATATCTTTGGTTTCTAATTAAACCATTACCACACAATCCCTACTTTTGACGCCCGAGATAGAAGCTTTCAGAAAATATTGTGGGAAAAGGAGAAAATACTAGTAACCAGCATTTTCTCCTTTTCCCACAATGTTTTCTACCCTTCACAAAACAAATTTCAAATTTTCAATCACTTTTATTTTGTCGTCTGCAAATGCATTCAATTTGGACCAGTCTAAAATATTGTCGTTTGGTAATGGGTTAAGTTGGAAATGTTAATTCTTTACTACCAAATGATAAAATTGTAGACCAATCCAAACTGAAAGCTTTTGCAGACAACATGGTAAATATGGCTCAAAAGTTGAAATGTGTCTTAGGGAGGGTAGAAAACATTGTGGTGAAAGGAGAAAATGCAAAGACCACAATTTTACTATTTCAAAGGTATTCAGGGGGGAAACTATGTCCTTATGAGATAGTTGAGATCAAAGATCAAATTGCATGTTCTGTGCAGTCTGATCTTGATTTACATTGTTTGCAAAAGGTGAGTGAATTATACTTAGTAGCCAAAGAGTTAATTAATTTCACTTGCATCCTTTTCCAAATAAAAAAAATGTACAATCCAAAGCACAGAACAGATTTGATTAATTCTTTACCACACAATCCCGACTTCTAACGACCCTTAGAAAGAAAGCTTTTGAAAACATTGTGAGAAAAGGAGAAAATGCTGGTTACCAATGTTTTCTACCCTTCCAAAATTGATTTTCTGTTTTTGATTCACATTTATTTTGTCATCTGCAAGTGCTTATAATTATGTTGGTCTGGTCCAAAATGGTGTTATCTGGTAAAGAGTTAAAATGATGTGATTTGCCCTATAGATGGGAAGAAAACTTTGCAGAAAAAGGAGAAAATGCTAAGATACTATTTTGTTTTTACCAGAGTGTTTTCAAAAGCTTTCTCTTTGATGGTAGTTAAAACTGGTGATTGTGTGGTAAATGGTTTACCCTTTACCAAACAGTCCCAGATTTTTTACGACCCTGAGAAAGAAGTCTTTTGAAAACATTCACAGTGGGGAAAGGAGAAAATGCTGGTAACCAGCATTTTCTCCTTTTCCCACATAATGTTTTCTACCCTGCTGGAAACAAATTCCAGTTTTTGAGTTACGTTTATTTTGTCATCTGCAAGTGCTTTCAATTCAGACCAGTCCAAGATTTTATCATTTGATAAAGAGTTAAGTTGTGATGGGCAAATGGGTTTGGAGTTCGACAAATCATGATGACAAATTTATGGACTGGTCCACACTGAAAGCACTTGCAGATGACAAATGTAACTGAAATGATGATTTTTTGTTTTGGATAGGGAAGAAAATTTTGTGGGAAAAGGAGAAAATGCTGGTTACCAGCATTTTCTCTTTTTCCCCCCACAATGTTTTCAAAAGCCGTCTCCTACCAGGTCGTTGAAACTAGGGATTGTGTGTTAACCCATTACCAAACGGCAATATTTTAGACTGGTCCAAATTGAAAGCGTTTTCAGACCACAAAATCAAAGTGACTGAAAATTTTAAATTTGTTTTGTGAAGGGTAGAAAACATTGTGGGAAAAGGAAAAAATGCTGGTTACCAGCATTTTCTCCTTTTCCCACAGTGTTTTCAAAAGGCTTCTTTCTCAGGGGCGTCAAAAGTAGGGATTGAGTGGTAATGGGTTAAAGGGTTAACAAAGGTATGAAAAGGAGAAAGAAAAAAAACCTTCCATGTTCCAGCCAATAATGGTTGGCCAGGAGTCATTCATTTGATCAGATTACCCTATCTGAATTGCAGATTGCATAACCTTGCCTGTTGCATGGAGGAATAATCAATATTTAATAATTTTTTATTGATTTGATTGAGCCAGTGAAGTTGATGGTTGCCTTTATATCTTTACTATACAATCCTGACTTTTAACGACCCTGAGAAGGAAGCCTTCTGAAAACATTGTAGAAAAAAGAGAAAATGCTGGTAACCAGCATTTTCTCTTTTTCCCACAATGTTTTCTTCCCTTCCAAAGATAAATTTCAAATTTGTACGACATACGCACCTGCGTATAAGAAAAATCTGCTACCAAAGTTGTTGATAACAATATCATATACGTGATTTTGTTTTTTAGCATGCCTTTCAAAACTAAATAGGTTGGTTAAATTGAAGCACTGCTAACTAGGAAATTTTTCTGTGCTTAATGAACATGGTGCCACCAGGCACCTCATGTGATGTCATGCTGTTGAGCAGAAAGTCATAGGTGTACATATACATGCATATCGATGGGTGAGTGCAACACTATCCTAAGTGCCTATACTTTGTATAGGCACTTAGGATAGTGTTGCACTCTCCCATCGATATATTTTAACCCTGGCTAGGCCTTTGATTTTTATTTTGTTGTCTGCAAATTAATGCTTTCAATTTGGACCAGACTAAAATTTTGTCGTTTGTGAAAGACTTGTACTTTGATGCCAAAACCCGCTAGCTCAGTTGGTCAAGTACAGGGCTTGAACGAGGGTTGCTGGTTTGAATCTCCAGATTGGCCAATTTCTTTTCAAGGATTTACCATCACCATTTCAACAAAATTCATTCCTCTCTCATGGCTGATCATTGTTTTGATAATGGTATTGTGGGAAAGCAGCCAGTGCCTTCCAAAAAGGTTTTACAAAATACTGATGAAAGAACTCAAACACACAAAATGCTGTTCTGTCAAAAACCTGTCCTTGGGAACTTTAACCCTATACTCCATAGATACTCATTTCTACGCATTGCTTGTAGGAGCGTTTGGAAAACATTGTGACAAAAGGTGAAATTGCTCGTGACGAGCAATTTCACCTTTTGTCATAATGTTTTCTATGCTGTCAAAAGGTGTCATATACACATAAGAAACTGCTTCATCCTTGCTGTTATTTAGGGTCAATTAGAGATACCATAGACATGCCTTGTGGGGTAAACGGTTAATAACTCGCATGCTTTCACAGAGATGGGTTTCTGTATGACATTTTTTGTATTTTGCAAAATTGAGCCATAATTGGAAAAAGGATGAGTGTTAAACAAATTTGTCTCTGTATCATTTCACTTGTCTGTTTATTGTCTAGCCAATTAAATTCTGTGCTTTTGTTAACCCTTTACCAGACAATCTGGAGATTTTTTACAATCAAAGGTAACAAGCCATTTCAGAACATTGTGGGAAAAGGAGAAAATGATGATCATGCAGCAGCATTTTCTTCCTTTTCCCACAATGTTTTCTACCCTTCACAAAACAAATTTCAAATTTTCAGTCACTTTTATTTTGTTGTCTGCAAATGCTTTCAATTTGGACGGGGCTTGAATTTTGTCACTCAGTAATGAGTCAACAAAAGATGTCATTGACTATGCAAGTTCCCATGTCAAATTGAATATAAAGTAGAAAAGATGTTTCAACCTTGACCTTGGCCTTCTTTCATTTTCACCCATCTTAAGTAGAGGGTGACTAAAACTACAAGGACAATGTGAGGATTACTCACAATACTTGATCAAAATCTGCATTACTGTTCATCTAATATTTGCATAATTACAAATTATATTTACAATAATTCTGAACTTTTACCAAAGGACAAAATTTTAATCTGGTCTAAATTGAAAGCATTTGCGGACGACAAAATAGACATAGCTCAAAAACTGAAATTTTATTTGAGAAGGGTAGAAAACATTGCGGGAAAAGGAGGAAATGCTGGTTTTCCCACAATGTTTTCAAAAGGCTTCTTCCCCAGGGGTGTTAAAGTCAGGATTGTGTGGTAAAGAGTTAACTCTTTTACCACACGAGAAAATTTTAGATTGGTCCAAATTGAAAGCATTTGCAGATGACAAAATAAAGGTGACTGAAAAATTGAAATTTGTTCTAGGAAGGGTAGAAAACACTGTGGGAAAAGGAGAAAATGCTGGTTACCAGCATTTTCTCCTTTTCCTACAGTGTTTTCAAAAGGCCCGAGATCTTTCTCAGGGGCGTCAAAAGTAGGGATTGTGTGGTAATGGGTTAAGACCACACTTCAACTATGATAATGGGTCAATTGTACATCCACAAAACTGAAGCATTGCAACATACAGTAAAATGGGTATTACTCAAACAAACCGACATGAAATAAATGACCATATATTACTTTATACTACACACCTGAATCATTGTCCGAACTTAGTTTTGGCTAGTGTCATCTGCACAAGAAACTTTCAGCACGTTTTTCAACTCTTTCAGGGCTGTAGGTTTATCGTGTTTTTAAAGAATACTTCAAATATCTGAAACAAGAATTGATTTGTTGGTTTCAGTTGGTTATAAGTGGTGGGTGTCATAGATCTAAGGTGCACTTTCTGTGCAGTCTGATTTTAACTTATGCCATCTGCAAAAGCTTATTTTGGCAATGGCACAGTGAGGATCAAACCCGACATTTACCATTAACAGGATTTCTGTACCATCCAATTATACCTAGTGATATAAATACATGTATTCACTCTTTAATTATTCTTTGCATAAAGGTCAATTTTAGGTCAATTCATTTGAGTAATACCTATGATTGTGTGCAAATTGCAGAATATACTTTACTGTTCTTAAGCTTTGTTGAATTGTTGGTTTATTCAGACTCTTTTTAAAGCCAAAATAATTTTATCCATTAATGCCAGGTTACAATCTAATTAGTACAATGTTAACAGAAACTCTCAAGATATTTGGGCACATCAAACAGAAACAATTTTTGAAAACATTTTGGGTTGGTGCTTTAAGAGACAACAAAATTCGGACTTACAGATATCCAAAAAAAAAATTTAGACCATAATTCTAGATCTGGTTCATCTTGAAAAGGACAGAAAACATAGAGAGCAAAGGACAAAATGATTCTTCTTAAAGGGGAATGAAATCAAGCTCAGACTGCTGAAAACTAGCAGAGTGATCCAAGATCTTTTTTTCCACATAATTTTATTAGATTTTCCCAATCCAAACAGCCATAAAATTTCAATCACTGGGGAATAACCATTTCATTCAGTTTCTAGTCTAGAGCCAACCCTTCTTGTGGTATAACCAAAAAATGAAATAAATGTTCTTAGTACAAATGATGCAGGTATTGCAATTTCAAAACTGATTTTGTCACAATATCTGGCAAAGGCAAAGGACAGTGTAGATTCAAGATGAGACTGTATCTTTTGTGTATTCTGATCTTGACCTGCTTTGTCAACATAAGCAACTCAGCTCAGGTTCAGGGGCTTCAAGGAATAAATTGAAATGCATGAAAGTGTAATTTACCATTGAAATAAACTGAAATTGATCACTCTGTGAGAGCATGTATGGGTTGTAGAAAATGGAATTAAAAGTCTCTAGAGTTTACTCTTTACTGAAACCATTCTGAGGAGGAAGGGCTTTGAAAATATTTGGGGAAAAAGGAGGAAATGCTGGTAAACCAGCATTTCCTCCTTTTTCCCAAATATTTTCTAAGCTTTCATAAACAGATCCCATAGTTAATAGCCAATGATAATTTTCTGGAAGGCATAATACTTTCAGTTCTGACATGTTGAAAATTGTGTGATCTTATACAGGGTTGTTATTAGAGAGCCAAAAAACAAAGAAATGTGATGTTCTAAAAATGTTAGGCTCTTTCTAACAAGGAATCAACATTTCCCTCTTTTTCCCATCACACTAATGCGGTCTTCATCTCCTGATGTCCTTTGTGATGAGGGGTCCATACTGGCTTAGCAGTTAAGTTGATATACTAGTATTCCAAAGGTCATGGGTTTGATTCTCTATTGGGGCTCTAGGCTTTACATGAGAGTATCCTCTGGCATGCCATTTCAGATCCTGGGCCCAATGCTGATGGAATACATGAATAAGTGCGCAATTGCCATAATAGGATTGATGTCATGTTGAAAGCAGTTCCTTCCTTCCTTCCTTCCTTCCTTCCTTCCTTCCTTCCTTCCTTCCTCCCTCCTTCCTTCCTTTCTTGGTTTGTTTGTTCATTCATTCATTCATTCATTCAATCAATCAATTAATCAATCAATCAGTACTTTGCATTGAGTCAGTCTGATCAGTGTTTGCATTCTTTGAATTATTTCGGCTTTACTATACTCTGTCGAATCTTCGAATGCCCAACACAATGTCAGTCATTTGTAGAGTGTATATATATGTATGGATCACATTGCACAGAATGATCATCCTGATCTTGAATGTTTAGTCTGTTCAGTTTTTTGAGTGACAATCTTGGGATAATCTCTGTTGTTACCAAATTTGGTTGGTTGTATTGGGGTTTAATGCCACTTTAACAGCTATGGTCATATCATGGCAGTAGATGAAGCACATGTGTTTCCTGGCTTTCTCACACCAGTACTAACACAAGTTTCTTTCCAAAGCCACTGACTACTTTTCTCACTTGCTTCAGCAGAGGTGAGAGGTGAAAATATGCCAGATGTTGCTCCCAAAATGATATCTACATATTAAATTAACCCTTTGCCAAATGTCCGAAAGCCCCTTCTTGCATTTTGGAAGCCATATACCTTTTCATGTTCACTTTCATCTACCAGCATTTTCTCCTTTTCCTACAATGTTTTCTAACTTTTAGGACAAAATTCATTATGTGAGCCATATTTGATGATTCATATACAAGAGCTAATCTTGGTCTAACATTTTGCAGTTTGGTATTAAAAGAGTTCAGACATATTTGATGGTTGTAAAACATTTCTCTGTTTCAATTCAAAAGGCATTTTCATATCAGTTAACTTTTATTACAAACTCAAAATTCGTAATGACCATGATTAAAAAGCCTTTTGAAAGCATTGTGGGAAAAAGAAGAAAATGCTGGTAACCAGCATTTTCTCGTTTTCCCACAATGTTTTCTGCCATTTCTACAGTTTCAGATAAAAATTCCATTAATTCAACTACAAAATTTTTTGATCTGCAAAAACCATCAGTTTAGACAAGTATAGAACTTTTTTGCTTGGTAGGATGTAGGGTGCAGCAGTGAAAAGTGTAGATCATCCTATGCATTCTGATCTTGATCTACACCATCTGCAAAATCCATTTATTATGTCGTCATTAGTGAACACAAAAATAATATAGATATAAAATTATGGCTCATGGCAAAGTTTTCAGGAAGGAAGGATGATATGTCTGTCTGGTCGAGCATTTTTACGATGCTTTAGGGGTTTGTATCAGTCATGCTATCTATGTATAAAATAACGAAAAAAATTGTTTTTTTATTTCGCAATCAATGACTGCTATACTGGGTCACTTTGACATTTGAATGCTCCCTGTTTTGTGTTCACCAATATTAATGAACCATACTCTGGGAAAAGGGTTCTTACCACATGAGAAAATTTTCGACTTGTCCAAATTGAATTCAATCAAAAATTGAAATTTGATCTGGAAAGGGTAGAAAACTTTGTGGGAAAAGGAGAAAATGCTGGTAACCAGCATTTTCTCCTTTTCCCACAATGTTTTCAAGGGCTTTCTTTTTCAGGGTCTTTAAAGGTCGGGATTGTGTGGTTAAGAGTTAACTCTTTACCACACGAGAAAATTTTGGACTGGTCCAAATTGAAAGCATTTGCAGACGACTAAAGAAATGTGATTTAAATATTGAAATTTGGTTTGAGAAGGGTAGAAAACATTGTCGGAAAATGAGAAAATGCTGATTATTAGCATTTTCTCCTTTTCCCACAATGTTTTCAAAAGGTTTCTTTCCAAGGGTCGTCAAAAATCATCATTGAGTGGGAAAGGGTTAATGTATCTCCTCTCTGCTTTACGCAAAGCAAGTCATCACATAATTATGGATCCGTAAAATCTATTTTGTCGAACAATCAACTGAGTCATGAGGTAAAATGATCCTTGTACAAGCAGAAAATTGACTATTAGAAACAAAACATTGACTCATGTCAGCCTGCATCAGGGCTTCACAAGCTGACATGGGTAAAGACTTTCTACAGATTCATTGAGTACCGTTTTTTGACCAACCATGGTGCATTTACAGCCAACATTTGGCAGTGCAATGTTGCAATACAGTTTGGTCTGTCGGCCATGTGTGTTTGTGTGCTCCTGCTTAACCACATTTCTGCAATTTTCTGTATCAAAGCACAGACTTTAGGAATATATAGTCAGGATGGAAGGGCTTTTATGTAACCTTATAGGCAATTTTAAGGTATAGAATGTTTGTGTGATGGTTGTGTGGCTAGGTCATATTGAAAACATTTTGCAACCGGCAACTTAAACAAGGCTGAACTGATCGATTTTTTTAAATATAAAAGGATAGAAAACATTGTGAGAAATAGAGAAATGCTGTTTAGCAGCATTTTCTGCTTTTCCCAAAATTTTTTCAAGGCATTCTTTCTCAAGGCTGTTTGAACTCCGGATGATATAGTTAAAGGTTAACCCTTTACCACACAATGACCACTTTAAACGACTCTGAGGAAGAAGCCTTTTGAAAACATTGTGGGAAAAGAAGAAAATGCTGGTGACCAGCATTTTCTCCTTTTCCCACAAAGTTTTCTTCTCTATTTGATTAAGCAAAATGGCACGATTTAAGTCACTTTGAATCTCCAAACGCTTTCAATTTTGCTGTGTTATAATAGGTTAATATAAATGTTCTGTCTTTTTCTCATTTCAGATTGAAATAGACTGGGAGAAGATAGAAGCTAAGATTGAAATGGAATATCAGAAAGAAAGAGAGCGCCCAGAACGCCCCGTCTCAAAAACAACTCATGGAGGTGGTGGTGTAGGCAGGGGTATTGGAAGCCGACAGTCCGTGAAAACCTAGACAGACGTTTGTCTAGAATGAATTCAATAAAATTAAATTCAAGCATTCTGATAGTGCATTTGCTTAGACCAATAACCTAATAATTCCATGATGTTGCACTGAGGAAGGAAGCTCTGAAACCTCAGGGGATAAAGGAAAGATGCTGGTAACCTGCATTTCTCCTTTTTTCACAAAGTTTCTGATTGTTCAAAAGACTCACTCAATCATTTAAGTTGAATTAATTTTTTTGTTGTCAAATGCTTTCAATATGTGCAAGTCTAAGAGCATTGAATTAATGATACAGACCTTTTCAGTCAGGACAAACATCCAAAAGATTGTCATTTCAAAGTTATTTTGGTCAGAATATGTTATGAATAAGTAGACAGTGACGATCCTAGATCAGACTGCAAGTTCTCTACAGTCTGATCTTGATATACGCTGTCCACAACAACAACATTAACTCATTACTAAACAACAGTATTTTAGGTTTGTCCAAATTAAAAGCATTTGCAGACGACATGATAAAAGTGACTGAAAATTTGAAATTTGTTTTGTGAAGATTAGAAAACATTGTGGGAAAAGGAGAAAATTCTGGTTACCAGCATTTTCTCCTTTTCCCACTATGTTTTCTAAAGGCTCCTCACTCAGGGTTGCCAAAAGTAGGGATTGTGTTTTAGTGGGTTAAGTTGTCTCCAGCACTTCATAGGTTAATTTTGTTCTTGTATTATCGTTGTAAAGAAATACAGGGACAACAAATTTTGAGATCAAAACTAAAAGTGAATTGTTTGATATGATGCTTAGTTTCAGTTCAACAGTTTACTAGCATCGTAGCTCTGTAAAGATGTTGTTTGAATCTTGGAGGAAAAACTTCATCATTTTCTGATATCTCCCTTATTATTCAAGATAAAAACTTCAAACTTGGGATAGTTGTGTGCTATCAAAAAAGATACTCATACCAGAAGAGCAAACAAGCCTCAAAATATTTTTGACAAAGTTATGTCTCCGTATCAACCCTTTATCACACAAACCCGAGTTTTTACAACCCTGAGGATGACGCCTTTTGAAAACATTGTTGGAAAAGGAGAAAATGCTGGTGTGACCAGCAATTTCTCCTTTTCCCCCCATTTTTTTCTACGTTTCACAAAACAAATTTCAGTTTTCAGTCACATTTATTTTGTCGTCTGCAAATTCTTTGAATCTGGACTGGTCTAAAATTTTCTCGTATTTTAAAGAGCTGAACTTAAAATCTTCACAGAAAAAGCAAAGGCAGTAGGGTATTGGCAGACCAGTCTAAAAACATTTTTATCACACTACACAGTTTTAAACTATTGCAGACAAGAAAGTAATTGTGACTCAAAAATATAAAGTCATTTTTAGGATAGAAAGCATTGTGGAAAAAGTAAAAACTGCAGACAAAAAGTTACTCAGATGCAGCTAAAATTTTAATTGTCTCCTAGAGAGTAGAAAGCAGTGAGGGAAGTGGAGAAAATGCTAGTTACTAGTATATTCTCTTTTTCCCTCAAAGTTTTCAAAAGCAATCTGTGTTAGAGTCACTAAAGCTTGGCATTGTGTGGTAAAAGCTTCATGACCATGCAGACATGATTATAATTATAATCTGGTTTCAACATTACTTTAGTTATATCATGGTGACAGTTCACCATGGGTACATAATATTTCTTGGATTCCAAAAGCACTGGGCTAAGCCTCTGAAGTGTCTTGCCCAGGGACACTCCCACGATAACCCCAGATGATCAAGTGAGGCTTGAACCTGAAGCCTCCAGGTCAGGAGTCCTACACTTTATCACTGAAGCACAAAGGATTCCTAGACATAGTGAGAAAAGGGGGGAATGCTGGTAACCTTCCTTTTCTTCCATTCTCTCTGTTTTCTACCCTTTTGATGACAAAATTGTTGTCTGCAAGTTATTTTAACCCTTTACCACACAAAAATTTCAGACCAATCCACTTTGAAAGCATTTGCAGTCATAGATTTCATAGTGGTACAAATAATGCAATTTTTCTTCGAAAATTTTGTGGGAAAAGGAGAAAATGCTGGTTACCAGCATTTTCTCCTTTTCCCACAAAGTTTTCGAAAGGCCTCCTCCTCAGGGTCGTTAAAAGTCAGGATTGTGTGGTAAAGAGTTAAATCAGATGTCTAGCAATTCTATGTAAGGTTCCCCTATACCCCACAACTCTGACATCTAACAACCTTGAGAAAGAAAACTTTTGAAAATATTGTGGGAAAAGGAGAAAATGCTAGAAACCAGCATCTTCTTGTTTTCCAATAAAGTTTTTACTCTGCCTAAATCAAATTTCCATTCTCGAGTCAAATTTATTTTGGCGTCTGCAAAAGCTTTTAAATTTGTCTAGTCTAGAATTTTGTTGTTCGGTAAATAGTTAATGGTTGTAATTTGAAACACTGCCTTGTTTATTCCGTCCATCTGATAAATTATGCCATATAATTTATTGTAAAAATAGGTTTGTGCAGATCTGATTCATTATTTATGATGACAATATATTTGATATTTTTTTCAATGATGGTGGTGATAAATTATGTAGATGTTTTACATTTGGTAAAAAAATCAGCAAATAAAGTTTTCATCAAGATGAAAAGCTTTTGATGTATTCTGTTGTAAAACCAGTGGGAGGGGATGCTTCCCATTCACTTTTATAGTGCTAATATATGCATCTCGAAACTGTTTACTTTTGTAGCACAAATATATGTATCTCTGCTGTTTACCAAACAATTTGGTGCTTTCAGGACGCGAGGAAGAAGGCTCTCTGAAACATTGTTGGAAAATAAGAACATTCTGATCACCAGTATTTTTCCTTTTCTTACAATGTTTTCCATCCTATCTTTTGTCTGCTAATGCTTCCAGTATAGACAATGCTAAGGTTGGATTGTCTGGTCAAGAATTAACCATTTCCCAAACAACCCAGAGTTTTTAATGAACTTGAGAAAGAAGCCTTTGCACAATCCATAGTTTTAATGACTTTGAGAAAGAAGCCTTTACACAATCCAGGGTTTTTTAACTCTACCAAACGACAAATTTATAGACTGGTCCAAATTGAAAGCATTTGCAGATGACAAAATAAATGTGACTGAAGAACAGAAATTTAATTTGGGAAGGGTAGAAAACACTGGGAAAAGGAGGAAATGCTGGTTACTAGCATTTTCCCCTTTTCCCACAATGTTTTCTAAAGGCTTGCACTACTGGGTTGTCGGTAGTTGTAATTGTGTGGTAAAAGGTAACTGACCTTGAGAAAGAAGCCTTTAAACAGTCCAAAGTTTTAATAACCTTAAGAAAGAAGCCTTTACCAAACAATGCAGAGTTTTCATGACCTTGAGAAAGAAGCCTTTTGAAAGAATTACATTTTACACAGTTTTAATCCCTTCCCAAATCACAAAACCTTAATCTTGCCTAAACTAAAGGCATTTTCAGCCAACAAAATAACTGAAGCAAAAATTTAAATTTGCTGTTTCAGGGGAAGAGAACATTGTTGGAAAAGGAGAAAATGCTGGTCACCAGCATTTTCTCCTTTTCCCACAATGTTTTCAAAAGCTTTCTTTCATAGGCTTGTTAAAACTGGAATTGTGCGGTAAGATGTTAGAGTCTTATTCCTCAAAATATTTTGGTTCAGAAAGCGCCAGTCAGTGCTTCCTGTTGCTTTTTATACCAGTACATCGTACAACATCCTCTTCATGCCACTGGCTATTTCTAAACTTGAAGTTTCTGCCATACAATGACCAGCAGGGGCATATTCCTTTCACTACTCCGAACACTCCAAACATGTACTGGGTCAATGGAGTATTTTGGAACACTATGCCATGTTCTTCAGAACATGTTCTGACTGTTCTAATCCAATCGAGGTGCAGTGCAACTGGGGCATATTCCTTTTGCCTGTTCTGGAACAATGTTCTGTGTTCTTGAATGCTGTTCTGAAATGTGCGAAAGGAATATTTCAGAACACAACAGCATTCCTGAACACAGAACATTGTGCCAGAACAGGTGAATGGAATACATCCCTGGTAAAGCAAAATGAATCCTGTCACAACAACTATCGCCACTCTTCAGGAAGAATGCGGCAGAACTTGGGAGAAAGAAGCAGACAACCCCTGGGTTTTAAGCCCCTTTTATTACCTACTGAGCTAATAGGTCTGGCTCTTCGAACTTAATTCTTTACCAAACGACAAAATTTTGGACTAGTCCAAATTCAAAGCATTAGAATCTGACAAAATAAATGTGAATTAGAAATTGAAATTTTACTTGGAAAGCATAGAAAACATTGTGGGAAAAGGAGAAAATGCTGGTTACCAGCATTTTGTACTTTTCCCACAATGTTTTCAAAAACTTTCTTGAATGAACTGCACTATATTTACCAGACGACAAAAATTAAGACCTGTCCAAATTGAGAGCATTTGCAGATAACAATAACAATGTGGCTAAAATAGCAAATTTTTTTCTTGATAGAGTAGAAAACATTGTGGGAAAGGGAGAAAATGCTGGTTACCAGCATTTTCTCCTTTTCACACAATGTTCTCAAAAAGCTTCATCCTCAGGGTCGTTAAAAGTCGGGATTGTGTTGTAAATGGTTAAAAGGGATTTAATGCATCTGCGAAAATTATTGACTGAGGCACCAGAGCTGAGCTCAAAGTAATAGTAAACCCCTTGTCACCAGAGCTGAGCTCAAAGTACATGTAATAGTAAACCCCCTGTCACCAGAGCTGAGCTCAAAGTAATAGTAAACCCCCCATCACCAGAGCTGAGCTCAAAGTACATGTAATAGTAAACCCCCTGTCACCAGAGCTGAGCTCAAAGTAATAGTAAACCCCCCGTCACCATAGCTGAGCTCAAAGTAATAGTAAACCCATTGTCACCAGAGCTCAGCTCAAGGTATGTATTAGTAAACCTCCTGTCACCAGGACTGAGCTCAAAGTAATAGTAAACCCCCTGTCACCAGGGCTGAGCTCAAAGTAGTAGTGAACCCCCCGTCACCAGGGCTGAGCTCAAAGTAATTGTAAACCCCCTGTCACCAGGGCTAAGCTCAAAGTAATCATAAACTCCCTGTCACCAGGGCTGAGTTCAAAATAATAGTAAACCCCCTGTCACCAGAGCTGAGCTCAAAGTAATCATAAACTCCCTGTCACCAGGGCTGAGTTCAAAATAATAGTAAACCCCCTGTCACCAGAGCTGAGCTCAAAGTAATAGAAATTTTTTTCACAGCTTTGTAGCAAACAATCCTGTGTTTGAACAACCTTGAGAAACATGGCTTTTGAAAACATTGTTTAACAAGCCTGTTGAAAAAGGCTTTTGAAAACTTTGTGGAAATAGGAGAAAATCCTGTGAAACCAGCATTTTGTCTCCTTTTCATACAATCTTTTCTACCGTGTCAAAGACTAATTCCATTATTTTTAGAACATGAAAATTATTGTCTGAAATTGCTTTCAATTTGCACAATTCCACATTTTCTTTCTTACAGGAAAAGAGTTAACATTTAAGTAACAATAATAGGTGTTATCAAATAATCTCACAATGAAGAAAATATAAGAACTAGACAGATTGATTTGCTAACAAGCTCACAACTTGTTACGACATTCGGACGACAATGGCGTTATTTTTGTACACCATTTCGTCTGCAGACAATTCTTCCCAATCCGTTCTTATCCCCTGTAATTTCTTTCTTAGTGCATAAAACATCTCTCGATGCGACAGATTAGATGAAAGGCCAATATCTAACTCTAAACTCTTTACCAAGCGACAGAATTTTGGACAGATCCAAATTGAAAGCATTATGCAGATGACAAAATAAACATAATAAACAATTGAAATTTGTTTCCACTAGGTTAGAAAAGATTGTGGGAAAAGGAGAAAATGCTGGTCATCAGCATTTTCTCCTTTTCCCACAATGTTTTCAAAAGGCTTCTTCCTCGGGGTCGTTAGAAGTAGGAATTGTGTGGTAAAGAGTTAACCAGACAATCCTTTCAGACTCCTAGAAACTGAGAACATTAAATTTTGCACAAAATGAATAGGGTTCAAACAGTGGTATTTGTCTAAGTGTAAAAAAGATTGTGGGAAAAAGAGAATGCTAGTCTCTTACATTTTCTTCTTTTCCCATAATATCTTTAAAAGCCCATTCTCTTGGAGTTGTTAATACGTTGGACTATTCTGTCCAAGGACAGACAGATCTAGTCTATTTTTAGAAGACCGAATTCTTTCCTAGTATATGTTTGATGCCACAGATAAGTCCAAAAAAGCCAATTCTTCAGACAGAAAATTTTCATCTTGGTTTAACCCTTTTCCAATTGACAAAATTTTAGACTTGTCCAATTTCAAAGTTTTTGTAAACAATAATGAAATGCAGTTAACCCTTTACCCCATACGGCATTTCTGTGGTATCTTTAATTGACCCTAAATAACAGCAAGGATAAAGCCGTTTCTTATGAGTATATGACACCTTTTGATGGCATAGAAAACATTGTGACGAAAGGTGAAATTGCTCGTCACGAGCAATTTCACCTTTTGTCACAATGTTTTCCAAAGGCTCCTACAAGCAATGCGTAGAAATGAGTATCTATGGAGTAAAGGGTTTATGTAAGGGAAGTAGGGAATAAAAGACCAGAAAACATCATGGGAAAGGAAATGCTGCATACCACTATTTTTTTCCTTTTCATCCAATGTTTTCAAAAGCCTTCTCTGTTAGGGTCATTAACTCATTACCAGAATTAATGACTATATTTTAGGCTTGTCCAAATCTTTAGCATTTGCAGACGACAAACTAAAAGTGACTGAAAATTTGAAATTTGTCTTCTGAAGAGTAGAAAGCATTGTGGGAAAAGGAGAAAATGCTGGTTACCAGCACTTTCTCCTTTCCCCACAATGTTTTCTGAAGGCTTCTTTCTCAGGATCGTCAAAAGTAGAGATTGTGTGGTAATGGTTTAACCCATTACCACACAATCTCTACTTTTGACGACCCTGAGAAAGAAGTTCAATCTCTACTTTTGACGACCCTGAGAAAGAAGCCTTGTCATTTGGACCAGTCTAAAATTTTGTCATTTGATAAAGAGTTAAGCACAAAGATCTGAAGAAAGCAACACCATAAAAATTTAAGATAATTTTTATTAATTTGTATTAATTCATTACATTATATAAGTACATTATAAGGCCCATGATACAACACTTTATCAAAAGACAAAACTTAAGACATATCCACATTGAAAACATATGCAGATGACTTAACCCTTTACTCCATAAATACTCATTTTTACGCATTGCTTGTAGGAGCCTTTGGAAAACATTGAGGCAAAAGGTGAAATTGCTCATGATGAGCAATGTCACCTTTTGCCACAATGTTTTCTACGCTATCAAAAGGTGTTATATACAACACATAAGAAACTGCTTTATCCTTGCTATTATTTAGGGTCAATTAGAAATACCATAGAAATGCCTTATGGGGTAAAGGGTTAATAAATGTGACTCAACTGTGAAATTTGATTTTGGAAGTGTAGAAAACAACAATGTGGGGGAAAGGAGAAAGTCCTCCCATTTTCTCCTTTTTCCACAATATTTTCAAAATCCCTTTTTTTCAAGGTCATTAGAATTTGACATAGTGTGTTAGGGGATAGAAACAAATGTAGCTGTGTATACTTGTTTCATACGTATGGAATCTACAGGTCTTTGGACCCCTGAATTTCGAATTTTAATTAATCCTTTACCACACAATGACGACTTTTAATGACCCTGGGAAAGAAACCTTTTGAAAACATTGTGGGAAAAGGAGAAAATGCTGGCAACCAGCATTTTCTCCTTTTTCCGCAATGTTTTCTATCGTAAGAGGGAAATATTGCACCATTTGAGACACATTGAAATTGTCATCTGCATATGGTTTCAATTTGGACGAGGGTAAATTTTTATCTTCTGGTAATGGATCAAAGATACATCTTTACTCAGTTTCATTCAATTTTTTTTATCCAATTTCATACTTATTATATGAAACTCCAATAGTCCTTGTATCTTCATGCCAAATGTTCCCCCCCCCTTTGATGGTTGTTGCAAGGTTGCACAGATTACAACAGGCAGAAAATAATATTTCATTCACGGGAGGTTATCCAAATATCACTGTAGTTGTTTTCAGCTCTAAATAGGAGAGAAATCCCACAAGTTTCTTTCACAAGTTTCTTTATCCTGTACACCTTATACATTGATTATTGCTCTATGTTCACACATCTGACTAGATTTTACACAATATCAAGCTTTTAAAAGTATTTCGTCTCTAGCTGTAAAGATGTGTCTGTAAAGTAAAAAATAGAACAAAATTAAACAATGTATTTAATTCAAATCATATGAAGAATGGAAATTACAGTGAAGATGATAATGTTTGCTTTGCCTCATTTTGCTTGATTTTAAAGTTTATTTTCTGTCAGTGCAAACACTTGGACCAACTAGGCTACACAATAAAGTAATAAATGATTATCGTTATCTTCACAATCTTTTTCATACTTTTGAATGTATGATTTAAATCTTGCATTTCAATGCTGCACTATTTTTTGTCTGCAATTGGGGCTTTAACCATTTAAATGCTGAAAATATGTGCAGTTGTTTAACTCTTTACCAAACGACAAAATTCTAGACTGGTTTAAATTGAAAGCATTTGCAGACGAAAAAAAAACGTTGCTCAAAAATTCAAATTTGTTTCCAACAGGGTAGAAAACACTGTGGGAAAAGGGGAAAATGCTGGTTACCAGCATTTTCTCCTTTTCCCACAATGTTTTCAAAAAGTTTTCATCTCCGGGTCGTAAAAACCAGGGATTGTTTGGTAAAGGGTTAAAAAAAAAACTTTTTTGGGGCTGAAATATTGGCTAGTATGGCGCTAAGATGAATTATAGCCATGTCCTTTTATTGCAAACATTTTCTGACAGGACTTATCCCTTACCACGCAATCCCAAGTTTAAAACTGTCCTGAAAAAGAATATTTTTTCCCCAAAAGAAATCTTTCTCTATTGTAAGGTATTCCTACCCTGAAGTGGAACATTTATTTACACTGAAATTTTACTCTTAGAAGATATGATATCATTAAAAATCATTGAGACGGGTTCAAAATCAAAGCAATTACATACGACAAAATAAAAGTAACTGAAAACTTGAAATTTGTTTCCAGCGGGGTAGGAAGCGGTGTGGGAAAAGGAGAATATGCTGATTACCAGCAGTTTGTTCTTTTCCCCAAATGTTTTCATAAGACTGCAATATCAGGGTCGTAAAAACCAGCGATTGTTTGGTAAAGGGTTAACCAAGCTACTTTTGGAGTTTTTTCCTTCGTAGAATTATCATTTTCAATTTTAAGATCACTATATCCTCTATTCAAAGGGAGATTATTGTTACCTCCCTTTACGGAAAAAAAAAATAATAGAGGTTAGAACAGAACATTTTTAGACAGACATAATTATAAAGAAATTCTGGGTGGTTAAATATGTTTAGAATTAGATCTACTGAATCACTATAAATTCTCAATTATCGAACAACAAAAATTATGCCATGTTGCCCAGAAGCTTCATGGGAAGAAAATTTCTTCAGAAAGTGCAGCCTGACCTTGAATCTACACTGTCTCTCTAGGAAATACTTATCCTCCCCAAATTCCTTTGAAATGGTAAAAATTTAGGATTTTGCCATAGACTTGAAAGTTTATCCCTTTACCACACCACAAAATTTTAGCCCTGTCCAAATTCGAAGCATTTGCAGACGAAAATTCCAATGTGGCTCAAATGGTGCAATTGTTTATTGATAGGGTAGAAAGCATTGTGGCAAAAAGGAGAAAATGCTGGTTACCGGCATTTTCTTCTTTTGCAACAATATTTTGAAAAGGCTTCTTTTCAAGGGCCGTCAAAAGTCGTCATTGTGTGGGAAATGGTTGAATTCACTTAGCAGTTTAATGATTAAAAAATATAACCTTGAAAAACCTAGGAATGACCACATCGCAGAAAATTCTTTACAAACAAAATTTTGCAGTGCCAAATAAGAAGTGGACAGTACCAATACAGTCCTTATGAGGTCGATATCACTATTTCAGAGCTGGTTTTTTTTTGTTTTATCAAAATATTCGACAAAGAAGAGGACTGTGTGGATTGAAGATCAGGGTGTAAATTCTTTAAATAAAAAATTATTGTGAAAGGCTGTGCCGGAAGTACGAACAGGTAATGGTCCCACAGCATTCGGGAAACTTCGGGTGATTTGAACAACTTCTAGGTACGGAATCAACCGAGTTTTGACGAGAGAGGCATAATTAACTCACCAAATCCAGAAAATCTAGAAAAAATAATTGAAAAACATATTACTGTCGTCATTTGCTTTTGATACCCAGATAGTTAGCGATCATGGCGTAAACACAAAATACATCATTTAGAATTTTGAGAAAAAAAAGGAAGTCACGTGATAAATACGTCACGTGAAATTGTCGTCTGAAAAAAACTGGGAAAGAGGCTGAGTCAAGGTGGAAGAAGAACCGTTGTTTTTCGACTTTTTCAAGTAGAAAGGAAAAAAAACCTGAGACTTCTGATTGCAGAGAGGTATCCTAGTATCTTGCATTGTTACTAAGATCTGAATGCCGGCCCAGTTGACCAGTTATTTAGATTAGATCTCGTACTAATTGCCAATTAGCCTGGTCGTTCTCAGACCGCCCTGCGCCAGTTATGGCGTACATTTTGTTTTCGTGGGACTTAATAATTTTAGTTTACGCAAAATTAAATGAAGTGCCGATGACAAAAATGTTTGATAACAAAAATAATCAACTTCAAATGCAACAGTAACCATAAACTCGGCTTGAATCACGAATCCGCAACTATAAATTTCACTTTTCAGTCTTCTGCCGGAAGCTATATTGGCGCTTTGGAAAACCTGCACTCATTTTGCGGCTTTCAATATTTATTGAACAGTTCATAAATACAGAACAAAAAAGAATAATGGTCACCAAAACTAAAATGTATTCTATCACAATAAGGCACTGTATTGAACAATGTAAAGGCTATTTCTAGGTCAATTAAAGCTTGACGGAAGGGACGGGTATCATGGCGGCCATTGGCCCTTTCGTGACAGTAGCACCAGAATATCAAAACATAACAAATCATGGCATTTTGGTTCCTTCTATCAGTATTTATGTGCCTAGAAGGATTGATTAATAATGATTTTTAACACAATTTACCCCTAAAGAATCAGAAGATAATTCATGTCTTAAAAGGTTTTGAATCATTTACTCGGTTGCATGGAGTGTCCTGGAAAAGTTGTGCGACCATAAATGAACAAACAAAATATGTCCTGAAATTATCTGCTCTAATTATAGATTGGAATATTCTATCATACTACCAGAATGGTCACATTACTTTCTGGCATCCACACCAACTATTCCACATGTCAGATATTTTTTGGCATTAAAATTAAATGCCAAAGAATTTATTTAGCAAAAAAGGTAGGCATAACCAGGAAAAAGTAAATTATACGCATGCCGAAGTTGGCCATTTTTGAGGCTGGTGATGAGAGCAATTCGGAATCAGCCAAGTGGAATCGGAATTGTAAAATCAAAATATTCTGATCTTGGCTGTTTTAGAAAAAGTCTAAACTGAAAGATACACGAAAAGAGGCAACGTGCAACCTATTCTCGATTTTTTACATTAAACACGTGCATGGTGTGTTGATTAGAATTTGTCACTAAAACTAACTTTTCCTACACAAACTGTCTTATTTTTATTGCATTTCGTAAATAACAGCAATGACACAATTGTTTACATTCAAATTAGTAGTTCACACAAAACTGACATCATTCACTTTATAGTTTGCAGGAAAACCAGATATCATTTCAGTTTAAAAATAAAAGTTTCCCATGAAAATCCATCAAATGACCATTCAAACAGTTATAGGATAGATAGCAAATTGATCTATTGATTTATTCATGATTGATTGATTTATTCATTTATTTAGTCATGTACCACACAATCCAGAGCTTTAATGATCCTAAGAAAGAAGGCTTTTGAAAATAATGTTGGAAACAGAGAAAATGCTGGTTACGAGCATTTCCCCCTTTCCTCACAATGTTTTTAACTCTTACATGGACAGTTTCCATTAGATGAGCCATATTTAATATGCCGTCTGCAAAACAAGCTCAACTTTGAACTTGGACAAGCGTAAAATATTTTCGTTAGGTTTACAGATCCATTTTCAACATGTTATCTCACTCATATCAGGGAAACAACTTACTTGTACATGCAAGTCCTGTTTCACCTGTTTAACTCTTTACCAAATGACAACCGTCCAAATTGAAAGCACTTGCAGATGAAAAAATAATCGCAACTCAAAAATTGAAATTTGTTTCCATTGGGATAGATAACATTGTGGGAAAAGGAGAAAATTCTGGTTACCAGCATTTTCTCCTTTTCCTACAATGTTTTCAAAAGGCCTATTTCTTAGGGTTGTTAAAAGTCTGGATTGTATGGTAACGGGTTAAGGCTGGGAGCCCAAAATGTCTTGTCCAAGAACACTCTTAAGGATGGGAGCCCAAAATGTCTTGTCCAAGAACACTTAACCCTTTACCAGACAACAAAATTTCAGCTTTATCCAAAATGAATGCATCTGCAGACGACAATTTCACTGGGGCTTAAATGGTACAAGTTTTCTTTTATAGTATGGAAAACACCGTGGGAAAAGGAGAAAATGCTGGTTACCAGCATTTTCTCCTTTTCCCACAATGTTTTCAAAAGGTTTGTTTCCCAGGGTCGTTAAAAGTCGGCAGTGTATGGTAAACGGTTAAAGACTTAATATAGGTGGGAGTAGTAAATAATGCTAGTTACCAGTACTTTCTCCTTTTCCCACAATGTTTTCTACCCTCCACAGGTGAGTTTTTTTTTAATGCCCCAAAAGTTTTCAATTTGGGTAAGGCAGTAATTTTATCATTTAATGAAGAGTTAAGAGAAAGTACCATTTCTTACCTTCTGTCAGGTCACCCAGTTTTGGGCTTTATCAGAGCATTGTTTAAATAATTTTCGACAATTTTTTCTCCAGCAGAATCTCAGGCATTCCAACTAGACATTCTAGGAAGTGTCGGGCCAAATTTGTGTTGGCACCCCATAGATCATTTCACAGTAGAGTCAAGTCTCATGAGGAAGTAGAGGTTGATGGAAAGCTAGGTGTCAAGATTTCTGTATGAAACAAATACCTGAGAGTATAGTTCCACTGTTCTCCAGGGGATGCCAGGGTATTTTAATATTCATCCATCTCTCTCTGTAACCTTTTACCTCTCAATCCTGAATTTCCATAACATTGAAAAAGGAGACTTTATAATGCATTGCTAGAAAAGGAAAAAAATGGCAGTAACCAGTGCTTTCTCCTTTTCCGACAGTGTTTTCTATAACGTTAAGGATTATTTTGTTTATTCTCTCTACCAGAGGACAGAAATCTAGAAGTCCATAGAAAACATTGTGGGAAAAGGAGAAAATGCTGGTTACCAGCATTTTCTCCTTTTCCCACAAAGCTTTCTACCCTATCGAAACAAGATTGCAGCATTTCAGTCACTTCAAAATTTCATCTGCAAGTGCTTTCAATGTGGATAGGCCTAAAATTTTGCTGTGTTGTAATGGTTTAACCCATTACCAAACAATCTTGACTTTTAACGACCCTGAAAAAGAAAGCCTTTGAAAACATTGTTGGAAAAGGAGAAAATGCTGGTTAGCAGCATTTCCTTCTTTTTCCTCAGTGTTTCTAAAAGGCTTCTTTTTCAGAGTCATTAAATGTTGGGATTGTTTGCTAAGGCATTCAACCTTTTAACAAACAATCCTGTGTTTTAACCATATACCAGACAATCCAAACTTTTAGCAAATTTAAAAAAGAAGGCTTTGAAAACATTATTGGAAAAGAAGAAAATGCTTTTCCTGAAATGTTTTCTTCCCTTGAAAGATAAATTTTATGTTCTTAGTAATGTTTGATAATTTGTCTGCAATTGCTTTCAGTTTGGTCAGATTAAAAATATTGTTGCTAGGTAAAGAGTTAACAATTTGGAGAAAAGTAGAAAAAACTTGTGAAACATATTCACACTTTCATAATTTAATGATAACAGTCAGTTTACAAGAACATTTATTATTATGATGTAAGACTATATTAATGTGATGCAATCACATGTTGAAATGACACCGAAAAGGAAAACCTTTGAAAATATTGCAGGGAAAAACATTGCGCTGACAACCCTTTCACAGACAAATCATATCATTTGAAACAGGTTAAAAATTGCCATTTGCAAACGACAAAACTTTAGACTGGTCCAAATTAAAAGCGCTTGCAGCACAACGAGATAAATATAACTCAAAAATTGAAATTTGCTTCCAGCAGGGTAGTAACATTGTGGGAAAAGGAGAAATTGCCGGTTACTGCTTTTCGCACTATCCTTTCAGAAGGCTTCTATCTTGGGGTTTCAAAAACCAGGGATTATTTGATAAAGGCTTGAACATTTATAGATAAAATAACATTGAAAATTACATTTGATTTTCAGGAAATCATGAGATGTACCTGTGTTTGGAGACCACACTTTTAAAACATCATGAGAAAAGAATCAAGTATGTCGGGAGACATATTGTTTTTTCCCCCATCTGTCTATCTGTCTGTCTGTCTGTTTGTCTGCCTGTCTGCCACAAATCATGTTCACTCTATATCTCAAAAACCTTTTAAGATATTTTTATAAAACTTCACACATTTGTAGAGCACCTTAAGACAAAGTTTCATGCACAAGAACTGTAACTCTGGCCTGTCTATTTTTCGCGTTATACCCCTTTGATTATTTTTCGCCACAAGTTGTCATACACTGTTGTGTCCACTCTAAAACTTGAAGTCTAAGATATTTTGATAAAACTTCACACATTTATTGTAGAGCTATATAATGCAAAGTGTCATGCACAAGAAACATAACTCTTTTTTTTAGTTATCTCCCCTTTGATTATTTTCCCTCACAAATCATGTTTGCTCTACACCAGTAACACGAAAACCTTTTAAGATATTTTGATAAAACTTCACACATTTGTAGAGCACTATGAGACACAGTGTAATGCAAAAGAACCATAACTCTTGCTTTTTTTTCAAGTTATTTCCCTTTAATTATTTTCCATGACAAATGGTGTCCGCTTTATAACATGAAAAACCTTTCAATGTATTTTGATAAATTTTCACAAATTTGTGGACCACTATGAGATGAGGTGTCATGTACAAGAACAGTTACTCTGGATTTTTTTTAAAAATTTTTACCCCTTTGTTCATTTTCCGTCACAAATGTCTGCTCTCTAACTCAAAAATGTTTCAAGATATTTTGATAAAACTTCACACATTTGTAAAGTGCTATCAAGCGAAGTGCTATACCCAAGAACCATAATTCTGGCTTTTCAGTTCTTGGAGTTGTTCCTTGGTGATTAATTTCCTTACTCATTCTGGAAAGATATTTTGATAAAACTTCACACATTAGTGAAGCACCATGAGAAGAAGTGTCATATTCAAAAACCATAACTCTCTGACTTGTGTATTTTTTTTCGAGTTTTTTTTCTCTTTTATTATTTTCCTTTCTCCTACATACACACTATACAACTCAAAAACCTTTTTATATATTTTGATAAAAACTTCAAATATTTGTAAAACACCTTGAGACGAAGTGTCATAACACCAAAAAGGGGGGGAGACCAGTGAAAATACTGATTCTTATATACTAATTACCTAGTTAAAATGCATGTGACGTGCAACCAGATGGAAATATGACGTCATTTACCTTGCATTTCTCGGGCTTGACATAATATTGTAATGTGTTTGCTATACTGAGGGGATACAGCATGGGGAATAACTGAAAAGAACTGTACTGGATTTTGATAAAGCTTCTCCCAGAAAGGGTTAAAAGCATGAAATAAAAAGAATATTTGTTTTTTGCAGTGAAAGATAGAAATTTATTTCAATGGGAGAACATCATTGGTAATATTTCATGATTGACAAACAGACAGTCGTGAAAATATTACTGATAATGTTCTCTCAATGAAATAAATTTTGATCTTTCACCGAAAAAAGCTCAAATATCCTCTATGTATCCTTAGGTAGTGTAGCTAATGAGTCAGTGTTTCCTCTTGTCTTTCTCTCATTTCACAGCACACTAAAGCTACAGAGTAGATTACCCTCTATATGGTGATGGCTGGAAGAAGCTGTCAAGTGAATATACCACTATATTCCATCAATTCTTGGTCACAGATTCAGTCATGTAAGGATAGTTTTGTTTTCATTCCCTCCTCCTCCATTATAAGGATGTAGGAATTAACCCATTACCTAGGCTGTGAGATCAGTCTTGATCATGGCTTGTAATTCAAAGGTATGTGAAAGCAAATCCAGTGTGGGATAAATTCTTAAACTATTATCCCCTTACCAAACAATCATGACCTGTAATGATCCTGAGCAAGAAGGCTGTTGAAGACAATGTGGAAAAAGTAGAAAATGCTAGTAACCTGGTAATGTGTTCTACCCTATTAGAGACTTTTTTATATGCCCTATTTAAGGTGGTTAAAAGTTGGCATTGTTTTGCAAGATTAAACTCTTTACCAAACGACAAAATTCTAGACTTACTCAATATGATAGGATTTACAGAAGACTAAATAAACATAAATCAAAAATTGAAATTTGACTTTCGAAGGGCAGAAAATATTGTTGTCAGAAAATGCATTTTCTCCTTTTCCCACAATGTCTCCAAAAGGCTTTTTTGTCTTGGTTGTAAAAATCAGGGGTTGTAAGGTAAAGGGTTAATAAGACAAGTGGTTGTCTTTGCTTGCAATATGGATCATTTCTCTCTTGTAATCCACAGGAATCAAATATCAAATTCAAGTTTGGTCAAAATCTTTCACAGGACTTATGATATTCATCGGTTACAAGAAGTTGAATCAGTTGCCAGCATGATTAATCCTTTACCCCATAAGGCATTTCTATGGCATCTCTAGTTGACCCCAAATAACAGCAAGGATGAAGCCATTTCTTATGTGTATATGACATCTTTTAATAGCATAGAAAACATTGTGACAAATGGTGAAATTGTTCGTCACGAGCAATTTCACCTTTTGCCACATTGTTTTCTAAATGCCCCTACAAGCAATGCGTAGAAATGAATATCTATGGAGTAAAGAGTTAACAAACCAAGCAGATGCTAGATGAAATCAAAGCTCTGCCAAACTGTTTTACTGAATTGATGATTGTCATTGCTTCCAACAAGATTCACTCCTCTCTCAATGCTGACTGTTGTTTTGATGATGTTATGTTGAAAAGCAGTCAGTTGCTTGAAGAAAATGTGCAAAATTCTGCTGATAAAAGAAAATGTGCAAAATTCTGCTGATAGAAACCTCAGGTAAAATGACAAGTTGCTTTAACCCTTTACCCCCACAAGGCATTTCTATGGTATCTCTAATTAACCCTAAATAACAGCAAGGATGAAGTCATTTCTTATGTGTATATGACACCTTTTGATAGCATAGAAAACATTTTGACAAAAGGTGAAATTGCTCGTCACGAGCAATTTCATCTTTTGTCTCAATGTTTTCCAAATGCTCCTACAAGCAATGCGTAGAAATGAGTATCCATGGAGTAAAGGGTTAAGACGTACCTGTAACAAGTTACCATGGAAATATTGTAAACCACTTTGTCAGCCTATCTGTCTGTCTGTCTTTCTGTCTGTCTGTCTCCTTTTCTTTCTGTCAGTCTTCTTTTTAGTAGCAGTCTTACAGGTAAGTAACAGGTGATGGAAGAGACGGCAGGATAAAGATACAAGTGAATGTACCAGTATACACAGTAGATTTTGGCTCACTGATGAAGTCAAGAAAGGTACTTTTATATTCACTCGTCCCCCATGAAACCCTGTATATTCTGTTGGAAAAAAGCAGCCAGTCGCTTGGTAAAAAATGCTGTTATATAATTTGGTAGAAGAAAAATAGAAGTTAAAAACAAGTTGCTTGAAAAAGTATTTATTTAACCCATTACCACACAATCCCTACTTTTGACGCCCTGAGAAAGAAGCCTTTTGAAAACACTGTAGGAAAAGGAGAAAATGCTGGTAACCAGCATTTTCTCCTTTTCCCACAGTGTTTTCTACCCTTCCCTGAACAATTTTAAATTTTTCAGACACCTTTATTTTGTTGTCTGCAAATGCTTTCAATTTGGACCAGTCTAAAATATTGTCGTTTGGTAATGGGTTAAAACCAGTCTCCTGGAAATATTGTGAACTGTTTAGTTTCTCTGTCTGTCTGTCTCTTTCTCACTGCTGAGTGTTGTTTTTATGAAGTTTATATAGGAAATCAGTCAGTTGCTTGAAGAAAATGTGCAAAATTTTGGTGGCATAAAATTCAGGTAAAGCGACAAGTTGCTTGAAGACACACCTTTACAAAGTTACCATGGAAATATTGTGTACCACTTTTTCTGTCTGTCTATCTGTCAGTTTTCTTTTTAACACGTAGTCCTATGTGGGTAAAAGAGAATGCCAGCGGCTTAAAGAAAATACTGTAAAAAGTTTCTGTAAAACAAAATTGAGACATCAGAAAAAGTTTTTTGAACACACATTTACTAAAGCTGCCATGGAAATATTGTATACCATATTACCCCTCTCTCTCTCTCTCTCTCTCTCTCTCTCTTTTGAGTAATAGGTGATGGAAGACACACCTGGATGAAGCTACAAGTGAATGTACCTGTCTGCAGAAAAGAACTGCACACAGATGAAGTCAAGAAAGGTACTTTTCTATTCACTTCACAACCCCCATCCCACCCTTTAACAAACTGACCTTTTAACATATTACCAAATCAATAATATAAATCAGTTGCATACACGACTAACAAACCAAGCAAATGCTAGATGAAATCCAAGCTTTGGCAAACTGTTTTACTGAAATTATGATAGCCATTGCTTTTAACAAGATCCATTGCCATGTCACTGCTGGGTGTTGTTTTGATGAAGTTCATGTAGAGGAGCAGTCAGTTGCTTGGAGAAAATGTGCAAAGTTCTGGTGACATAAAACTCAGGTGAAATGGCCAGTTGCTTGAAAATATATCTGCATAAAGTTCCCATGAAAATATTGTATACCACTCTCTCTCTCTCTCTCTCTCTCTCTCTCTCTATTTTCTCTTTTCTCCCTTTTTTTCTTTCTGTCATTCTTTTTTTAACAGCAGCCCTACAGGTAAGTAACAGGTGATGGAAGAGACAGCAGGATGAAGCTACAAGTGAATGTACCAGTCTACACAGTAGAGTTTTTGCTCACAGATGAAGTCAAGAAAGGTACTTTTATATTCCCCCACCCCATCACCCCATTTTCCCTGTGATAATTTGACCTGAAAACAAAATCATATAGTCATTGCTTCAAACAAGATCCATTCCCATGATGCTACTGCGTTGTTTTGATGAAGTTTATGTAGAGGAGCAGTCAGTTGCTTGAAGAAAAAGTGCAACTTTGCTTACAGATGAAGTCAAGAAAGGTACTTCTATACAGCTTGCCCCTCACCACCTATTTCCCTTGTGAAAATATGACATGAAAACCAATTCATATAGTAGTTGCTTTCAGCAAGATTCATTCCTGTCTCACCGCTGGGTGTTGTTTTTGGTAAAGTGCATGTAGAGGAACAGTCAGTTGCTTGAAGAAAATGTGCAAAGTTCGGTTAGATGAAACTCGGGGAGAAATGACCACTTGCTTGAAAACATACTTGTACAAAGCTCCCATGAAAATATATGTATACCTTTTTGGCTCTCTCTCTCTCTCTCTCTCTCTCTCTCTCTCTCTCTCTTTTCACTCACTCTCTCTCTCTCTCTTTATGTCTATCTTTTTAACAGCAGTCCTACAGGTAAGTAACAGGTGATGGAAGAGACAGCAGGATGAAGCTACAAGTGAATGTACCAGTCTACACAGTAGAAGTTCGCTCACAGATGAAGTCAAGAAAGGTACTTTTATATTCCCCCACCCCATTTTCCCTGTGATAATTTGACCTGAAAACCAAATCATATAGTCATTGCTTCGAACAAGGTTCATTCCCATGATGCTACCAAGTTGTTTTTGTGAAGTTTATGTAGAGGAGAAGTCAGTTGCTTGAAGAAAATGCGCAATTTTGCTTACAGATGAAGTCAAGAAAGGTACTTCTATACACCCTGCCCCACACCACCTTTTTCCCCTGTGAAAATATGACATGAAAACCAATTCATATAGTAGTTGCTTTCAGCAAGATTCATTCCTGTCTCACCGCTGGGTGTTGTTTTTGGTAAAGTGCATGTAGAGGAACAGTCAGTTGCTTGAAGAAAATGTGCATAGTTCGGTTAGATATAACTCGGGGAGAAATGACCAGTTGCTTGAAAACATACTTGTACAAAGCTCCCATGAAAATATATGTATCCCTTTTTGGCTCTTTCTCTCTCTCTTTTCACTCTCTCTCTCTCTCTCTCTCTATGTCAATCTTTTTAACAGCAGTCCTACAGGTAAGTAACAGGTGATGGAAAAGACAGCAGGATGAAGCTACAAGTGAATGTGCCTGTCTACACTGTAGAATTTTGCTCACAGATGAAGTCAAGAAAGGTACTTTTATTTACCCCCCCACCCCACCCCATTTTCCCTGTGATAATTTGACCTGAAAACCAAATCATATAGTCATTGCTTCAAACAAGATCCTTACCCATGATGCTACCGAGTTGTTTTGATGAAGTTCATGTAGAGGAGCAGTCAGTTGCTTGAAGAAAATTTGCAAAGTTCTGGTGACATAAAACTCTGGTGAAATGACCTGTTGCTTGAAAACATACTTGTAAAAAGCTCCCATGAAAATATTGTATAACACTTTGTCTCTTTCTCTCTCGCTCTTTTCTCTTTTTCTCTCTTTCTTTCTGTCAATCTTTTTTTAACAGCTGTCCTACAGGTAAGTAACAGGTGATGGAAGAGACAGCAGGATGAAGCTACAAGTGAAAGTACCAGCCTACACAGTATGGTTTTGGCTCACAGATGAAGTCAAGAAAGGTACTTTTATATTTTCAACACCCCTCCCCACATTTTTTCTGTCAGTCTTCTTTTATACAGCAGTCCTATAGGTAAAGAACAGATTGTGGAAAAGACAGCAGGATGAAGCTACAAGTGAATGTTCCTGTCTACATTGTAGAGTTTTGGCTCACAGATGAAGTCAAGAAAGGTACCTTTGTATATTTAACCACCACCCCCTATGTTTTCCATCAATCGTCTATTTATCAGCAGTCCTGTAGGTAAAGCACAGGTGGTGGAAGAGAAAGCAGGATGAAGCTACAAGTGAATATCTTCTATTTAACAGCAGTCCTGTAGGTAAAGAAAAGGTGATGGAAGAGACAGCAAGATAAAGCTACAAGTGAATGTGCCTGCCTACACAGTAGATTTTTGCCCATAGATGAAGTCAAGAAAGGTACTTTTATATACACCCCCAATTTTCTCTGTGATAATTTGATCTGGAAACTAATTCATATAGCCATTGCTTTCAACAAGATTTATTCCCATGTCACTGCTTGGTTTTGTTTTTGGTGAAATTTATGTAGAGGAACAGTCAGTTGCTTGAAGAAAATGCGCGTAGTTCGGTAACATGAAACTCCAGTAAAATGACCAGTTGCTTGAAAACATACTTGTACAAAGCCCCCATGAAAATATTGTATATATTTTTGTCTCTTTGTCCCTCTCTCTTTTCTCTCTCTCTCTCTCTATGCCTTTCTTTCTGTCGATCTTTTTTATTTAACAGCAGTCCTTCAGGTAGGTAACAAGTGATGGAAGGGAGAGCAGGATGAAGCTACAAGTGAATGTACCAGTCTACACAGTAGAATTTTGCTCACAGATGAAGTCAAGAAAGGTACTTTTATATTCCCCCACCCCATTTTCCCTGTGATAATTTGACCTGAAAACCAAATCATATAGTCATTGCTTCGAACAAGGTTCATTCCCATGATGCTACCGAGTTGTTTTTGTTAAGTTTATGTAGAGGAGAAGTCAGTTGCTTGAAGAAAATGCGCAAAATTTGCTTACAGATGAAGTCAAGAAAGGTACTTCTATACACCCTGCCCCACACCACCTTTTTCCCCTGTGAAAATATGACATAAAAACCAATTCATATAGTAGTTGCTTTCAGCAAGATTCATTCCTGTCTCACCGCTGGGTGTTGTTTTTGGTAAAGTGCATGTAGAGGAACAGTCAGTTGCTTGAAGAAAATGTGCATAGTTCGGTTAGATATAACTCGGGGAGAAATGACCAGTTGCTTGAAAACATACTTGTACAAAGCTCCCATGAAAATATTATGTATATCTTTTCGCTCTTTCTCTCTCTCTTTTCACTCTCTCTCTCTCTCTTTCTTTATGTCAATCTTTTTAACAGCAGTCCTACAGGTAAGTAACAGGTGATGGAAGAGACAGCAGGATGAAGCTACAAGTGAATGTACCTGTCTACACTGTAGAATTTTTCTCACAGATGAAGTCAAGAAAGGTACTTTTATTTACCCCCACCCCATTTTTCCTGTGATAATTTGACCTGAAAACCAAATCATATAGTCATTGCTTCAAACAAGATCCATTCCCATGATGCTACCGAGTTGTTTTGATCAAGTTCATGTAGAGGAGCAGTCAGTTGCTTGCAGAAATTTTGCAAAGTTCTGGTGACATAAAACTCTGGTAAAATGACCTGTTGTGTGAAAACATACTCGTAAAAAGCTCCCATGAAAATATTGTATAACACTTTGTCTCTTTCTCTCTCGCTCTTTTCTCTTTTTCTCTCTTTCTTTCTGTCAATCTTTTTTTAACAGCTGTCCTACAGGTAAGTAACAGGTGATGGAAGAGACAACAGGATGAAGCTACAAGTGAATGTACCAGCCTACACAGTAGGGTTTTGGCTCACAGATGAAGTCAAGAAAGGTACTTTTATATTTTCATCACCCCTTCCCACATTTTCTTGTCAGTCTTCTTTTTAACAGCAGCCCTATAGGTAAAGAACAGATTGTGGAAAAGACAGCAGGATGAAGCTACAAGTGAATGTTCCTGTCTACATGGTAGAGTTTTGGCTCACAGATGAAGTCAAGAAAGGTACCTTTGTATATTTAACCACCACCACCCCCCCACGTTTTCTATCAATCTTCTATTTAACAGCAGTCCTGTAGGTAAAGCACAGGTGGTGGAAGAGACAGCAGGATGAAGCTACAAGTGAATGTACCTGTCTACATAGTATAGTTTTGGCTCACAGATAAAGTCAAGAAAGGTACTTTGATATATTCAACACCCCCATGTTTTCTATGAATCTTCTATTTAACAGCAGTCCTGTAGGTAAAGAAAAGGTGATGGAAGAGACAGCAAGATGAAGCTACAAGTGAATGTGCCTGCCTACACAGTAGATTTTTGCTCATAGATGAAATCAAGAAAGGTACTTTTATATACACCCCCAATTTTCTCTGTGATAATTTGATCTGGAAACTAATTCATATGGCCATTGCTTTCAACAAGATTCATTCCCATGTCACTGCTTGGTTTTGTTTTTGGTGAAGTTTATGTAGAGGAACAGTCAGTTGCTTGAAGAAAATGCGCGTAGTTCGGTAACATAAAACTCTAGTAAAATGACCAGTTGCTTGAAAACATACTTGTACAAAGCCCCCATGAAAATATTGTATATATTTTTGTCTCTTTGTCCCTCTCTCTTTTCTCCCTCTCTCTCTCTCTCTCTCTCTCTCTCTCTCTCTATTTCTTTCTTTCTGTCGATCTTTTTTATTTAACAGCAGTCCTACAGGTAGGTAACAAGTGATGGAAGGGACAGCAGGATGAAGCTACAAGTGAATGTACCAGTCTACACAGTAGAATTTTGCTCACAGATGAAGTCAAGAAAGGTACTTTTATATTCCCCCACCCCATTTTCCCTGTGATAATTTGACCTGAAAACCAAATCATATAGTCATTGCTTCGAACAAGGCTCATTCCCATGATGCTACCGAGTTGTTTTTGTGAAGTTTATGTAGAGGAGAAGTCAGTTGCTTGAAGAAAATGCGCAATTTTGCTTACAGATGAAGTCAAGAAAGGTATTTCTTTACACCCTGCCCCACACCACCTTTTTCCCCTGTGAAAATATGACATGAAAACCAATTCATATAGTGGTTGCTTTCAGCAAGATTCATTCCTGTCTCACCGCTGGGTGTTGTTTTTGGTAAAGTGCGTGAAGAAGAACAGTCAGTTGCTTGAAGAAAATGTGCATAGTTCGGTTAGATGAAACTCGGGGAGAAATGACCAGTTGCTTGAAAACAAACTTGTACAAAGCTCCCATGAAAATATATGTATATCTTTTTTTGCTCTTTCTCTCACACTCTTTTCACTCTCTCTCTCTCTCTTTCTTTATGTCAATCTTTTTAACAGCAGTCCTACAGGTAAGTAACAGGTGATGGAAGAGACAGCAGGATGAAGCTACAAGTGAATGTGCCTGTCTACACTGTAGAATTTTGCTCACAGATGAAGTCAAGAAAGGTACTTTTATTTACCCCCCCCACCCCATTTTCCCTGTGATAATTTGACCTGAAAACCAAATCATATAGTCATTGCTTCAAACAAGATCCATTCCCATGATGCTACCGAGTTGTTTTGATGAAGTTCATGTAGAGGAGCAGTCAGTTGCTTGAAGAAAATTTGCAAAGTTCTGGTGACATAAAACTCTGGTAAAATGACCTATTGCTTGAAAAGATACTTGTTAAAAAGCTCCCATGAAAATATTGTATAACACTTTGTTTCTTTCTCTCTCGCTCTTTTCTCTTTTTCTCTCTTTCTTTCTGTTAATCTTTTTTCAAAAGCTGTCCTACAGGTAAGTAATAGGTGATGGAAGAGACAACAGGATGAAGCTACAAGTGAATGTACCAGCCAACACAGTAGGGTTTTGGCTCACAGATGAAGTCAAGAAAGGTACTTTTATATTTTCAACACCCCTCCCCACATTCTTCTGTCAATCTTCTTTTTAGCAGTCCTATAGGTAAGGAACAGATTGTGAAAAGGACAGCAGGATGAAGCTACAAGTGAATGTTCCTGTCTACATAGTAGAGTTTTGGCTCACAGATGAAGTCAAGAAAGGTACCTTTGTATATTTAACCACCACCCCCCATGTTTTCCATCAATCTTCTATTTAACAGCAGTCCTGTAGGTAAAGCGCAGGTGATGGAAGAGACAGCAGGATGAAGCTACAAGTGAATATCTTCTATTTAACAGCAGGCCTGTAGGTAAACAAAAGGTGATGGAAGAGACAGCAAGATGAAGCTAGAAGTGAATGTGCCAGCCTACACAGTAGATTTTTGCTCATAGATGAAGTCAAGAAAGGTACTTTTATATACACCCCCAATTTTCTCTGTGATAATTTGATCTGGAAACTAATTCATATAGCCATTGCTTTCAACAAGATTCATTCCCATGTCCCTGCTTGGTTTTGTTTTTGGTGAAGTTTATGTAGAGGAACAGTCAGTTGCTTGAAGAAAATGCGCGTAGTTCGGTAACATGAAACTCCAGTAAAATGACCAGTTGCTTGAAAACATACTTGTACAAAGCCCCCATGAAAATATTGTATATATTTTTGTCTCTTTGTCCCTCTCTCTTTTCTCTCTCTCTCTCTCTCTATGCCTTTCTTTCTGTCGATCTTTTTTATTTAACAGCAGTCCTTCAGGTAGGTAACAAGTGATGGAAGGGACAGCAGGATGAAGCTACAAGTGAATGTACCAGTCTACACAGTAGAATTTTGCTCACAGATGAAGTCAAGAAAGGTACTTTTATATTCCCCCACCCCATTTTCCCTGTGATAATTTGACCTGAAAACCAAATCATATAGTCATTGCTTAGAACAAGGTTTATTCCCATGATGCTACCGAGTTGTTTTTGTGAAGTTTATGTAGAGGAGAAGTCAGTTGCTTGAAGAAAATGCGCAATTTTGCTTACAGATGAAGTCAAGAAAGGTATTTCTTTACACCCTGCCCCACACCACCTTTTTCCCCTGTGAAAATATGACATGAAAACCAATTCATATAGTAGTTGCTTTCAGCAAGATTCATTCCTGTCTTACCGCAGGGTGTTGTTTTTGGTAAAGTGCATGTAGAGGAACAGTCAGTTGCTTGAAGAAAATGTGCATAGTTCGGTTAGATGAAACTCGGGGAGAAATGACCAGTTGCTTGAAAACAAACTTGTACAAAGCTCCCATGAAAATATATGTATCCCTTTTTGGCTCTTTCTCTTTCTCTTTTCACTCTCTCTCTCTCTCTCTCTCTCTTTATGTCAATCTTGTTAACAGCAGTCCTACAGGTAAGTAACAGGTGACGGTAGAGACAGCAGGATGAATCTACAAGTGAATGTACCTGTCTACACTGTAGAATTTTTCTCACAGATGAAGTCAAGAAAGGTACTTTTATTTACCCCCCCACCCCACCCCATTTTCCCTGTGATAATTTGACCTGAAAACCAAATCATATAGTCATTGCTTCAAACAAGATCCATTCCCATGATGCTACCGAGTTGTTTTGATGAAGTTCATGTAGAGGAGCAGTCAGTTGCTTGAAGAAAATTTGCAAAGTTCTGGTGACATAAAACTCTGGTAAAATGACCTGTTGCTTGAAAACATACTTGTAAAAAGCTCCCATGAAAATATTGTATAACACTTTGTCTCTTTCTCTCTCGCTCTTTTCTCTTTTTCTCTCTTTCTTTCTGTCAATCTTTTTTTAACAGCTGTCCTACAGGTAAGTAACAGGTGATGGAAGAGACAACAGGATGAAGCTACAAGTGAATGTACCAGCCTACACAGTAGGGTTTTGGCTCACAGATGAAGTCAAAAAAGGTACTTTTATATTTTCAACACCCCTCCCCACATTTTCTTGTCAGTCTTCTTTTTAACAGCAGTCCTATAGGTAAAGAACAGATTGTGGAAAAGACAGCAGGATGAAGCTACAAGTGAATGATCCAGTCTACATGGTAGAGTTGGCTCACAGATGAAGTCAAGAAAGGTACCTTTGTATATTTAACCACCACCCCCCCATGTTTTCTATCAATCTTCTATTTAACAGCAGTCCTGTAGGTAAAGCACAGGTGATGGAAGAGACAGCAGGATGAAGCTACAAGTGAATGTACCTGTCTACATAGTAGAGTTTTGGCTCACAGATGAAGTCAAGAAAGGTACTTTTATATATTCAACACCCCCATGTTTTCTATGAATCTTCTATTTAACAGCAGTCCTGTAGGTAAAGAAAATGTGATGGAAGAGACAGCAAGATGAAGCTACAAGTGAATGTGCCTGCCTACACAGTAGATTTTTGCTCATAGATGAAATCAAGAAAGGTACTTTTATATACACCCCCAATTTTCTCTGTGATAATTTGATCTGGAAACTAATTCATATAGCCATTGCTTTCAACAAGATTCATTCCCATGTCCCTGCTTGGTTTTGTTTTTGGTGAAGTTTATGTAGAGGAACAGTCAGTTGCTTGAAGAAAATGCGCGTAGTTCGGTAACATGAAACTCCAGTAAAATGACCAGTTGCTTGAAAACATACTTGTACAAAGCCCCCATGAAAATATTGTATATATTTTTGTCTCTTTGTCTCTCTCTCTTTTCTCTCTCTCTCTCTCTCTCTCTATTTCTTTCTTTCTGTCGATCTTTTTTATTCAACAGCAGTCCTACAGGTAGGTAACAAGTAATGGAAGGGAGAGCAGGATGAAGCTACAAGTGAATGTACCAGTCTACACAGTAGAATTTTGCTCTCAGATGAAGTCAAGAAAGGTACTTTTATATTCCCCCACCCCATTTTCCCTGTGATAATTTGACCTGAAAACCAAATCATATAGTCATTGCTTCGAACAAGGTTCATTCCCATGATGCTACCAAGTTGTTTTTGTGAAGTTTATGTAGAGGAGAAGTCAGTTGCTTGAAGAAAATGCGCAATTTTGCTTACAGATGAAGTCAAGAAAGGTACTTCTATACACCCTGCCCCACACCACCTTTTTCCCCAGTGAAAATATGACATGAAAACCAATTCATATAGTAGTTGCTTTCAGCAAGATTCATTCCTGTCTCACCGCTGGGTGTTGTTTTTGGTAAAGTGCATGTAGAGGAACAGTCAGTTGCTTGAAGAAAATGTGCATAGTTCGGTTAGATATAACTCGGGGAGAAATGACCAGTTGCTTGAAAACATACTTGTACAAAGCTCCCATGAAAATATTATGTATATCTTTTCGCTTTTTCTCTCTCTCTTTTCACTCTCTCTCTCTCTCTCTCTTTCTTTATGTCAATCTTTTTAACAGCAGTCCTACAGGTAAGTAACAGGTGATGGAAGAGACAGCAGGATGAAGCTACAAGTGAATGTGCCTGTCTACACTGTAGAATTTTGCTCACAGATGAAGTCAAGAAAGGTACTTTTATTTACCCCCCCCCACCCCACCCCATTTTCCCTGTGATAATTTGACCTGAAAACCAAATCATATAGTCATTGCTTCAAACGAGATCCATTCCCATGATGCTACCGAGTTGTTTTGATGAAGTTCATGTAGAGGAGCAGTCAGTTGCTTGAAGAAAATTTGCAAAGTTCTGGTGACATAAAACTCTGGTAAAATGACCTGTTGCTTGAAAACATACTTGTAAAAAGCTCCCATGAAAATATTGTATAACACTTTGTCTCTTTCTCTCTCGCTCTTTTCTCTTTTTCTCTCTTTCTTTCTGTCAATCTTTTTTTAACAGCTGTCCTACAGGTAAGTAACAGGTGATGGAAGAGACAGCAGGATGAAGCTAAAGTGAAAGTACCAGCCTACACAGTAGGGTTTTGGCTCACAGATGAAGTCAAGAAAGGTACTTTTATATTTTCAACACCCCTCCCCACATTTTTTCTGTCAATCTTCTTTTTAACAGCAGTCCTATAGGTAAAGAACAGATTGTGGAAAAGACACCAGGATGAAGCTACAAGTGAATATTCCTGTCTACATTGTAGAGTTTTGGCTCACAGATGAAGCCAAGAAAGGTACCTTTGTATATTTAACCCCCCCCCCATGTTTTCTATCAATCTTCTATTTAACAGCAGTCCTGTAGGTAAAGCACAGGTGATGGAAGAGACAGCAGCAGGATGAAGCTACAAGTGAATGTACCTGTCTACATAGTAGAGTTTTGGCTCACAGATGAAGTCAAGAAAGGTACTTTTATATATTCAACACCCCCATGTTTTCTATGAATCTTCTATTTAACAGCAGTCCTGTAGGTAAAGAAAATGTGATGGAAGAGACAGCAAGATGAAGCTACAAGTGAATGTGCCTGCCTACACAGTAGATTTTTGCTCATAGATGAAGTCAAGAAAGGTACTTTTATATACACCCCCAATTTTCTCTGTGATAATTTGATCTGGAAACTAATTCATATAGCCATTGCTTTCAACAAGATTCATTCCCATGTCCCTGCTTGGTTTTGTTTTTGGTGAAGTTTATGTAGAGGAACAGTCAGTTGCTTGAAGAAAATGCGCGTAGTTCGGTAACATGAAACTCCAGTAAAATGACCAGTTGCTTGAAAACATACTTGTACAAAGCCCCCATGAAAATATTGTATATATTTTTGTCTCTTTGTCCCTCTCTCTTTTCTCTCTCTCTCTCTCTCTCTCTCTATTTCTTTCTTTCTGTCCATCTTTTTTATTTAACAGCAGTCCTTCAGGTAGGTAACAAGTGATGGAAGGGACAGCAGGATGAAGCTACAAGTGAATGTACCAGTCTACACAGTAGAATTTTGCTCACAGATGAAGTCAAGAAAGGTACTTTTATATTCCCCCACCCCATTTTCCCTGTGATAATTTGACCTGAAAACCAAATCATATAGTCATTGCTTCGAACAAGGTTCATTCCCATGATGCTACCAAGTTGTTTTTGTGAAGTTTATGTAGAGGAGAAGTCAGTTGCTTGAAGAAAATGCGCAATTTTGCTCACAGATGAAGTCAAGAAAGGTACTTCTATACACCCTGCCCCACACCACCTTTTTCCCCTGTGAAAATATGACATGAAAACCAATTCATATAGTAGTTGCTTTCAGCAAGATTCATTCCTGTCTCACCGCTGGGTGTTGTTTTTGGTAAAGTGCATGTAGAGGAACAGTCAGTTGCTTGAAGAAAATGTGCATAGTTCGGTTAGATATAACTCGGGGAGAAATGACCACTTGCTTGAAAACATACTTGTACAAAGCTCCCATGAAAATATTATGTATATCTTTTCGCTCTTTCTCTCTCTCTTTTCACTCTCTCTCTCTCTCTTTCTTTATGTCAATCTTTTTAACAGCAGTCCTACAGGTAAGTAACAGGTGATGGAAGAGACAGCAGGATGAAGCTACAAGTGAATGTGCCTGTCTACACTGTAGAATTTTGCTCACAGATGAAGTCAAGAAAGGTACTTTTATTTACCCCCCACCCCATTTTCCCTGTGATAATTTGACCTAAAAACCAAATCATATAGTCATTGCTTCAAACAAGATCCATTCCCATGATGCTACCGAGTTGTTTTGATGAAGTTCATGTAGAGGAGCAGTCAGTTGCTTGCAGAAATTTTGCAAAGTTCTGGTGACATAAAACTCTGGTAAAATGACCTGTTGCTTGAAAACATACTTGTAAAAAGCTCCCATGAAAATATTGTATAACACTTTGTCTCTTTCTCTCTCGCTCTTTTCTCTTTTTCTCTCTTTCTTTCTGTCAATCTTTTTTTAACAGCTGTCCTACAGGTAAGTAACAGGTGATGGAAGAGACAGCAGGATGAAGCTAAAGTGAAAGTACCAGCCTACACAGTAGGGTTTTGGCTCACAGATGAAGTCAAGAAAGGTACTTTTATATTTTCAACACCCCTCCCCACATTTTTTCTGTCAATCTTCTTTTTAACAGCAGTCCTATAGGTAAAGAACAGATTGTGGAAAAGACACCAGGATGAAGCTACAAGTGAATATTCCTGTCTACATTGTAGAGTTTTGGCTCACAGATGAAGTCAAGAAAGGTACCTTTGTATATTTAACCACCCCCCCCATGTTTTCTATCAATCTTCTATTTAACAGCAGTCCTGTAGGTAAAGCACAGGTGATGGAAGAGACAGCAGCAGGATGAAGCTACAAGTGAATGTACCTGTCTACATAGTAGAGTTTTGGCTCACAGATGAAGTCAAGAAAGGTACTTTTATATATTCAACACCCCCATGTTTTCTATGAATCTTCTATTTAACAGCAGTCCTGTAGGTAAAGAAAATGTGATGGAAGAGACAGCAAGATGAAGCTACAAGTGAATGTGCCTGCCTACACAGTAGATTTTTGCTCATAGATGAAGTCAAGAAAGGTACTTTTATATACACCCCCAATTTTCTCTGTGATAATTTGATCTGGAAACTAATTCATATAGCCATTGCTTTCAACAAGATTCATTCCCATGTCCCTGCTTGGTTTTGTTTTTGGTGAAGTTTATGTAGAGGAACAGTCAGTTGCTTGAAGAAAATGCGCGTAGTTCGGTAACATGAAACTCCAGTAAAATGACCAGTTGCTTGAAAACATACTTGTACAAAGCCCCCATGAAAATATTGTATATATTTTTGTCTCTTTGTCCCTCTCTCTTTTCTCTCTCTCTCTCTCTCTCTCTCTATTTCTTTCTTTCTGTCCATCTTTTTTATTTAACAGCAGTCCTTCAGGTAGGTAACAAGTGATGGAAGGGACAGCAGGATGAAGCTACAAGTGAATGTACCAGTCTACACAGTAGAATTTTGCTCACAGATGAAGTCAAGAAAGGTACTTTTATATTCCCCCACCCCATTTTCCCTGTGATAATTTGACCTGAAAACCAAATCATATAGTCATTGCTTCGAACAAGGTTCATTCCCATGATGCTACCAAGTTGTTTTTGTGAAGTTTATGTAGAGGAGAAGTCAGTTGCTTGAAGAAAATGCGCAATTTTGCTCACAGATGAAGTCAAGAAAGGTACTTCTATACACCCTGCCCCACACCACCTTTTTCCCCTGTGAAAATATGACATGAAAACCAATTCATATAGTAGTTGCTTTCAGCAAGATTCATTCCTGTCTCACCGCTGGGTGTTGTTTTTGGTAAAGTGCATGTAGAGGAACAGTCAGTTGCTTGAAGAAAATGTGCATAGTTCGGTTAGATATAACTCGGGGAGAAATGACCACTTGCTTGAAAACATACTTGTACAAAGCTCCCATGAAAATATTATGTATATCTTTTCGCTCTTTCTCTCTCTCTTTTCACTCTCTCTCTCTCTCTTTCTTTATGTCAATCTTTTTAACAGCAGTCCTACAGGTAAGTAACAGGTGATGGAAGAGACAGCAGGATGAAGCTACAAGTGAATGTGCCTGTCTACACTGTAGAATTTTGCTCACAGATGAAGTCAAGAAAGGTACTTTTATTTACCCCCCACCCCATTTTCCCTGTGATAATTTGACCTAAAAACCAAATCATATAGTCATTGCTTCAAACAAGATCCATTCCCATGATGCTACCGAGTTGTTTTGATGAAGTTCATGTAGAGGAGCAGTCAGTTGCTTGAAGAAAATATGCAAAGTTCTGGTGACATAAAACTCTGGTAAAATGACCTGTTGCTTGAAAACATACTTGTAAAAAGCTCCCATGAAAATATTGTATAACACTTTGTCTCTTTCTCTCTCGCTCTTTTCTCTTTTTCTCTCTTTCTTTCTGTCAATCTTTTTTTAACAGCTGTCCTACAGGTAAGTAACAGGTGATGGAAGAGACAGCAGGATGAAGCTAAAGTAAAAGTACCAGCCTATACAGTAGGGTTTTGGCTCACAGATGAAGTCAAGAAAGGTACTTTTATATTTTCAACACCCCTCCCCACATTTTTTCTGTCAATCTTCTTTTTAACAGCAGTCCTATAGGTAAAGAACAGATTGTGGAAAAGACACCAGGATGAAGCTACAAGTGAATATTCCTGTCTACATTGTAGAGTTTTGGCTCACAGATGAAGTCAAGAAAGGTACCTTTGTATATTTAACCACCCCCCCCCCATGTTTTCTATCAATCTTCTATTTAACAGCAGTCCTGTAGGTAAAGCACAGGTGATGGAAGAGACAGCAGCAGGATGAAGCTACAAGTGAATGTACCTGTCTACATAGTAGAGTTTTGGCTCACAGATGAAGTCAAGAAAGGTACTTTTATATATTCAACACCCCCATGTTTTCTATGAATCTTCTATTTAACAGCAGTCCTGTAGGTAAAGAAAATGTGATGGAAGAGACAGCAAGATGAAGCTACAAGTGAATGTGCCTGCCTACACAGTAGATTTTTGCTCATAGATGAAGTCAAGAAAGGTACTTTTATATACACCCCCAATTTTCTCTGTGATAATTTGATCTGGAAACTAATTCATATAGCCATTGCTTTCAACAAGATTCATTCCCATGTCCCTGCTTGGTTTTGTTTTTGGTGAAGTTTATGTAGAGGAACAGTCAGTTGCTTGAAGAAAATGCGCGTAGTTCGGTAACATGAAACTCCAGTAAAATGACCAGTTGCTTGAAAACATACTTGTACAAAGCCCCCATGAAAATATTGTATATATTTTTGTCTCTTTGTCCCTCTCTCTTTTCTCTCTCTCTCTCTCTCTATTTCTTTCTTTCTGTCCATCTTTTTTATTTAACAGCAGTCCTTCAGGTAGGTAACAAGTGATGGAAGGGACAGCAGGATGAAGCTACAAGTGAATGTACCAGTCTACACAGTAGAATTTTGCTCACAGATGAAGTCAAGAAAGGTACTTTTATATTCCCCCCACCCCATTTTCCCTGTGATAATTTGACCTGAAAACCAAATCATATAGTCATTGCTTCGAACAAGGTTCATTCCCATGATGCTACCAAGTTGTTTTTGTGAAGTTTATGTAGAGGAGAAGTCAGTTGCTTGAAGAAAATGCGCAATTTTGCTTACAGATGAAGTCAAGAAAGGTACTTCTATACACCCTGCCCCACACCACCTTTTTCCCCAGTGAAAATGTGACATAAAACCAATTCATATAGTAGTTGCTTTCAGCAAGATTCATTCCTGTCTCACAGCTGGGTGTTGTTTTTGGTAAAGTGCATGTAGAGGAACAGTCAGTTGCTTGAAGAAAATGTGCATAGTTCGGTTAGATATAACTCGGGGAGAAATGACCAGTTGCTTGAAAACATACTTGTACAAAGCTCCCATGAAAATATTGTATACCACTTTGTCTGTCTGTCTTTCTGTCTGTCATTCTTTTTCTCTCTCTAGTTCTTTTTCTTTCTGTCAATCTTTTAACAGCAGTCCTAAAATAACAGGTGATGGAGGAGTTGCATACATGACTAACAAACATAGGAAATGCTACATGAAATCTAAGCTGTGCAAAACTGTTTTATTCAACTCATTACCAAACGACAAAATATTTGGCTTGTCCAAATCGAAAGCATTTACAGACGACAAAATAAAAGTTACTGAAAATTTGATATTTGTTTTGTAATGGGTAGAAAACATTGTGGGAAAAGGAGAAAATGCTGGTTACCAGCATTTTCTCCTTTTCCCCACAATGTTTTCTAAAGGCTTCTTTCTCAGGGTCGTCAAAAGTAGGGATTGTGTTGTAATAGGTTAATTGATGATAGTTATTGCTTTCAACAAGACTTGTTCCTATCTTACTGCTGAATGTTGTTTTGATGAAGTATAATAAGTAAAGCAGTCAGTGCTTGAAGAAAATGTGCAAAATTCTGGTGACATAAAACTCAGGTAAAATGACAAGTTGTACAAAGCTACCATGGAAATATTGTATACCACTTTGTCTGTCTGTCTGTCTGTCACTCTTTTAGGAGCAGACCCACAGGTAAGACCTAGATGATGGAAGAGACACCTTGATAAAGCTACATGTTAACCCTTTACTCCATAGATACTCATTTTGACATATCTACAACAGACAACTTTTGAAAACATTGTGGGAAAAGGAGAAATTGCTCGTAACAAGCAATTTCTGCTTTTCCCACAATGTTTTCCATTCAATCAGATATTTATATACTCATTTGTCCATATTTTTGACATCATATCTTTATTTCCTGCTGAAATGGAAGAGCCTCAAAATGGAATATCAGGTAAAGGGTTGATATACCAGTCCTGTCTGCACGATAGATTTTCATTTACTGATTTCATGCTTTTTATGTAGGAAAGCAGCTTGTGGCCCTCAGAAAATGTTTTGGAAAGAACTGGTACAAGAAAGTCTGTCATTTTGCAGCATTGTCAAATCTCTCAGGTAAGTAACAACTGATGGTAGAAACAGCCGGGTGAGCCAACAATTAATGCACCTGTTGGTTCCACAGATTGTTCCTCACAGATCCTTTCAGGCTGTATTCATTTTGATCACCCTCACTTGCTCATCTGCCTTCTTTGTGTTATAATTCAACCGAATACCAACCCAGTAACCTAGTAACGTAAATGGCTTGCTAGCCAGAGGGATATAAGATGAACTTTTTACAGGAGAGGTCCAGAGTCAATGCTGCAGGTTTCATACCAGTCTCTATACTGAGAATTATTTAGGTGATATTATCTATATAGGAAAGCAACCAGTGGCTTAGAGAAATTCTGTGCAAAGTACTGGGACCTCAGTCAGAAAAAACAGTTGCTTGAAGATATATCTGTATAAAACTACAATTATATACTAATAAGTACTGCTCATGGATTAATATGTTATCATTTAATGCTTGTATCTCTTCATCCCTGCTCTCTCTCTCTCTCTCTCGCTCTCCCTCTCTCCTTTTCTTCAGCCTTTCACCATCGAAAAAAATGCATTTTTTCAAAGCCTTAAAATACATTTCCCCTTCAAGATCGAGAGACACTTTGATCATAATGTAGATAATAGCAGTGGACATTGTAGATCAAAATCAAATGTGCTCTTGATGCTGTGATATGGCTGTAGTGCTGTTCTTCTGAAGGTAACATTCAGGCAAGATTAACCTTTTACTAAACAATCCATGGTTTTTATGCCCCAAGATAGAGGCCTTTAGAAGAAATTGTGGGAAAAGGAGAAAATGCTGGTTACCAGCATTTTCTCCTTTTCCCACAAGGTTTTCTACCTTGCTGGAAACAAAATCCAATTATTGCATAACATTTATTTTGTTGTCTACAAGTGCTTTAAATTTGGACCAGTCTAAAATTTTGTTGTTTGGGGAAGGTCCTTTTTAAAGCCTTAAAAGTAAAAGGTCCAGGAAAAAAATTTGAGAGACAAACATTTTCCCCATTTCCCACAATGTTTGTAAAAACCTTTTTGCCTCAGGGTCTTTGGAATACTGCCTTGATTTGTAAAGTGCTACATTTCACAGAACTACATTTATTATTATTTCTTTTTTTGTTGTGATACTTTTTATCAATAGTAATATGCTAAAAGGCATAATTATTTATCGCAGATGGTGCACTACATAATTATCGTATTTGATGAGTAATAAGTATGCCAGATCTCTTTACCATTTCATCTCATTTATTGGCATTATCGACACATCACATGTCTTTGGCCATTTACAAATAAACAAAATATGGCAAAGGCAAACGAAAGTATAAGTTATAAAATACAATGTGTGAGTAAAAACAATGTAGCTTATTGGAAATATAAGAAGCACACATTCTAATAGATCTACAATAGGAAAGTAGGGGTTATTTTGTTGAACACAAATATTATATGAAAAATGTTACGATTCACTAGAATTATACATCACTTTGCGAAAATCTAAGCAAGTTGAAATATACTTGCAAATATTAAGAATATTTACCACACAATCCCTACTTTGAACGATCCTGAGAAAGAATGCCTTTGAAAACATGGTGGGAAAAGGACAAAATGCTGGTAAACATCATTTTCTCCTTTTTCCTTAATGTATTCTACCCATTCCAAGTCAATTTTCAAGTTTTCATTCTCATTTGTCGTCTGCAAGTGATTTCAATTTGGACCAGTCTATATTTTTGTTGTTTGGTAAAGAAACATGATAGAAGCCTTGCAATAAGATATAAATTGCCTTTTATCAAATGATTCCATGTTCCTGATGATGAAAAGCTTTTAAAAACAATGTAGAAAAAGCAGAAAATGCTGGTCACCAGCATTTTTCTTTTTCCATCAAAGTTTACTACTCTGTCAAATATCGTCATACAAGTCATGTTTCTTCTGATGTCTTCAAAATTAATGTTTTCAATTTTGAAATGTCTATAAACTTTGTCATTGCATACAGAGCAAAGACACCATATCTTTTTGTTTGACATATTCTTATCCTGAAAAATTTGGAACTCGGCCTTATTAAAATGTATAATTTTTTATGATAGAAACATTTGTAAATTCTTTGACCTTGTTTAGAATATATTGTTATCCCCCACCAAAGGCAAAGGAATATAGTCTTAGCGTTGTCCATCTATTTGTTCATTCGTCTTCCTGTTTGTCCATTTTTTATCCATCCTGCAAAAGACCTCCAATAACACTGGAAGGAATTTCATGAAACTTTATACATGTGTACAATAACCCATTCCACCAATACATTTTTCTTAAAATAGTTTTTGATTCAATGAGAAATGGCCGGCTAGAAGTGATTTTAAGGGGGATATCATTTCACCGAAATTGCTTGCTGAATTTCATGACCTTACTTTATGAAATGTTTTTGCTTTTTATATTTTATTAAGGTATTACCAAATGTCTTTTTCCTTTACAGAAATTCTAAGTAAGAATTCTAGGAGGATGTGATTTTTAAGGTAAGATTTTGCTTGATAGATAGTTGATAGACAATAGGAAAAAACATTGCCTTTTTTTTTGGCTAATTTGCTCCATGCAGAATTAACACTTTACCAAAAGACAAATTTTTAGACTTGTCCAACTTGGAAGCATTTGCAGACTATAAACTGAGGTAAAAGCTATGAAAAGTTCTTTAGAAAAGTAGAAAACATTATGGGAAATGGAGAAAATGCTGGTTATCAGCATTTGGATTTCTGGTACCAATATTTCAGGAGTTAGTTTCAGCTATAGAACACTTAGTTCCACTTTGGCTTTGCTGTTGGGAGTGAAGATCAAGATCAGACTATATACATGTATATTAAAAAGTCTTAACCCTTTATCATGCAATCCCGACTTTAATCGACCTTGAAAAGAAAGTTTTGAAAACATTGTAGGGAAAGGAGAAAATGCTGGTAACCAGCATTTTCTCCTTTTCCCACAATGTTTTCTACTCTTCCCAAACCAAATTTCAACTATTCAGTCACATTTATTTTGGTCATCTGCAAATGTTTCAATTTGGACCAGTTCAAAATTTTGTTGTTTGGTAAAGAGTTAAAAGGTAAACATTGTTGTCTTATCTAATTAACCCATAGAGGACCAAATTAACCTAATGATGGCTTTCAGTCTATAAACACAACCTAAAGAATTGCACTTTGAGGATTGCTCCCATCCAGAATGTCTAAGTGTAGATCAACAATCAGATTGCATGTTTAAGCATCTCAGATCTTAATTTACACAGGCTGCAAAGACAACTGTAGTGGTGAAAGAATTTTGGAGAGCTCACTTAACTCTTTACCACAAAATTATGACTTTCAACACCTCCGAAAGAGATGGCTTTTGAAAACATTGTGGGAAAAGGAGAAAATGCTGGTTACCAGCATTTTCTCCTTTTCCCACAATGTTTTCTATTTCTACCCTTTCCAAAACAAATTTCAAGTTTTGAGTCCCGTTTATTTTGTCGTCTGCAAGTGCTTTCAATTTGAACAAGTCTAGAGTTTTGTCGTTTGGTAAAGAGTCAAAGGGACTATAGTAATTAGGTTTGATCTCCATATTACATTTGGTTCTGTGACAACTGCATTTCGATCATACTACAGTTTTGCACTCTGCTGGGAAATACTTTTCGCTAATTACTGAATAGATCTTTCTAATTAACCCATAGCCTGCTGAATGAAAGACGTGAACCTTAATCCCTGGTTTTTACGACCCTGAGATAGAGGCCTTTTGAAAACATTGTCAGAAAAGGAGAAAATGCTGGTAAGCAGCATTTCTCCTTTTGCCTGAATGTTATCTACCCTGCTGGGAACAAATTTCAATTTGTGATTTACATTTTTTTTGTCGTCTGCAAGTGCTTTTTATTTTAACAAATCTAATATTTTGTCGCATGGTAAAGAGTTCAAGCAGATAGTTAAAAACATGATGGTATGCTGCTGTATGAAAGGTATTTTTTGAGGAAAGATATCTCCATATCAGGCAGTCTAGATCCAAGATCAGACTGCATGTCATATGCAGTCTCATTTTGATCTATTCTATCCACAAAAGGCCACTGAGTAGCTGTAAGCTACTCAAGGGCCACCTCTTCTCTATGTGAGAAAAATTATAGGTAAATCATATATCAAAAGTATCTGCAGACGACAAATTAAACTTGGCTTAAATGATGGTATGTCTGCAAAAGGGTCAAAGCTTTTTTTTGGAAAAGGAAGTAATGCTGGTTACCAGTATTTTCTCCTATATCCAAAAATGTTTTCAAAGGTTTTATGGTCTCCTAAACACATTTTTATTAGGGTAGTGCGCAAACATATAGGATTTTTCCTTGAATTAAAAAAAAACTTGGAAAGGAGAAAATAATGGTTACCAGCATTTTCTTCTAATCCCAAACTTATTTCCGCAACTTTCTCTTGTCAGGACTGCTATGACTTATGGAGTCTTAGGTAATGTGTGACACTTAGAGGAGTTGTGAAAGCGTTGAAATCACTGTTTGAAAAGGAGAGAATGCCGGTAATCGGCTACTGGTTATCAGTATTTTGTCATTTTTCCAAAAGATTTTCCAATGCTTTCTCTATCATGGCTGCCAAAACTTATGATAATTCGGGAACATGTTGACCGTTATCCTGCTGAATAAGTGAAATGAAACTTTCAGATCTATAGCAACAACCCAATTCCAATATTTCAAAGTTATATTTAGGTAAAAATATTTCCTCATTGGATAATGTAGATCCAAGATCAGACCACACATTCTGTGCAGTCTAATCTTTATCTACACTGCCTTGTAAAGGTTAGTGAATTGCATTTAACAGCCTAAGGGTTAACATTTAGAGTTTTTTTTGGAATCATACTCGCTTACATTGTAGACAATAAATCAAGATCAGGGCCTGTATTCACCAACCATTCTTAAGAATATTCTTAGTCTTATTATAAACAATCTTATTGGTTTAGCCTATCAAAAGTTGTGTTGCTTTCAAATTTAGAAAATTATGGAGACTGAGACCAAGAACGTTCTTAAGAATGGTTGGTGAATACGAGGCTGGGCCAGTATTCACCCACCATTCTTAATAATATTCTTAGTCCTATTACGTAAGAATTTCTGAATTTGACAGTAACACAACTTCTGATTGGCTAAACCATTTGGTTTAGCCAATCAGAAGTTGTGTTACTGTCAAATTTAGAAAATTCTGGAGACGGAGACTAAGAACGAAAGGTTGATGAATATGGGCCCTGAGCCCACATTCACCAACAATTCTCGAGAGTATTCTTAATCTAATTTTCCAAGAGTTTCTAAATTTGAAAGAAACACAAGTTCTGATTGGCTAAACTATTTGGTTTAGCCAATCAGAAGTGGTTTTATTTTCAAATTTAGAAAATGCTGGAGACCAAGACCAAGAACATTCTTAAGAATGGTTGGTGAATACAGGCCCTGAATGCATGAAATACTATTACACTTTTGTTTGCATAATTATTCACATCAGAAAAATGAAACACCATGTGTTTCTGTGGAAGCTAATTTTTCCTCTTCACACAAGTCTTGTCATATTGATTATTATACAGCATAGAAAAATGGAATGCTTTTCATATCTTGCATGCAAAAGGTTTTTCCCCCGCACCTTGTTTGACATAAGCGGATACCTTAATTGGTAGCCTCAAGGGCTTAAAAACTGGGTTTCCCTGCTTCCCAGCTTGGCTAATTTCTTGCTTGCTAGAAGATTTCTTTGCCTCTCATTGTTTAGACAATGAACATTGTTTAGACAATGTCTATGTGGGAAAGCAGCCAGTGCCTTAAAAAGAATGTTCTGCACAGTTCTGGTGGAAGTAGACCTGAATAGGTAGACTGGCAATAATTGTATAACTGAAAGAATGCTCAAAATAGTATTAGCCTCCCCACATAATCCTGACATTTATCGGCTCTAAGGAGGAAGGCTACGTGCAAACATTGTGGGACAAGGAGAAAATGCAGATAGTCAGCATTTCCTCCATTACTGCAATGTTTTCTAGATTTTCAAAAAAAAGTTTCAAGTTTCGAGTCAAATTTATTTTGTTGTCTGCAATATTGACGCTTTGAATTTGGACAAGTCTAAAATCTTATTGCCTGATAAAGAGTTAATTCTTCACCAAACAACAAAATGTTAGACTTGTTGAAATTGAAACCATTTGCAGATAGCAAATTTAATGGAACTTGAAAATTAAAGTTTGTTTGCAAAGGGTAGAAAACATTGTGGGAAAAGGAGAAAATGCTGATTATCAGCATTTTCTCGTTTTTTTCCCACAACGTATCAAATGGTTTCTTCCTCAGCGTCGGGAAAAATAGAGCTTGTATGGTAGAGAGTTAACTATTTACCACACAATGACAACTTTTCACACCCCTGAGGATTAACCCATTACCAAACGACAATATTTTAGACTGATCTAAATTGAAAGCATTTGCAGACGATAAAATTAAAGTCACTGAAAATTTGAAATTTGTTTTGTGAGGGTAGAAAACATTGTGGGAAAAGGAGAAAATGCTGTTTACCAGCATTTTCTCCTTTTCCCACAATGTTTTCGAAAGGCTTCTTTCTCAGAGGTGTCAAAAGTAGGGATTGTGTGGTAATGGGTTAAGCCTTTTGAAAACATTGTTAAGAAAGGAAATAATGCTGGTTACCAGCATTTCTTCCATTTCCCCACAAAGTTTTTTACTCTATCAAAGCAAAATTGCACCATTTGAGCCACTTTGAAATTGTCCTGATCTGCAAATGTTGTCAATTCAGATTGGTCTCAAATTTTGCTGTGTGGTAACGAGTTAACTCCTTACAACTATCCTATGCAAATTTAGACCTTTCCAAAATTTGTCATCTGATAAACAGAGATTTTGATGCTAAAAAAAACAGATTTTCTGCTACCAAAGAAACTTTAATGAAACTTCAGGCACCTTTCAAAGAAAATTTGAAAGATAAGCAAATTCTTGTAAATTATGCTGTTACAAATCAACTCTGTACCAGACAACAAAATTCTAGACAGGTCCAAATTAAAATCATTTACATTTGATGAAAATCTGATATGCCTCTTATGACTTCTTTAGAGAGAATAAAACATTGCATGAGAAGGAGAAAATGCTGACAACCAGCATTTTCTCTTTTTACCACATTGCTTTCAATTTTTTCTTTTAAACACTAGAAAAATACAGGATTGTTTGGTAAAGAGTTAACTTGATAGCCTACCACACAAACCTAAGTTTAAACGAACCTAACAAAGTGGGAAAAGATGAAAATACTAGTGAACAGCATTTTCTCCTTTTCCCACTATGTTTTCTAACCTGTCAAAAACAAATTCCATCCCATTTAAATCATCGTCTGCAAATACCTTCAATTTGGATTTGTGAAAAAATTTGTTGTTTGGTGAAGAGTTACTGTGCCAGAGTGTCTAGAAGTATTGTATGGGTTTTTGTGAAATATATTCATATTTTATATGGGTAATAAATCAACCAAGATAGATTCCTACATCAATATTCCAATGAGATTTAGCTCTTTACGGAGCAGTCTCAAGTCTTGACGACCCTAAGGAAAGATGCTTTTTGAAAATATTGTGGAAAAAGGAGAGAATGCTGATTGATAATAAGCACTTCCTCCTTTTTCAATAGTTTTTCTTCTACTTCTTCAAAGACCAATTAAGACCATTTTAGACCATTTAGGGTCTTGACGACCCTAAGGAAAGATGTTTTTGAAAATTTTGTTGAAAAAAGAGAGAAATGCTGATTACTAATCAGCACCTCCTCCTTTGTAACAGTGTTTCTTCTAGTACTTCAAAGACCAACTGAATCATTTGAGCAGCATTTATTTTGTTGTCTGCAATTAATTTTGTTGTCTTCAATTGTATTGAAATTGGACAAGTCTGGAGGTTTGTTATCAGGTAAAGATTTTATCACATGAATAACTTGAATCAAAGACAAATTTACAGTACATTCCATTAGTTATTCCCTGCCGAAGGTGGAGGGATATAGTTTTAGCGTTGTCTGTCTGCCCATCTGACTGTCTGTGTGTCTGTCCCTGTGAATATCCAATACCATTGGATGGAATTTCATGAAACTTTATGCTTGTGTACAATAACCCATTTTGCCGTGACATTTATTTTTTTTTATTTAACCCATTACCACACAATCCCTACGTTTAACACCCCTGTTAAAAAAGCCTTTTGAAAACGTGGGAAAAGGAGAAAATGCTGGTAACCAGCATTTTCTCCTTTTCCCACAATGTTTTCTTCCCTTCCCAAAACAAGTTTCAGTTCTTTAGTCACATTTATTTTGTCATCTGCAAATGCTTTCAGTTCGGACCAGTCTAAAATTTTGTCTTTTGGTAAAGAGTTAATGCAAAAATGGCTCACTGGGAGCGATTTTTAAGTTACACATTTTTTTCAAGGGGTGGGGGGGGGAAGATATCATTTCAGCAGAATTGCTTGTTTAAGTTAACTTTTGGATAATTTCTCATTTCACAACAAAGACAAGTTTTATTTTCCTCACCAAAGAAAATACATGTTATAGTCTCTTCCAAATTAAAACTACAGGTAGATGACAAAGTGGTTTGACACAATGGGGTTTAGTTTTGAAATGATAAAACAAAACAATGTTGAAAAATGGAAAGATGCTGCTTGTCAGGAGTTTTCCAACAGCAAAGTAGCTGATTGCTTTGAAAAAAGTGGTGTACAAAATACTGTTGTAAGGGAGTCCATAAAGCATGGGTAGACCGTGAACATTTTATTACATTGATGTTGAAAATTTCATTAAAGAGCAATGAAACATTGTCTTCAGCATTGTAAAAACAATGATTTAGTAAAGGGTTAACTCTTTACTAAACAACAAAAGTTTAGACTGGTCCAAATTTCTACCATGCAGGAAACAAAGTTCAGTTTTTGAAGTAGATCTATGTTTATTTTGTCATTTCGGACCAGTTTCAAATTTTGTCATTTGGTAAAGAGTTAAATGGTTAACTCTTTACCAGATGACAAAATTTTAGCCTTGTCGAAAGTGAAACCATTTGGAGATGACAATTTCAGTGTGGCTCAAATGGTGCAATTTTTCATTGACAAGAGAGAAAACATTGTGCGAAGAGGAGAAAATACTGGTTAACAGCATTTTCTCTTTTTTCCACAATGTTTTCAAAAGGCTTCTTTCCCAGGGTTGTTAAAAGTCAGGGTAGTGTGGTAAAGAGTTAACCTATTACCACACAATCCATACTTTTGACGCCCCTGAGAAAGAAGCCTTATAAAAATACTGTGGGAAAAGGAGAAAATGCTTGAAACCAGCATTTTCTCCTTTTCCCACAGAGTTTTCCTGCCCTTCCCAGAACAACTTTCAATTTTTCAGTCACCTTTATTTTGTCGTCTGCAAACGCTTTCAATTTGAACCAGTCTAAAATTTTGTCGTGTTGTAAAGGGTTAAGCAATGAGTAAAATCAGTTTGATACGGAATGGTTTTGGGACTTGAGGTTCTTTGGTAATTGGCTGTCATAGCCAGACTTAAATAATGACCAAAGTTGTGAAAGCCAGTTTCATAAACAATCTATTATGTTTCCAAACCATTAAGCTTTTGAAGTAATTTCAGATTTCCTTGTCTTTCTTTGAAAAACCTAGAAACAGGATGAGGAGGGAGGACAGAAAATCATTTTTTCAGGTCTTAATGTTTTGTTTTCTAGCTCAGCTGTTTTCGAAGAAATGGAGAGTTATTGTCATAGCCCGTGTTTTGTGGTCATGTGAAAACATTTTGTAATATCCTGTTGTTACTAAAGTTTTTACCAAACAACAAAAATTTAGACTGGTCCAAATTAAACACATGTACAAATAAAATGTATCTCAAAAAACATTGAAATTTGTTTCCAGCAGGATAAAAAACATTGTGGGGAAAGGAGAAAATGCTGGTTACCAGCATTTTCTCCCTTTCCCACAATGTTTTCAAAAGGCTTCAATCTCAGGATCATAAAAAACTTGGTTAACACATAACAAACACTATCCCTATTTTTGATGCCCCTGAGAAAGATGCCTTTGGAAAACATTGTGGGAAAAGGAGAAAATGCTGGTAACCATCATTTTCTCCTTTTCCCACAATGTTTCCTACCCTCATAAAAGAAATTTCAAATTTTCAGCTACTTTTATTTTGTCATCTGCAAATGTTTTCAATTTGGACAGGCCTAAAATTTTGTCGTTTGGTAATGAGTTAAGTATTTATTTCCAACTAAGACAAGTTGTAAACTATCAAAAGGGGCACTCATACTACAGTGGCAGGTAACCATAAAAATATTTTTGGCATAGTTATGCCCCTTTTTACAACTAAAAATTTGCACAAAAACTTGAACTTTGACATTTTGTTATATCTCTACTGAAGATATTTACTTGAAACTTAGACAAGTATTTTATTATCTAAAGAGGGAGTCACACAACAAGGGCAGGTAACTATCAAATATTTTTGACTCAGTTAAGCACCTTTTTTTGACTTAAAATTTTCACTGAAAATCAAGCACTTGCACCCGCAATCTTAGTGCTTTTGTTTAGCCTACTTTCATACATATATTGCTGTGCATTGTTGTCTCTGTTATTATGATACATATTTCATTTGCGCATTGTTAAGTACAATTGGTTGATAAATTTCTCATAAAAGAAATCGTGCAATAATAAAATCATCAACCATTATTATGTAAGATTGCATAGGAGAAAATTGTGCATGCATGTACCATCTTGTGCATTCTTGCTTATCAATAGTACAAAAAGGTGCAAAAATGGAAATTGACCTCCCATGTAGTTAACTCTTACCACACGACAATATTTCAGACTGGTCCAAGTTGAAAGCATTTGCAGACGACAAAATAAAAGTGACTGAAATTTTGAAATTCGTTTTGTGAAGGGTAGAAAACATTGTGGGAAAGGGAGAAAATGCTGGTTACCAGCATTTTCTCCTTTTCCCACAATGTTTTCTAAAGGCTTCTTTCACAGCGGCATCAAAAGTAGGGATTGTGTGGCAATGGGTTAAAGTGGTTTTCTTGACATAGTTGCCTTTGCAGGCAGGGTAGATCAAGATCAGACTGCAAGTTTTATGCAGTCTGGTCTATTAAGATCAAACTGCAAAAATCATGCAGTCTGATCTTTGATCTGTGCTGCCCACTTTGCAAAAAAAACATTACAGACAAAAGCAGCCGTGAAATCGCAATTATCTAGGTCTTTTCCTAAGCTGAAATATCCCCTGGGTTTATTTGTTGCTTTAAGAGCTAACTCTTTACCAGAAAACAAAAGTTCACACTGGTCCAAACTGACAGCATTTGCAGTCAACAAATTGAAGGTACTATCAAAACGCGATAACTGTGGCCTTTGTTTACAAACACTGGATCAGTTCAAAACATTCAAATAGGGAATACCAGGGACGAAGCAGTTACTTATTGGTAACTTTCAACAAAGACGTGCAAGTAATGCTGTGGTGCAGTGGTCAAAGGGACTCTGCTACCGCCCAAACGGATCGAGTTAGAGTCGCAGACAGAATTTTTTTTTTCAGTAAAGCAACTGTTTTTTTTTTTTAAGCCAAGTCAATGGTTACATTATTTTTTATGACACCATAGTGAATATTTTTACTTTTACTTTGTAGTTTCATTCATATTTAATTGACATGACACAAGATTGCACATTGATCCTTCGAAAGTTGGGAAAAATTAACCAAGACATTTCTTGTACAGGAATTGATGCTAGAAATAGCCTTGTGATTTAGACTTTAGAGATGACTAAAGCCACAAATTTCTGGCTACTAGTTTTCTTCCTGTTTCATGGCTTTGACAGAAGAGACATATCTGTAGACTCACTAAAGTTGGGAACTTATGCATCTCGGAAGCTTGACTGCTCAAGGATTTAAATTGAAACACCAGTGGAACGGAACCACTTGTGAACTAAAGCAACCTGAACGGAAAAGTTACTGTAGATGTGCGGTCTTAGCAGAATATTTTTTTTTTTTAAAAAAAGCAGACATTGCAGTTCAAGAAACCTGTGAGCAGTTCAGTGACGAGGAAGCAACAAATAATCGGAATGTTAAGAGGGTTAGGGTACCGATAAGGCCAGTGAAAATGAAGCAAGTTCCTTCACTGCCAGAGCACGGGATGAGAGTTGCACACTTATCATTTTATTGTTGAGTCGGTCATATAGATGCTTTAAAAAAAGAAGAATAAAATTAATAAGAATAAAATGTAACAAAAGAAAATCAATGACAAAAAAAAAAAAAATGTACACGTCTAAAAAAGGAAGAAGAAAGGATAAAGAAAAGAAACATAAAAGACATTCAAACAAGGAAAAGAAAAGTATGGAGAGGAAAAAAAGAAAAGTAAAGCGAAAACCGAAAAAAGTAATGCAACATGCTTTCTTTAAAAAAAAGGTAGGTATGACGGCTCGAACGAGGATCGCCGGCTTTAGAGGCAGTGATGTTATTCATTACACCACTGCTCGCTTAGTACAATAGAGAACTTGTTAAAGTTTTAAGCCTTTTCAATTTACATTTTAACTAAAATTATCGGATAATTTACCCGTCCTTCCCGTATACGAAAATAGAATGGTCTGAATTATTGTAAACAAGGGCCATGGTTATTGCGTTCCATTAATACCCCAAATACCAAATATGACCTTGTTTGGGTAGAAAACGATGCACGAAAACATTTTCTCTTCATCCCAAAATGTTTTCAAAAACTTCGTTCTCTAGGTCGTTAAAAGCTGGGCATTCTGTGGTAAAGGATTAAATGATATTAACCCATTACCACACAATCCCTACTTTTGACGCCCCTGAGAAAAGAGCCTTTTGAAAACATTGTGGGAAAAGGAGAAAATGCTGGTAACCAGCATTTTCTCCTTTTCCCACAAAGTTTTCTACCCTTCACAAAACAAATTTCAAATTTTCAGTCACCTTTATTTTGTTGTCTGCAAATGCTTTCAATTTGGAGCAGTCTAAATTATTGTTGTTTGGTAATGAGTTAAATCATTAGACCTATCTTCCTTTGCAAGGTCAAGCCTTTAGTTTGTGCCTTAGAGATTTACATATGAAAATTTCCACAAGACCTAACATGTAGCAACGGTTAACCACCCTTTTATGAAGCATTTTCGATTGGTCCTCTTTGAAAGTCAAGTAATTTTGAAATATTTTGGTGTAGGAAAAATTGCTCCTATTGAAGCAAACAATAATGGTCTTTGCTGTCATGTTTTTCTCTCTTTACATACTAAACCTCAATGAATTTATGTTGGTGATCCACATTTTTATGACCATTAGTTCAGCCTTTTTTTTCCCTCCTAATATGTTCAAGTCTCATTAAGAGTAAAACATAGACTGGTAGTTTTATCCCTGTGATTTATTTGTCAAAGTGATTAGAGACAAGCCCCTGAGGAACATTGATTGTCAGGTTGGGGGATTTGGTGAAACCAGTCTGGTAGTCACAGACTGTCACTCTGACAGGTTATTGCTAGATCCCTGTTATTTATGAAGATTGAATCCCATTTTTTCCATTTTTTACTTGTCAAGTCTCCAGTTTTAGGCTATAGTAAAAAACTGTGAAGAGCAATTTTTAAGCACTGAATCATGCTTACATTTTATTAATGAGAAGCAGCAATTAGTTCTAGGAAAGCATACTTTTAGTCTGGTTGGTAGTTAGGTCTGTTGACTACATGTCATTAGCGTTAACCTTTTACTACAAAGTCCCAACTTTTAACTACTGTGATGTAGAAGATTTTTTAAACGTTGTTCGGAAAAGCAAAAAATGCTGGGCCACCCTTGGCAAAGGAAAAAAAAGTTTATGTGAGAAAAGGAAAAACCTCTTCAAATCAATTTTCTAAACGTTACCGCAACAGTCCACAACATATTGCAGAAAAAAATAGTGCTAGCTTACAATGGAACCATTCTGTTTCATCTTGCTAATGAAAAGATAGATTTCAATAAGGTTTCCTCTATGTATGGGAATATGTATGGGGTGGATTCCTGAGCTACCGGTATTTCATGGAATGCTTTCATTAAAGCACACCATAATATACTTGATTCATATTGTCCAATGGTACAAAAGTAAGGGTAATTATTGTCATCAAGTTCTAGTGACAACTAAAAGTGAAACTGACAAATTTTAATGTTACCTATTTCATACTTGTTTCAGATTATATCAACTCTTTACCAAACAACAATTAGTGATTCAAAAAACAGGGAGTAATGGTTTTTCAAAATCCACTATTTCTCTCCCAAACCCTGTGTTGTGGGTACTCATTAGAATCGTCTCAATAGGGTTTAGTGGAGATTTAACCCTTTACTCCACAAATACTCATTTCTACGCATTGCTTGTAGGAGCCTTTGGAAAACATTGTGGCAAAAGGTGAAATTGCTTGTGACGAGCAATTTCACCTTTTGCCACAATGTTTTCTATGCTATCAGAAGGTGTCATATACACATAAGAAACAGCTTCATCCTTGCTGTTATTTAGGGTCAATTAGAGATACCATAGAAATGCCTCACTGGGTAAAGGGTTAATATTTTCAATTTTGAAATCAAAATCAATCTGTCTATCTGGAGCTCTGAACAATGATTAAGACTTGTCAAAAGTGAAAGCTTTTGCATACGCCAAACCTAATGTGGCACAAGAGATAGGGTTTTTATCACAAAAAGTAGAAAACATTGTAGGAAAAGTAGAAAATGCTGGTTACCAGTATTTTCTTCTTTTCCCACAATATTTTTGAAGGTGTTGTGCAACATTGTTAGAATGCATGATTTTGTGGTTAGGGTTGATGATTTTTGTGGAGATTTTGTGTCAAAATTCTTACAAAAAATGTCATTCCTTTGTTATAAAGCTCATTAACATTCATAAATTTGCCATGTGTACAAAAAAGATTCATAAAGATTCACTCTGAAAATGTTAAAACATTTAACTCTCTACAATAAAAATGAAGTCTGTTCAAAGTGAACATATTTGTAGGCTAAAATTTGGATTCAACAAAACAGAAATTTGTCTATGGAATGATAGAAATTATTGTGGGTAAAGGAGAAAATGCCATTTACCAGCATTTTCTCCTTTTCCCATAATGTTTTATGAATCATTAAACCTCAGGATCTTTTTAATGCTTGATTATTTTGTAAAATATCAAGACGAAACTATAATAAACAATAACAAAATGGCAAAACCATTAGATATTAGACAAGATGTTTATGTTCAGTTTCTCACTTCGATATTTAGCATAATATTGCAGTATGATTGGCAACAAATGTCATTCCTGATCAAGTTACGCTTTTGAAAAATCTTTCACTTGGCCTTTAGGGAGCTGCGAATAAAGTCAACAGGTTTCTTTTAACCCTTTGCCAAGCAATCCCTAGTTTTTACAACCCTGAGATAAGAGCCTTTTAAAAACATTGTAGGAAAAGGAGAAAATGCTGGTTACCAGCATTTTCTCCTTTTCCCACAATGTTTTCTACCCTGCTGGAAACAAATTTCAATTTTTGAGTCAAGCGCTTTCAATTTGGACCTGTCTAAAATTTCGTTGTTTTGTAAAGAGTTAAAATCTACTAATGGGATTTAGCTTAATGCAGTATTATGGTTCCTTTTGTCAGTAGTGTTCCAGGAAAGCAGACAAGGATCAGACTGCATCTTTTGGCCAGTCTGATCTTCAGTTTCATAGGCTGCAAAGGTAATGGTAGTCATGAAAGGCACTTATTCATTACCAAACTACAACATTCTAGGCTTATCCAAAACGAAAACATTTGCAGAAGACAAAATAAAAGTGACTGAAAATTTGAAATTTGTTTTGTGAAGGGTAGAAAACATTGTGGGAAAAGGAGAAAATGCTGGTTTCCAGCATTTTCTCCTTTTCCAACAATGTTTTCTCAAGGCTTCTTTTTCAGGGTCATCAAAAGTAGGGACTGTGTGGTAATGGGTTAACTCTGGTCCGAATTGAAAGCATTTGCAGATGACAAAATAAAAGTGACTGAAAATTTGAAATTTGTTTTGTGAAGGGTAGAAAACATTGTGGGAAAAGGAGAAAATGTTGGTTACCAGCATTTTCTCCTTTTCCCATAGTGTTTTCAAAAGGCTTCTATCTCAGAGGCGTCAAAAGTAGGGATTGTGTGGTAATGGGTTAAGGGCTAAAATTCAGGGCCTTGTTTCTTGCCTTATATAGCATTATCATTGCTGCAGTATAACTGGGAGCAGATGTCATTCTCGATCAAGTGGGTATTCTATCTTTGACATAGAATTAAGGGACTTTACTCAAAATCCATTCTGTAGAATCTACCTCCTAAGTCTTACAGTTTCTTGATGCCTTGATTAAATCTTTACCACACCATCCTGACTTTTAATTACCCCGAGAAATAAGCCTTTTGAAAACATTGTGTGTAAAGGAGAAAATGATGGTGACCAGCATTTTCTCCTTTTCCCACAATGTTTTCAACCCTTCACAAAACAGATTTCAAATTTTCAGTCACTTTTATTTTGTCGTCTGCCAATTCTTTCAATTTGGACAAACCTAAATTTTGTCGTTAGGTAATGAGTTAATTTACTACTGCATAAGAAAAATGCATTTTCTCAAAGGCTAAATACACATTTCCTCTGCATAATAAAGAGGCTGGTAGTAATCTTGATTAGAGCAGTAGACTGTAGATCAAGATCAGACTGCACATTCTCAGCAATCTGATCTTGATCTACACTGTCTACAAAAGCTTCTGGCATTGTCCTTGGTATGGAAAGAGTGGGCTAGTAGTTAGTATATCAGAAATTTGTTACTTGCTAAATCTAGTTTCTAGACTTCAAGCAAAATTAAGAACACAACGAAGCATGATAGCCTTGGGCCCGTATTCACCAACCATTCTTGAGAACATTCTTTGTCTTACTCTCCAGAATTTTCTACGTTTGTAAGTAACACAACTTCTGATTGGCTAAACTGAATGGTGTAGCCAATCAGAAGTTGTGTTACTTACAAATGTAGAAAACCTTTGAGAATGAGACTAAGAATATTCTTAAGAACTGTTGGTGAATATGGGCCCTGGTCAAGTTGAGAAAATTTCTTCAAAGCTGAACACTAGTTTGACGATCGTTCACTGTTGAATCCCATTGATTCATGATTTTCTAAAATTTTAATGATAACTAGGTCACAATCCTTATAGAAAAATGAATATGAAGTATTTTCTTCTTTTCCTAAAATATTTTCTATCCTTTCACACATGAACATTGCATCATTGGAAACACATCAAATTTGGCATCTGCAAGGTCTTTCAATATAGTATGTTCTAATACATTGTCATTTAGTAAAGACTAAACTCTACCACACAACACAAATGTAGACTTCAGCAAGTTAATTGTTTACCACACAACAAAATCTTAGACTTGTACAAACTTAAAGCATTTGAAGACAAAAATATAAGCATGCCTCAAATGATGAAATTTGTCTCTGATAGGATAGAAAACATTATGGGAAAAGGAGAAAATGCTGGTTACCAGCATTTTCTCCTTTTCCCCATAGTGTTTTCAAAAGGCTCTTCCTCAGGGGTGTTAAAAGTCGGGAATGTGCAGTGAAGGGTTAAAAAGCATAAAATTTGCTTCTTAAATGATGGAATTTGTTTTTGATAGGTTAGAAAACATGGGAAACGGAGAAAATGTCAGCATTTTCTCCTTTCTTGTTTATGTTTTCAAAAGGTTTCTTCCTCAAGGTTGTTAAACTATGGATTGTGTGGTACAGAGTTAAATGATACACCTGTCACTTACTGAAGTTGTACCTATGACTGATCTATGGCTTGGAAAGATCTCTGAGCAAAATACCAGTTTAAAAAAAACAGCAGGAATGGATGAATAGGTGCACTGGATGTTGTAACTTAATGAATGATATTGAAAATAGTATGACTCATCGAACGATTAAACACACAAGTCTATTACATGCATATTTACAATAGACAAGGATCATATACAGGGGTGTAGCTATGTATTTTTTTGAATGGTACAGCTAACAGTGAGGAATCTGGGTGTTACTTAGACCCCCAGCAGGTCCAGGGCAGTGTCCTGGTTGGGGAACCTGGGAGTCTAAGCTCCCAGGAAGTTCAAGCATTCTAGAGTTTTTTTCTTGAAAGCTTTTAAACATAATTCTAAGAGAGCATATCCTTTTCCCACAATGTTTTCAAAAGGCTTCTTCCTCAGGGTCATGAAAACCAGAGGTTGTTTGGTAAAGGTTTAACTCTTTACCACAGGAGAAAATTTTAGACTGGTCCAAATTGAAAGCATTTGCAGACGACAAAATAAAGGTGACTAGAAAATAGACATTTGTTCTGGGAAGGATAAAAAACACTGTGGGAAAAGGAGTAAATGCTGGTTACCAGCATTTTCTCCTTTTCCCATAGTGTTTTTAAAAGGCTTCTTTCTTAGGGGCATCAAAAGTAGGAATTGTGTGGTAATGGGTTAATTGGTAAATTATTGGTGCAGCCCGAGGCATACCCCTTACACTGGTAACTATGCCTCTGCTATACATGGAGATAAAGGGAAGAGTAAAGTCAGATCTCAATGGAAAGACATTTAAAGATTTTCCTAGGTTTCCTGTTTTATTTTTATGGTGGTATTTTACATAAAATTTACTTTTTAAGGATTCAAGAATGTTTTTATTTCAAATCCGTCCATAGATATGGAATCAGAACAGAATTTATAGAAAGTTCTGACACCCAGTACTTTGAAATAACTAAAATAAACTTCAGTGTTCCCAGATCAAATGTAAAAGATTGAAACACCACAGGACATCTAGACAGAAAATTTGAGTGCTAGAAAAACAGGCCATTTGAAGGTAAAAACTTTCAACCCATAGTTTATTCATTACCAAATGACAAAATTTTACACTGGTCCAAACTGAAAGCACTAATTTTGCAGATGTAAAATAAATGTAACTCAAAAGTTTAAATTTGTTTCCAGCAGGGTAGAAAAAATTGTGCGAAAGCCTGCAAGCCTGGAAAGGGGAGGACAAAGATAGGGAATTCCAGAGAACTGAGTTTGTGGCACACTTTCTCCCTCGAAATGAATGAATGAATGAAATGAAAAACAAAGTTGTTTAACTTATCCTAAAAATATGCAGCACAAATGATTGAATACAATTATTTTTTTCTATGAAATGGAACATTACTATGGTGCGCTGGAAAGATAAAAAAGAGTAGTGCTCATTCCAAAAATATAAAATTGAATCTACATCTGAAATAAAAGTTATGTTATATATTATTGGCTAAACTAAACAAGATGTTCAGGTCTATTTAATATTTCTTTCACCAAGGCATCTCAGGTCTTTTTGTAGGATGTGTCTAGGAAACTAACCAATTTCTGGACTTGTTTGTTTTTGTGAGCCATGGTTGAGCCCAAACTGTCTGAGTACTTCTCTCCTGACCCTTGCAGGGTGTGGTTGCTCTGGTCATGCATAGCCGTTTGTTTTCTTCCTCTCTGGCAATAACATCTGCATACTGCAAATGTAACATTATCAACAACAATCAGTCTTCTCAACAATCAGTCTTCAAGAAAAACAATGGACAGTCATGGCCCACTCATACTCATCGAGGTCCAATTGCAGCTCTGCCTCAGATCTGATCATAAAGCATTTCGCAACAACACACATATCTAGACTTACCCACACATATCTGCTAGTATCGTCATTGTTATAACTCATGACCCTTGTCTGTGATAAACATTCAATCACAAAGTTTAACAGGTTAATCTTTTTGGATCAGAACGGATCATACAGGAACGTAAGAGCAGAAATAGGCCATCTGCAATTACCTCTGTACCAAACAACAAAATTTTGGACTAGTTAAAATCAAAGCATTTGCAGATGACAATATAAATGTGAATCAAAAATTGAAATTTTATTTGGAAAGGTTATTAAACATTGTGAGAAAAGGAGAAAATGCTGGTTACCAACATTTTCTCCTTTTCTGGCAATGTTTTTAAAGGCTTTCTTTTTCAGGGTCGTTAAAAGTCGGGATTGTGTGGTAAAGAGTTAAACCGCATCCAAGCGCAACTCATTGTTTCCTCATGTATCCACATGTATCATCTCATATCAAAACCACAAAAATTCCCAAAGTTTCACGATTAGCTGCAGATAGAGAATCATGGCATTTTTGAAAGAGTAGAAAACATTGTTGGAAAAGCAGAAATGCTGGTTACTAGCATTTTCTCCTTTTCCAACATTGTTTTTGGGTCATTTAACTCTTTACCACACAATCCTGACTTTTAACTCATAGCCACACAAAATTTTAGACTAGTCCAAATTGAAAGCATTTGCAGACAACAAAAATGTGACAGAAAAATTGAAATTTGCCCTTGGAAGGGTAGAAAACATTGTCGGAATAGGAAAAAATACTGGTTACCAGCATTTTCTCCTATTCTTACAATGTTATCAAATGCCTTCTTTCTCAGGGTCGTAGAAAATTGGGATTGTGTGCTAAAGGGTTGGCCCTGAGAAAGAAACAGAGGTAAGACCAATCTTTGATAGAGAAACATCAATACTAATTGCTTTCAATAATATCAATTTCACGTTTTCAGGGAAAGGTATCAGTTAAAGATGAAGTCAATCATTTAGTATTTTCTTCATTAAAACGAAATGCCACATGCTACCATGACGATAAGGTTTCAATTATGTCACAGAAAACATGAACTGGTGTCAAGTGTCATTAACTCTTGACCAAACAATCCCTATCATAATGTTTTTCTGAATCTGAAATATTCTTCCATAAATTACTGAAGAAAAAAGTGAATTTGATGGTGACCCATGACTGTTCCCATATTGTTATCTATCAGTCTGGAAAACATTGTGGGAAAGAAAGCACTGTTAAATGCATTTATTTGCAGAATGTTTTTAATACTGTTAAGATATGAAAAATATTAGGGAGATGACAATCTTTTATTGTGTTTTCGGGCCATATATAAATTGCTGGCAGAAAAAGAGAATTTTAAGATTTGGCAAAAAGTAAACAGACACAGCTAGCTACCCGATAGGTTTTAATCTTGTTTTGAAATTAATTTCTCTGTCAGCAACTAACACAAGAACTGACTATACAACGAAAGGTTGTCATCTTCACAATAATTTCCATACTTTTAAATAGTATGATATAAACACCCAGCTTTATTTACTTAGGGGCTTTATTGTCACTTTAAATGTGGCTGAAATGATTTGATTTGTTTCTCGAGGATCAGAAGCATTATGGGAAAAGGAGAAAATGCTGGTTACCATCATTTTCTCCTTTTCCCACAGTGTTTTTGAAAAAGCTTTTTTTCTCAGAGTTGTTAAAACTTGAAATTGTTCTGTAAAAGGTTATGGAACACAGAACATACTTTTTAGTGAGTACTGGAGGCATGGTGTTCCACTCACTTAAATCCCTGTAGAATTATATTCATGGCTTTTTTCACTGACACCCAAAAACAATTGAGTTACTTTCAAGGAAAATCAATTGACTTTGAAGTAGCTATGCTCATTTTAGGAATATAGCAAAAAAACTAAACTCCAGGAGACATGGTGCTCCTGTTTATTAACCCTTTAAAACACAGCAGAATTTTAGACCAATCCAAATCAAAAGCATTTTGTAAGCAGTAACTTCATAGTGGCTCAAATGATGTAATTTTTCTGTGATAGAGTAGAAAACTTTGTTGGAAAAGGAGAAAATGTTGGTTACCAGCATTTTTTCCTTTTCCCACAAAGTTTTCTGAGGCCTTTTCATCTGTGGCGTTAGAAAGTCGTCATTGTGTGGTAAAGAGTTAACACTGTGAGACACCAAACTTTGAGATGTGCAACAGGAACAAAGAAAATACTGGTAACCCATGTCTTCACATTTTTCCACACTGTTTCAAAAAGTTTTGTCCAGGTTATTATCCTGTTTACAACATAATCCTGAATTTTAACAGCCCTGAGAAAAAGCATTTTGAAAACATGATGGGAAAAGTAAATATTTCTGGTATCCAGCATTTTCTACTTGTCCCGCAATATTTTCTGCCTAGACAAGTACCATATATTGAGTCACAGATTGAGTTTTAATCTGGAAGGTGTTACTCAAGGACCTTTTGCAGACAGCGTTGATCAAGATCAAACTGCACAGATGGTTTTGAAGTAGGTATGTTTGGGTTTTTATACTCCATCTGAAAGTTTCATGTTAGTTATTTAACCCTTTACTCCACAGATACTCGTTTCTACGCATTGCTTGTAGGAGCCTTCGGAAAACATTGTGGCAAAAGGTGAAATTGCTCGTGATGAGCAATTTCACCTTTTGTCACAATGTTTTCTATGCTATCAAAAGATGTCGTATACACACAAGAAACGTCTTCATCCTTGCTATTTTTTAGGGTCATTTAGAGATACCATGGAAATGTTAACATGTTAACCTTTTACCAGACAAATACAATTTAGCCTTTTCCAAACTGAAAGCATTTGCAGACAATTTCAATGTGGCTCAGATCATGGTGCAATTTTTCCTTGATAGAGTAAAACACTTTGTGAAACAAGGAGAAAATGCTTTCAAATGGCTTCTTTCACAGGGGCATTAAAAGCTTCATGGTGTGGTAATGGGTTTGAGAACTAATTGTTATTTGCAAAATTGATACTCTTGAATTTGGATGAGTCTAAAATTTTCTTAGTAGGTAAAGGATTAGAAACTTTTTTGGTAACAATCTAATTCCTCCAGAGTTGCTCAACCTTTTTTCTCCGGCACCAAAAAAAACCAATAAACTTACTTTCAATTGAATTTAAAATTTTCAATTCCCATATCGGTATGTAACATTGGAAGTATATATTTAATATTTTGTTGTAACTTTCCTGGTCTTGGTCTCTGATTTGAGCAAAGGCCGAGCGACATGTCATTATTCTCTTGAGCTGCAAGAAGCCAATACATGTACAAGCACTGGGATGATAATCCTTTTATTATATACCTGCAGCAGTTACTTTCAATGACAAAATATTGCAATTGTTGACCTTTTATTCAAAAAGGGTGAATAACATAAAAATAAATAAATTTGCATAATGACTTTGTTTTTATGAATGTTGGATGAATATCATAGTGTAGCATTTCGACATATCAAATTGCAAATCAATGCATGCATCGGAACTCCAAATACAAGGAGTGATTTTGATTTTGAAATTAAAAATATTTATCATTGTCCACCAAACCCTATGTCACGGGTACTCATTAGAATCATGTCTACAAGACAATTCTAATGAATACCCACACATAGAGTTTGAAAGAGAAATAATGGGTTTGGATTACCATCACCCCCCCCTATCTGGAAGTCTGATGCATTAACTTTGATTTTATCAAAGACAGCTGGTTTTCATTTTGTAAAAGAAATGGCACAGAAATTTTAAGAAAGATAGAAATACAATTCTAGCATGACACATGGAATCGGCACTATAAACATGGAGCAACAAAAGAGTGGTAAAATCTGTTATTCAATATAGAGTTTATTGAACAATAAACCACTATAGAACGAAGATTAATTTTTAACTCTTTACCACACAATCCTGACTTTTAACGACCCTGAGAAAAAAGCCTATTAAAAACGTAGGAAAAGGAGAAAATGTTGGTAACCAGCATTTTTGCCTTTTCCCTCAATGTTTTCAACCCTTTCCAGTACAAATTTCAATTTTGTGAGCCATACTTAGGTTGTTGTCTGCAAATACTTTTAATTTGGACTGGTTTACAATTTTGTTGTTTGGTAAAGAGTTACGTAGCAAACAGTAGATAGAGTTACTGATCAGTTTTAACCTGTTACTACACAACAAAATTTAGACACGTCTCAAATGAAAAGCATTCGCAGCCGACAATTTTGGAATGGCTCAAACAATACAATATTCTTTGATAAGATAGAGAACTTGGTGAGAAAAGGAGAAAATGCTAGTCAACAGCATTTTCTCCATTTCCTACCATGTTTTCAAAAGGTTTCTTCATTAAGTATCAGCATATTGTTGTAAAAGGTTATTCTTCCTGGTTTTTACAACCCTCAGATAGAAGCGTTTTAAAAACATTGTGGGAAATTGAGAAAATGCTGGTAACCAACATTTTCTCCTTTTCTCACAATTTTTCCTACCCTTCCCAAAACGGATTTCAAATTTTTGAGTCACTTCGATTTGTCGTCTGCAAATGCTATTTATGTGGACCAGTCTAAAATTTAGTTGTCTAGTAAAGGGTTGAAACTTGTGTGCTCAATTCCCACAAGAGGCAATCTTTTTCTTAAGGTAAAAGTTCTTCAGCAATTTTTTCTTTTAATCTTTAACCAGTTACCACACACCAAAAATTTAGAACTGTCCAAATTGAAAGCATCTGCAGAGGACAATTTCAAAGTGGCGGAAATGGTGCAATTTTGCTTTGATAGGGTAGAAAACTTTGTTGGAAAAGGAGAAAATGCTGGTTACCGGCATTGTCTCCTTTTCCCACAATGTTTTCAAATGGATTCTTCCCAGCGGTGTTAAAATTTGTTATTGAGTCATAAATCGTTAACTAAATAAGGTAAACTATAGTCTATAAAGGTCTATACCTTAGAAACATTGCAATTAGCCTACCTCCCTTTTCCTCGAGAGACAGACTGTCATGCAATTAAGAACTGAATAAGTCACTGGTTTTACAAAATCATTTGAACTTTTGACCAATAATTGGATATGTTACAAATACTAAAGTCTTTTTTGGGTCTAATTTTAGAATTCTACCCCTAAAAAATAACTATTTGGCAGTATCCATTTAGTTCGGCAGTCAGGAATAACATTCCTGTGACATTCTGAAAGTTCTGAAGACTTGAAATACAATATAGAGTGGTTTGTCAATGCTGGCTGCAAGTTCTCCTACAGAATTTTGAATATTGCACAGTAATACATCTACAGGGAGAAATAATTATCTTTATAATCATAATTTTTGCATCCAAGTAAAAACAACATTAAAATAAATTTAAAAAAAAAAAACTTTTGCAAAAAGAGTAATTTAAACATCATTATTTGGTGGTTTTTGTCATTCCATTAACTCTTTACCACACGAGAAAATTTTTGACTGGTCCAAATTGAGAAGGTATAAAACACTGTGGGAAAAGGAGAAAATGCTGGTTACCAGCATTTTCTTTTTTTCCCACGGTGTTTTCAAACGGCTTCTTTCTCAGGGACATCAAAAGTAGGGATTGTGTGGTAATGGGTTAACAATGAATTGTACTCTTTTGATGTCCATAATTCGTTAGTGACGGGAACAATGAAACATTTGAAATATGGATGTGTGGGTAGAATTACATATTAATTATTTTTATTTATTCTTTAATTTGTCTAAAGGTTTTTGACATATCCATATTAGAACATATTTGCACATGACAAACAAAGATGGTTAACTTTCAAAGCCCTCAGACTAAGCAGCCAAAGATAAACAGTACTTAAGGTTTTGAAAATGCATTTTCATATAAATTTATCTGTTTAACTCATTTCCAAATGACACAGTCTTAGGTTTGTCCAAATCAAAAGCATTTGCAGACGACAAAATAAAAGTGACTGAAAATTTGAAATTTGTTTTGTGAAGGGTAGAAAACATTGTGAGAAAAGGAGAAAATGCTTGTTACCAGCACTTTCTCCCTTTCCCCCAATGTTTTCTAAAGGCTTCTTTTTCAGGGGCGTCAAAAATAGGGATTCTGTGGTACTGGGTTAAAAGTATGATGATGACAATCTTTTACTGTATGGTTCGTGCAAGTATTAGTTGCTTGGAGGAAAATGAATCTTAACAAAGTAACTGTTGCCAGTTTGCTCTATCTTTTGTTCACTTTATACATGATTTTGAAATTCATTTTTCTGCCAGCGACTAGTGCATGGACCGATGGTACAATAATAGATTGTCATCTTCATTAAAGTTTCCATACTTTGTAAAGAAAGAAGCCTTTTGAAAATATTGTGGGAAAAGGAGGAAATGCATTTTGTCCTTTTCCAACAATGTTTTTTCTACCCTGCTGGAAACAAATTTCAATTTTTGAGTTCCGTTTTTTTGTCGTCTGTTAGTGCTTTCTATTTGAACCAGACTAAAATTTTGTTTTTTGGCAAAGGGTTAAAATGCATTTGAACACCTGCTTTGTTGACTTTTGACAACTGATGGCCTGTCTATCAAATGACAAAATTTTAGACTGGTCCAAATTCAAAGAATTTGCAACAATTTAAATTTAGCTAAAATGGTTATTGTCCGTGAAAGTGTAGCAAACCTTGTGGCTAAAGAACCAGCATTTTCATTTTGCCGCAAAGTTTTCAAAAAGGCTATTTTCTCAGCGTTATTGCAACTCAGGGTTGTGAGGTAACATTTAACTCTTTACCACACAATCCCGACTTTTAACGACCCTGAGAAAGAAGCCTTTTGGAAACATTGTGGGAAAAGGAGAAAATGCTGGTAACCAGCATTTTCTCCTTTTTCCACAATGTTTTCTACCCATCGGAAACAAAATTCAAATTTTCAGTCACTTTTATTTTGTTGTCTTCTAATGCTTTCAATTTGGACCAGTCTAAAACTTCTTGTCTGGTTAAAATTTAAAAGACTGTCCAAATTCATCTTTGAAAATATGGAAAATATAATGGAGAAATAAGACTGTGCTGAATTTCAAGATTTTCTCCTGTACTTACAATGTTTTCAAAGGGTTTAATCTTCAAGGTTGTTAAATTTTGGATTGTGTGGTAAAGGGTTAAAAGTGGAATTTGTCTTTGAATATGTAGAAAATATTATCGAGAAAGGTCTGATCACGCTGGTTACCAGCGCCTTGTCTTTTGTCACAGTGTTTTTTTTTTCAAAATGTTCTTTTTCCTTAGAGGATTCTTTAACCATTTACCACATAATCCTGACTTTTAACTAGCCTGAAAAAGAAAGCTATTGAAAACATTGTACAAGAAGGAGAAAATGCTGGTTACCTTCATTTTCTCCTTTTCCCACAATGATTTCTATCTTTCCCAAAACAAGTTCAAATTGTGAAATTATATTGTTGTCTGCAAGGGCTTCCAATTTGGATAAATCTAAAGTTTTGTTGTTTTGTAGAGAGTTTACACAGGATTTTTCGGGAAAAGGTTAAAAGAATGAATAGACAGATTAGGAGACATTATGATTTGTTTCAGATTTCAAGTGAAGTCAATTTCTGGTTTACATCAGAAACATAAACCATTGTGTCAGGAAAAAAGCATTTTGTCCAAAAAAAAAAACAATTAGCCTGGGTGAAAAAAGCAATTTAAAAACAAAAATGAGATCTGTCATAACACTGGATTATGTGTATTTTAATCAGTCTATGTGGGAAAAACTTACAAGAAAACTTATTTGATCTATTGCATGGTTTTGACAGTTCACATTAGAATATATTTGTTTGGTCAATTCTTTTCTCTAGCATTGGTTCTATACATTCTGATCTTGATATGCACCTAACATAATCATAATTATGGCTTCAGCATTAATATTGCCTGTTAGATTTTATCTGATCCTGACCTTTATAGTGAACGGCCCGACAAAATACCGAAATATCACTGAAACACCGAAATACCCCTATTTTTTTATTTCCGTGTTCTGATTATCATTGAAGTAAAACAGACTTTGACCCAAATAATGATTATAAAAATAAAGATTTGCTAGTTTAAGCCTTTCCCAAACGACAAACTTGTGGAATAGACCAAATTGAAAGCATTTGTAGACGACAATTCAACTCTTGCTGAAAAGATGCTTTCTGTCTATGATAGGGTAGAAAACACTGTTGGAAAATGAGAAAATGCTGGTTACCAGCATTTTCTCCTTTTCCCACAATGTTTTCAAAAGGCTTCTATTCCTGAGCCGTAAAAACCAGGGATTGTTTGGGTTAAATCATAATGGCAAAATAACAACAAAAATCATTGAGTTCTGCCGGAAACATTGTGCACCACGATAGGGAAAGGGTTAAATCATAATGGCAAAATAACAACAAATCATTGAGTTCTGCCGGAAACATTGTGCACCACGATAGCCGTATGTATGCGGTACCCATATACTTGTATTATGTCCACTGAAATACCTGCTTGCCATTGTAAATTTTAGTGAATTTAGGGATTCTGCCTCTGCAAGATTTGTCTTTATTTCACAGAAAACATGATTAATTAAAGTGGTGATCACTACTGAGAAGATTCATGTTAAAGAAAAATGTTGTTAATATCTTGATACATTGATCATTGATTCACATGGAGAACAATCACCGAAATACTTGCGTGCCAAGTCCTGACACGCCAAAATAACTGATCTTTACTACACAAAATACAGACATAAGGATCACCAGTATGTCACTTAGAGCTGGGTATCACCAAGAAAAATGTATCGCGATACTATCGTGATACCAGACACAGTATCACGATACAATATCACAATACTTGATTGGTCCAGATTTACTCAATGAAACTGTTTTCATGTGGTATGCACAAACAAGTTTTTATAGATTGATCTACATGTTCATATTTATAAGCTCTTCACTTAAGTAACCTTTTCTCAAACTGTGCAAACACTTTTGGCAAAATAAATTCCAATGTTTGCTTAAACAAGCAGGTAAGCGAGATACATGTGCCATTGAACTGGTCCAATTCCTGTACAAAATCTATCAAATTGGTAGTGTTTGGCAATCAGGTTAAAATCACAAATGATTATTGTTTTGTAATCCGAAGAGCAAATCAACTACTTATCGGTTGTACATTCGGTGTCTCAATTTAACTAAGAATGCCTTTTTGCTTTAAATACTGTGACAATTTGTCTACATGATACTAAGTTTATAAGGATGTTGTGTTTTGCACTTCAAAAATCAATCAAATGCACTACCACAAATGATTATTGTTTTGTAATCCGAAGAGCAAATCAACTACTTATCGGTTGTACATTCGGTGTCTCAATTTAACTAAGAATGCCTTTTTGCTTCAAATACTGTGACAATTTGTCTACATGATACTAAGTTTATAAGGATGTTGTGTTTTGCACTTCAAAAATCAATCAAATGCACTACCATTTAGAGTTTTTGCCTTTTTCAATATCATTTATTTTGGTCCTCTAATTTTAATTTCCAAGCCAATTAAAAAAAGATAGACATATTTCAAGTATTTGCAGATGACCCCCCCCCCCCTTCCCCAGTATATCTATATTTTCGTTTCCTAAAACATTTTTTTTTTCACTTATGAACAGAATTTTAGCTTCAACTTATTGTTTTATTCATTAATTTGTGTAAATTCACTGTTGAACTTCATTATTAAAGACAAGAAGATAGTTTGAAGTCCCTCTGATCGGACGATGCCACGTTGATCATTGTAGTGTCATGGGTTTTCACGTTTTTTTGGCGATCTATTTTTTCGTGACAATTAATTTTTGGAGAAGTATTACCACATGATTTGACATCAGTTTCTCATTTTGAATGGCAGGTATCTTTGAAATCTGTCACTTTACACTTGATAAGAGGATTAATACCTTTATTACGTTGTCATAAATGACTCGCCATCTTCATGATCATGCGCTTGTCCTTCGCATTTAATACTGATCGTGTTTAGCCCATATTTTTCCCGGGTGCATGAAAACTAGGTTATATGAAGCTCTAGACCATAACTTCATGCGTCATATTGACAATTAGGGAGATACTTTTCATCGTCAAAGACATCATTTCAAATTTCCCAGCATCAAAACCCACACTTCGGAAGACAGTCCGCAACTCATTCATTTGTTATTTAAAAAGAACAGACAATTCAAACTAAGCCATCTTTCGCTAACAAATAATCAAATTGCAGCTAATATTCGTCCGCAAATTCAAACGACCTTGTGAATGCTATAGTTTATTTATCAGTCCTTGTGAAAAAATGTTAAGGCGGCAACCCAATCAAAACACAGCCGCAACTTTTTGGACACAAACAATATAAAGTCATACGATAAGGCTTAGAACGTTCCGAATTAGCATCTATATTTAAAACCGGAAAAACCCTACGCTAGAGTAAGTGACTGTAAACATTTCGCTCCAAATTATTCCCAAAATTACAAAGTTTTATGAATGTCATTGTTTCTAGGGCGAGTTTTTTGTAGGTTCTTGTACATGTATGTGTAGCAGAGAAAATCTGTGCGTTATTTTCAATTTTATACATGAATCATGTACATTTATACGTGATTGCACACACTGTGCACATGACGTAAATGTATCGCCAAGTATCGATACAATGAGTAAGTATCCACAGAGAATGCATGTGCATTCCATTTGCAAACGAATACCTCAATTAGGCATTACTTGATGTATCCATCATAACGTGTGTGTTGCCTTTGACCAACATTTTCTGCTTTTTCCACTGTGTTTACTGACCTATAGAGTGAACTGCAGTTATATACAATACTATGTAGATCTATATCAATATTTGATTTATTGTCAACAGATGTGGAATTTAAACAAGTCTACAAATTTATGGCTGGGTAACATGTTTACCTGACTCAAAATGGCGGCCAGTTTTCTAGATATGTTAATTTTTAATTTCATAATTCCAATATCACAAAAGAAGACTTTTTTTTCCCAAGCATATTAAATTTATGGATATAGATCACACATCAACCTTGAAAAACAACTTCTGTAGAAAAACGTAAACTTCGAAATATTTCACTACATCATGCGGATGTTTTGGTGGACAACAGCTTACACTATTTCAGTGAACATCTTATATGGCTGACGTCAGTAGCATGTTGTTATTTTGTCATTTTGTTTTAAACCAACCACCTTATATAAACATAACTTGTGTAAAAAACACGAAAAAGACAAAACTTTCGTATTTACATTTGTGGTTTTAATCAATTATAGAAAAAATGGGGTATTTTTGTGTTTCGGTGGTATATCTGTGATTCGTCGGACCCATGCTGAATATTAAAGCAGGCAAATAAATAGAACTCCAATTATTATTTAGAGAGTTATATGTAAACGGGAAGGTACTTATAAACACAGGTAATTTACGTACATACTGAAAGAAATCTCTCTGTGACATTCAGGACATGTGCCAAAGGTAACCCCCATATTAATTCCAAGCGTAATAATAGAATTTTAATTTATGTAATGCTGGTGTTGACTTGGGTCTGGTTAACCCTTTACCAAACAATACTGAGTTTTAATGACCCTGAGGAAAAAGTTCTTGGAAAACATCGTGGGAAAAGGAGAAAATGCTGGTAACAAGCATTTTCTCTTTTTGCCCACAATGTTATCTGGCATTTCATACAAAAATCAGTAGTTTGAACATCATCTGATTTGTCATTCGCAAATGCTTTGAATTTGGACAAGTCAACAGTTTTGTCATTTGGTAAAGAGTTAACCCTGTACCACACAATCCTGATTTTTAACGCCCCTGCAACAGAAGCCCTTTGAAAATATCATAGGAAAAGGAGAAAATGCTGGTAACCAGCATTTTCTTATATTCCCACAATGTTTTCTACCCTACTCAAAACAATTTTCGAGTTTTGAGTCAGACTTATTTTGTGGTCTGCAAATGCTTTCAATTTGGTCCTGTCCAAAATGTCGCTTGGTAAAGAGTTAACTCTTTACCACACAATCCCGACTTTTAACGACCCTGAAAAAGAAGCCTTTTGAAAACAGTGTGAAAAACACTGGTAACCAGCATTTTCTCCTTTTCCTACAGTGTTTTCTACCCTTCCCAAGTCAAATTTTAATTTTTTTGTCATCTGCAAATGCTTTCAATTTGGTCCTGTCCAAAATGTTGTCGTTTGGTAAAGAGTTAATTAAAGTTAGCAATATATCAGCTGCATTCAGCTGCACACTTTATTTACCTTCTATCCTTCAGGCATGTGCAACAGTCTATATATCTGTATTTATCTGTATCGATCCATGTTTATCATTAACCGACAGTAATTGAAGATGAATCTAGGAGTTATCATCCTAAACTCTTTACCACACAAGAAAACTTTAGACTGGTCCAGATTGAAAGCATTTGCAGACAACAAAAAATAAGTGTGACTGAAGAATTAAAATTTGCTTTGGGGAGGGTGGAAACACCTTGGGAAAAGGAGAAAATGCTGGCAACCAGCTTTACCCACAATATTTTCAAAAGGCTTCTTTCTCAAAGTTGTCAAAAGTGGGGATTGTGTGGTAAAGGGTTAATAAAAAGTTTTATTTTTTTAGCAGTCCTTTTTGTAGCTTATTTTGTAGAATATTGATAAGAGCAAGGTTTAACTCTTTACCACACAATCCCAACATTTAACAACCTCGAGAGGAAAAACTCTTGGAAACATTGTGGTAAAAGATTAAAATGCTGGTAACCAGCATTATCTCCTTTCCCCTCAATGTTTTCTAGCTGATCAAGAAAAATTTGTTTTGTTTCAGCCACATTGAAATGCTTTCAATTTGGTCAAGGCTAAAATTTGTCATTTGGTAAAGAGTTAACTCTTTATCAGGCAATCCTGTCTTTTAACAACCCAAAGGAAAGGGGCTTTTTGAAACATTTTGGGAAAAGTAGAGAATGCTAGCCACCAGCATTATATCTCTTGTTTTTTCCTGAAAGTTTTCTACCCACTTAGAGACAAATTTCATGATTAGAGTGGAGCTGTATTTGTTGTCTGCTATTGCTTTTGATTTCGAAAAGTCTTAAATTTTGTCTTTTGGTGAAGAGTTAACTCCCAACTTTTAACAACTCTGAGAAGAATCCTACAGAAAATATTTTGTAGGAAAAGGAGAAAATGCTGGTAATCAGCATTTTCTCCTTTTCCCACAATATTTTCTACCCTATCAAAGTCAGAAATTATCATATTACCAGGGTTTAATTTGTTGTCTGCAGATGCTTTGATTTTGGCCAAGTCAAAAATTTTGCCATTTGGTGAAGAGTTAAAAGCATCTGAATTGTAAAAGGTAGCAGCCAGCTTGGGTGGTCTTCATAATTTAATTGACAGTTTCTCACATTCTATAACAATGACAAGTTCCTGGCATCAGCTCTGGTAATCCTTGAATCTTATAAAGCTGTACCTGGATTTAAATGCATTTGTGGCAAGTGTGATCTTGTTCCACACATTTATTTTGAGAGATATTTTGGTTGAAAAAAGTCTTTCAAATAGAAATATTTCCGTCCTGTTTCATGACTACAAGGTCTCAAGACAGATAAAGTTAGATAAAGAGTCAAGTTTGGAATAGTTCACCTTTTTAATTGGATTTTCATAATCTTTTCCTGCTTTAAATCTTTACCACACAATCCCAGCTTTTACAGGGCTAAAAAATAGTGATAAAAATAGCTGGATCCGGGACCTTTTGGCCCTTTCTACATGAGGGTCCGACGTATACTTGGGCAAGTCAGTGGTTTTTTTTTTTTTCATTGTTGTGTGTGTTAGTCGGTATTTGTTCTTTTCAGGGACAAAAAATTGGCAAAAACAGAAAATGCTGGTAAAAAGCAATTTTACTGTGCCTACAATATTTTCAAGGACTTAAACTGAGGACAGTTCAAAATATGTTACTATTCTGGAAAGGGTCAACTTGTAGGAAAATATAAGTAATATGGTAATGATTTATTTAACTCTTTACCACACAATCCCAACTTTAAGGACCCTGACAAAGAAGCCTGTAGAAAACATTGTGGAAAAAGGAAAAAATGCTGGTTACCAGCATTTTCTCCTTTTCCCGCAATGTTTTCTACCCTTTCTAAGTCGAATTTCAATTTCTGATTCACATTTATTTTGTTGTCTGCAATTGCTTTCAATTTGGACTAGAGTTAACTCTTTACCAAACGACAAAATTTTGGACAAGACCAAATTGAAAGCATTTGCAGACGACAAAATAAATGTCAATCAAAAATTGAAATTTGATTTGGAAAGGGCAAAAAACATTGTGAGAAAAGGAGAAAATGGTGGTTGCCAGCATTTTCTCCTTTTCCCACAATGTTTTCAAAAGGCTTTATTCCAAGGGTCGTCAAAAGTCGGGATTGTGTGGTAAAGGGTTAAAAATTCATGCATATTGCTGCAGCTAAGATGATGGATGGCATTAATAATACAGTATTACCATACAGAAAACATTTTATTGGTAAACACTTCTCCTTCAGCAGACTCTTTTACAGATTTAATTTTCAGTTTTGAAGCCAAAAAGAAGCCAAAAAGAAGTAAAATAATACTAAATCAAAATCATGAAAAAGAGATGCGCTATCAGGGAAGATAGTTATCCCTTTACCACACAATCCTGACTTACAATGACACTGAGAAAGAAGCCTTTTGAAAACAATGTGGGAAAAGGAGAAAATGCTGGTTACCAGCATTTTCTCCTTTTTCCACAGTTTTCCTACCCTAACAAAGAAAGATTGCTCCATTGTAGCCACTTTGAAATTGTCATCTGCAAATGCTTTCAATTTGGATTTGTCTAAAATTTTGCTGTGCAGTAAAAGGTTACAGATATTGATACTTACCAGGTAAGAAGGAGACACAGTAGTCAAATTCTGTTGCTTTTGGACAATCATTATCAAATTCTTTTCTCGCATGCATTTTGTATTCTTTACCAAACAACCAATTCCAGATTTCTTCAAATTGAAATCATCTGTAGATCACAAATTTGAAAGTGGTACAAATAACATAGTTTGTTGACAGGGTAGATATATGATGAGAAAAGAAGGAAATGCTGTTTACTAGCATTTTCTCCTTTTTCCCACCATGTTTTCAAAGCCCTCTCCTTCAGGTTCACTAAAAGTCGGGGTCATTTGGTAAAGGGCTAGTCTTTGTGATGAAGAGGTAAAATATTGGCCTCTCCCCTATGAAGTTGTAGATTCAAATCATCAGATGGGCAGGGTCAACCTTTTGCACAACCATTATTTTAGCAAGAGTGCTGTTTATTTAAGGATCAGGATTTGATCATTCATATCATAGAAGGGTATTTTACAATTGATTTAAAGGTGGCCCTTCAGATTTTGGGATGAAAATTTTACATAAATACAAAAAAATATCACCCTTATACTCCAAAAGCCCTTCAATTTTCATTCATTAAACCCTAGTAGTTGAAAACCATCCAACAACAAGAGAAATTAGAGATTTACTGCGTACCAGGTCAACACCGATGGGAAACACAGTCTATTTTTACATAAGCAACTCATTCATCTACATACCCAAAATACACAGACGAAGCTTAAAACACTATACTAAGCATCCAAAAAAGATACTATGTGAAATAATTACATGATTGTTATGGAATTTAAGCATCAAAAGTCATGTGCCAGTCATTCGTCATTCCCACAACGCTTTTTTTATTTTTGGTGCGAAATCTAAAAATACCTCAAGAGGTTACATAGCATTATAAGGGAACAACACCAAAAAAAAAATTTTTTTTTTTGTAATTTTATGATTCTTAATTATTGATGATTTGTAATGTTTTTTCATATACGTTTTGGTGATAAATTTATTTTTTAGTTTGGTGAGATATGAAAAAACTAAATACCAACCTTTAAGACTTTACCACGCAGTCCTGGTTGCCAGCATTTTCTCCTTTTCCCACACTGTTTTCTACCCTGCTTGAATCAAATTTCAATTTTTAAGTCACATTTCTTTATCATCTGTAAGTGTTTTCAGTTTGGACCAGTCTAAAATTTTGGCAAAGGATTAACCTTATTCTATGTCTGCAATGACAAACTAGAAAATTTCCAGATAATCAGATGAAGGGTATTGTCTTTTAACCCTTTACCCCATAAGGCATTTCTATGGTATCTCTAATTGAACATAAATAAGAGCAAGAATAAAGCCGTTTCTTATGTGTATACGACACTTTTTGATAGTGTAGAAAACATTGTGGCAAAAGGTGAAATTGCTCGTCACGAGCAATTTCACCTTTTGCCACAATGTTTTCCAAAGGCTCCTACAAGCAATGCGTAGAAATGAGTATCTATGGAGTAAAGGGTTAATTACCTCTTTACCACACAGTCCCGACTTTTAACGACCCTGAGAAAGAAGCCTTTTGAAAACATTGTGGGAAAAGGTGAAAATGCTGGTAACCAGCATTTTCTCCTTTTCCAACAATGTTTTCTACCTTTCTCAAAGCCACTTTCCATTTTTGAGTCAAAGTAATTTTATTGTCTGCAAATGGTTTCAATTTGGACAAGTCTAAATTTTGGTCGTTTGGTAAAGAGTTAAAGGAAAAGACTTTGTTTTAGAAAAGAAATTTTCATGTCTCTGACTCTTTACAAACTGGTCGAAATTGAAAGCGCTTGCTGACAACAAACAAAATGTGTCTCTAATGATTAAATTAGTTCTGGAAGGTTAAAAGATATTGTGGAAATAGGATAAAATGCTGGTTACCAGCAGTTTCCCTCTTTACTGCAATGTTTTTAAGAGCCTAATTTCCCATGCTGATTAATACTTCACATTGTGTGGTAAATGCTTGAGGAAAACATTGTGTAAAATGAAGAAAAAAGTGCATACCACAATGTTTTCAAAATTTTTTTTTAGTAAAAAGTGAGGATTGCCTGGTAATGGGTTATGATGAGAATGGGTGTTGCCTGCTTGGTGATAATTAATGATGAGTACTTTGCTAGTCTGTATGATGGATGGGCTTACTGTCAAAGGAAGGTTTTTGTGTGCACTTTTTACTATAGTACAAAATCTTTATCGTAGACCATTATTAAAAAGGTTAGCAGAAGACAAGTTATATGTTATTTAGAATGTTTAGAAGGGTAGAAAACATTTTGGGAACAGGAGAAAATGCCGGTTACCAGCATTTTTTCTTTTTCCCACAATGTTTTGAAAAGCCTCCTTCCATAGGTGTGTTTGACCTCAGGATTGTTTAGTAAAGGATGAAAGTGGTTAACCCTTTACCAAACAATCCCTGGTTTTTATGACCCAGAGATAAAAGCCTTTCGAAAACATTGTGGGAAGAGGAGAAAATGCTGGTAACCAGCATTTTCTCCTCTACCCACAATGTTTTCTACCCTGCTGAAAACAAATTTCAATTTTTGACATAAGGTTATATTTTCGTCTGCAAGTGCTTTCAATTTGGACAAGTATAAAATTTTGTCAGTCTGGTAAAGTGGTTAAAGTACATGCATCATACAGTCAGATAGCTTTTTATTGTTGAAATTTTATGCTTCTTTAACCCCTCACCAAAGGGCTACAACGTAGACTTGTTCAAATAATCCAATTTGCTGGCAACAATATTTGTAATTCAATGATTCTTGATTATTTATCTGATGTGGTTTTCAACATTATTTCAGTTATATCACTGCAGCCAGTGAACCTATACATACTTTCCTTTACCACTACTCTGCAGAATATCATTTCCAAGCCATTGGCTGCTTTCCCACATAACTATTGTCTAAACAATTATCAGTGGACAGAGAAGTGTTAATCGTGTTGCTATCAACAATCTTCAGAAAGAAATTGGCAGAGGCGAGGATCGAACCTGCAACCCCCTACTAGGACATGGCTTGTGAATCAAATGATAGAATTTGTTTAACACTGTTGGTAAAGAAGATATAGAGGATATTTGTTTTTTGGAGTGAAAGATAAAAATTTATTTCATCGAGTGGACACCATCGGTAATATTTTCATGAGTGGTGCAGCCACGAGTGAAATATTACCGATGGTGTTCACGAGATGAAATAAATTTCGATCTTTCACCGAAAAATAACAAATATTCTATTTATTTCATGCCTTTAACCCTTTCTGGGAGGAGTTTTATCAAAATCCAGTACAGTTCTTTTCCGTTATTCCCTGTGGCGTACCACTCCTGCATAGCAACCCATTGCAATATTACGTCATGTGCGAGAAATCTAAGGTAAATGACGTCATATTTCCCATCAGGTTGTCAGGCACACGCAATTTACCTAGGCGACAAAAACGTGAAAATTGGTATTTTCACTGGTGATACCAGTGTAAGATCGAAAAATATTTTCACTGCTATTTCTCGATATCCTACCAGAAAGCATGAAATAAAGCCAGGAATTTCTCTTAGTTTAAATATAATTATTTTGCATCCAGTGAGGAACAAGTATTTCCATCTTACATGTATCTTTCTCGATTCTGCTCATTTCAATAGAAGGGGCTTGAATTACTCAGTGGCAAAATGCAGAACTTTCAAACTGGAATCTGTGAGTCCAAGGCTTAACCCTTTACTCCATAGATTATCATTTCTACGCATTACTTGTAGAGCCTTTGGAAAACATTGTTGCAATAGGTGAAATTGCTCATGACGAGCAATTTCACCTTTTGCCACAGTGTTTTCTATACTATCAAAAGGTGTCATATACACATAAGAAAATGGTTCATCCTTGCTGTTATTTAGGGTCAGTTAGAGATACCATAGAAATGCCTTATGGGGTAAAGGGTTAATGGAAGCATTGAGTTTAACTCCTTACTACACTTTTCTGACTTTAATGACCCTGGGAAAGATACCTATTGAAAATACTGTGCGAAAAGGAAAAAATGCATGTAACCAGCATTTTCTCCTTTTTCCACAATATTTTCTACCCTATCAAAGTCAGAAATCATCATATTACCAAGATTCAATTTGTTGTCTACAGATGCTTTGAGTTTGGTCCAGTCAAAAAAATTGGGAAAGAGTTAATCATGGAGTTTCTTTTGGCAAGACACTTCAGGATGCTAGTCTGGTACTAGTCAAACCCTGGACATATAATATGAGCTTCTGTTGTGGTATGACTGAAAAAAAATTGAAATTTAACCCTTTACCAAACGAAAAAATTGTAGAATTGTCCAAATTTAAAGCATTTGCAGATGAAAAATAATTGTGGCTCAAAAATTGAAATTTATTTCAGGAAGGGTAAATACTAATATTTTCTCCTTTTCCCACAATATTTCTAAAAGGCCTATTTCTCTAGGTTGTTAAAAGTCAGCATTGTGTGGTAATGGGTTAAACATCACTCAATCAATTCATTGATATGAGTTACGAAACATGTTTTCAAAACTGTTCATATGGGAAAGCTGAGCCCCACTAGCTCAGTTGGTAACAAGCAGGACTTGAGAGCAGCGGTCGTGGGTTTGATCCCTGGCTCTTTCAATTTTTTTCTTAGGATTGATGATAGCAACAGGATTTATTCTTGTCCTTGCACTGTTGGTTTGGACAATGGTTATGTGGGAAAGCAGCCAGTGGCTCTACTCTTCTAAAGTCAAGTTTCAGTGTTTGAGTAACAATTATCTTGTCATCTGGAAATGCTTTCAATTCAGACAAGTCTAAAATTTTGTTGTTTCGTAAAGAGCCATGGGAAGAGCCAGGAAGCATATTTTCATATTACTTATTACTATTATGTTTTTTCGTTTTTAAGATTTATTTATGGACATCACATGATACTTTAGATTGTTCTAGAAGTAACTAACAAAAGTATTTGACCGCATTCCTTTTTAAAGAAAAGATATTTGACTTTTGTGAATAGGGAAATCCCCCATCAAGCGAGGTAACTCTATAAACCTGAGCCGTATTTGACCGTTCACTGGAATCAAGTGACGTCAGCGAATGGCCTCCCCGACGAATAGAAATTGTCAAAAAAATCGTAAAACATGACGGATATCTCCGGTTAAAAGGTGTCTACTGAGAAATTGCCGAATGTCACAGGTACATTGTTGTGTTGTCTATCGCAAGGCCAAAGGAAATTATGATCAATGTTTATTTCGTGGGTGATTTTGGGTTGAAAAGGCTGTCTTGTGCTGGCGCCGGCAATGGAGACGTTGCATTCCTTGTGTTTATATTATATAGGGGAGATTTTTTTTCATATTTTATCATTTATTTGGTTATAGAATGTCAAATTCCTGAGGTTAAACATAGGACATACTTTTCCATACTGGAAAGTATTTAAAGACTTTAAAACAAACTTGTTGACCCAAATGATTTGGTATGTCTTTTAACTCTTTTACCAAATGAGAAAATTGTAGACCGGTCCAAATTGAAAGCATTTGCAAATGAAAACATTTGTATGGCTCAAAAATTTAAATTTGTCTTAGGAAAGGTAGAAAACTTCTTGAAAAAGGAGAAAATGCTGGTTACCAGCATTGTCTCCTTTTCCCACAATTTTTTCATAAGCTTTATTTCCTTGGGTCGTTATAACTGGGCATTGTGTGATATAGGGTTAAAGGATAGAAAACATTGTGAGGAATTGCTGTTTACCCATGATTTCTTCTTTTTCCCATGAAACTATACTTGCTCTATTCCTCAGCTTTGCTAGAACTCTGGACTGTTTGGTAAAGAGCAAAATGGGTTGAGATTAGGTGAAGGATTTGAGGGTTCTTGTATTTCCTTTAAGTCTAGAATTTCAAGAGCATCAAGTCTTTCGCCTGTTGAATATGTCTGGAACGAGAAGCAACACTATTGATTTACTATTATACCAGCCGATTTTCCATGTTTTACTCTTTCTCTGATTCCATGTCATTAAGATGCTTCAGTGTTACCATTGGCAAAACCCAAGACAGCATTCCAATGATACTGATCATTGGAGAACCAATAAGAACCAAGATCTATAAATAGATTGTGACGTTGTGTCTGGTATGGAGTAAGGAAGTATTTTCACTCTGCTTATTACAATTGCTATTGGGAAGTGTAAACCTTGTACCCTTTTTATATGCAGCTGCACTTTGCTACTGCCAGTTACGCTTCTTTGTGAAATTTTTATTCCTTCAACTCATTCTTTTGCTGTGTTGAATCTTTGTTATACGAAAGGATCAATTATCACAAAAAGAAGTTTAATCTTGGTTTTAATCATTGTGCAAGTTAACAGTGACAGTCACTTGGTTCATTTTTGTAGTTCAATGTTTGCTTTTTTACGCTTTATCACACAGAAGGTAACTCTGTAGTAGATTGTCAACCCATAGAAAATTTGGACATAACACTTTTATTAACCACAACTTTCGTTATTTGAAATACTGTCATTTAAATTTGCTTTAGGGGATATAAACCATAAGGTGAGTATTACTTAATGTCACCTTAAAGATTTTTTCATTGATGATGTGTTTTGTCTGGTAAACAGCCATGTGTGTCAATTGGTATGGTCGTTTACAATTTCACAATTGAGAGATTTTATGTGTGTTGTGAGCAGGTAGTTTGGAGTCATGTTTCATGTTAAGCCTTTACCACACAACCCCGACTTTTTACAGCCCTGTGAAAGAAGCCTTTTGAAAACATTTTGGGAAAAGGAGAAAGTGCTAGTAACCAGCATTTTCTCCTTTTCCCTCAATGTTTTCTTTCCTTCCGAAAACGAATTTCAATTCTTTAGTCACGTGTATTTTGTTGGCTGCAAATGCTTTCAAGTTAGACCAGTCTAAAATTTTGTCGTTTGGCAAAGATTTAGCTCTTTGCATACTAAGCACATACTGCGAGATGTTGTTATGAATAATGAAGATCAAGATAGACTGCACAGAATGTGCTTCCTGATCTTGAATCTGTACTGTCTAGTATCTTTTTAGATGCTCTGGTGATAAAACAACATAACACTCACTTCACAAATGTTGTAAGCGTAAAGTTAATTAACTGGACAATTTTGTACGAAAACGCTGCTATGTATTAATGGCGACATTCCACAAAAATTATGCATCAACTGTCTGTATAGGCTGCATTTCCATATGCAAATGTGAATTTATGTCACTAATTTGGCAGTCAGAGAATCATATCACGCAGCTAAAAATGTGTATGAAAACCTTATCACTGGTGCATGAATGGTGCATATCTTTTTGCACAATGAATTCATGTCGCATGTTTGGCAGCCATAGAGTTACGTGACACAAGTCATAATGTGTTGAAAAAAATAATTGTCTTTGCATAGACAGTGCATGTCTTTATATACATGCATGTTTGTGTGAATTAACTCTTTACCACATGCCAAAATTTTGAACTAGTCCAAATTCAAAGCATATGCAGGAAACAAAATAAATATGAATCAAAAATTGATATTTGATTTGGTAAGAGTAGAAAACATTGTGGGAAAAGGAGAAAATGCTGGTTACCAGCATTTTCTCCTTTTAATGCTGGTTACCAGCATTTTCTCCTTTTCCCACAATGTTTTCAAAAGCTTTCTTTCTCAGGTTCATTAAAAGTAGGGTTTGTGTGGTAAAGAGTTAAGTCCATATCTCTCTCTCTCCTTATATAATGAGTTGTGCTCTAGCTGAAAGGGGTTAAATTAAACTTCATGATGCGTTATACCAACTTAAAGTAATAATGGACCTATTAAATCCATTTTCCATGACAAACAACTGAATCATGGGGTAGTACAGATAACTGTCCCCAAGGCGATGTTACTTTTTTACTGGTCGTCTCTGGGTACAGAGACAATCAAGACAAAATAAGTTGAAAGTTCTGCACAGATTTTGTGCGCAAGTTTGAACTCTTATAATTTCCCAAATAGAGCACAAAACTAGGATTTAGACATACCTGTGGCTTGCATATTCAATAATCCTTCGTTTGAAATACAAATGTTTTCAATTTAAACGTTTATCATGAAAAAAAAAACATGCATTTCATCAATTACTCGAGTTGTTTACGTTCCCGAAAACATACAAAATTGTGGCCATGCACGATAAATTTGGTCTGTGATTTTTCCGAGATAAACATGTTGTAAACCACTCATACAAGCATTTTATGTAACAAATGGTTTAACACTTTGCTTTTGGTCATGTTTAGTAAAAAAAGTTAATTGCATTCGCTGCAATACAGATAAAAGAAAGGACACAGAAAGTCAGTATAGCACTCTATATTTGCTACCGGAAAATTTACGATGGACTTGAGATGGTACGGTGTACAGTAAATGTCCAAATATGACAAAGATCATCGGAGCGTCTCACTGTTGAGACTAAATCATGAGGTAGACTCATGTTTTTTGGGCTGCAGAGAATTAACCAATAGATGATTTGATCAAGTCTGCCCACGGGCGAAAGCAGACTTTAACCTTTACCACACAATGATGACTTTTAACGCCCCTGACGAAGAGGCCTTTTGAAAATATTGTGGGAAAAGGAGAAAATGCTGGTAACCAGCATTTTCTCCCTTTTCCTCAATCTTTTCTATCCTATTTTCCTCAATCTTTTCTACCCTATCAAAACAAAATTTCACCATTTAAGCCACTTTAGAATTATCGTCTGCAAATGATTTTAATTTGGATGGGTCTAAAATTCTGCTGTGTGGTAATGCCCCTTTTTACAGACCATGACTTATATATATCCTCTTTTCTGAATGATGTTTTCTATATGTAGTGAAACACATGAGGATATACATACAGCTAGGGGTTAGGTTACACCAACAATACTGCAACCCAGCATTTCTTCTGAATATTCCATTTTTGTCTGCATCAATCATTAGCAAGATATCTTAAAACCATGAGGAGAGAAAACAATGCTCTGTGCAAGATTTCATTTTCCACATTTCTGTCTGTCAGATCATTGCAATTTTAACCCATTACCACACAATCCCTAGTTTTGACGCCCCTTAGAAAGAAGCATTTAGAAAACATTGTGGGAAAAGGAGAAAATGCTGGTAACCTGCATTTTCTCCTTTTCCCACAATGTTTTCTACCCTTCACAAAAAAAATTTCGAATTTTCAGTCACTTTTATTTTGTCGTCTGCAAATGCTTTCAATTTGGACCAGTCTAAATTACTGTTGTTTGGTAATGAGTTAAAGATAACAATTATGTATTGCCATGACCCATGATTATATATTAGTTCATTAACTAATGACAAAATTTTAGATTTGTCCAAATCGAAAGCATTTGCAGATGACAAACCATAAGTGACTGAAAATTTAAAATTTGTTTTGTGAGTGTTAGAAAACATTGTCGGTAAAGAACAAAATGCTGGTTACCAGCATTTTCTCCTTTTCTCACATTGTTTCCTAAAGACTTTTTTCTTAGTTTCCTTAAAAGTCGCGATTGTGTGGTAGAGTAAAATTGATATGCATGGAAAACCAAAAAGTAAACAAATCACACGAGAGATCTAAGCGCAGAAACTAAACCTGCTCATATAAAAACTTCATACAAAGAGAGGAATCTGTAAAATATGTTTCTGTTGGCATTATATCGGTAAAAAGTGGATCTTTCAGCCGTTGGTTTTTGGAATAATTTTAAATTTAATTTTTTTTTGCTAAGAAAGCCTCAGTATAGTAACGCTGGGCAAAAGTTGGTTCCTGCAATTAGTGTGCTGAGAATGACCATAATTATTTCTCTATTGCACTTAACCCATTTCCACACAATCCCTACTTTTAACGCCCCTGAGAAAGAAGCCTTTAGAAAACATTGTGGGAAAAAGGAGAAAATATATATAACCAGCATTTTCTCCTTTTCCTACAATGTTTTCTACCCTTCACAAAACAAATTTCAAATTTTCAGTCATCTTTTTTTTGTCATCTGCAAATGCTTTCAATTTGGACCAGTCTAAAATATTGTCTTTGGTAATGGGTTAACTCTGTACCAAACGTTAATTTTTTGGACAGGACCAAATTCAAAGCATCTGCTGACAACAAATAAAATCTTATTAATATGATGATTTCTGTCTTTGACAGGGTAGAAAATACTGTGGGAAAAGGAGAAAATACTGGTTACCAGCATTGTCTCCTTTTCCGACAATGTTTTCTATAGGTCTCTTTCTCAGGGCCATTAGAAGTCAGAATTCTTGGTATAGATTTAACTCTTTGCCACACAATCCCGACTTTTAACGATTCTGAGAAGGAAAGCTTTTGAAAACATTGTGAGAAAAGGAGAAAATGCTGGTTACCAGCATTTTCTCCTTTTCCTAAAATGTTTTCTACCCTTCCGAAAGCACATTTCAAATACTGAGTCATGTTTTTCTCCCTTTCCCACAATGTTTTCTACCCAGCTGGAAACAAATTTCAATTTTTGAGTTAGGTTTATTTTGTCGTCTGCAAATGCTTTCAATTTGAACCAGTCTAAAACTTTGTCATTTGGTAAAGTGTTAAAGAAAACTTTTTGTACAATGGCATCGTCTTGGTTACATCTCGGCACATGAACAGGCTAAGATCTATTTTTAGACAATCAGGAATTCTGATAATTGATTTATAGATACAGTAAGCAATAAAAACCTTTTTTATTGTTTTTCCCCTTTGATATGGTGATTGTTTTGCCTAATTTTCTAATTTTTGTCTATGTCACATTGACAGAATGGGCTTCAACATTTTGCATCCATGCAGGTTTTCCTGCCTATGTAGATGCTTTTAAGTTGTAAGCAGAAAACCTGGTTTGGTAAGGGGTTAAAACACCCGAATGCTCCGTAAAGGTTTAACTCTTTACCACATGACAAAATTTTAGACTGGTTCAAATTGAAAGCATGTGCAGACGACAAAATAAAGGTGACTGACAAATTGAACTTTGTTCCGGGAAGGGTAGAAAACACGGTAGGAAAAGGAGAAAATGCTGGTTACCAGCATTTTCTCCTTTTCCTACAGTGTTTTCAAAAGGCTTCTTTCTCAGGGGCGTCAAAAGTAAGGATTGTGTGGTAATGGGTTAAAAACTGGGTGGGGGGAAGCTTGGAATGCCTGTTTCACAAAAATTACCATCAGTCAAAGTAATATCTCGGTAAAAGAAACATAATGCATTTTGCATGCCTTTATAACTATATAATGATTTGAAGAAAGGAAAAATTTCTTGGATCTTTGTCGGAGCACATTACCTTTCAGCTTCATGGATCCATGCAAATAAGTAAATTACCAGAAAATTATCTGTCTGTGCCATATACTTGCTTTTATCTGTCACTACCGAAGTAAACAATTTTGATAATTTATGATTGATAACCATATTCCCCCTGTAATTTTGATATAAATATAGAAATTGTTTAATCATGCATGAATTTATCATTGCTTTGTGGACTTAACCCTTTACCACACAATCTCGACTTTTAACAACCCACTTTAGTGTTAGAGAAGACTGTTGAAAACATTGTAAGGAAAATGAGAAAATGCTGGTTACCAGCATTTTCTCCTTTTCCTAAAACGTTTTCTACCCTTCCCAAAGCACATTTCAAATACTGTATCATGTTTATTTTGTCATCTAGTAAGCAGCATTTTTCTCCTTTTCCCACAATGTTTTCTGCCCTTCGCAAAACAAATTTCAAATTTTCAGTCACTTTTATTGTGTCGTCTGCAAATGCTTTCAGTTTGGACTTGTCCAAAATTTTGTTGTTTGGTAAAGCGCTAAGTAAAATAATGAAAAATAACCTCATGAGCAATATTCTCTTACTCCTAACTAATTTTTGTTTCACTGAAAAGTAGTATTGGGTTATTTGATATGACAAAAACCAGACTTCCAAATAGAATGAGAAAAGGATCAGAGCTCCACGTAAGAGGGAGTGATGATACTCGAAGTCAGTTATTTCTCGTCTAAACCTTATGTTGTGGGTACTCGTTAGAATCGTCTCCATGAGTCGATTCTAATGAGCACCTATATCATAGGTTTTAGTGGAGAACAGGTAATATTTTCAATTATGAAAACAATGTCACTCCCTCTAACTGGAGTGCTGAAGATCATTCTTTATTACATTAATTAGCTATGGTATGATTGAATCAAGGCCTAATCCTTTGATGAGCAGTGTAAATAGTGGTTTCATAAATGTGCCAGCAAATACAGCAGTAGGGCCCACTGAACGAACATGTGCACATTTTTTGCTAATTACAAATTACCACAGTCATATTCAGTTCCAAAATGCAGATCAAAAACCAGCTCGGCTACCCTGAAAAAACTGGATGGCCAGAACAGGCTTCCTTCCATACATGACTGTTTAGGTAGGATATCAACATCATGTACCTAGCTGTTACAAAAATTGGTTTATAGAAATAATAATTTGTCAGAAATATAACAAATTTGTCTCAAGTGGCCTGATGATAAATTGATAAATAAATTGGTCTGGTACTTACTTCTATTTACTCTGTGTTGGAACACACAGATGTCTAGACGGTTGGTTAGTTGGGGTATTGATCGATATGGAATGATTTTTTTGCCAACAGAAGAAGCTTGAAAATGTAAGAAATTGCTGCTTGTCTTATGTTACAAGCAAGTTATGGCTCGGCTATTTTGGAATCAAGGTATTTTCATAGCCTTGTAGTGTACGTTGTTGTCTGTGACTATGAAAACTTGAACATTTTCTCATTTTTTTCCTGTTACTACTTGTGGAATTTATTTCTGCACTAGTAAATTTTTAGGAAACAAAAGAGGAACTGGACCTGATTAATATTTTTGACACAATATTGCCCTTTTCAAAGCTCCAGGTAAGGGGAGTGATGGTATTCCAAATCCATTATTTCTCTTCCAAACCCAATGTTGTGGGTACTCATTAGAATTGTCTCGAAGACACGATTCTAATAAGTACTCACAATGTAGGGTTTTGTTTAGAATAATTCATTTTTTCTGTTTTGAAGTCAAAATCACTCCCTCTATCTGGAGCTCTGCCCTTTTTTAACTTTTTTCAACGGAAAAAAAAGTACAGCCAAGTGTTTGTTCCCTCTCTTGCCACAAGATTGTGAAAATCAGGTCTGCTGCAAGTTGCAAACAAATGTCAGCGCCCTTTCTCTCAGGGTCATTAAAACTTGGACCATTCTGTTATAAGTTAATTATTGTATGAATCATAACCTTTCAGTCACATTAAGTGTTTTCATATGATAAAGATGGTGACAGTTTGATATTGTATCCATCAAGATATCTCTAATCATTGGCTTTATCATGAATTGGAGTAGTCCATGGAAACTTCACCTTTATGTTGTCCTGCCATACGCCACCACATTTGACCAATTACCAAACAACAATATTTTAGACTGGGCCAAATTGAAAGCATTTACAGATGACAAAATAAAAGTGACTGAAAATTTGAAATATGTTTTGTGAAGGGTAGAAAACATAGTGGGAAAAGGAGAAAATGCTGGTTACCAGCATTTTCTCCTTTTCCCACAATGTTTTCTAAAGGCTTCTTTCTCAGGGGAGTCAAAAGTAGGGATTGTGTGGTAATGGGTTGAATTTAAAAGAGGGTGTGGATCAAGATCACCAAGCAGTCTGCTCTTGATATGCACATATGGGCTGCAACACTCAAAAAGGGGCATTCGGACAGTTCCGAAAAGTGTCGTTGTGGATCAGCCCGCAGACTGATCTGAGATGACAATTTACCACTACATTCGAGTTTGTAGACTTACACGAAGGAGAAAATCACATATGAACGAAAAGTGTCATCTCGGATTAGCCTGTGCAGAAAGCGCAGGCTGATCCGAGTTGACACTTTACGCAAATGTCTGAATGCCCCTTTTCGCGTGTTGCAGGCCATTATGTGAAGCCTGATTGAGGTCTGTAAACTCTCCTTTTTAGCTTGGCTGTTTTCTGCATTGTCTTTGTGTTACATTCTCATATTACTTTAAACATGGACAAGTTGTTTACTTTCAAGTATGGAACTTGTACAACACAGGGGTAGGTAACCACTTTCATATTTTTTGACACAGTTGTGCCCCTTCTCTGACTTAAAATTTTCACTGGAAAACAAGCAATTAAAGCCTAACCTTGGAACCCACATGCAGTGCTGCTGTGCAATGAGTTTTCTTTTCCATTGGCAAAAATTGTCTTGAAGACATAAAGGAAGGAAGCATTGTGATGTGATTGAAACATGCTGTTGCATAAAGTCTCAGTTTTGGCCAGTTCGGAGCATAAGCAATACATGATTAGCCACTGTAATGTCTTATTATTACTTCTGCTCTAATTCTTTACCAAAACTAGGCTTCCCAGACGAACAGTCCAACGATAATGTTAAAATCGATGTCCATGAATGTCACAATGACACAATGACTATCCGAACATAGGTACACTTCCAGTAACATTACAGACTTCCCATCCTTGGATACCCCGGGGTCTCCCTATTTGCTACGCTACATCGACCCCTGGGACAATTGACTAATAAAACTTTGAATCAGCTGCCGAAAATCGATACGAAACGCCATAACGTACAGTCCACTCGCCCATCACAAAATGATGATGGAACCAATGAAAAGCCAGCATTCGGCCAGCGGTAAAGCGAGGGAAATTCAATTAATTGTCCCAGGGGTCGATGTAGCGTAGCAAATAGGGAGACTCCGGGGTATCCGAGGATGAGACTTCCAGTCATACAAAATTTGTCAGCTAACTTGGCAAAACTTTAAGGAAGCTAAGTATCAAAGACTAATATCCCTTATTTATTGTAAATGCAATTTAATATCAAAATGAATCATGATTGGCAGTAAAATGGTTAATAAGTATGTTGATTTACCTCTGTTAATTGCGCCTTTTTTTGAAATTGTAACATCCCTTCCACCCACACTGGCATGAAAACAAGACATTATGGTAATATTCAATTGAAACTTTGGTACATGGCTCAGATCTGAGTAGATGAGAAGTTTTTGTTAGACTGTCATACAGGTCAGAATGGAATTGTTTGGTATTTTAATCATTACAAATGACAAAATTTTGGACTAATCAAAATTGGTTACCAACATATTTCCCTTTTCCTGCAATATTTAAAAAGCCATCTACCGGTATGTATAGGTTTGTTAAAATTTAGGATTGTGTGGTAAAGGCTTAATCATTCTGAACTTGGGTCAAATACTAATGAATGTAATAATAATAATTGTCTTGCTGTCTATGCAAAACATGATCAAAATTTGTTTATAAATGAATTAATTTTTTCCTATCAGTCAGATCGATTTCATCCCCACACATGTTTTGAAAAAAGAAAAACTGTCATGGGAAATGAAGAATTTGGTCTAGGCCTTCATTTTCTAGAGGGTTTTTCTTCATTATCTCCAGCTAGATGGCATTCTACAAATACTCATCTAATTTGGGCATCCTGGGTACACATGACCGTACCACATTTCTATGTGACAACCATTACTTTAAATTTCAAGCTAAAATAAATGTATACTCAATAACACACTACATGGTACGATTCATTCAGCTGTGAAAAGCAGTTTAGAGAAATCTGGAGCTAAACCAGGTCTGATTTTTCCTCAAACATATTGATAAAAGCCATTTTCTCCTTTGCTACTCTGCAGCGCATAATATTACAGTCTCCTTGATATCGGGGAGAGTGATGCATCATATAAAACGGGTCGAATCCTCAAAGAATATGACATGCACAGACAAAAGGTCTGTCTTCTCAAATCATTTGAATGATGTGTGCAGTTAGTATATTTATAATTTGCTTACCAATATTTTTTTGCTTGATTTCTTCGGGCCATCTTCATTACGGAGTTTACAACTGTTATTTCTGACAGTATTGACCAAGATTAGACTGGACAAAATGTGGTCTCTGGTCTTGTAACTCCTCCATCATGCATTAACTCTTTAACTCTTTACCAAACAACAAAATTTTGGACCAGTCCAAATTCAAAGCATTTGCAGACGACAAAATAAATGTGAATCTAATATTAAAATTTAATTTGGAAAGGGTAGAAAACATTGTGGGAAAAGGAGAAAATGCTGGTTACCAGCATTTTCTCCTTTTCCCACAATGTTTTCAAAGGCTTTCTTTATCAGGGTTGTTAAAAGTCAGGATCGTGTGGTAAAGAGTTAACATATGACAAAATACTAGTCTTGTCCAAATTGAAAGCAGTTGCAGACTACAAGTAAATTGTTTACCACATGGCAAAATTTTAGACCTATCCAAAGTGAAAGCATTTGCAGACGACAATTTCATAGGGGCTCAATTGACATAATTTTTCTTTGATGCAGTAGAAAACTTGGTGGGAAAAGGAGAAAATGCTGTTTTTCTAAAGGCCTCTTCCTCAGGGTCGTTAAAGGTGGCCCTTCAGAATTTGGGAAAATTTTACAAAAATACAAAAATATCATCCTTATACTCCCAAAGCCTTATAATTGTCATTCATAAAGCCCCATTAGTCGTAAACCATCCGACAACACGAGAAATTAGAGATTTACTATGGCCAAGGTCGACATCGACGGGAAACACGTTCTATTTTTACATGAACAACTCGCTCATTTACATACTGGAAATACACATACGAAGCTTCAAACATAGCATCAGAAGGAGATATTATGAAAAATAATTACATATTTGTTATTTAATGGAATTTAAGCGTCATTAGTCACGTGCCAGTCACTTAACATTCCCACAATGCATTTTTTTTATTTTTGGCGCGAAATCTAAAAATAGCTTATGAGGTTACGTAGCCTTTTAAGGGAATACCATCAAAAAAACATATTTTCGGTAATTTTATGATTCTTAATTATTGATGATTTGTATTGTTTTTTCATATAAATTTCAGTGATATTATATTTTTTTATTTCATGTGATATGAAAATTCCAAGTACCCACCTTTAAAGGCATCATTGTGTAGTAAATGGTTAAATGTTACTAAAAACATGAATTTTTGTCTTCCATAGAGTAGAGAATGTTGTGGTACAAGGAGAAAATGTTAGTTACTAGCACTTTCTCCTTTTCCCACCATGTTTCAAATGCCATTTTATCTTAAGATCATAAAACCCTTTACCAAACAATCCATGGTTTTTACGACCCTGGGATAGAAACCTTTTGAAAATATTGTGGGAAAAGCAGAAAATGCTGGTAATCAGCATTTTCTTCTTTTCCTACAATGTTTTCTATTCTGCAGGGAATAAATTTCAATTTTTGAGTTACGTTTAATTTGTCTTCTGCAAGAGCTTTCAATTCCGACCAGTCTAAAATTTTGTTGTTTGGTAAAGAGTTAAAGTTGGGTCACATGATGAAGAGTTAAGATTTTGATAAATTATTCTATGTTTCTGTGACCCTTGGGAAAAGGAAAAAAGCATAATGAAAAACATTGCTTGACAAGGTGACAATTTCTTCCCAGGCACTGTCATCAGGGTGGTAAGAACATGGTGTAGTTTGGTAAACAGCAAAACACCGAACATATCATTAACAATTTCTTATTGTCCTGCAGAAATACAGTTTGTAGCTATATGCCCTTCGTTTTATCATTAACTCTTTACCAAATGACAAAATTTTGGACTTGTCCAAATTGAAAGCATTAGCAGACGACAAAATATAATGTGAATCAAAAATTGAAAAGTGATTTGGAAAGGGTAGAAAACATTGTGGGAAAATGAAAAAATGCTGGTTACCAGCATTTTTTCCTTTTTCCACTATGTTTTCAAAGGCTTTCTTTCTCAGGGTCGTCTAACGTCGGGATTGTGTAGTAAAGAGTTAATGTTTGCACAGGTATCATATAGATGATATTTATTGTGATAGTTACTTCGAAAAAGGAAGTAGAATTTCAAAAATAACCTTGAACTTTTGAAATTTGATATTAGAACTGTTGATCCTGCATGTTTTATGTTACAAACCTGAAACTACCATCATGTAACATGGAAAATAGCTATGTAGGTGTTTCACTTACAGCAAAATTTCACACTTTCCGAAATTTAACTCATTAACAAACAATTCCAAATTTTAACAACTCCTAGGGTGAAGCCTTTCTCCTTTCCCCACAATGTTTTCTGTCTTTCCACACACAAATTCCACTAACTGAGCTACATTTGATTTTTGGTCTGCAAATGCTTTCATTGTGGAGAGTCTAAAATTATGTTGTTTGCTTAAAAGTTCATATGGTCTGTTCAGTATTTCAAATATGTGAGGATGTGGCCATGACAGGCTTCAAATCAGTCTATTTGCTCAGCGGTTTTGGTATAAAATACTTTGAGTTATTGTCATGTTGTTATCTGCATCATCATGCAATAGCTTTCATATTCTATGTATCTGCCAGTCTTAAAGATATTTATTTTAACCCTTTCCCAAACAGCAAAGTTTGGACTCTTCCAAACCGAAAGAGTTTGCAGCCGACAATTTTAGATTTTGAGAAAATGGCAAAAAGTTCTCAAAAAGGGTAGAAAACACTGTGGGAAAAGGAGAAATTGCTCGTTACGAGCAATTTCTCCTTTTCCCACAGTGTTTTCAAAAGACTTTTACTGCAGACATGTTAAAAACCAGGGCTTGTTTGGAAAAGGGTTAAACTTGGATTAGATATTATCATGAAAGGGGAAACCATATAAGAGGGGCAGGTAACCATCAAAATATTTTTAACACAGTTATGCCCCTTTTTCAGCTTAAAATTTTCACCAAAAACAACTGTGGCCATGCATTGGCACCCACATAGGACTGGTGCTCTTGTTTATTCACTTAACCCTTTACCACACAATCCCTACTTTTGAAGACCCTGAGAAAGGAGCCTTTAGATGACATCTGTGGGGAAAAGGAGAAAATCCTGGTAACCAGCATTTTTTCCTTTTCCCACAATGTTTTCTACTCTTCTCAAAACAAATTTCAAATTTTGAGTCACTTTTTTCGTATTGTATGCAAAATACTTTATATTTGGACAAGTCTAAAATTTTGTCATTGGGTAATGAGTTGGAATATCCACTTCTGTGAGTTAATTTAGGGCTTCAGGATAAGCTGAATGCTGAACTACTGAAATGGGCTTTTTCTACTCGGAAAAGCAGTCTAGATATTGCTATTTTAAGGTTGATTTGGCCAAAACAATGCAAAAGTAATGGGTGCAGATTATAGATCCAACATCAGAATGCACTTTCAGTGCAGTCTTATCTTGATGTAGACTATCCACAAAAGTAACTTCAGATTATTCCTAGGTTAAGCACCTCTTCACAAAAAACTACTATAAAAAGCTATTCAAAAATTTTGTTCGCCTGTTATCCCATTACCGCACAATCCCTACTTTTGACGCCCTTGGGAAAGAAGCCTTTTGAAAAAACTGTAGGTAAAGGAGAAAATGCTGGTAACCAGCATTTTCTCCTTTTCCCACAATGTTTTCTAGGTTTCCCAAAACAAATTTCAATTTTTCAGTCACTTTTATTCTGTCATCTGCAAATGCTTTCAATTTGGACCAGTCTAAATATTTCTCGTGTGGTAATGGGTTATGCAAAATAAGTCTAGATATATATCTTTATAATCATTCTTTCATGAGAATGTGTAACTTTAGACTAGCAGAAAACTTTTTTATGTTAAACCTTTTACCACACAAATCCCTAGTTTTGACAACCATAAGGAAGAGGCCTTTTGAAAACATTGTGGGAAAAAGAGAAAATGCTGGTAACTTAACTCTTTAACCCTTTACCACACAATCCCTACTTTTGACAATCTTGAGAAATAAGTCTTTAGAAAACATTGTACCAGCATTTTCTCCTTTTCCCACAATGTTTTCTATGCTTGCTGAAGCAAAGTTCAGTATTTGAGTCAAATCTATTCTGTTGTCTGCAAATGCTTTCAATTTGGAACAGTCCAAAATTTTGTTGTTTGGTAAAGAGTTAACTGTTTTAGCTACACATGTACATGTCAATGGTTTGCCTCAAATGCTCTCAAATTCTGGAAATTTTGAAAATTTTTGCATGTCATAAATTTGGTTATGTGGTAAAGAATTATACCCTTGTAGTACTGAAACCAGCTTTTGTTGATTTTACATACAATGTAGATTAAGATCAGGATATACAGAATGTGCAGTCTAATTTTTTATCTTCACTTTTCTACTTTTGCTAGAAATTCTAACTCTTTACGAAACGACAAAATTTTAGACTGGTTCAAATTGAAAGCATTTGCAGACGACAAAATAAAGGTGACTGAAAAACTGAAATTTGTTCTGGGAAGGGTAGAAAACACTGTGGGAAAAGGAGAAAATGCTGGTTTCCAGCATTTGGAGAAAATGCTGGTTTCCAGCATTTTCTCCTTTTCCTACAGTGTTTTTAAAAGGCTTCTTTCTCAGGGGTGTCAGAAGTAGGGATTGTGTGGTAATGGGTTAAATTATAATACATGTATGTGCAAGACCTGTTAGATCAGTTGGTAAAGTACCTGGATTGAAATCAGGGGTCTTGTGTTAGATTTCCAGCTTGAGTGACCAACTTCAGTGACCAACTTCAGTGATTTCTTTCCAAGAATTGATGGTATTGACTGATTGATTGAATTTGCCTTTATTTATTGTCACCACCGGTTCCCATATGGGAGATGTCCCATGAAGGCTGTTAGTATTGTTACGGGGGATAGTTTCGCCTGGTTTTTTAACGTGCTTCGTGTACTGCACCATCACAGGGGACCTCGGTTTGCCAGCCATGGCCAGCCGTGGGAATCGAACCCATACTCTCATGATCACAATTCTTACTTTGAACCATGTGAACTTTGCAGGCTTGTCATAAATGAAACACTTTTTAGGGTTTAAAAAATTTCCAAGTTTTATTTCGGTAATGTGTTTTGGATATTACGGTTTGCATTCTTAATGTGTTATGGTTTGCATTTTTAATGTGCTGTCTGATCTCTGATCTATGGGCTGATATGTTCTTGCACTCTGGCCAAAAACTGATTCCCAGTATTTTCTCCATTTCTCAAAATCTTATCCGCTCTTTGATTGAAAACTGCCCACCTTTGAGCGACATTTATTTTGTAGTCTGTCTATGTCTTCAAATATGACAGAACTCAAATTTGCCTTCTGGTGAAGAGTTTTAACCCATTACCACACAATGCAGACTATTTACGGCCCCTGGGAAGAAACCTCTTGAAAACATTGTGGGTAAAGGAGAAAATGCTGGTTACCAGCATTTTCTCCTATTTCCACAATGTTTACTACCCTACCACAGAAAAATTGTACCACTTTAGTCACCTTGAAATTGTCATCTGCAAATACATTCCATTTGGACAAGTCTAAAATTTTGTTGCTGGTTGAGGGTTAAGAAGTCAGTTTATGACACAAGCTTATGGTAAAACCCGTTTACCAAACAATCCCGTTATTCCATGAACCTGCAAGAGAAGACTTATGGAAACATTGTGGGAAAGGAGAAAATGCTTGTAGCCAGCATTTTCTTCTTTTCCCAAAATGTTTTCTACCCTGTATTGACACAAATCCCATCATTTGCGCAGAATGTAATTTGTTGTCTGAGTGGGTTTCAATTCTAGACCAGTCTACAACATTTTCATTTCGAAAAGGTATGATCTGAAAAAAGCATGTAATAGTACTGGGATAAAGATCTTTGAATAAGTTTTGAAAGTTGAGAGGGTTCGGTTAGTACATTGTGTGACAATATTTACTTTGAACGTAGACTGCAGGTTTACAATTTTGTGTTGCACATTTACAGAGATATCCGTATAAGGATCTGTATTTGTTTAGGTGTTTTTTGAGTGAGAGACAATACCTTAGGACAGCATTTCATGGGCTTTTAATAGGACGGTTGTTAGTTCAAACTTCTACTCAACCAGGCTCTTGATACTGTCAATGCTGAACATTGTGGAAAAGCAGCTTGAAGAGTATGCTGTGCACTGGAAGCAGATGAAAACAACTCATTACCAAACGACAAAATTCTAGGTTTCTCCAAATAGTAAAGACTTTGCAGATGACAAAATAAAAGTGACTGAAACTTTGAAATAATTGATAGTGAAGGGTAGAAAACATTGTTGGAAAAGGAGAAAATGCTGGTTACCAGCATTTGCTCCTTTTCCCACAATGTTTTCAAAAGGATTCTTTCTCAGGGTCCTTAAAAGTCGAGATTGTGTGGTAACAGGTTAAAAAGAATACAGAACTCCATAAGGCCAATTGTGTTGAGCCCCAGTAGTGCCCTCAATGACACGCAGGAATTCAGGATAGCGGTCGCTGGTTTGTATCCCAAGCTTTGTAAATTTCTTTTCAAGGATTATTGCAGAAGGATTCGATCCTTTCATATCACTGATCATTGTTTCAATGACGGCTATGCAGCCAGTGGCGTGGGACGAATATTGTGCGAAGAAGCGATAACAAACTTCCGGCTAGTGTCAGATAATTTGGGAAAACTGTAAGAAAGTTAAAGTATCGAAGACCAGAGTCCCATATAAATCGTGAATATTTCTCAATATCAAAATTAATCATAACTGCAGTGGAATCGATAGATTCTGTGTTAAATTAATATACCGCGGTTTCCAAAATGCCGACAGCGTCGGCACTGACTAAAACTCGGTCGGTCATGTTATCGTCGTCCTCGAAGTTTTTTATGCCGTTTTTCCTGCATTAATTGCCCACCTTTTAAAAAAAACTTGTTTGGTTTTTAACATTTTAACTTATGAATGATTCAAAATGCATAAAGTTCCCTCATGAACATTTTTTTTCTAGATCTAGAAATTTCTCTAAACAATTTCTTCTTTTGTAACTTTTTTTCTCATGTTGACTTTGTTTTTTGATTTGTACCATTTAGACCTCTATCTGTTTCATAAAAGTCTCTCTTTAAAACTTTGTTACAACAGATGCAATGGTTATCAATGACCTATTTCTGCTTTTGTCATAGTGGTTTTTCAAATTTTAATGACAGATCTACTGGTACTTAAACTTCATACATAATGATTTATCATTGTTATCAAAACTAAGTTTTGGGAATATTGGAATATATTCACACATTCAGCATAGATACAAGTAATTAAATCAGATAAAAACAAATGTTTTCTTGTTTATGTTATTGCTTCTGACACAACCATGCAGTGATAACTTATTGACCAATCCTTTGTGATTGTGTTTTTTCATGTAGTAAAATTCTCACTGACAGTTTGAACAGACCTAGATATGACTGCATATCAGTGTCTTCTGATCTAGATCTGTTCCAACTGTCAATCATGTTACAAATATGTACTCAAACACACAATTGATGGTAAGCAAACAAAAATTAAACTAAGCTCTGTTTTCATTTATTATGAGAATGTCACTCATTATACAAAAATTGAATATTTTGTAAGTGTATATGGGCCAGAGGCCTACATACTTGAATAAAGATATTGATTGATTGATTTTAAGATTGGCACCAACTGGCTCCAATTATTTCAATTTGGCGCAAACTATTCTCAATTGGCGAAAGTGATGGCGCAAGAAAAAAAGCAGCCAGAGGGAACCCTGACCAGCATTTTCTCCTTTTTTCCACGGTGTTTTCTAAAGGTTTCTTTCTCAGGAGCGTCAAAAGTAGGGATTGTGTGGTATTGGATTAAACTCCATATAATTGATCAACAAAAAATTGAAAACTATGGTGGTCTCCCTTCTAGGTAACATATGTAGTAGTCTCCCTTGATATTTGATAAATAGCCGGAGGTCAATTCAGGCCATGTTCACTCCATGCAGTAATTGGCTCTGGGTGATAAGATCAAGAGCTCTAGCCTCATAATAAGGTCATTCAACCTCGGTAAAACTGTCTCTAGCCAAAACCCTTTACCCAATGGTCTGATATCTTGACAACACAGTCATAAGGATGAAGGCTTTTGAAAACACTATGGGAAAAGGAGAAAATGCTGGCTACCAGCATTTTCTCCTTTATCCAAAGTGTTTTCTATCCTGTCTTAGACATCTCACCCTTTACCCCACCTTTTGTATGTCATCTATATATATTTTCAATTTTGTTGAGCTTAAATTTTGGTTATAGTTTTGATTTTAGCATGTAAGGAGTGTAAACTTTTCCTAATCAATTATTAGACCCTAAACTTTCCTTAATCAATTATTAGACCCTTTACCAACCAATCCCAGTGTTTTAATATCCCTAAAGATAATAAATATTGGCTTTTGAAAACACTGGGAAAAGGAAGATGATACTGCTTACCAGCCTGTAGGCATATACTTTGAATCATTAGCTCCACTGGCCGAAGGCCAGCGCGCTTATGTCATGGCCCGTTGTCCGTCGTGTGTCCGTCCGTCTGTGCGTCCGTCCGTCCGTCCGTCCGTGCGTTAACTTTTATTTCAAACATCTTCTTCTCTGAAACTACCCATCCAATTTTGATGAAACTTCACAGAAATGATCCTGCCATGGTCCTCTTCAGAATTCCTTGAAAGAATTTTATTCCTTCAAAAACTCTGGTTGCCATGGCAACAAAACTGAAAAATATTGAAAATTTTTAAAAATCTTCTTCTCTGAAACCATAAGGCCTAGGGCTACCAAATTTGGCATGTAGCTTTATCTAGTGGACCTCTACCAAGTTCCTTCAAATAATAGCCCTGGGGTCAAAATTGGCCCCACCCTGGGGGTCACAAGTTTTATATGGGCTTATATAGGGAAAACTTTAAAATCCTTCTGGTACCTAGCCATAGGGCCTAGGGCTACCAAATTTGGCATGTAGCTTTCTCTAGTAGACCTCTACCCAGAGTGCCCAAATGATAGCCCAGAGGTCAAATTTGGCCCTGCCCCAGGGGTCACAAGTTTTATATGGGCTTATATAGTGAAAACTTTAAAAATCTTTTCATACCAAGCCATAAGGCCTAGGGCTACCAAATTTTGCATGTAGCTTTATCTAGTGGGCCTCTACCAGGAGGGCCCAAATTATAGCCTTAGGGTCAAGTTTGTCCCCACACCAGGGGTCACAAGTTTTACATGGGATTTTGTGGTGAAAGCTTTCTAAGTCATCTTGTTACTAACCATAATAAAGACTAGGACCACTAAATTTAGCCTTGTCTCATGGATTTTATGTTTTACAGGGACTGTTACTGAGAAAACTTTGAAAATCTTCTTGTTTAGCCTTGTCTCATGGATTTTATGTTTTACAGGGACTGTTACTGAGAAAACTTTGAAAATCTTCTTGTTTATAACCACACATTCTAGACCTGTATTATTTAGTATGGGGCTTTATCTTGTAGACCTCCACCAGGATTTAAGTAATTATAGCTTTGTGGTCAAAATTGGATTTGCCCAGGGGTCACAACTTTTTTGTAGGTTTTTATGGAAAAAAATTGTATGCCCTCAAGTTTGAAACCAGTTGGCCAAATAATGTACTGTTTGGCTTGTAGTGTTTTTACGAATTAGCCAGTGGAGCGATACAGGGCCATGATGGCCCTCTTGTTTTTATTGTCATTTGTCTGAAACACTCAACCACGGATTGACCTGTGAGAATGTGCTGCCTGATCTTCATGGTCTGCGCAGTGCTTCTTCACCTCCTGTAGAAAAAAAAAATGTCTTTTGGAGCCCTGTAAGAAAAAGACTTTTGAAAAAATAGTAGAACATGGAATAATTCTGGTTTCAGACCTTTTCCTTTCTACTCTTTCTTAGAAATATTACATCATAGTTTTGATGCACAGTTTATTTGTTGTCTGCAAAATGCTTTGTAGATTGAAGAAACATTATCCCTGTCACCATTTCGGAAAAAAAAGATTTTAAATATAGCTGAAACGATACAGATTATCTTTGAAGGAATAACCGCATTATACATTTTAGGGGAGAAATAGCTAGTAACTAACAGCCTTTTCTCATTTTCTGGGTTTTTTTTTTCAAATTCTTTTTTCCAGGGTACCCTTTACCACATAATCCCGATCTTTAACGACCCTGAGAAAGAAGCCTTTTGAAAACATTGTAGGAAAAGGAGAAAATGCTGGTAACCAGTATTTTCTCCTTTTACCACAATGTTCACCACCCTGCTGGAAACAAGTTTTAATTTTTGAGTTAGGTTTATTTGGTGGCCTGCAAGTGCTTTCAGTTCGGACCAGTCTAAATTTTGTCGTTTGGGAAAGGAATAAACTATCTGGTGGTTGGCTAACTTTTCATAGGATAACCCACACTTTTAGTGAACATGAAGAAAGACAGCTTTGGAAAATGTTGTGGGAAAAGGAGCTACCTTACCCCACAAAGGACAGACTTATTAGATTTTGAGCCAACTTCAATTAGTTGTCCCAAAATGCTTGCAGTGTGGACACATCTAAAATTTTGTTGTTTGGTAAAGTGTTTAACAGAGAGAGAGGTCACAGTATGGACATTTCCCACTAATTAACATACAATTAATACATGGTATTTTATGAGTTATTTATATTACTATTGCCTTGTTACTGCAAATATTGGGGGGCATTTGACATTCACACACATTGGTATTTATCATTTTTTTCTGGTACCATAGTTAAACTTGCTACTTTGTGGCTTGACTACGTAACTCTTTACCAAATGACAAATTTACAGACTGGTTCAAATTGAGAGCATTTGCAGATGACAAAATAAATGTGACTGAAAAGTAAAAACTTTCTATAGGATTGGAAGAAAATGTGGGAAAAAGGAGAAAATGCTGGTTACCAGCATTTTCTGCTTTTCCCACAATGTTTTCAAAAGGCGTCCACCTCAGGGTGGTCAAAAGTCATCATTATGTTGTAAAGGGTTAATGAAATATGCTAGCTGAACTGGGTTACTTATTCCTTGGTCTAGAGTCCATTCCTCATTGTATTCTTAGCTTAATTCCTCTATTCTAGATTTAGTAATACCACAACTGTTTAGCTAAACCATTAATGAGCCATGCTCTGTGAAAAGGGTGCTTCATGCATCATCAAACAGTATACACCTTGGTCAGCCTGCGCAAGATGACCTGGTCCAAAATTTTTAACTATTTATCTTTCTTTTTGCATGTCTAAGAACCAGTTTACCTCACCCTGTTTGGTTGGCTGTTAACCTCTTACCAGGCGACAAAGTTTTAGCCCTATTCAAATTGAAATCATTAATTTTGTAGATGACAATTTCAATATGGCTCAAATGGTGCAACTGTTTATCGAAAGGATAGAAAACATTGTGGGAAAAGGAGAAAATGCTGGTTACCAGCATTTTCTCCTTTTCTCACAATGTTTTCAAAAAGCTTGTTTCCAAGGGTCATCAAAAGTCATTGTGTGATAAAGGGTCAAAAGAAAAAAGGCTGTCATAGTTCTATGTGATGTCATAGTTCTATGTGATGGATTGCTTGGAATGCTGGATTATGGAGATGCATTAAATCTTTCGCACACAATCCCGACTTTTAAGGACCCTGAGAAATTAGACTTTTGAAAACATTGTGAGAAAAGGAGATAATGCTGATAGCCAGCATTTTCTCCTTTTCCCACAATGTTTTCTGCTCTATCAAGGAAAAATTATGCCATTTCCGATATGTTAAATTTGTCATCTGCAACTGCTTTCAATTTAGTCAAGTAAAAAAATTTTGTTGTTTGGTAAAGAGTTAAGCTTCCTTTTGCCAGAGCTTGGCTCAAAAATTTGGTTACCTTGAATTTTACAAAATTTCTTAGAATTGGATCATGAATTTATCTTTAAAAGAAGTTAACCCATCTTTTCTAACCTTTCAGAGACAGTTCTTAATTATTATTCCATTGACATGTACGGTAATACTTTGTTTGAAAGTAATTTTGATTTGGGAAAGTCTAAATTTTGGCGTGTGGTAAAGGGTTAACCCATTACCACATAATCCAACTTTTGACGCCCCTGAGAAAGAAGCCTTTTAAAAACACTGGGGGAAAAGGAGAAAATGCTGGTAACCAGCATTTTCTCTTTTTCCCACGGTGTTTTATACCCTTCCCAGAACAAATTTCAATTTTTCAGTCACCTTTGTTTTGTCATCTGCAAATGCTTTCAATTTGGACCAGTCTAAAATTTTCAAACGACAAAATTTTAGACTGGTCCAAATTGAAAGCACTTGCAGATGACAAAACAAAGGTGACTGAAAAATTGAAATTTGTTTTAGGTAGGGTAGAAAACATTGTGGGAAAAGAAGAAAATGCTGGTCACCAGCATTTTCTCCTTTTCCCACAATGTTTTCAAAAGGCTTTTATCTCAGGGTCGTAAAAACCAGGGATTGTTTTGTAAAGGGTTAAGAGTTAGATTGAGCTTTGAATTGAACCTTGAACCCCTTGGAGTGAGTGCAACAAGCTCTGTGCCTTACATGCTGAACTACCTGGCATTGCCCTAGCACTAGCAGTTGAAAGGAAAATCAAGACCTTGCACGAAAACATCAGTAGGTTTTAGATTAATGGAGAAACATGCTGACCTAGTGTTCAGAAATAGCAGAGTACATTACATCTTTGAAAAGTAATAAAAATTGCATCTGTTGAGGCTTGAGTTTGAGTGTGCATTCCTTTGCCATCAATCCTCAACTCTTTACCAAACTACAAATTCATAGACTGGTCCAAATTGAGAGCATTTATAGACAGCAAAATAAATGTAAATGGAAAATTGAAATTTGATTTGGGATGGTAAGAAAACATTGTGGGAAAAGGAGAAAATTTTCTCCTTTTCCCACAATGTTTTCAAAAGGCACCTACCTCAGGTCTTTTAAAGTCGTCATTGTGTGCTAAAGAGTTAACTATTTACCACAAAAGGTAATTGTAGATCAGTCTAAACTGAAAGCATTTGCACACAACTAGATAAATGGAGCTCAAATAATAATTTTTGTCTTTGATAGGGTAGTAAACATTGTGGGAAAATGAAGAAAATGCTGGTTACCAGCATTTTCTCCTTTTTCCAAGATTTTTTTAATAGGGCTCTTCCTCAGGGTCATTAAAACTCATGATTGTGTGGTAAAGGGTTAACCCTTTACTCCATAGATACGCATTTCTACGCATTGCTTGAAGGAGCCTTTTGAAATCATTGTGCCAACAGGTGAAATTGCTCATGACGAGCAATTTCACCTTTTGTCACAATGTTTTCTGTACTATCAAAAGGTGTCATATACACAAAGAAACAGCTTCATCCTTGCTGTTATTTAGGATCAATTTGAGATACCATAGAAATGCCTTATTTGGTAAAGTGTTAAATTGGCAAATAAATAATTAGATTTTTCTTAAAGGAATACATTTTTCTCTGCTAGATCAAGAGACAGTTAAGTAACAATTTAGAAGACAGCAGTGGACAGTGTAGACCAGAGATCAGACTGCACATTCTGTGAAGTCTGATCTTGATCTACACTGTACACGAAAGCTCTCGGTGTCTTTAATGGTATGGAAAGAGTTAACCATTAACCTGGTGAACATATATGAAACTTTTAGGCCAATAGTGAAAAAACCCTGAATATTGCAATTTCAAACTTTTTAGTTGGGAGAAATATCAAATGGTGTAGATCCAAGATCAGACTGCACATTTTGTGCAGTCTGGTCTTGATCTACATCAGTTTCAAAGTACCTTGAGTTGTGCTAAATAGCCTCAGGTTAACTCTATAAAAACCCAAAATATTTTAGGCAATTCAAAAATAAATTTAGCATTGAAATATGACAAATGTGGCTGAAATGTTGAAATTTGTCTGTAAAAGGATAGAAAACATTGTGGGAAAAGGAGAAAATGCTGGTTACCAGTGTTTTGAAAAGGTTCTATTCTCAGGTTCATTAAAACCTAGGATTCTGTAGTAAAATGTATAACCCTTTCCTTAACAATCCACCTTGTTTTCATGATCCCGGGGAGGCCTAGTAACCAGCAATTTCTCTTTTTCCCACCATGTTTTTTTCTCTTTCACAGACAAGAATCAGGTTTTTTGAAGCATTATTATCCCCCGCCGAAGGCAGAGGGATGTACATGTAGTATTAGCTTTGTCCATCCATCAGTCTTTCTGTCCAGGACAATACCTTCAATACCATTGGATGGACTATTCCGTCGCTATACTTATTTTTTTATTTGATGCAAAAAATGCCGACCGGGAGCGATTTGAGTTACGCGGTCGTTTAAGTTTTTGAAAAGATCTTTTTTGGCAGAGGATATCATTTTGATAAAAATTGCTTGTTTTACTTTGTTGTCTGCTATTGCTTGTGACCTGCATTCTCTTCTTTTCCGTCAAGGCTTTCACAACTTTTACGTCTTTGATTCCTAACAACATATCCCTTAATTACACTTAACCCATTGCCACACAATCACTACTTTTGACGACCCTAAGAAAGAAGCCTTTTGAAAACACTGTGTGAAAAGGAGAAAATGCTGGTAACCAGCATTTTCTCCTTTTCCCACAATGTTTTCTACCCTTCACAAAACCAATTTCAAATTTTCAGTCACTTCTATTTTGTCATCTGCAAATGCTTTCAATTTGGTCCAGTCTACAATTTTGTCGTTTGGTAAAGAGTTAACAAACAATCCTAGGTTTTCATATTACTGAGGAAAAATGCCGTTGGAAACATTTGGGGAAAAGTAAAAGCTGCTGGTAACTGGCATATCTTCCTTTTCCTGCAATGTTTTCTATCTTTACTATAACGCATCTAATCATTTGAATCACATTATACCATCATCTGCAAATGGAGATTTCTTAAGTTTTGTCATAAAAGAAAAATATCTCAGTGTGGTTTCTTTGTTTGATATTTAACCCTTTGCTACACATTAATGACTTTTAAGGACCCCAAGGAAGAAGCCTTTTGAAAACATTTTGGGAAAAGGGAGAAAATGCTGGCAACCAGCATTTTCTACTTTCCTGCAAAGTTTTATACATCTATCAAAAAGTAAATGTGTCATTTGACCTACTATTATGGTCTGCAAATGCTTTCAATATTTTACTTTCAGTTATCTCAGTGTACAGTGCACCTGTCCGTGCTTTCCTTTGAGTTTTTTTTTGCTTTGCCTATAATGTACAAAACACTTTCCAAGCCACTACCTACTTTGTCCTATTTTCCTAAACATTCCAATTTTAGTAACCAGCATTTTCTCCTTTTCCCACAATGTTTTCTACAAATGCTTTCAATTTTGACAGGGCTAAAATTTTGTTGTCTAGTAAAGGGTTAAGAAAATATTCTTGAAAACCTCTGGCTACATTTGTATAGAAAGTGAAATTGTTACAGTGAAAGGATTGTCTGCTATCTTAGACCTCCATGGGCTGAAAGATTGATTATCATAACTTTTACCTTGAAGTAACATGCAATTTGATATCAGACTTGACCTAAATACCATTCCAATAATATTTTCTCATGCTAAAATCATAACCCTTTGCAAAAGCCTTTCACAACATTGGTAGATCAAGATCAGACTGCATAATAAAATTTGCTGTCTGAGTTTTGATCTTCTCTACCTGCTTTGCTGAGCAACTTAATCAACTATCCCTTTCCCATACAATCCCAGGTTTTCTGGACCATGTGAAAGAGGCCTTTTGAAAACATTGTGGGAAAAGGAGAAAATACTGGTAACCAAGGTTTTTTAACTCTCTTGACTACACAATTTCGAGTTTGAATGACTCTTAGGAAATTGCCTGTTGAAAATATGTATTATCGGAAAAGGAGAAAATGCTTGTGACCAGCATTTTCTCCTTTTCTCACAAGGTTTTCTACCTGTCCCAAAACAAATTTTCATTTTGGGTAATGTTTATTTTGTCGTCTGCAAATGCTTTGAATATGAACTAGTCTAAAATTTGGTTGCTTGGTAAAGAGTTAACCTTTTACCAGATGAGAAAATTTTAGCTCTGTCCAAAATGAAAGCATTTGCAGACAACAATTTTAATGTGGCAAATGGTGCAGCTGTTTATTGATATGGTAGAAAACATTATGGCAAAAGGAGAAAATGCTGGTTACCAGCATTTTCTCCTTTTCCCACAATGTTTCCGAAAGGCTTCTTTCCAAATGTCGTCAAAAGTCGTCAACATGCTGTAAAGAGTTAAACTACAGATTGTCTGCAAAAGAGATAAGGTTGATTGGATGTTTGCAGGTATAAGAGCATGACTGTGAAAATGACATGAACGAAATGAAGAAAAGCAGCAGTTGTTTATGTATTGCTAAAAGCGTTCAGCTTTATAAATAATTTTATTTTGTTCTAGTAACTCATTTGACATTGCAAAAAGCTTGCCATTTTTCTGTTTTAAATGTTGTTTCATACAGTCCTTACCTGGCTTTAAAAAGCACTTTATCCTTTTTCACTACGTTTTTTACCCTTTCAAAGACAAAATTCATTTGAGCAATGTCAAATCTTTTGTCTGCAAGTGATTTCAATGTGGAGTTGCCTAAAATTTTGTTGATTGGTGAAGAGCTGAAGCCTCTACCAAACAGTCCTGGCCTGTAGCTATCCTGCCTGATAGGGAAAGCCTTTGAAACATTATGGGGAGAAAATACTGGTAAAACCAGCATTTTCTTTGTTTCCAACAATGTTTATAACCATCTCAAAGAACTGCGGTTTATTTATTCCTCTTTTGAAAATGTCGTCTTCAAATTGGTTTTAATTTTGGATTAGCTTGGAATTTGCCTTTTGGTAAAGGGTTAAAAAGTTACAGTTTTTGTAAGGACAGAACACCTTTTTTAGGGAAATAAAGCAAACAAATTATTATGACTATGTAATGTGGAAGCTCAGTCAAGGCCTTAGTAATGGGTTTCGTCTTCACTTTATTCCTGGCTACGCCCGTGTTGACCTTGACCCTCTGCAAGATTTATAAATTATCATACGACACCCACCCACACGCTCCACTTGAGTCCTTCTTTGATCAGGCTGCATAAATTGGCCTTGGTGAGATACCACTGTGTTTAATTAACTTTTTAACAAATGATAAAATATTTTTAGACTTTTTCCATTTTGAAGGCTTTTGCAGACTACAAAATTTAATTGTCTATTCCCCAAATGATTGGGATTCATTAAGATTAGAAAATATTATTGAAAAAAGGAGAGAATGCACATAACCACCATTTGTTACCTTTCCAACAATCTTTTATACTCTGTCAAATCGTTTAATTTTACTTGCATTACTTTCAGATTTGTTCTCTGTCAAATCGTTTAATTTTTCTTGCATTACTTTCAGATTTGTTCTCTGGAAACAAAGTGCAACTTTCTTGCTACTGATAGATTGAACTTCTACCACTCGTACCCAAGATTTTAACCACCCCGAGTAAGAGGCCTGCATTTTCTCGTTTTCCAACAAATTTTTTCTACGCTATCAAAATCATCATTTGAGCTACATCAGATTTGTTGTGTCCAAATGCTTTCAGTTTGGACCAGTCCAACATTTTGTCTTAAATCATTACCAAATGACAAAATTTCAGGCTTGTCCAAATCAAAATCATTTGGAGACAACAAAATAAAAGGGACTGAAAATTGAAATTTGTATTTTGAAGGGTAGAAAATAGTTACCAGCTTTTTCTCCTTTCCCACAATGGTTTCTAAAGGTTTCTTTCTCAGGGTCATCAAAAGTAGGGATTGAGTGGTGGTAATGGGTTAACTCTACCAAACAACAAAATTTAGACTTAACCAAATTGGAAGCATTTGCAGACGACAAAATAAATATTGAAATTTATTTCCAGCAGGGAAGAAAAAACATTGTGGGAAAAGGAAAAAAATACTGGTTACCAGCATTTTGTCCTTTTCCCCTAATGTTCTCAAAATGCTTTTACCTCGACATAAAAACCAGGGATTGTTTGGTAAAGGGTTTAACCCATTACCACACAATCCCTACTTTTGACAACCCTGAGAAAGAAGCCTTTAGAAAACATTGTGGAAAAAGGGCGAAAATGCTGGTTTTCTACCTTTCACAAAACAAATTTCAAATTTTTAGTCACTTTTTTTATTGTCTTCTGCAAATGCTTTTGTTTTGGACAAATCTAAAATATTGTCCTGTGGTAATGAGTAAGGTCAAGAGGGGATCAAGGAATCTGGTAAGTCCTTTAGATGCATTTATTGGTAATTTCATAGCTGTTTTTATCAAAATGGCAAAGAAATGCACAGTATAGATGATTGGCAAGACAGTACATTCTCTGCAGTCTGATTTTCATCTACTTGGTTGGCTTGAGCAATTAATTTTAGATTCAGAGCATCATGGGTTGGTTTTTTTCCAGTCACTCTCTAAATCTTTTTTGGTCAATATGACTGATGTGAAGAAATGATGACATACTGTGAAACATGAACCCATTACCACACAGCAACATTTTAGACCTGTCCAAATTAAAAACATTTGCAGACGACAATTTCAAAGTGACTCAAATGGTGCAATTATGCTTTGATAGGGTAGAAAACCTTGTGGGAAAAGGAGAAAATGCTGGTTACCAGCATTTTCTCCTTTTCCCACAATGTTTTCAAAAGGCTTCTTCCGCAGGGCTGTTATAAGTCGTCATTGTGTGGTAAAGGTTTAAAAGAGCAACGCCTTTAATAGCAAAATGCTCTTTTTCCAGTGATATTTTGAAAAGTTGCAGGAGGATAGAGAAACAAAACATGTGATCATGTGTTGGGTAACTCTACAAAACGAAAAAAAAATTTTGGTCAGACTGATATGAAAGCATTTTGCGAATGACAATATATATGTGACTCAAAAATTGAATTTGGTGTCTGGGCAGGAAGAAAATATCGGTGATTAAGGAGAAAATGCTGGTTTAATAACAATATTTTCTCCTATATCCGCAATGTTTCCAAAAGGCTATTTCCTCAATGTAATTAAAACTCAGGAATGTGTGTGAAAGGGTCAAAGAGGATGTAGATTATGCAAAGAGAGAGGACTTTTTATTGAATTAAATGAAAGTGTTACTTAGGATAATTAGTTACTAATTATAGACTTGTTAATGAATCAGTGATTAGGTCTCACTAATAGCTTTTGAAACTGAGAGAATACAGACATACATACTTTGTATCAAAGAAGACAATTAACCCTAAGGCTGCTAAGCCCGTCTCACTTACCTTTTGCAGACAGCATAGATCAAGGTCAGACTGCACAGAATGTACAGTCAGATCTTGGATCTACACTGTTTGATAAGGTAGTATATTTCCTCCAAAAAATACTTTTGAAATAGGAATATTTGGGTTTTCACGATGGACTTGAGGGTTTCATTTCTTTTTTGGCAAGATAAGTGTTAACCCTTGAGTCAACAACAAAATTTTGGACTGTTTGGTAAAAGGATAAAAGTTAACTCATTACCAAACAACAAAATTTTGGACTGTTTGGTAAAAGTTAATTCATGATCAAACAACAAAATTTTGGACTTTTTGGTAAAAGTTAACTCATTACCAAACAACAAAATTTTGGACTGTTTGGTAAAAGTTAATTCATGATCAAACAACAAAATTTTGGACTTTTTGGTAAAAGTTAACTCATTACCTAACAACAAAATTTTGGACTGATCCAAATTGACAGCATTTGCAGATGACAAAATAGATGTGACTAAAGAAGTGAAATTTGTTTTAGGATGGGAAGAAAACATTGTGGGAAAAGGAGAAAATGCTGGCAACCAGCATTTTCTCCTTTTCCCACAATTTTTTCAGAAGGCTTTCTACCTTAAGGTCATAAAAACCTAGGATTGTTAGGTAAAGGGTTAACTCTACCACACTATCCATTGTTTTAACCACCCTGTCAGAGAATGGGAAAATGACGTATTTAGGAACGTGCATTTTCTCCTTTCCTCACAATGTTTTCTACCATTCAAAAGACAGATATCATCTTGAATTTGTTTTCTGCAAATGCTTTCGTCTTGAATTTTGAGGAGTCCCAAAGGCCTAACTCTTTATAATACAACAAAAATATAGACTTGCCCAAATGAAAAACCAAAAATATAGATTTGTCTAAATTAAAAGTATTCGTAAACATCTATTTATTGTTGCTGAAATGTTGCAATTTGTCTTTGATAAAGTAAAAAACATTGTAGGAAAAGGAAAAATGCTGGTTATCAGCATTTTTTCCTTTTCTACAATGATTCAAAAGCAGTCTCTGTCAAGGTTGTAAAACTCAGGATTGTGCAGTAAAGGGTTAACCCTTTGTCGACCCTGAGAAAGAACCTTTAGAGAACATTGTGAAGAAAGGAGAAAATGCTGGTAAACGGCATTTTCTCCTTTTTCTTTCACAAAACAAATTTCAAATCTTCAGTCACTTATTTTGTCGTCTGCAAATACTTTCGATTTGTACAAACCTAAAATTTTGTCGTTTGGTAAAGAGTTAAAATTGATATCACTCTATTTTGTATGAAGGACAACAATATTGTTTGTTTGGGAGGCAACTTTAGGATTGATGGTGATTGCAGTTGTTTTACACTGCTCAGTGGATCAAATAAGTAATGAAAACAGATGTTTGTCCCATCGGTGATCATAAATCTAAAGTTACTGGTTTATATCTATTAATTATTCAAGACACACTCAGTGTTATTGCATTATTTCAGGTCTAAAAAGCCTAAAATCATCACTTCATCATGTGAAGGCACGCCTTGGGATTTCCAAACATAAGAGCAATTGAATGAAAAATAATAAAAATATGGTCATTTATGGATGACGTTAGATTAGTTCTTTTGTATGAAACCTAGTATAATATCACATTCAACCCCTTTACAACACAATTCCAGGTTTTAATAACCCTGAAGAAGCATTCTATGGAAACAATTGCAGGAAAAAGATAAAATGCTGGTAACCAGCATTTTCTCCTTTTCCCACAATGTCTTCTAGCCTTCTAGAACAAATTTCAATCTTTGAGTCACATTAGTTTTGTCCTCTGCAAATGCTTTCAATTTGGACCTGTGTAAAATTTTGTCGTTTGGGAAAGGGGCAATACTGAAGTTCACTCTTTACTAAATGACATAAGTGTAGACTAATCCAAGTTCGAAGCATTTGCAGACGACAAAATTAAGGTGACTCAAAAACTGAGCCTTGTGTTGGAAAGAGAAGACAATATTGTGGGAAAAGGAGAAATTGCGGTATTCGTAATTGCTGGCTATCAGGGTTTTCTCCTTTTTGCACAATATTTTCAAAAGGCTTTTTTCTCAGGTTCATGAAAACCAGGGATTGTTTAGTAAAGGGTTAACTCATTGCCAAATGACTCATTTTTTAGGCTTGTCCAAATCGAAAGCATTTTGCAGATGACAAAATAAAAGTGACTGAAAATTTGAAATTTGTTTTGTGAAGGGTAGAAAGCGTTGTGGGAAAAGTAGAAAATGCTGGTGACCAGCATTTTCTACTTTTCCCACAATGTTTTCTAATGGCTTCATTCTCAGGGTTGTCAAAAGTAGGGGTTGTGTGGTAATAGGTTAAAGAAGTAGTAATAATGCAAAAGTTAGAATTAAGGTCAATGAACATGTGAATAAAAGACTACCCCTTAGATCCTTCATCCCTGATTTAGCTTTAGCACTCACCATTTTAGCAACCCTGAGAAAGAAATCCTGAAAATGAAAACATAGTGGGAAAAGAAGAAAACAATGGTAACCAACATTTTTGTCTCTTCCTACAATATTTTATACATATTCAAGGATAAATAGTATCTTGTGAAGAAAAAAAAGATTTGTTTTATTTAACATGGAGGGGATGTGTGGGAAAGGTTTAACTCTTTTCCAAACTGCTAAATTTTAGCTATCTCCAAGTTGAAAGGATTGGTAAAACACAAACATTTGTCCTTCATAGAGTAGAAAACATTACGGTAAAAAGAGAAAATGCTGATTATGAGTCTGAAGATCGTTAAAAATCAGTATTGTGTAGTAAAGAGTTTTGATTAACTTGATGAGAAATGTTGCTGAAAGAGTCGGAAGCATTGTTTGGAAAAAGTGCAAGTCTGAAGTCTTTTTAACCCTTTACAGCACGACAGAATTTTAGACCTGTCCCAATTCAAAGCATGTGGCCCCTACAGAATGATTTTTCCTTTGATAGGGAAGAGAAGAAAACATTGTGGAAAAAGGAGAAAATGCTGGTCACCAGCATTTTCTCCTTTTCCCACAATGTTTTCAAAAGCCTTCTCTTTCTGGAGCGTTAATAGTCGTCATTGTGTGGTAAAGGGTTATTAGGGATCATTAAACCCATGATACTTTGGCAAAAGGTTAATGGAACTTGCATTTAAAGGCAGCCTGTTGTTAAATGCCACTCTTTTAGATGTCCCTTGTGTGGTATTTCAATATAGGTTTGACTAATAGCAGTAAAATTTAGGTATGGAGTATCATTGATAGGAAAGGGTTCATGACCTCTGGCTGTGGTTAAGTACTGATAATAGGCAATAAGTGGGTGACCCAGTTCTTGTCTGGTCATTTGAGGACATGCTGACCATCAGGTGTAAATTATTCCCACCTGACCAATAAAGCTGCACTTGACCAGCTTAACCTTTTACCACACAATTCTGAGTATCAAAGATTTCCCAGAAAAGCCCTTTGAAAATGCCATGCGAAAAGGGGAAAATGCTGGTGACCACTATTTTCTCATTTCCCTCATTGTTTTCTACCCCTTTATGCAAAAAGTTCTAGCTGTTCAGCTGTTTTGTCAGTTTTCTTTCAATTTATACAAGTCCAAATTTTTAGCAAAAATTCACATTTTGTCCAAATTGCAGCAGGCCAGTTTGTAGATGACAAATTCAAATTTATCTATGAGGGGATAGAGTATTAACCCTTTCCCAAACAAGCCCTTGTTTTTATGTGTCTGAAGTACAAGTCTTTTGAAAACACTGCAATTTCTCCTTTTCCCACAGTGTTTTCTCCTTTTCCCACGGTGTTTTCTGCCCATTCCGATAATTTTCTGCCATTGTTTTGAATGTTAAAATTGCCGTCTGCAAACTCTTTCGTTTTGGAAGAGTCTAATATTTGTTGTTTGGGAAAGGGTTAAAACTTTTTGCTCCCTTACCAGCAATGTATTCTGAACTCTTTTTTATTGGGGGTCGCATAAACTTGGGATTGTTTGGTAAACGATCAACAAGATCGTAAGATAGTTGAGGGATGGCTGTTGTTAATATATTTGTTTACTATTCATGACCAAATATTTTGGTTATATTTATGAAGACTGTTTTACAGACCTTCCAGAACCCTTTACGGGGGTCTCACAGGCTTTGTAGTAAAGTGTAGGACTTGTAACTTGTACAGATAACCGTACAGTAAGGTGATGTTACTTTTTGTCTGCTCGCGTTTGGGTACAGAGACAATCAAGACAAAACCAGTTGAAAGCTCCGCACAGATTTTTGGCGCAAGTTTGAACTCTAATAATTTTGCAAATAGAGCACAAAAGTAGGATTCAAACACACCTGTTGCCTGTGTATTTGATAATCCTTTGTTTGAAATGCAAATAATTTCAACTTAAATGCTGCACTCAAGAGAAAACCGTGCATTTCATCTTTTACTTGAGTTATTTACATTCCCAGAAACACTAAAAATGGCACACACATACATTTTGTCAGGGTTTTTTTTTCCAAGATTTAACTGTATAAAGGACTTTACGAGCTTTTAAGGTAATGAAAGGTTTAATAATTTGTCTTTGGTCATTTTAGTTACTTAAATTCAAATGCATTTCACTGCAGTAAAGATTTAACCCATTACCACACAATCCCTACTTTTGACAGCCTCGAGAAAGAAGCCAATAGAAAACATTGTGGGAAAAGGTTACCAGCATTTTCTCTTTTTTCCACAATGTATTCTACCCTTCACAAAACAACTTTCAAATTTTCAGTCACTTTTATTTTGTCATCTGCAAATGCTTTCGATTTGGACAAGCCTAAAATATTGTTGTTTGGTAATAAGTAAAAATGATGACACAGAAAGGCAGTATAGCACTTTATTTTTACTACTGGAAATTTACGATGGACTTGATATGGCACGGTGCACAAGAAATGTCCAAATATGAAAAAAAATCACCGTAGCATCTCATTATTGAGACTAGACTGGTAACCTGGAGGCCCCCAGTTCACACCTCAGATCCACTGCTGTTTTTTTTTTAAGTAAGAGTGTTGTTGCACAAGGCACATCAGAGCCCTAACCATTACAGGTAAAACAGAAAATGCATGAATATGCAAGCTTTAAGGACCCTGAGGAAGAAGTCTTTTGAAAACATCGTAGGAAAAAGAGAAAATGCTGAAACAGCATTTTCTCCTTTTTCCACGATGTTTTCTACTCTTTCTGAAACAAATTTCAATTTTCACCAGCATTTTCTTCTTTTCCCAAAATGTTTTCAAAGGGTTATTTACTCAAGGTGGTAAAAAGCAGGGATTGTTCGGTAAAGGACAGAAGCTGCTGAGATTGTGTGAATAGCCTTTCGGAAAACCTTGATGTTTATTGTGGCGCCGCATGAGGGGCGGCACTATATTCGCTTTTGAAAAGTACCTATGGAGGCAGCCACTGTTTACTCTGCTTCAAAATAAGTCTATATTTTGATAACTTGGTAAAGATTTTACTCTTTACCCAACAACAAAAATTCAAATGTGTCAAAAACTGAAAACATTTACAGACAACAAAGTTTAACCCATTACCACACAATCCCTACTTTTGACGCCCCTGAGAAAGAAGCCTGTAGAAAACATTGTGGGAAAAGGAGAAAATGCTGGTAACCAGCATTTTCTCCTTTTCCCACAATGTTTTCTACTCTTCTACCCTTCACAAAACAATTTTCAAATTTTCACAGTCACTTTTATTTTGTCGTCTGCAATTCCTTTCAATTTTGACAAACCTAAGATTTTGTCGTTTGGTAATGAGTTAAACTAAGTGTTCAGGTTACCAGCATTTTTTCCTTTTCTCACAGTGCTTTCTAGCTCAGTCAATAGCGTACAGGACTTGAGAACAGGGGGTCGTGAGTTTGATACCCGGCTCGGCTGATTTCTTTCCAAGGATTGATGATCTTCATTGCTACAGGATTCATTTCTCTCTCACCGCTATCGTTTTTTCGACGATGGTAATGTTGGAAAGCAGTCAGTGGCTTGGAAAGAATATTCTGCGGAGTACTGGTAACAGAAACTCAAGGAAAGCATGGATAGGTGCACTGGTTGCAGTGATAACTGATAATAATGTTGAAAACAGCGTTAAACACCATATAATCAATCAATCAACTATAAGGATGTAAAAAACAGGATTGTGTGGTTAAATCTTCACCAAACTAAACCATTTTTTAAACTTGTCTAAATTCAAAGCAAATTTACTGGGACTTAAAAGCTAGAATTACTTTTGGAGGATTTTTTGATGTATAATGTTGAAAACAGGTTAATCACCATATAATCAATCAACCAACAATAATAATGTAAAAAACAGGATTGTGAGGTTAAATCTTCACCAAACTAAACAATTTTTTAAACTTGTCAAAATTTAAAGCAAATTTACTGGGACTTAAAAGACTAGAATTTACTTTTGAAGGATTTTTTTCCATTTCCTACAATGTTTTCAAAAGTCGTCTTTTTCGTTAAAACTCAAGATTGTGTGATAAAAGGTTAAGGGTTAACACCTTACCACACAATCCCGAATTTTATCGACCTTGAGGAAATAACCTTCGGAAAATCTTGTGGGAAAAGGGGAAAATGCTGGTAACTAGCATTTTCTCCTTTTTCCACAAGGTTTTCTAGACTTTCACAGACAATTACAATCATTAGCTAAAATGTCCTCTGCAAATGCTTTGAATTTGGACCTCTCTAAAATTTTGTTGTTAAAGAAAAAGAGAAATGAAAGTGCTTGTTTTGCTCTTACAGACAGAAATATCTTCTATTTTGCTGCAGTAAAAAGGCCATTAACTTTACTTGTATGTTGCATGAATAATTTTAATGTTAAATCTTTACCAAACAACAAAATTTTGGACTTTTCCAAATTGAAAGCATTTGCAGACTACAAAATAAACTTAAATTTGTTTCTAGCAGGGTAGAAAACATTGTGGGAAATGGAGAAAATGCTGGTAACCAGCATTTTTTCCTTTTCCCACAATGTTTATTTTTAAAGGGCTTCTATCTCAAGGTCTCTGAAGAACCTGGGATTGTTTGGTAAAGAGTTAAGTCTTTACCACACAATCCAGAGCTCCACACAATAAAATAGACCTGTCGATATTCAAAACATTTGCAGACAACAATTTAGGTAGAGCTCACATGATAGACCTTGTCTTTGATAGGGTAGAAAACATTGTGGGAAAAGGAGAAAATGCTGGTTACCAGCATATTTTTTTTGCTTTTCCTACAGTGTTTTCAAAAGGCTTCTTTCTCAGGGGTCTTTAAAAGTCAGGATTGTGTGATAAAAGAGTTAACCCTTTTCCACACAATGACAACTTTTAAGACCCCTAACAGAGATTAACCCATTACCACACAATCCCTACTTCCTCTTCCAATCCCTCTTCCAAAGTCAAGTTTCAATAAATGAGAAACATTCATTTTGTCGCCTGCAAATGCTTTGAATTTGGACAAGCCAAAAATTTTGTCATTTGATAAAGAGTTAAGCAAGCAGCCCTAAATAAGGAAGCACACATTAAATTCTCAAAGAGGTCATTATACATATTCTCAAAGAGGTCATTATAATTATGGTGAAATGTATCTGCATTAAACCTTTTACCAAACAACAAAATTTCAGGTTTGTCCAAATCGAAAGCATTTGCAGTCGACAAAATAAAACTGATTGAAAATTTGAAATTTGTGTTGTAAAGGGTAGAAAACATTGTGGGAAAAGGAGAAAATGCTGGTTACCAATCCTTTTCCCACAATGTTTTCTAAAGGCTTCTTTCTCAGGGTCGTCAAAAGTCGGGATTGTGAGGTAATGGGTTAAACCCTTCACCAAACAACAAAAATTTGGACTTGGCCAAATCAAAGGCCATTTGTAGACAACAAAATAGATGTAGCTCAAAGAATGAGTTCAATCTTTGAATTATTAAAAAATTTGGGAAAAAGAACAAAATACTGGTTACCAGTATTTTCACCTTATCCCACAATGTTTTGGAATTGCTTCGTTCTTAGGGCCGTGAAAACTCACATTTGGGTGGAAAAGGATTAACCCTTTACCCTTGTCCAAATTGAAAGCATTTTCAGATGACAATCTCATTGTGGCTGAAATGGTGCAATTTTTCTTCCATAGGGTAGAACACATTATGGGAAAAGGAGAAAATGCTGGTTACCAGCATTTTCTCCTTTTCCCTCAATGTTTTCAAAAATATTCTTTCTAGGGGTCGTTTAAAAATCGGCATTGTGTGGTAAAGGGTTAAGCAAGCACCTGTAGTGATTGAGCATATTCTATGCATCATTTAATCACCAACTGCAGCAGTCCAGAGTTTTGATGACCCTGACAAAAGAGTCTTTTGAAATGAGTCAGCATTTTCTCCTTTTACCACAATGTTTTTACCCTATCATAGACAAATTTTCATTTGACCTGCAGTTAATTTTTTGTCCTCAAGAGCTTCCAATTTAATTCAGTCAAGAATTTGTCATATGGTAAAGAATTAATGTGGTGTCTGCAAAGACAGACCAGTTTCAAATTTTGTCGTCTTTTTATGAGTTAGCAAATGAGTGGGTGACAGGCGTTTCCTTCTAAACAAAATTTTTTCGCGCTTACCACAAAATAGATAAGTGTTACCACATGCAATTTCCTGTCCCGTAAAAAAAAGTAGTTGCTGTATTTATGTATTTATGATCAGTAACTGTGACGTTTGAAGAGCGAGATAAAGGGAGTTAGGGCCATCTTGAGCAATTCATTTTAATTTTGTTTTTCTTTTCTATATTTTTTTATGCATTTCATTTATTTCACTGTAATTGGTAGAGATGCTAACAATTTTTGACATGAAAAAAAAATGTTGTTAAAATTGATTTTGAATTTTTTAAGATTGTTTTTCTTTTGTAATATTTTTAGAAGTACTTAAAATAAGTGATAGATGATCAATGCAGTCATAAAATTTTTGGTGGGTAAATTTAACTCTTTAGCCAGTTTTGATGACCCTGAGAAAATAAGCCTTTGAAAACATTGCGGGAAAAGGGTAAAATGCTGGTAACCAGCATTTTCTCCCTTTCCCACATTGTTTTCTACCCTTTCCAATTCGATTTTCATTCTTTGATTTACATTTATTTTGTTGTCTGTAAATGCTTTCAATTCGGACTCATGAACAATTTGTTATTTGATAAAAAGTTAATTCTTCACCAGGCAACAAAATTGGGACCTCTCAAAACAAAAGCACGTGCAGATAACAAATCATCAGTGTGCTTCCAAAACCGCATAACTACAGCTTGTAGCAAACTGTAGTTATGAGGTTTTGGAAGCACACTGACGAAATGTTGTTTAACCCATTACCAAACCACAAAATTTTAGGTTTGTCAAAATTGAAAGGAATTGCAGACGACAAAAGTGCTGAAAATTTGAAATTTGTTTTGTGAAGGGTAGAAAACATTTTGGGAAAAGGAGAAAATGCTGGTTACCAGCATTTTCTCCTTTTCCCAGAATATTTTCTAAAGGCTTCTTTCTCAGGGTCATTATAAGTCGGGATTGTGTGGTAAAGAGTTAAGTGATAGGTTTTGTCTGAGAGGTTCAAAATACTGTGGGAAAAGGAGAAAATGCCGGTTATTGAAAACTGGGATGAAGCCATGTATGAAGGTTAGTGGTCTCCCGTAACAACCAGCATTTTCTTTTTTTTTCCACATTATTCTCATATGCTAACAAAAAGGTCATCAAAACGGGATTGTGTGGTAAAGGCTTAAAAAGCAAGAATTCTATGTAAGAAAATAAGACTTTCATCTCCATACCATTTGAAGAAATTTTGCGAAACCTTATAAATGTGTACAATAACCCATTACGCGTATTTTTTTTTTTTTTTTTTTATTCAATGAAAAATGGCTGACTGGGAGCGATTTTAAGTTGCTTGGTCAACTTGAAAAAAAGGAAGTATTTTATGGGAATAATAGTTATTGTTTGGTATCCAGTATTTTCTCCTTTTCCCACGATGTTTTTTACTGTTCCAAAGTCAAGTTCCAACTTTTGCCTCACATAATTATTATTATTAGGTCGTCTGGAAAACTTTCAATTTGGACCAGCCTAAGATTGGGTCATTTGGTAAAGAGTTAATATGTCTTTTTAACCCTTTACCACACAATCCCAAGCTCAAAAATGGGAAGAAGGCTCATTAAAACAATTTGGAAAAATTAAAAAAAAAACACTGAAAAACAGCCTTTTTCTCCTTTTCTCTTGATGTTTTCTGCCCCTCTGGAGTTGCTATTTTGTTCCCTGGCTTAGCCAATGTCTTTCCGAGGATTGATATGTAATTGTGACAAGATTCATTCCTCTCTAAATGCTGACCATTGTTTTGACAATAGTGGGAAAGCAGCCAGTGGCTTAGAAAGAATATTGTGCATTATGAAAGACTACTCCTTCATGCATGGCTTCATCCCAGTTTAAATACAATACCTTACAACTGCGTTTAGGGAGAAGTCATTCAACCCTTTCCCAAACAAGCCTTTGTTTTTACGTGTCTGCATTACAAGTCTTTTGAAAACACTGTGGGAAAAGGAGCAATTTCTCCTTTTCCCACAGTGTTTTCTACCCATTTGGAGAACTTTCTGCCATTTTTATCAAATTTGAAATTGTGGTCTGCAAACTCTTTGAGTTTGGAAGTGTCTAAATTTTGTCATTTGGGAAAGGGTTAAGCTCAGTGGTTATGGCGTTCATTTTTTGTCATGGCATTCTAAGTTCAAATCCTGCCCAATCCATGTATTTCTTCTACGCATTTGTTTCTTTGTTACAGACTTTGTAAGATGGGGGCTCAGCTAGGATTGGCCATTGAGCTATTAATCCTATTTGTTGTCCAAAAACTGACTTTCTGCCAAATAAGGCTTTGAATCATCAAAAAATGATGACTTCATGAGGGTGTGTGTTACGAGAAACCACTCCTTTAGGCATGGCTTCATCCTGGTGGAAACACAATCCCTAACATCTGCGTTGGGTAGAATTCGCTTAGAAGTTGTGGTGTTGGCCTTTTGTCCATGTATTCTAGATTTGAATCCTGCCTAGTCCCTGTATTTCTGGTATGCAATTGTTTCTTTGTTACGGACTTTTTTCGTAAGATGTGTGGTGTTCGGTCAAAAAGATGTGCTGTTAAAAAAATCTCATGGTATACAGTAACAGAAGCATGGATAGGTGGTGCACTTTCAGCTACAATATAACTTCAACAATGTTGAAAACAGCATTAACCCTTTACCACACACTGACGACTTTTAACGACACTGAAGAAGAAGCCTTTTGAAATTGTTGAATACTGGTAACCAGCATTTTCTCCTTTTCCCACAAAGTTTTTTACCTAGTCAAAGCAAAATGCTCCATTTGAGCTACTTTGAAATTGTCATCTGCAAATGCTTTCAATTTGGTTAGGTCTAAAATTTTGCTGTGTGGTAAAGGGTTAAATACAATACAATTAGCCGATCTGCATGTAGCCTATATTTTTCAAATATATTCCTCCCTGAGGTTGTCATAACACAGGATTGTATGGGAAAGGCTCAATCAATGTTTGTCTATTAATATATTAAATGGAAGGACAAAAAAGGGAAAAGACTATTAAGAGTCTTATCACTGTATAGAGCTTATTAGCCAAGAAATAAGCTTTTTTCTGTGATTGAGCAAGCTCTCTGGCATTATTAACCCTATATGGAGTGCAACACGCGAAAAGGGTCATTCGGACATCTGCGTAAAGTGTCGTCTCGGATCAGCCTGCGCAGTCCGCGCAGGCTAATCCGAGACGGCACTTTCCGTTTTAATGCCATTTTCTGTTTTGCGCATGTCTACTGTAGCACAAAATCTAATGTAGTCGTAAAGTGCCGTCTCGGATTAGCCTGCGCGGACTGCGCAGGCTGATCCGAGACGACACTTTACGCAGATGTCCGAATGTCCCTTTTCGTGTGTTGCACACCATATTATACAAAAAGGAAAATTAGACTGGTCAAAAGTTTCGCAGCCAACAAGTAACAGCTTCTCAAATGATGGAAATGTCTTGATAGAAATACATTTTTGGAAAAAAAGGAAAATTTGCTTGTTACCATTTTTTCCTTGTTCCCAAAATGATATCAGAAGTCTTTGTCCCCAGGGGTTGTTAACTCATTACTAAACGATAATGTTTTAGGCTTGTCCAAATTGAAAGCATTTGAAGACGACAATATAGAAGTGAAAATTTGAAATTTGTTTTGTAAAGGGTAGAAAACATTGTGGGAAAAGGAGAAAATGCTTGTTGCCAGCATTTTCTCCTTTTCCTATAATGTTTTCTAAAGGCTTCTTCCTCAGGGGGCGTCAAAAGTAGGGATTGTGTGGTAATGGGTTAAACTTTGGATGGTTTGGTATGGTTTTGTAAAGGGTTTACTTTTTACAAGACAGTCCCGTCTCTTTATCACCTTGCAGACAAAAGTTTTTGAAATTATTGTGGGGAAAGGAGGAAATTGCTGGTAAACTGCATTTTCTCCTTTTTTCATGTTTGCCACCCTTCCAAAGATAAATCCAATCAATGAACAAATTTGGAATGTTGGCAAAATAAATGCGTTCCTTGTAGACAAATCTAAAATTTCTTTGCCCTCTGACGCACAAGACTGTTGCCTTATTAGGATGTCTTGTAAAAGCCGTTCCCCTTGTCTCGTCTGGAGACAGCCATACAACATATCAAGCTGATAACCATCTCGATTCTTGATTCCGGTGAATGGAAGGAATTGATTTTTCTCTTTCGAAAGTGCAGCCCTCCCTTTCTTGTCTGTCTGTGTCCGAGAAGTTGGCCCTTTACCGAAACAATCCAGTTTTTTTACCAAAATGCTTTTGACTTGCTGATTTAAATAATTTATCAAAATTTTAAGTTTGCCAAAATCGAAAGCATTTGAAGATGACAAAATACAAATGACTGAAAATTTGAATCTTATTTTGTGAAAGGTAGGAAAAATTGTGGGAAAAGGAGTTTTCCACAATGTTTTCAAAGACTTTCTTTCTCAGGGTTCTCAGGTAATGGCTTAACTCTTTACCAAACAACAAAATGTTGGGCTAGTTCAAATGGAAAGCAGAGGACAAAATAAATGTGAATCAAAAATTTAATTTTGATTTTGAAACGGTTGAAAACATTGTGGGAAAAGGAGTTTATCCTTTGCCAACAATGTTTTCTAAGACTTTCTCAGGTCTTCTGTTTTCTTCCTTTTGAAAAACATGTTATTTTGTGACATAATTATAACTGTTAGTCATAAACATCACCAAAACTGACCAGCAATAGCCCATGTGCTTAGACCAGCATTACTCATGCCAACAATTTGCCGGTTACTTGTCCAGTGGGTCCATGCTTAGCTTGAAATATACCAAATAAAAGGTTATTGATTAAAAAAAATTATGTCTAGATTTGTTCGGGTGATGCTTTTGTAAAAGACAATCTCGTCATTTCTAGGATACATGGACTGTCATCTGAAAATGCATTGAATGAATTTAGACATGTCTTAACTCTTTACCAAACAACAAAATTTTAGAATGGTCATAATTAAGAGCACTTGCAGACAACAAATTAAACATAACTGAAAAAAAAGAAATTTGTGTCCAGCAGGGTAAAAAGTAATGTAGGATAATGAGAAAATACTGGTTTCCAGCATTTTTTACTTTTTCCACAATGTTTTCAAAAGGCTTCTTTCCCAGGGGTGCGTAAAGTCGGGATTGTGTGGTTAAATATTTGTCTTCTGGGATAGAGTTATGTTTTTCTTAATGATTTCAAATTGTCAAATTTTGACACCTTCATGAATAAAATCATCAAGTTTGATACCATGTCATCCAGTTTGAAATCATGATGTACCTTGACATGTCTTGAACGAGATGTAGTACTGTTGGTGAGAGATTCATTTTCAAGTATTTTCACAGAACTTTTTGCACAATATCGGTTCAGATGTCATATATCCATCAGAATATTGTAGATTCAGTGTGTTTTGGAGGGCACTCCAGACTGTCTGTGTAAATATTAATTACAGGTTTTACCGCCATTACCAGGAAGCAAAGTGTTGATGTAATATTGACATTAGGTGGTGCTAAGTTGTAAAAGTGGCATGGGAGATCATTTCTCCAGGTCCTGTTAGGCCTACCCTTTACCAGGAAAAAAAAAATAACTATTTATTATATAATAAAAAAAAATCTTGTCATTTTGCAAATAGTAAACCCCTAAAGAACATCTTACCATGTCCTAAAATAATTGGAAAACAGATTGTGATCAGAGAAGAACATGTAATTTTGGCTTGATAATGCCTGAAGCCCCTGTTTTACCAGACCTGTTCTTAGAAAGTCTTAACCCTTTCCCAAAACACAATTACAAGACCAAATTGAAAGCATTTGCAGATGACAATTCAACTCTTGCTGAAAAGATGATTTCTGTCTGTGATAGGGTAGAAAACATTGTGGGAAAAGGAGAAAATGCTGGTTACCAGCATTTTCTACTTTTCCCACAATATTTTCAAAAGGCTACTATTCAAGATCTGTAAAAACCAGGGATTGTTTGGGAAAGGGTTAACCTGGTCAGCAAAATCGGTCAACAAAAGGTAAAACAGGCTGTGGGATAGAATGTGTAATTTTGGTTGGTAAAATGCAAATGGAGTGCCAATCAATGCCGGACTGCACTGTGTCTCTGTTAGGATTATGGCAGTGAACATATATGAGTATATAGAGGGAACAAAGCATTATGGGAAAAGAAGAAAATGCTGCTTATCAGCATTTTTCTCCTTCTTCCACAGCATTTTCAAAAACTTTCTTTTTGAGGATCGTTAAAGCACAGGACTGTTTGATGAAGGGGGAACTGGTGGAAAGGCTTGGATGATTTTGTACTAATGTTAACCTTGTCTTACATGTAAGTCTGCCATGTTATAGACTCTGACCTGTGACCCTTGTTACTTGTAGTACAAGTTTGTCTGTCTGTTACAAATTGTTGGTTGCTGTCAGGAATTTCCCACTTCGACCTGGGATTGACCGTACAGTGATTCAAGGTCAAGGTCACATGATGTGCAGTCCGATTTTGATTTGCATGGTTGCAGAAAAGTAACTGAGAGCTGGTTTTTCGGAATTACATGTTCTGACTTGTCTATGCTTTCATTTGAATCATTATCTCCTTTTCAAGCCATGTTTTCAACCCAGCCCCCCCTCCCCTCCTGATAATGAAAACAAGGGATTGTCAAACTTGGCAAAAGAGGTCAAGTTATTACTGTACAAGTGGAAATTTTTGTGATATGGAATTTTTTGTGATTTCCTTGAATTTAACAAATTTGGTAACTTTCCTATTCGAATACCTAACCAGATGTATACCAACAAATAAGAGGTGTCTTGAATTTACATATGTTTCCGTGCGCAAAATGTGCGTAATCGGTAATTCATGATCATTTCAATGTGTATTAATTAATGTATACCGTACCTCTTGAAACTCATCAGTAACAGTAACTACGTTGTAGGCAACATAGTTGTCAGATGGTGCAAAGTTTCATACACTTTGTGGCATAAAAATAGTAGCAAAAAGAGAAATTATTTTTCATATTTTTTTTCCATTGCCTGCAATGTTGTTAACAGTGTCAGCTGTTAGACAAATGTTAGATGTTAATGTTTTAAGCCTTTACTGAATGACGAAATTTCAGACTCTTGAATTCTCCAAATTGAGAGTATTAACCCATTACCAAACGACAATATTTTAGACTGATCCAAATTGATCCAGTTGCAGACAACAAAATAAAAGTGTCTTGAAATTCTAAATTTGTTTTGTGAAGGGTAGAAAACACTGTGGGAAAAGGAGAAAATGCTGGTTACCAGCATTTTCTCCTTTTCCCACAATGTTTACTAAAGGCTTCTTTCTCAGGGTTTCCAAAAGTAGGGGTTGTGTGGTAATGGGTTAACCAACAACAATCAAATATGGTTTGAATAATGATTTTGTTTTGTCCGGGTTTTTAAATCTAGTGATTGTGTGGTAAAAGGTTCAAGTCTTATCAAACAATGGAAAACATTAAGGTAACCAGCATTTTCTCCATTTTTCCCACAATGTTTTCTTGTAGAAGATTTCATTACGGTCAGTCGAATCGGTTGTTAGCAAACAGTGCACAACATTGTGTCTCTTGAAATCCATGTTTGTTGTAAAATACAGATGGTTGAACTACTAGATTTATTTCATGAAAAGCTCTGCCTGTAAGAAAGATTTGAGACACAAGTTGTCTGGCATGGGTTAACCCTTTACCACACTGTGACGATTTTTGATGTCCCAAGGCAAAAGCCTTATGAAAAAATTTGGGGAAAAAGGGAAATGCTGGAAACCAACATTTTCTCCTTTTCCCACAATATTTGTTCTCTATCAAAGAACAATTGCAGCATTTTGTCCATATTGAAATTGTCGTCTGCAACTGCTTTCAATTTTCACAATGCTAGAATCTTTTAATGCTCCAGAGAAGGAAGTATTTTGAAAACATCTTGGGAAAAGGAGAAAATGCTGGTATCCAGCATTTTCTCCTTTTCCCACGAAGTTTTCTACCCTATAAAAGCAAAATTGCACCATTTGCGTCACTTTGAAAATGTCGTCTGCCAATGCTTTTAATTTGGATGTCTAAAATTGTGCTGTGTGGTAACAGGTTAAGGGTCAGGGCTAGGGATCTACAACAATGGTTTTTCCTTGAACTGTCACAGATCCTTAGTGAAAGGGTTAACTCATTACCAAACGACAAAATTTTAGGCTTGTCCAAATCGAAAGCATTTGCAGACGACAAAATAAAAGTGACTGAAAATTTGTAATTTGTTTTGTGAAGAGTAGAAAACATTGTGGGAAAAGGAGAAAATACTGGTTACCAGCATTTTCTCCTTTTCCCACAAAGCTTTCTAAAGGCTTCTTTCTCAGGGGCATCAAAAGTAGGGATTGTGTGGTAATGGGTTAACCCAGTGACCATTCCACACCTCAAACAATGGAAAAGGGGAGACAAAAGGTTAAAATGTGCAGTCGGAAATGCATGTCAGAGACAGACTGTGATTGGTGGAAATGACTTGTAAAGAATGTTAAAAGAGGTTGTTTTTCTATGTTTTAAGTGCATGTTTAAAACTCATTTACATATTACATCAACATTTAATTGGCTTTGTCCTGGGAGACTGGTGGCCCTGTGTCGTGCTGGTATTTGGTAACCCTTGGCTTTGTTAGCAAGATAATCATGTCTGGTTTATGTGCAAATTACATGCATTTCATGTTGGCCTTGAATTTAAAAAAAAGAGCTTTGTAACAATTTGAAATTACCATCCACCGAAAGCAATTTTCTTGATTTTCATCTCCTACCTTATTTTGATTTAAAGTTTGGTCAAATTCCTCTACTGTGACCACTTTTGTTTAACAGCCAACTTGTAATGAGCAGGCAAACCATTCGGTGAGTGTCCAACCTCCACTTTTAGCTCAAATGACACAATTTTGGATAGTTCAAATTCAAAGCATTTGTGTAGACAACAAATTAAATGTGGTTCATATTTTGGGATTCGCTAATAAAATGTTTTTTTCTTCTTTTCCCCGCAATATTTTAAAAAACATTCATCCTTTACTAACAATTAAACATGGGGTTATTAGGTGAGCAGTTACTGTAAAAAAATACTTATGCTAAGCAACCACTTGCTTCATGCAACAACTTCATAGAGTCTCTAAACCATTTAATTTATTGGAAAAAGGACTTGGGTTAAACAACCACTTGTCTGAAGATGCCATTTTCTTGCTTCTGTAGCTTATCACAAAATTACTGAAACTTTTAGATACTAGCTAGATACTAGCATTATAAAAGCATTTCATAATCTGACACCAAATTTGAGATTCTTTATATCTTTGAAAGCCTTTGAAGGAGAAGAAGACAATTAGGGAGTTTTTCAAATTTCCCCACCCCCCTTCTCAGAAAGGCACTGGGATGAAGAACAAAGAAAGCATAGGGAAGGACTGTTGCTTTATTCCCTTGCAAATCATTTCCTCTTTTAATGACCCTAAGGGAGACACCTTTTGAAAACTGGGAAAAGAAGAAAATGCTGGTAACCAGAGTTCAATTTTCTTATGTCACATTTATTTTGTAGTCAGCAACATTTTTGCTTTCAATTTGGATTAGTCTAAAATTCTGTTGTTTTGTGAAGTTATATAATTAAATCCTGAAACAAACTGGCTTCATGAAATTATCTTGAAAATATCTTTTTAAAAATGGATTATCAGCTAAAGTCAAGGTTTATTTAACCCTTTACTCCATAGATACTCATTTCTACGCATTGCTAGTAGGAGAACCTTTGGAAAACATTGTGGCAAAAGGTGAAATTGCTCATCATGAGCAATTTCACCTTTTGCCACAATGTTTTCTACACTATCAAAAGGCGTCAAAATTATACACATAATAAACGGCTTCATCCTTGCTGTTATTATGGGTCAATTAGGGATACCATAGAAATGCATTATGGGGTAAAGGGTTAAGAAAATACTCGTGGAAACATTTTGGCAGAAGGAGAAGTTGTACATCATGATGATTTCTACTTTTGCCTCCGTGTTTTCAATCTGCTGCAAGATAGAAAGTTATCTGCAGGGGTTGTATATTGATTCCTTATCCTGCTAAATAGCTGAAATGAAATTTTCAGTTCGACAGTTAAAACCGAAATATAGCTATTTCCAAAGTTGTGTTTTTTGGAATAATTTCTCTTCAATCGGAGAGTGTAGATCCAAGATCAAACTGCATGTTCTGTGGAGTCTGATCGTGATCTACAATGTCAGAAGGTCAGTGAGTCAGGCTTAGCAGCCTAATAGCTTACCCTTTCCTAAAAAAAACAAATGGGTGACTCTTCCAAAATGAAAATAACACCTGATAACGAATTCAGATTGATACATGAGGTGTAATTCTCTGATATGATACTAAATAAGTGAGACAAAAGCCCACAAGGACAAAAGCCCACAAGGACAAAAGCCCACTAGGACAAAAACCCACTTTTCATTATGATGGTGTTTTTCATTAAAAGTTTCATTTAGGATGTGTCTTGTCTTCATAAGAGTAGAAAACATTATGTGGACAGCAGAAAATGGCGGTCTCACAAAAACGTTAGAAAAATGATTACCTAACACTTTTTATAAGCAATGGACTTTTGTCCTTCCATGCCAAAATTAGTGGTTGGCTTTTGTCCTAGTGGACTTTTGTCCCAGTGGGTTTTTGTTCGTTCCAGATTTCAAAAGCCCTCTGTATTGTGTGTTAAAGGGGTAATCCTCATGGTATAATGTCACAGCTGTTCTAGTGAAGAGAGATTATAATTACCAGCATATAGAGGCTTATGTAATTAACTCTTTACCCCATAATCTGGAGTTTCAACGACCCTGAAGGAGAAAGCTTTTGAAAACATTGTGGAAAAAGGAGAAAATGCTGGTAACCAGCATTTTCTCCTTTTCCCGCAATGTTTTCTACCCTTTGTAAAACAAATTTCAAAGTTTCAATCACTTTCATATTGTCGTTTGCAAATGCTTTCAATTTGGACAAGTCTAAAAGTTTGTTGTCTGGTAAAGTGTCTACTCTTTACCAAAGATTAAAATCTTAGAGTTGTCAATATCAAAAACATTTCATACCACAAATTATATGAGGCTCAAAAAGTGATATTTGTCTTTGAAAAGGATAGAAAAACATTGTGGTTGGGGATGAAATGGCGGTGACCTGCATTTTCTCCTTTTCCAATACTGTTTACAGATGGTTGTCAAACTCTCGTTGCAAGGTGTTAAAGCTTCATCTATGGTCTTATTATTATAATCTTTACCAGAGAACAAAACTTCGGACTCCGAATATCGAAATATGTGCCTGTGTAGTGCAGAGAACTGACCCTCTCATACAAAATGACCTATGGGTCATTTCTCTACAAGGGAAAACCCAGGGTCATTTCTCTACGAGGAAAAACCCAGGGTCATTTCTCTACGAGGGAAAAACCCAGGGTCATTGTTCTATGTAGAGATGCTCTATCCATGCCATCCTGGAGTTTCCTTTAGCCCTTTACTCCGTAGATACTCATTTCTACCCATTGCTTGTAGGAGCCTTTGGAAAACATTGTGGCAAAAGGTGAAATTGCTTGTGACGAGCCACAATGTTTTCTATGCTATCAAAAGTATCATAAGAAACAGCTTCATTATTGCTGTTATTTAGGGTCAATTAGAGATACCATAGAAATGCCTTATTAACAAGTACTCCAATCAATGTTCTTTTCAAGCCACTGGCCATCTGTACATAAGCATAGCCAAAACAATGACAGAGGAATGAATCCTTTATGTTAATAACAATCATCTGTACTCACAAAGAAACTGGTCCAGCCCCGGATCAAACCAGTGACCCTGTATGTAATGTGAACTGATCCTCCCCTACAAAATGACCCATGCATGGGTCATTTCTCTAGGAGGAAAAACCCAGGGTCATTATTCTACGAGGAAAAAGCCAGGGTCATTATTCTACATAGAGATACTCTATCCATGCCATCCTGGAGTTTCCTTTAAGAAGTACTCCAATCAATCTTCTTTTCAAGCCACTGGCCATCTGTACATAAGAATAGCCAAAACAATAACAGAGGAATGAATCCAATGTCAATAACAATCATCTGTATTCACAAAGAAACTGGTCCAGCAGAGGATCAAACCAGTGACCCTGTACTTATGTTCACAAACAATGGGATCTGTTTGTAAAAGGATTGAAAATAATGTGGAAAGAAATCAAAAATTGACTCTGATTGGTAGAAATTAGCATTTTTGTAATCCTGTCAGTTTGCTCACAGAGAGAGCACAGCATCTCTATCATCCATGTTGACAAGTAGGATGAGATACTGGGAAAAGGTCATGAAATAAAGGTCATGCTGTGAAAATTGGAGCAATTTAGGTATTTAACCCATTACCACACAATCCCTACTTTTGACGACCTTAAGAAAGAGACCTTTAGAAAACATCGTGGGAGAAGGAGAAAATGCTGGTAATCAGCATTTTCTCCTTTTCCCACAAAGTTTTCTACCCCGCTGGAAACATATTTCAATTTTTGAGTTATGTTTATGTTGTCGTCTTCAATAGTCTTAATAATGAGACAATGCGGTGATCTTTTTCATATTTGGACATTTACTGTACACCGTACCAGAGGCGACCAGTCGAAAAGTAGCATCACCTTTGGGGACAGTTATCTGTCCTATCGTCTGCAAGTGCTTTCAATTTGGACTAGTCTACAATTTTGTTGTTTAGTAAAGAGTTAATGCTTTACAACTTAACCCAGAGGTTTAGCGATCCCTGAGGAAGAAATCATTTGAAAACTTTGTGGGAAACGGAGAAAATGTTGGTGACAGAGACAGAAATCATCACTTGAGCTAAATATATTTTGTCATCTGCAAGGGCTTTCAATTCAGTTGGATCCTAAATTTTGTCATATGGTAGAGAATTAAGCTTTTATACAATGCTTCAGTGAAATTTTGGAAGGTTTGGGATCATGCTTCTGATACCAGAGAGTAATAGTTTGAAGCATTTTTCCCGTTTCCCACAATGTTTTCTACCCTATCGGAGGCAAAAACTCACATTGTTTTTGCAACAGTGAATTTGTTGACTGCAGATGCTTTCAATCCGAGTATGTCTAGAATGATGTTGTAAGGTAGAGAGTTAAATATTTTTTTTGACTGCTTTGAAGCGGGTTCACAATGTTTTGCACTGTGCTGGGAGCCAGCAGTGTCTGCTTTTATCGCAATGATTTCTACCCTTTCAGAGATAAAAATCAGCCACATTCATTCAATTTCATCGTCTGAAATGATGTATAACCCTTTACAGCACAATACCGACTTTTGACAACCCTTGGAAAGAAGCCTTTTGGAATTATTGTGGGAAAAGGAGAAAAAGCTGGAAACCAGCATGTTCTCCTTTTCCCACAATGTTTTTTAACTTTCCAATGAACAATGCACCATTTCAGCACCACATTGAAATTTTCGTCTGCAAATGGTTTGATTTTAGATAAAGCTAAAATTTTGCCATCTGGTTAAAGATAATTTGGACCAGTGTAAGTTTTTGCCCTGTGGTACAGAGTTGATAGGTTGGTTGCTCAAAAAAGGTGGCCACTGAGACCAGTGACTGTACATTATTGGAGCCTGATTTAATATCTTTTCATCCTTTACCCCACAATCCAGACTTTTAACCACCTCATAGAAGGTTTTGGAATAAATTGTGGGAAATGAAGAAATATTGGTAATCTAAATTCAGAAGTTTCTTCTTTTTCCAAAATGTTTCCTAACTTCTCAGAGGCCATTCCCACCATTTGAGCACCAGTTATGTTGTCATCTGCAAATGCTTTCAATTTGGACAAGTCTAGAATTTTGTCATTTTGTTCGAGTGAACACTTTACCTCACAATCCCGACTATTAACAACCCTGAGAAAGAAGCCTTTCAAAAACATTGTGGAAAAAGGAGAAAATGCTGGTAACCAGCATTTTCTCCTTTTTCCACAATGTTTTTCTACCCTTCACAAAACAAATCTCAAATTTTCTATTTTGGACCAGTCTAAAATTTTGTCATTTGGTAAAGAGTTAAATGCTCAAAAAATGGACCAGACCTCAGTTTCAGTAAATTTTTTGGTGAGATTTAGATTGCTGCTTGAAGCCCTGCTGACTGGCAGACATGAGATAATGGGTTTTTTATGTAAAACTTGATGATTGAAATTCTCTCTCCCCAAAAAATGATAATATTTTTACAAATGATATACTCCAACCGGAGATTCAAGCTGTCTACCCCATACTGGGACCATAATGAGTGTCAGTATTTTATTTTTGCATAAAGTTGAAGTTTGTAATTTAACTTATCCATGTCATTATATGCCAAGTTTGACATTTTTCCTCATAAGAAGATTTGATGTGCTTTTATTTTAAGCAATAAAGGCCCAGTAGTGTCTAAAAAAAAGTCAAAGCAGGTGATACAGTTCAATTGAATCTAAATCATACCCTTTAATTCTTTTACCACATGTTCAAATTTTGAACTTGTCCAAATTGAGAGCACTTGCAGACGACAAAATGAATGTGACTGAAAAATTGAAATTTGGTTTGGGAACGGTAGAAAACATTATGGAAAAAGAGAAAATGCTGGTTACCAGCATTTTCTCCTTTTCTCACAATGTTTTCAAAAGCTTTCTTGCTCTGGGTCATTAGAAGTCTGGATCGTGTGGTAAAGAGTTTTAAGTATGGAAAATATTGTGAAGTTGAGTATCTGTGTTACTGTATAGTCGGTCCAACGAAGTGTTAGTGGTAGGCAGAAAAAATTGAATTTTAAAAATCAGGCAAAAAGTAAACAGAAGATAGTGACCCGGTAGGTTTTAACCTAGTTTTGAAGTTAATTCATCTTGGACTAACACTGGGAATGACCATACAACAACAGATTGTCAAACATTGGGGGAAAGGGGCATTTGTTTGTAACAAATAATATTCTTCTTATTACAAAATGTTACAAAAAGCTATTCAAACTGTATGAAGTCACAGTGGCAAAAAGGTCGCTGGTTTGATCCCTGTCTTGGCCTGTCCCATCGCTAACCTTTGTTTCAATGATGGTTGTATGGGAAAGCAGCCGATGGCTTTAACCCTTTCCCAAATGATAAACTTTTCGACTAGACCATATTGAAAGCATTTGCAGATGACAATTCAACTCTTGCTGAAAAGATGATTTCTGTCTATTATAGAGTAGAAAAACATTGTGGGAAAAGGAGAAAATGCTGGTTACTATTCCAGACCCATAAAAACCATGGATTGTTTGGGAAAGGGTTAAAAAAGAATGCTGTGTGGGGTACTGGCAAAAGAAACTCAAGGAAAGCATTGATAGGTGCACTGGCTGCCAGGATATAATTGAAATAATATTGAAATTTGTGTTAGCACCATACAATTAATCAATATAAGTTTTCAAAAGTAGCCTGTTGCAAAGTCCATGGGAGGCCATAAAAGTAAATTGTGGAGCAGCTGGTTTATCCTTTACTAAAAAAATTTTGAAGTCAGAGGCTTTTGACAACAATGTGAGACAGGGAAAGTGCTTGTAATCAGCATTTTCTCCTAAGTGTCCAACAATATTTTCCTACCCTTTTTGATATCATTTCCTTCATTTCCACTGCATTTTATTTGTTGTCTGCACCGGCTTTCAATTTAGACAAGTCTACAATTTTGTTTTTTGGTGAAAAGTCATCCCTTTACAGCATAATTCTTACTTATGACAACTGTCAACTAGAAGGCTTTTGAAAACATTGTAAGAAAAGCATAAAATGCTGGTTACTATTATTTTCTCCATTTCCTACGATGTTTTCTACCCAATCAAAGACAGAAACCATTGTTTTAGCGTCACTTTATTTGTCGTCTGCAAATGCTTTGAATTTGGTCTAGTTCAAAATATCGTTGCTTGGAAAAGAGTCAGTACTATTAGGTTTCCACTTTGCATAAACCTTTATGTGGGTGTCAAATATAAAAATAAAATTAACTCTTTACCACACAATCTTGACTTTTAACGACCTTGAAAGAGAAGGCTCTTGAAAACATTGTGGGAAAAGGAGAAAATGCTGGTAACCAGCATTTTCTCCTTTTCCCACAATGTTTTCTCCCCTGTCCAAACCAAATTTCAACTTTTCAGTCACATTTATTTTGTCGTCAGCAAAATGCTTTCAAATTGCACTAGTCTATAATTCTGTCGTTTGGTAAAGAATTAAACTTTGGAGTTATATTCCCATGGGGGACTAGGATTTCAAATAGATTTCTTTTTCCATTCATTTTGCTTCAAGTGCGTCTTTGCATATTGTATATGAACCATGCTCTGTGAAAGGGGGCCTAATGCATCTGCAAAAAGTATCGACCCAGGTCAGCCTGCGCACTCCGTGCAGGCTGACCTGGGTCAAAATTTTTACCTACTGGTGAATTGTCTGGATGTCCTAATACCAGCGTACCACATGATTATGTCGGTCGTTGAAAAAATGTTGCTAATTTGGATCAATGATGATATGTACACTTGCTTGATATCATGCATCGCAAAGATGCATAAAGCCACTTTTTGCAAGAGCATGAATTTTGTTCATGAAAACTGGTCTTCAGTTTCAACTGCTCATACATCCTCGTTGACCCAGTTTCGATTCATACTGGAATCGACCCTGAGTTATTTGGCTGGCGTTTTTCCGTTCTCATGAATTACTCATGACGCATTTTGATTGGTAATCTCAGTTTTTCTTTGAGAAAATTTAAACTATTTTTATCACAACTATGCCATCTTTTCTTTTTTTAGTAACTGACAAAATGAAATTGACCTCCTTACAATAGAGAATGAATATGTTATCGAACTTTCGATTGGCTATTAGGGTACTTTCCGATCATATGAATATTCATGTAAAACGAAGATTTGCTAGTCAATTTTCCCAGGGGTAATGCACAGGGTGTAACGTAATGCTTAACTCTTTACCACACAATCCCGACTTTTTATGACCCTGAGAAAGAGGCCTTTTGAAAACATTGTGGGAAAAGGAGAAAATGCTGGTAACCAGCATTTTCTCCTTTTCCCACAATGTTTTCTACCCTTCCTAAAACAGATTTCAATTTTTGAGCCAGATTTATTTTGTCATCTGCAAGTGCTTTCAATTTGGACTTTTCTACAATTTTGTCGTTTGGTAAAGAGTTAAACCTGGGTTCCGAGGATGCTGCTCATATTGAAAAGTATTTGCTGCATCATTCTGTAAACAGTTTGAAGACAAAAGCATCATGACAGTTGCAGATATTTCCGATAGTTCCATGATTGTGAGCCCATGTTTCTCATTACGTCCTGAAAAACAAATCTGGAGCAGAAAACTTTGGGAGCTCTGTTGTCAAATACAGAAACTGGTGTGACAAACAGACTAGATAAAAAGATCATGAGATAAATATATATATCTGCTGGTGGTAATGCATTTATCTTAGAGAAAACCCATTTACCGTAAAACTTTTTCAAAGGAAAACAATTTTGACTGGTCCAAATTGAAAGCACAGTGGCAGACCCACAAATTAAATGTGACCCAAAATATGAAATCCATCTTCCATCAGGTAGCAAACATTAGGGGAAAAGGGAAAATTTACTGGTATGGTTATCAGCATTTTCTCCTTTTTCCACAGTGTTTTCAAAAGATTATTTCCTCATGGGATATTAAAACTCTGTATTGCATCATAAATGGTTAAGATAAATTGGATAAAGGGTGATTTCAAAAGATTATTTCCTCATGGGTTACTAAAACTCTGTATTGCATCATAAAGGGTTAAGATAAATTGGATAAAGGGTTAAGTTTTCCCATTCCACTGCATCAAAACTGCTCAGATTGTCTACAGGGACAAATGAGGAGTTGTATTTTCCTCTGTTTCTCCTTTCATTATTCACTATAACTAACTTATCCCTTAGGCTGCTAAGCAGGACTTAATGGCCTTTTGCAGACAGTGTAGATCAAGATCAGACTACACAGAATGTGCAGTCTGATCTTGAATCTACACTGTCTGAAACAGAAATATTTTATCCTCCAAAAATTCTGTTAAAATAGCAATAATTTGGTTTTTCACTGTCGGCTAAAAAGTTTCAATGCGGTCATTTGCTAGGACAAGAGTTAAAACTTATTTTCCTTTTGAATCACAGGAAAAATCTAGTTTCACAAATGGAATGAGTTTTAGAATGGACAATAATGTCATGAGATAATACGTTATTATGTATTTTGTCAATAGAACTTGGGGATTTATTGCCATTTATTTAAGTTTTATTGAAAACGTAATGGAAAACCTAATTGTAAATTTGAGACTGATAAATACATGCGATTGAATTTTACATTTTTGACCTGTTCTGTTTGTTTGAGTAAAGTACACAGATACTGTTTTGACTGTAAACCTTATCTTTATTATTTACCAAAGGAGGAAATTTTAGACTGGTCTAAATTGAAACCACTTGTAGATGACACTATAAACGTAACTCAAAAATTGAAATTTGTTTCCAGCAAGGTAGAAAACATGATAAAAGGAGAAAATGCTGATTAGTAACCCGCATTTTCTGTTTTTCCCAAAATGTTTTCAATTGGGTTCTATCTTGTGGTCATAAAAGCAGGGATTGTTTGGTTAACTCTTTACCACACGACAAAATTTTGGACCAGTCCAAGTTGAAAGCATTTGCAGACAACAAAATAAATGTGAATCAAAAATTGAAATTTGATTTAGAAAGAGTAGAAAACATTGTGGGAAAAGGAGAAAATGCTGGTTACCAGCATTTTCTCCTTTTCCCACAATGTTTTCAAAGGGTTTCTTTCTCAGGGTCGTTAAAAGTCGGGATTGTGTGGTAAAGAGTTAAGGGTTACAAAGGACTCTTCAGGCTTGTAAAGAAGTTTTAAAAACATTGTATATCTGATTGATTGATTGATTGATTGATTGATTGATTGGTTTATTGAATTGTGATTCACACCATTTTCAACAAATGTCAGTAATATCAAGGTTATAGATCATTATTACATGTATTTTATGTGTATCTGGGGTTCTACTGGTACTAGACTGAGGCTACTAGAAAATATTGTGGATAGAGGAGGTTTTGCTTGTAATTGCATATGGTAATGCAGTATATTTCTTTACATGCACTAATGTTTCATGAAAAATCAAGAACTAAGTGGTTTCCATGTTACTGAATTATAGGACTTCAGACCTGCCAAAAAAGAAAGTATTTTGGAGACAACAGAATAAATTCATGCATCCTGAATTATTGGATTTGTCTTGAACGCACTAGGCTTGTCCAAATCAAAAGCATTTGCAGAAAGACAAAATAAACTCAAAAATTGAAATTTATTTTGTGAAGGGTAGAAAACATTATGTGAATGTTTTCTATAGGCTTCTTTAGGGATTGTGTGGTAATTGGTTTACTCTACATTGAAGCACAAAATTTTAGACTTGTCCATTTCAAATCAATTGCAGGCTGAAATGATGGAATCCTAGTTTAAAAGAGCAGAATGCCTTTTTGGAAAAGGAGAAAATGCAAAAAAGTAGCCTTTTCCTCCTTTTCCATCACGTTTTTAAAAATTTTATTCTGCAGGATATGGTTAGAGTATTGTTTTATGGAATGACATTTTATCATCATGCACTCCAATTTTTCTTTCCAGGTTTTTTTAGATTAGATGAAGGGCTGGAGCCATAAGTGTAAGGAGGGAACCAGTCACAAATTGTAAGTAATGTTTCTATTTGATTTATTGACAATGGTTTCCAGCTGAACAAATGAGTCATCTTGCTTTTGTCAAGTCAGAAGTTTCATTAACTCATTACCACATGATCCCAACTTTTAACGATGCTGAGAAAGAAGTCTTTTGAAAACATTTTGAGAAAAGGAGAAAATGCTGGTAACCATCATTTTCTCCCATTCCCACAATGTTTTCTACCCTTTCCAAACCAAAGTTCACTTTTCCATTCAAATTTATTTTGTTGCATGTAAAATTTTTATGCTCTCATTTTGGACCAGTGTAAGATTATGTCATTTGGTAAAGAGGTAACAGAGCTATAGATAGAGGGAGTGATTTTGATTTCAAAATTGAAAATATTGATAATTCTCAACTAAACCCTACATTGTGAGTACTCATAAGAATCGTCTCGCCCACACAATTCTAGTAAGTACCCACAACATACGTTTTTAAGAGAAACAATGGATTTATAATACCATCAATCCTCTTATCTGGAGTCTGATATCATAATTATGATCATGGATGTTTACTATGGATACACTGAAGAGGGTCCAAAAAACTTAATCCAGAGAATGAAAATTTCTCCTGTACCCAGGATAATTGTCTCACTTTCATATTCAAACCATATTTTGATACAAAAACTCAAATCTTAAGTCTGTACCTAATAATATAATTTTTAGCTTTGTCTGCATTCAAAGCAATTGCAGATGACAAGTTAATATTACCAGTCGACATCATTTTGGTCTAGTCAAAAGTGAAAGCATTTACAGATGAAAAAATGAATGTGACTCAAAATATAAAATTTCATTTGGATAGGGTAGAAAACATTGTGGGAACAGCAGTAAATGTAGGTTACCAGCATTGTCTCTTTTTCCTGCAATATCTCAAAATCTTTCTTTTGCAGGATCGTTAAAGGTCGGGATTGTGTGATAAAGAGTTAACTATTTCCCAAACAACAAATTTTGGACCCTTCTAAACTGAAAGAGTTTGCAGATGACAATTTTAGATTTGGAGAAAATTGCAGAAAGTTCTCAAAAAGGGTAGAAGACACTGTGGGAAAAGGAGAAATTGCTCGTTACGAGCAATTTCTCCTATTCCCACAGTGTTTTCAAAGACTTTTACCGCAGATACATAAAAACCAGGGCTTGTTTGGTAAAAGGTTAAACATACCTCAAATGGTGAGGTCTGTTTTTGAAAGGCCAGATAATTTTACAGGGAAAAAGAGAAAATGCTGTCCCACAATGTTTTCAAAAGCTTCTTTATGAGCTTGGATTTAGGATTGTGTTATAAAAGGTTTTACCATGTTTTACTACAGTAATGTCACGTGCAACGACCAGGGTCCGTATTCACCAACCATTCTTAAGAACGTTCTTGTTCTTATTCTTCAGAATTTTGTCTAAGTGAAAGTAACAGAACTTCTGATTGGCTAAACCAAATGGTTTAGCCAATCAGAAGTTCTGTTACTTTCACAGTTGGAAAAATTTGAAGAATAAGACAAAGAATATTCTTAAGAATGGTTGGTGAATACGGACCCTGGTCATCCATCCAGGCACTAACCTAATGCACGTTGCTTAACTATCACGGAGAGAAATAGACCAAACCGCATCGCTGTAAAAGCTAGCTCAACAGCAAGGCAGGTTTCAAGTGCTTATATGTCTAACTTCCCCCGCTTTGGGAGGCCTGACCCCGAGACCTTTATACAAGCATGTATATACAGAAACACCAGGGGAATGTACATGGGTAAGTCAACTCCAGTCCCGCAGTTGTCATTAGCCCGCCGCTGCCACCAAATGTAACGTGCATGGACCAGGTCACCCATCCAGGCACTAACTTAATGCATGTTGCTTAACTATCACAGAGAGAAATACACCAAACGGCATCGCTGTAAAAGCTAGCTCAACAGCGAGACAGGCTTCAAGTGCTTATATATCTAACCGCTGTCCGTGATAGTAATAATGCTTTTGATGAATTTGAAAGAAAAACAAATGAGAAAGCCTAAATGCATTACCATACATAGCAGATCAATGATTACTATCATATTGCACAAAATGTGCATCAAGATCACAAAGCTTTTCATTGTAATAACAAGATTTATCACACAATGACGACTTTTGACTACCCTGAGGTAAAAGCCTTTTGAAAACATTGTGGGAAAAGGAGAAAATGCTGTTTACCAGCATTGTAAACAGCATTTTCTCCTTTTCCCACAATGTTTTCTTCCCTTTCCAAAAACAAATTTCAATTTTTAAGTTATGCTTATTTTGTCATCAGTCTGCAGGTGCACAAAATCTGAGTTTTAACAACCCTTACAAAGAATATTTTTAAAAATATAGTAAAAAAAAAAGAAGAAAATTGTGGAAACCAGCATTTTCTCCTTCCTTCTATCTTTTCTACACCATCAAAAATAAATTTCATCATTTAACTCTTTACCATACAGCAAATTTGGTCCAGTTATAAGAGGCGCTTTGAAAGTTAAAGGCTTTTAAGCCTCTCTGCCAACAGCTTTTATTTGTCTACATGATGCCATCTTACCGGTCAAAACATCTAAAATTATCTGTCAGTGATGGTAAATATTCCCATCTCAAACATTGAAGTCCGACCCTTAACCAAACGATCCTAAAGTTTCAATGATCCTCAGGTAGAAGGATTTTGTAAAAGATACTGTTGGATAAAGACAAAATGCTGGTAACCAGCAGTTTCTCCTTTTCTCACATTGTTTGTTCACCATTTCAAAGACAAATCCACATATTTGAGACCATAATAATTTTGTTGTCTGCAAATGCTTTCAATAAGGACAAGTCTGAGGTAATGTTGATCTGGCAAAGAGTGAACATCTTACCTTGCCAGCTTCATTTGAAAGGTACACATATCACTAACTGGTTAAGGTGACAAAAAGTAAAGAAGGAATAATGGAAGAAAAAGTAGGATGAATTTTTTAATGCCTTGAAAAACATTGTGGGAAAAGGGACAATTGCCTGTTACAAGCAGTTGCCCCTTTTCCCATAATGTTTTCAAAACCTGTCCAATTGCATTGGGGTTCTATGGAAATGGAATGAACAAACAGATGTTTTATGTGAGGTATAATGGTAGGAAAGATGGAAGATAGGAAACAGGCCTTCACTCATGATATTCCATCAACAGGAAATAGTTTCTGACAAGGGGAGAAAACATGGCCGCCCCTTTTCTTTCAGTTTTCTTTGGTAATGGCTACTTTGTTTTTCTGGCATAGTTGAATGTGCTGGCTTTTGATCTACATCTTGGTACTGGTAACAAATTAACCCTTTCCCAATCAATCCCTGGTTTTTAAGGGTCTGGAAAAGTAGCCTTTTGAAAACATTGTGGGAAAAGGAGAAAATGCTGGTAAATAGATCTTTGTGATTGGTCAGACATAGACACTTTATTATACTCCACTTTATAGGGCCACTTTCTAATCCTGGCAAATTCACACTGTCTGTCCTATTTCAAGATATTTCTTGTTCCCTGATATGCTTTACTGGCGCAGTGTTGATTTTGGATATAGATGTGAAAAGGGATGCCCATTTCTTTGAAGTGCTTGTCCTCTGGCATTGTAGAATGATGTTTATCATTGAGTGCATGAAATTGCTTTTTACAAGGGAGAAACCATAGGGATTGCTCTTTCTGCTTTTCAACAGGGATTGCTCTTTTTGCTTTTCAATGGCAATTACTAATTTATTTTCCAAATATGTTTTACGCTTTTAGTACATTGTCGATTCTGGTATATAAATGCGAAAAAGGATGAAAAATTCATACAGGCACTTGTCCAATGACATTGTAAAAACTCTACTTTTATATACAGGGAATTGTTTTTATATACAGGGAATTGTTTAGGACAAAGGAGGAATCATGGGACCTCTTTTTCTTTTGCTTTTCTTTGGAAAGTACTGCATTTCTTCCGATTATATTTTACATCTTTGGAATGCAGTGGTCATCCTAGATATAAATAAGAAAAAAGAAGACATATATGGCTTTTTCCAAAAAAAATAGAAATTTGTGATTTTTTTTTGCAGAGTGTAATATCATTCTTCACAGACATCAATGTTAAAAATAAATGCCTAGAATGGATTTTAAAAACTGATAAGCCTTCAAGAAAAACATTAACTGAAATGTTGAGATTCCATAGTCTGGATCCAATTTTAGATTTTGGCAACAATAAGCACATAAAATCTTGCATTAGTCATACTCCGAGAGAGCTGTGTGCACTTTATTGCGTGATGGAATGCACTGTCACTTTCTGGAGAAGAGAGATCATAATAGGGTGAACAAATTACCTCCTGTGGATGATTTGCTCATATTGCAACAGACAACGTTCATAGAATATAGCAGCAAAAGCAAAACATCGATTGCAATAATGTCATATTTAAAGAATTTCAAAGTTCTATGCCGCTGTCTTATTCAGAGGGTAATAAAAGGTTTCTTAACTCATTACCAAACAACAAATTGAGAACATTTGCAGACGACAAAATAAACATGCCTAAAAATCTGCCACTGTTTTAGGAGGCAAAGAAAACATTGTGGGAAAAGGAGAAAATGCTGATTACCAGCATTTTCTCCTTTTGCCACAATGTTTTCAGAAAGCTTCTTTCAAGTGGTCATTAAAAGTCTTGATTGTGTGGTAAAGCATTAATAATTCTGTATTTACAGTATTTGACAAAATGTTTGCCATTGTAGATCCTGCAAGCAAATTTAATGTCCATTTTCCTGAAATGATTTTAGAATCTTTACCACAGACTCAAGCCCAGCTGTGCAGTCAGCAGCAGACAGAGCTTGAAACCGGAGTATGACTGGTTTGAATCCCGAGCTTGACTAATTTATTCCGAAGGATTGGTGTTCTAGTCATTGTGTCAGGATTCTCTCTCTCTGTCACCACTGAACATTGATGGCTCTGTGGGAAAGTTGCAAGTGGCTTGGGAAGATTGTTTTGCAAAATACTAATGAAAGAAACTCCTGGAGAGCATAGACAGGTGAACTGGCCATTATGATATAACTGAAATAATGTTGAAAATGGTATTAAGCATCATACAAGCAGACTTCAGTTGCAGGGACATAACCCTTTATCAAACAATCCCCGATTTCATAAATGCTGAGCAAGAAAACTTTTGAAACATTGTGGGAAAAGGAATAAAGGCTGGTAACAGGCATTTTCTCCTATTTCCGCAATGTTTTTATTTTACCCTACCCAAAACAAAATTCTGTATTTCAGTCACATTTATTTTGTTGTCAGTAAAATGCTTTCTATTTGAATCCGTCAATAATCTTGTCATTTGGTTATCTCTTTACCACATAGTCCAGATTTTTAACGACTCTTAGAAAGAAGTCTTTTGAAAACATTGTGGGAAAAGGAGAAAATGCTGGTAACCAGCATTTTCTCCTTTTCCCACAATGTTTTTACCCTATCAGAGACAATAATCATCATTTGAGCTATACCGTAACTGTTTTGTCGTCTGCAAATGCTTTCAATTTGAAGCAAGACAAAGTTTTGTTGTTGGGTAAAGAGTAAGAGTTATAACTTTGTTTGGCTCCCAGATTGCTAGTGTCAGGAATGTTACATGTGAAACTCTCATACCCATTTTCATGCCATGTTGAAGTCACGATGTAAATATGAGAAGGTATAATGAGTTTCGTTTCCAGCAAGAAAGATGTTTTTCTACTTTCATTCTATGATAGCTCTTTGACCTTGACATTAGATGTTATCAGCTCAGCCGCTTTTGAACTAAATGTGTTACAAATCACTAGGTTGCATGTCTAAATGACGGCTAGGCTCTGTGACTAAACGACTTTCCTTGGTCTGAGGATTGCTATGCGGACAACAGCAATGATTTTTCACTTGTTGGACTTTGTCTCGTAATAGTTATGAAAGTACCCAGTAGCTTGCACAGTTTTGTATGGTGCATGAGGTAGTTTAACCTTTTACGGCACGCTAATGACTTTTAATGATCCAGACGAAAGGGCCTTTTGAAAACATTGTGGGAAAAGGAGAAAATGCTGGTAACTAGCATTTTCTCCTTTTCACACACAAAGTTTTCTATCCTATCAAAGAAAAGTTGCGTCATTTCAGCCACAATGATATTTTTGTCAGCAAATGCTTTCAATTTGGTTAGGTCTAAAATTCTGCCATGTTGGAAAGGTTAAACACTTTCACACAATCCTGGATTTTAACGTTTCTAATATGAAGGCTTTTGAAAACTAGAAAATAAAGGAGAAAGTACTGGTAACTAGGGTTTTCTTCTTTTCCTTTACTGTTTTCCAACCTATGAAAGAATTATTGTTCCAATTTTGAATATGGTGTCTGCAGCTACTGTCCACAATTTGCTGTGGAGTAAGGTTTACAGAAATGCCAGGAATGTATTGATTGATGCACTGGGATCATACTTATTGTGACTTTCCCAAATTGAAAGTATTTGCTGATAACACAATAAATGTGATTCAGAAATTGAAAATTGATTTGGAAAGGTTAGAAAACATTGTGCGAAAAGGAGAAAATGCTGGTTACCAGTATTTTCTCCTTTTCCTACAATGTTTTCAAAGGCTTTCTTTCTTGGGGTCATCATAAGTTGGGTTTGTGTGGTAAAGAGTTAACTATGTGCACTGAGGTACATTTGATGGGTACCATTGCCATCAGGACTTGGCATCAGGCTGTTTTGGCCACAGATAAAGAGGAATTTTTGGGTTGTGGAGAGAAAAGTAAAATAGATGCTAACACACAATCACTTCCATTCATATGTCACATGCTATTTATTATGTCTAATTTCTCTCCAAGACTCGAAATTGTTCCCCAATATAGTTGTGACATCCATCATTACTTGTAAGGATTCCATCTTGTGATGCCAGAATGTTCTAACAGAAGCTTGGTTTTACTTGTACAGGATAAGCAAATGACAGGGTGGTTTACTTAAACCCTTTACCCCATATGGCATTTCTATTGTATTTCTAATTGACCCTAATTAACAGCAAGGATGAAGCTGTTTCTTTTATGTATATGACACCTTTTGATAGCATAGAAAACATTGTGACTAAAGGTGAAATTGATCATCACGAGCAATTTCACCTTTTGCCACAATGTTTTCCAAAGGATCTTACAAGCAATGCAAAGGGTTAAATGCGAGTTTGGCACGTCCCCCCCTCTTCTATGTAACGCGGTATATCCGTGGTTAAGCCTGATAAGCTAACCGGAAAATGGTGTCAAATACAAAGAGAAAGAGCACTTATTTCAGTTTTGTGACTCAAAACATGAAGTCTTTAGTGAGAAGGTTGGAAAATATTGTGGGAGAAGGAGAAAATAATGATTATCAGCATTTTGAATTTGTCCAAATGTACAGCGTTGCACATCACCGAGTCAAAACTGTTAACTCTTTAACCCCATTACCAAACGACAATGTTTTAGACTGGTCCAAATTGAAAGCATTTTCAGAAGAGAAAATAAAAGTGACTGAAAATTTGAAATGTGGTTTGTGAAGGGTAGAAAACATTGTGGAAAAAGGAGAAAATGCTGGTAACCAGCATTTTCTCCTTTTCCCACATTGTTTTCAAAAGGCATCTTTCTCAGGGGCGTCAAAAGTATGGATTATATGGTAATGGGTTAACAAACGACAAAATTTTGGACTTGTTCAAACTGAATGCCTTTGCAGACGAAAAAACTGATGTGAATCAAAGATTGAAGTCTCTAGTGGGAGGGATGGAAAACATTGTCGGAAAAGGAGAAAATGCTTGTTACCAGCATTTTTTTCTTTTCCACAATATTTTCCAAGGGCTTCTTTCTCAGCTGTAAAAAACTGGTATTTTTTGGTAAAGGGGTAACTGGTTACCAGCATTTTCTCCCTTTCCCTCAAACATTTCCGAAGGCTTTCTGCCTCAGGGTCTTCAAAATTCTAGGGACAACAAAATAAGTGTGATGTAGACAATAAAATTTGTTTTTGAATAGTAGAAAACATTGTTGGAAAAAAGGAAAATACTGGTCAACTCTAACAAACAACAAAATTTTGGACTAGTCCAAATTGAAAGCGTTTGCAGACAGCAACATAAATGTGAATCAAAAATTGAAATTTGATTTGGAAAGGAGAGAAAACATTGTCACCAGCATTTTCTCCTTTTCTCCCAATGTTTTCAAAGGCTTTCTTTCTCAGGGTCGTTAAAAGTCGGGATTGTGTGGTAAAGAGTTACCTAGCATTTTCTCCTTTTCCTACGTTTTCAATAGCCTTCCCAAACAGGGTCGTCAAAACTTGTTAGATTGCGTGGAAAAGAGTTGTAAGTCCCCATTGTCACTGTCGGACAGAAAATCTAGTATGTACATGAAGAGTTGGAAGACTAGACTTGCTGAGAAACTTATCACTGGTCGATAGCAGAGAGCGACATTAATGGGTATAGGGTGATTTACCAGTACAATATTGTTTCTTTTATTGTCCACGTGAAGGACTTAGTCACCGTCTGATTGCCGAAGTGGGCTGATATACAGCATTGCGCTGTTGCATACTTGACCCCTATAGTGCTTAATGAATGAAACAGACTTAGTGTTAAATACACATATTAACGCAATTAAAAAACTGGTTTTGTCAGACTATATCTGGAAAAAAAATGGACACCGTAGATCCAAGATCAGAGTGCATGTTCTTCACAGTCTGATCTAAATCAACACCGTCTGCAGAAGAAATTAAATCCAGGTTAAGAACTGAATGGGTTTACTTTATAAGGGCAGATTAACGGCATTTTGTCCTTTTCCCACGTTTTTATTATCCCTATTAAGGATAACTGTTTTTCATTTTGATTTGCAATCTGCAACTGGTTTGAATTTAGACCAGTCATATGGTAATTAGTTTAAGTGCAGCTGAAATGATGGAATTAGTCTATGATAGGGTAGAAAACTTTATGGTTAAAGGAGAAAATGCTGGTTACCAGCATTTTCTCCTATTCCCATAATATTTTTAAAAGGCTTCTTCCTCATGGTTGTTTAACCCATTACCACACGATCCCTACTTTTGACGTCCCTGAGAAAGAAACCTTTTGAAAATACTGTGGGAAAAGGAGAAAATGCTGGTAACCAGCATTTTCTCCTTTTCCCACAGTGTTTTCTACCCTTCCAAGAACAAATGTCAATTTTTCAGTCACCTTTATTTTGTCGTCTGCAAATGCTTTCAATTTGGACCAGTCGAAAATTTTCTTGTGTGGTAACGAGTTAAACTCTGAATTATGTTGTAAAGCATTAACCCTTTACCACACAATCTGGAGTTATAACAACCTTGAGGGAGAAGCCTTCTGAAAACATAATAGGAAAAGGAGAAAATGCTGGTAACCAGCATTTTCTCCTTTTCCCATAATGTTTTCTACCCTATCAAAGGCAAACCCAATCATTTGAGCCACATTTGATATGTGATCTGCAAATGTAAGAAAGAGAGCTTTTGAAAATATTACCAGAAAAGGACAAAATGCTGGCAATCGGTATTTTCTTCTTTTCCCACAATGTTTTCTTTTCTGATACAGACAAATATCATTACTTGGGCCATATTTACTACATCCTTTGGAAATGCTTCTAACTTGGATCTGTCTAAAATTTTGTCATGTGGTAAAAAGTAAAGATTATTCTCGTGAAGGTTAGTCACTGTCGGATTGCTGAAGCAGACTTATTTATACATTGCGTTGTTGCGCTGTTGCATATGTATTATTGTGGAAAACAACTATGAAGTCATCCATGCTCAAATTATTCTTGTATGGACTAGGCTCTAGATCCTTACCTCTTTACCAAACAATAAAATTATAGACTGGTTCAAATTAAAAACATTTGCTGAGGACAAAATAAATGTGACTAAAAAATTGAAATTTGGTTTGGGAAGAGTAGAAAAAACATTATGGAAAAAGGAAAAAAATGCTGGTTACTAGCACTTTCTCGTTTTCCCACAATGTTTTCTGTAGGCTTCTTTCCCAGGGTCGTTAAAAGTCAGGATTGTGTGGTGAAGAGGTACCGCTTCCCTCTCTATGTTTCATTTTTTAACCCTATACCACGCAATTCCAACTTTCCACTTTTAGTGACCCTAAGAAGTCTTTTGAAAACATTGTGGGAAAGGGAGAACCTGCTGGGAACCAATATTTTCTCCTTTTCCCACAAGGTTTTCCACCCTTTCAGAGACAATTTTCATATATGGAGACACCTTCAATTTGTCGTCTGCAAATGCTTTCAATATGGACCAGTCTAACATTTTGTCGTTTGATAGAGAGTTAAGGATGAAAAAGCTTTCTTTATTTGGCCATGTTGCACTGAAATTCATGACATGTAAATGCAGTTTTTATCAGCAGACAGGCTAGTTCTGTTGCGTACAAACAAAGGATTATCCGGGAAATTTCCCTCATGATTTTATCTCTAGTACTCCCTCTTACGTAGTTTCCATTGGAGGAGCACTTTCGCTTATATTTCAAGATTAGGATTGTCCATGGAAAATTTCCCAAAGATTTTATCTTAGATACTCACTGAATCCTGATCGCTCAGTCATCAGCGGAAAGAACGGGGTTGCTGCTAAGATGCTTGGCATGGCCAATTTTTTTCCAAACATTGAAGATACTCATTGCAACAGAATTCATGCCGCTCTCATTGAAAAATATCGTTTTGATGATGGTTATGTGGAAAAGCAGCCAGTGACTAGGAAAGACCTGTATGTGGAGTACTGGTAATAGGAACTCCAGAAATGCATTGATATGTGCATTGGCTGCTGAAATATAGCTGAAAAATATTGAAAATAGCATTAAATACAATCAGTCAATCAGTTGATCAATCACAGACACTCAGTTTCTATTGGAGCATTGTCGCTTAGTTTCCTAAGCATGCAAATTTTGTTCTTTCTCCAGGTATCTAAACTCTTTACCAAACGACAAGATTAAAGACTGGTTCAAATTGAAAGCATTTGCAGACGACATAATAAACATAACTCAAAAATTAAGATTTATTTTCAGCAGGGTAAAAAACATTGTGGAAAAAGGAGAAAATGCTGGTAACCAGCATTTTGTCCTTTTCCCACAATGTTTTCCAAAGGCTTCTTTCTTAAGGTTGTCAAAAGTAGGGATTGTGTGGTAATGGGTTAAAACAAGGGATTTTATTAGACCACGGAGTTTTAGACTCATTGAATGGATTTCGAGTTGACAGTTTTAGACTGGCCCAAACGGAAAGCATTTGTGACCCGTCATACAAAAAGGGACCTTCTGGGAAATGTTAAAAGTGTCAACCTGGTCACAGATTGCACAGATGTGTAGGCTGAATATGGTCAACACTTTTAGCATTTTCTGTATTAAAAGCGGTCATTCCACCTTACTGTACAATCATTTTTGAATTATCAACTTAAACTGACCTGCACCAGCGTTGATTTGTATCCATCTAATTGATGTACAGAATTCCCAGAGTGTCCCTTTTTGTGTGATGGGTCACATTTGCCAACAACAAGTCAGCTGTAAAACATAGTAGGAATTTAGTCTGTGGAAGAGCAGAAAACATTGCTTACCACCATTTTCTCCTTCTCCTACAAAATTTTCAATAGTCCGTTTCCTTGAGGTCATTAAAACTCAAGGTTGTTTGGTAAAGGGTTTATTATAAGGACTTTTTACCAGAGTTTTGCAGAAATATTGCTTGAAAAAGTACCAGCAGTATTTGTATGCCTCAACTTGCTGAATGAATGCACTGAAGGCCCTTTCAGAAAAGAAACAGTAAAAGATGAAGGACCCTCTTTAATTTACATCTATAAATAATTAAATGCCCATGCCTTTGGCAATTTACTGTCCTTAAAACTAGAGCAGACAAGGTACCTATTTGTCTCCATTTTTTCATTGTTTAAACCATGTAATTAGTCCATTACTCACTAGTGCAAGATTTCTCGTTACAATTGATGTCTTTTGTTACAAGTACTCCTTTCTGTTTCCACACTGTTTTTTGTACCACATATTCCTTTAACTCCTAGGCTTCTAGCGCAACTCACTGACCTTTTGTGGACAATGTAGATCAAGATAATATTGCACAGATTGTGCAGTCTGATCTTGGATCTACACTGTCCCATAGGGAGATAATATTGCCCCAATCATAACTTTAAAATAGCAATATTTTCGTTTGTACTATAGAATTGAAAATTTCATATCAATTATTTAGCAGGATAAGGGTTAACTACCTTGAGAAAAAAGACTTTGTTGAAACATTTGGTGAAAAGGACAAAATGTTAGCAGTCATCAATCTCTCCTATACCCATGATGTTTACAACCTTTTCAATGTCAAGCCCTAATTTTCAGTCTCATTTAATTTGTCATCTTCCAATGCTTAATGAAATTATTTCTGATATACAGGAACATGGTCTTGGGTAGCCTGTCTAGATCTAGGGTGGCACCGACTGATTTTAATGAGCATTGCTGATATTTGAGTAATGTTGTTCAGGTGATTGATTGAATTTGTGCTTATTTATCGTCACCACCAGTTGCCTACATAGGCAACACCCCCTGAACGCTGATACTATTGTTATGGAGGATAGTGCAGATGTAGGACAAAACTATACACCATCATGTCCAAAAGACTATTAGTAATTTTTAATGGCCAGCCATAGGAACCAAACCAACACCCAGTGGTGACCTGAAACATCAGGTTCAAGATTCCTCATCTTCGCGAGCCAAGGTTACGATCACTACGTGGATCTTACCTTGACTGATTGAGCCCGATTTTGAGATTCCTGAGATGCACCCTCTATTGGATGCTAGTTATTACCCCCTTTTACATCGTATTTCTAAAAGCCAATGAAGTATTGTTTTACAAACCGCTTATGATAACACATGAAGCGATAAGCAGACATCCACATGGGTAACCATGTTTACCTTCTATTCAAATTGTAGCAACCTTATTCTGTTTTTATTAAAGATGAAATGCTTCAAGCAATTTCATTCGTTGCAATTAGAGCTGGCTGCATCCAATGAAAAAGTGTATCGGGGGGAATGTAAAAATCATGCTCGATCCGCCAAGGGTAGAGTAGCGTAGTGAATTGTCAGCCTTGGCTTGCAAAGATGATGATTGCTGTGCTCTGCCAGTATTTCAGGTGTGAATGTTAGTAATATTTTTAGGCATACCTCTGTCCTTGTCTTGGTACCAAGTGATGCTCGGATATCTAGGTAGTAGAATTTGTTCAGTTTGAATAAGTTTTGTGCAGACATGCTTGAGGTACAGATTCTATGTGACAGCCATTTTGAACAATTTCTTGTTTAACCCATTACCACACAGCAAAATTTTCGAGCTATCCAGAATGAAAGCATTTGCAGACAATTTTAAAGCGGCTCAAATAATGCAATTTTTGCTTTGATAGGGTAGAAAACCTTGTTGGAAAAAGTGAAAATGCTGGGTACCAAATTAAATTTCGATTTTTCAGTCACATTTGTTTTGTCGTCTGCAAAAAAATTTGTTGTTTGGTAAAGAATTAACCTGTGGAGCACCAAATTCACTCATTACCAAACGACAATATTTTAGGCTTGTCCAAATTGAAAACATTTGCAGACGACAAAATAAAAGTTACTGAAAATCGAAATTTGTTTTGTGAAGGGTAGAAAACATTGTGGGAAAAGGGGAAAATGCTGGTTTCTCCTTTTCCCACAATGTTTTCTAAGAGCTTCTTTCGTAGGGGTGTCAAAAGTAGGGATTGTGTGGTAATGGGTTAACCCAACAGGCACTTTCATCTGGACATGAAACCCATATAAGAAAATTTTCAAGGTTGCCCTAGAATTTGTATGGTGAACAGCTAAATCATGGCATAGCCTTGTTCCCCAAGCCTTGTAATGGCGTATGCATGATTTCTTGTCATGAAACAAAAAAAAATACCCTTTACCAGGAAATCTCAAGTTTTAAAAAACCTTAAGTAGAAAAGGCTTTTGAAAAACATTGTTGGAAAAGGAGAAAATGCTGGTAACCAGCCTTTTCTCCTTTGCCCATAATATTTTCTACCATTTTTAAATAAAACCTGAACATTTGAGATGCAGCTAGTTTGTTGTGTGCAAATGCTCTGAAATTGGACAAATCTAAAAATTTTGTCGCAAATGAGGAGTTAATGACCGGTTGCCTAGGTTTTATTGTGCATGTTTGCACCTTTTGTGTTGCATGTTGACAGAGAAGAAAACAGATTTTAACTTGTCATGATAAATTCTTTTTTCATTCAAAGCGTCCACATAAAGACGTTTTTTAGAACAATATGGTCGCTAAGACTACCACACTTTTGCTTGGTGATGGAAGAATTATCCATCCATTACTGCTGATAAGAAATGCTGGCTGGGTCAGTTAATCCTGTTTGAGTCATAACAGTGCATTTTAATCCTTTACCACACAATGCAGACTTTTAACGATCTTGAAAAGAAGCCTTTTGAAAAAATAGTGGGAAAAGGAGAAAATGCTAGTAACCAGCATTTTCTCCTTTTCCCACAATATTTTTCTAGCCTGTCAAAGAAACATTACACAATTTGAGCCACATTGAAATTGTTGTCAGCAAATGCTTTCAATTTTGACAATTCCACTTTTGTACATGCGGAAAAGAGTTAACTCTTTACCAAACAATAAAATCTAAGAATTGTTCAAATTGAAAGCATTTTGCAGACGACAAATTGAATGTTGCTCAAATGATAATTATTGTCTTTGATAGCATAGAAAAGATTGTTGGAAAAGAAGAAAACCAGCATTTTCTTCTTTTCCAACAATGTTTTCAAAAAACTTCCTCTGTAGGGTCGTTAAAACTTTGGATTGTGTGGTTACCAAATGACTGACAGGTAAAATTTACAAAAATAAGCCACTTTCGCATTTTGCGGAACAGTGGTATATTCAAAAAGGAGAATTTGCTTGTTGTTAGCCATTTTTGTTTTTACTACAAAGAAATATATTAAGTTGTCTTTTGCTTTATTTGTGCGGGAATTTAACGCCATTTTAACAGCTGAGGTCACTCGTACTACAGCAGTCTGTGCACCAATGTGTGGTTTTCTGCCGTTCTCACACCAGAACTTGCAAAGCTTTCTTTCCAAGCATCTAACTTTAAACTTTTCTTACATTCCTCAGAGGTGAGAGACAACAATCCAAAAGAAAATACGCTCCAACTGATCATTGAACCTGCAACCACTGTTTAGGTCAGGGGTCAGATGTATGTGCTATCCACTGGGCCACCTGGCCAGGCTTTGCTTTGTACTGCAGGTTGCAATATGGAGGAAAAGCATGAATGACAACGACTATGATGGATTGTCATGTTATGTTTTGTGGTTTAGACAGGAACTTGTTATAATTTGGTATTTCCTGTAGACGGTTTATTCCTTTCCCAAACAATCCCTGGTTTTTACGACCATGAGATATAAGCCTTTTGAAAACATTGTAGGAAAAGGAGAAAATGCTGTAAGCAGCATTTTCTCCTTTTCCCACAATGTTTTCTACTTTTCACAAAACAAATTTCAAATTTTCAGTCACTTTTATTTTGTTGTCTGCAAATGCTTTTGATTTAGACAAACCTAAAACATTGTCGTTTGGTTATGAGTTAACTCTTTAACAAACAACAAATTTATAAACTGGTCCAAATTGAAAGCATTTGCAGATGACAAAATAACTGTGACTAAAAAATCGAAATTTGGTTTGGGAAGGGTAGAAAAACATTGTGGGAAATGGAGAAAATGCTGGTAACCGGTTACCAGCATTTTCTCCTTTTCCCACAATGTTTTCAAAAAGCTTCTACCTCAGGGTTGTCAAAAGTCATCATTGTGTGGTAAAAGGTTAACTCATTGCCCGATGTGCTTATAAACAGTTTTAAAACTTTACTACACAAGCTTAACGTGACAACAAAATTTTAGAAAAATTGGCAGATGACGAAGGTATCCTTTTTGTAGGAAATGTCCTTGAAAGGGTAAGAAAACATTGGGGGGAAAAGAAGAAAGTTTTACTTACCAGCATTTTCTCTGATTCCATAAATATTTCAAAAAGCCCTGGATTGTTTGGTAAAGGGATAACTCTGCCTGATATGCTTATAAACCATTTCAATCTAGCCTGAAAGCATAATTTTAGACTCTTCTCTTACCCCGTTTACACACAGCAAAACATTAGACCTTTCCAAATTGAAAGCATTTGCAGACGATAATTTCATAGTGGCTCAAATGACACAGTTGTCCTTTGATAGGGCAGATATAACTTTGAGGGAAAAGGTGAAAATGCTGCTTACCAGCATTTTCTCCTTTTCCCACAATGTTTTCAAAAGGCTAATTTCTCAGGATTGTATGGTAAAAAGTTAAAAGCCTATGTAGTAGAATAGTAAAATCCCAAATATTGCTGTTTCAAAGGTATGTTTCTGGGAGTAATATTTCCACATCGGATAGTGTAGATCCAAGATCAGACTGCACATTATGTGTAGTCTGATCTTGATCTACAGTGTACGCAAAAGGTCATTGAGCCAAAGGATTAAAACAAGGGATTGTCTGGCATGGGGTTATGTGGATAGTGTAAAGTTAGATTTGACTGTACAGAACATGCCGTCCGATCATAGCTCTACATCACCTGATTGTGTTTGATGTTCTGTCAAAAATTGCTATGAAATTTTAAAATTTGCATCTTTTATACTGACCAGAAATGGATATTTCATTTTTAAACTCTTTACCAAAAGACAAAATTTTGACTATTCCCAATTGTGAATAAAGAATTGAAACTAGATTTAAGAAGGGTAGAAAACATGGTGGGAAAACAAGAAAATGCTGGTTACCAGCACTCACAGTGTGTTCATAAGCTATCTTTCTCGGTTTGTTAAAAGTCGGCATTATGAGGTAAATAGTTAAATTGTATCAAACGACCAAAATTTTGGACAGTTCTGATTGAAAGCTTTTACAGAAGTAAATTTTATGTGACTCGGATGGTACACCTTGTCTCTGAAAGGGTAGAAAACATTCCAGGAAAAGAATAAATGCTAGTTACCATCATTTTCTCCTTTTCCCGCAACATTTTCCAAAGGCTTTTTTTCACTGGTCCTTAACTCGGGATTTCGTGGTATAAGGCAAAATCACTGTGCGGAACAACTCTTTACCATTGTGAAACTTTTAATAGTCAAATTGAAAACATTTCCATAAATTACAACAAATTAAATATAGCTCAAAGGGGGAAGTGGTTTCGTCTTTGAAAGAAATGAAAAATGTTGTGGGAAAAAGAAAAAATGCTGATTGCTAAGATTAGCAGGTTGCTAGCATTTTCTCTTTTTTTTCCCCAAAATGTTTTTGTAAGCTTTCTACCTCAGGTAACTCTTTACCACACAGTAATATTGTAAACCAGTCAAAATTAAAACCATTGGAAGATGACAAAATGTGACTCAAGAATTTAAAAAAAGAAAAAAGGTTTTTGGGAAAGAAAAAAACATTGTGGGGGAAAAAGAGAAAATGCTGCTCACCAGCATTTTCCCCTTTTCTCACCATATTTTTAAAAGACTACTTAGGATCGTTATATGCTGGCATTGTGGTAAAGAGTTTAACCCATTACCAAACAACAAAATTTTGGACTTGTCCAAATTAAAAGCATTTGCAGGTGACAAAATAAAAGTGACTAGAAATTTGAAATTTGTTTTGTGAAGGGTAGAAGACATTGTGGGAAAAGGAGAAAATGTTGGTTACCAGCATTTTCTCCTTTTCTCACAATGTTTTCTAAAGGTTTTTTAAATCTCAGGGGCGTCAAAAGTAGGGATTGTTTTATAAAGAGTTTAAACACAAGATTTAGTGGCAAAGGGTTTAGAAACCCCGGAGACAGGAAAGTGCAGAGGCTGCAGGAGTGTCTCGACTTTTCCAAAATCTGGATTAAAAGATTTTAATTAATTTCAGCAAGCAGAGACCACATTGTGTTTTATATAAAAGCTTCCCCAAAAAACCCCATTGACAGATGCTGTTACAGGCTTGTGGCATTCAAATTACTTGGCAAGCCATTTCAACCAGCAGAAATATTGCGGCCTGCAGCCATTCTGTGAAATCTTTGTCTGAATTTTCTGCTGTTTCCTCTGTGTTGGTCTTTTTTTTACTTTTTGCATAAAAAAATTTTGGCTTCTTTTTCACCTTTTATATTCTCACTTGGATTGAATGGGATCTTGCTATCAAACTGCACAGAATAATTGGTAATTTGGATCTTCGGATCTCACTTTATAGAATGTCGAATCTTAGGATTGAGATGTATTGGAAATGGGATCTTGAAATCGATGTATATGGTAATTGAACATAGGATCTCGAGATCAAAGAACACAGAGTATTAGGATTAAAGTGCATAGAACATGAGATCTTGGAATCATTGCATCATTGAACATCGATTCTTGGGATAGAACTTCATGGTACAGTATATAGGATAGCAGGAAGTTAGAAACATTCCCCTGCAAGTTTTCAAAGGCTATTTTATATCAAATTTTGCGTTTGAAAGCAAGTTTCAAAATACAGTAATATCTCCCCCTGCCCCATAACTTACAAAACCTGTGAACTAACCATCTTTGTGTCTCTTTTGAAGACTAAAAACACACATACCCGTTCAAACAATCCCTGGTTTTCATGACTGTGAGATAGAAGCCTTCAGTAAACATTGGTAGAAAATGAGAAAATGCTGGTAACCAGTATTTTCTCCCTTTCCCACAATGATTTCTTCCCTTCTCAAAACAAATTTCAATTTTTGAGTGACATTTTGTTGCCTGCAAATGCTTCCAATTTGGATCATTCTAAAATTATGTCATTTGGTAAAGAGTTAAATCTTTTCAATAAAATAAACTTTTTACAACCCTGAATACTTAAAAAAGGTTTAGAAAATCATTGGGGGAAATAGAGAAAATGCTGGTAACCAGTATTTTCTCTTTTTCCCACAATAATTTCTATCTTATCAAAGAAAAATTCTGTTGTTTGAGCCACATTTAAATTGCTCTCAGCAATTGATTTTAATTTGGACCAGTCAAAATTTTTGTTATTTGGTGAAAGGGGAAAGGAGTAGGGAGTTCGGTAATCAGATTATGTCTTTTTTCTTCAACATTTCTTTTTTCTGTATCATCCACACAGAATAGGTTACCTTTATAAGATTTTAGGCCCATGTTTTTACCTGGAGGATATGATTCAATAAAATAATCCTGTTTGCTTGAATGCATTTTCTTAAGATGAAAGGAAAGTCGGCCCTTTACAAATCAATCCCTGGTTTTAATGATACAGAAGAAAGATACTTCTGAAAACATTGTGGGAAAAGGAGCAAATGCTACCAGCATTTTCTCCTTTTCTCACAATGTTTTCTATCCCCTTCAAAGACAAGTCCCATTATTTTTGCTGCATTTATTTGTTATCTACAATGGCTTTGAATTTTGATTGCCTAAAATTTTTCATCAGGTAAGGAAAATGATTGCTTTGTAAATTAAATGACAATTTTCAGCCAACATTTAAACCAAAAATAAGGTTTTTTTTTTTTAAAAGTGTTTTGTTAGAAAAGAATCAGTATAATGAGTTTGTGATAATTATACTCAAGATCAGGCTGCAAGTTTTCTGCAGAATAATCTCGATCTTAATTCGCAGTAAAAGCAGATTGATGTGCATTTCTCAGCCTAAGGGTCCAGTCATTGATTGCCAATAGCAACATGTGCAGATGTGACATCAGCATCAACACTTTACCAAACAGTCCCGGGCTTTCACAACCTGAAAAGGAAGCCTTGTAAAAAACATTGTGGGAAAAGGAGAAAATGCTGGTAACCAGTATTTTCTCCTGTTCCCACAATATTTTCTACCTTATCAAAGTCGGAATTCATCAAGTGAACAAGATAATTAACCCATTACCACACAATCCCTACTTTTGACGCCCCTGAAAAAGAATCCTTTTGAAAACACCGTGGGAAAAGGAGAAAATGCTGGTAACCAGCATTTTCCCCTTTTCCCACAGTGTTTTCTACCCTTCCCATAACAAATTTCAGTTTTTAGTCACCTTTATTTTGTCGTCTGCAAAAGCTTTCAATTTGGACCAGTCTAAAATTTTCTTGTGTGGTAAAGAGTTAATTTATTGTCTGCAGATGCTTTGAATTTGGTCCTATATAAAAATTTGTTGTTTGGTAAAGAGTTGACTCCTGTAGCATCAAATACTCGACAGCTCTGAATACCATTTGTTGAAACTTGGAAAGATTTTCATTTCTATAGGCTTGACTACACAAGTAGATGACAAAGATCAAAGATCAGATTGCATTTTCTATGCAGTCTGATCTAGATCTATGCTGTCCACAAGAGTCACTGTTTTGGCTTATGGCACTGTAATGGTCATACAGGTCAGAGTCTTGTATGATGAGTACATTGTAATAAACGGTACATCATTCTATTCATATCCATATTCCAGCAATGGTTTAAAAAAGTCATGTTATGTTCTATTCTTGTGTGAAAACTTAACTCTTTACCAAATGACAAAATTGTAGACCAGTCTAAACTGAGAGCATCTGCAGACGACGATGTAAGAATGACTCAAAAGTTGAAATTTGTCTTGGGATGGGTAGAAAACATTGTGGGAAAAGGAGAAAATGCTGGTTACCAGCATTTTCTCCTTTTCCTACGATGTTTTCAAAAGGCTTCTTTCTTAGGGTCGTTAAAAGTCGGGATTGTGTGGTAAAGAGTTCAGCCACAAATTCACGAATCCCCGAATGTGTTAGGAATATGTGCGAATACCTCCAAAATTTAATTGATTACGATTTAGTTACAATATCTAAGAATTCCCTACAAATTTGTTGCGAATTAACTACAATCTATATGTTTAGGGCGCTTGTGGCCAAAATTTGAACTGCTCAAAACTTTTGCCACGAATTCCCGGTTACTCAACAATTGCAAGAAATGACTTCGAATATAATACGATTCAGTTAAGAACTTCATGAACTGATAACGATTCAGCTAGGAATGCTACTTATCAGTTTGTGGCAATTTGTGGGATTTGTGGTTGGTGTGGAATAGGGGCATTAGATACATGTCTTCTGATACATGTGTCTCATTATATGGCATTACTGAAGAAATGTATACTTCAGTCTGGAGGTAAAGCCCAAAAGGGCAGTCAGTAGCAAGGGGTCCTTTGTGGCTGAGTGGTAAAGTGTGGTACTGGAGGTCCTGGGTTTCAAGCCACACTGGATATACTGGGTTTTCCACATGTGAGTTTCCTTCGGCAGGATATATCAGTGTCCTAGCATAGTACCAGTTAACCAGAAATACATGGATGTTTTTATGTGAGCTATTGCCCAAATTTGACTGAAATAATGTTGAAAGTGGCATAAAACACCTTTCAATCAACCAATCTGTCTGTCTGTCTGTCTGTCTGTCTGTCGTGTGAAAGGACTTGAGAGCAGGGGGTCTCTGATACAAATCCCAATCTCAGCAAATGTCCTTCCGAGGATTGATGTTCATCGTTGTGACAGGATTTATTCATTTCTTAACTCTTTACAAAATGACAAAGTTTTGGATTGGAACAAATTCATAGCATCTGCAGACAACAAATTAAAATCATATTAACATGATGATTCCTGACTTTGAAAGGAGAGAAAATATTGTGGGAAAAGGAGAAAATGCTGGTTACCAGCATTTTCTCCTTTTCCCACAAAGTTTTCTACAGGCTTCTTTGTCAGGGTCGTTAAATGTCGGGATTGTGTGGTAAAGAGTTAACTGATTTAGACATTTTTGGAAAGTAGCCAGAGGCTTGGGATACTATGCGAACTAATGGTATAAAGAAACTCCAGGAAAACATGATATGTGCACTTGTGGCTATGATATAATTGAATCAAGTTGAAAATGGTATTAAATACCATACCATCAGTCAATCATACTTGGGCTACTTGCTCATACTGGTAAAAAGAAACTCCAGGTAAACATGATATATTTATTATGTGCACTTGCGGCCATGATGTAATTGAATCAAGTTGAAAATGGTATTAAACACCAGACAATCAATCAATCAAACTTGGGCTACTCGCTCATTATCTAATAGTGAAGCCATACCAGATAAAGGCCACAAAGCCAGAGCTTCAAAAGTAACAGTTAAAGTGCCAAGAAACAGACAATATAGATCAGACTGCATAATATGTGCACTCTGATCTTCATCTACACTGCCAGCAAGGAACAGTTCAATCTTGATTTACTTCGTCTATATAAACCATAAACAGTTGTACCTCGTCCTGAATGTTAATATTTTGTTTCGGACACAGCTATATTGAAAGCTTTGATAGACATTTTTTTTTTTTCAAAAGTAGGTTAATCCTTTGACTGCTTAGTGTAAGTCACGGACCTTTTGCGCACAGTATAGATTAAGATCAGACTGCACAGAATGTGCAGTCTGATCTTGGATCTACACTGTCCATTAAGGAGATGTTACCGATATTCGCCAAAGACGTATGCTGAAACACCGATTTTTGAGTTTTTCTAATCCAACTGAAAGTTTCATTTTAGTTACGTTACATAGTGAGTAGGATAAGGTTTAAAACATAGTTTCGCTCTTTGATAGGAAAGAAAACATTGTTGGAAAAGAAGATAAAGCTGGTTACCATCATTTCCCCTTTTCCAACAATGTGTTAAAAAACCTTCCCTTCCATGGCTGTTTAACTCTTTACCACAAAATCCTGACTTTTAACGACCCTCAGTAAGAAGCCTATAGAAAACATTTTGGGAAGAGGAGAAAATGCTGGTAACTAGCAATTTCTCCCTTTCCCACAATGACTCTACCCTGCTGGAAACAAATTTCATTTTTTTAGTTACTTTTATTTTTGTTGTCTGCAAATGCTTTCAGTTTGGACTAGTCTAAAATTTTGTCATTTGGTAAAGAGTGTGATAAAGAATTAAGTATCAAAAGTACTTGGGTTTGAGGAAAAATGATGACAGAAAGCGAAAAAATGAAAGTTTAAAACAAATTGCGTTTCATCTTTACTGCTATAAGGCTACACTCTTGGAGATTGATCTTTTCCCAGTATTGAAAGCTTCTCTTTTTCTCTGAAGGATGACATCATCTGTTATCAGATTTTGAATACTTTAATTCAATTTACTTTATCTCTTTGAAAGGTAAATTCAGCCCCGTCAATGTGTCTTCTGTTTATTTTATCAGCTAAAGTAGCACGTAGACGGTGCACAGGTTGACAGACTGTCTTTACACACTGGGGATAAAACCATTTAATCATGGCGGGAGTTTTTAGCCAGTAGCAGACGACATGTTTCATATCCAACATGTTTAAATGGTCAAGGTCCTTATTAAATACTCACTTGTTTGATATTACACTGTCCTATTTGTTTCTATAAACATCTGCCTTTGCTATGTATGTTTTGTTATCTTTATAGCTTGTGTAGACAATATGTAATTCCCCCAACATCATGTTTTCAGTCAACTGAAACTATTGATGTCAGCCATCTTGAAAATAAAATACATGACCAGTCTATTCCACATGTTAGACTGTGTTTATCTTAGTGAAACAATGACAGTGCTGTAAGACTGGGATTGAATTAATAACTTAAGTAGAACTCATCATGTCTGCAGATTAAACTATGGGGATAATCTGTGACTAATGAAGCAGGTAAGAAAATTACCTTTACTGACTCTGTAGGTGTAAATGTGTGGGATTACCTGATTAGATTATAGGATTTATCTGTCCCAGTGTATTTTCGTTTTAAAAAACATTCAGTGCCTGTATGTGTGTACTGTTTTTTTTGTATTGAATATTTATGGTATCACCTGAGACTGTGGTTTAACCTTTTTACCATATGCCAAATTTTAGACTTGTCCAAATTGAGAGTGTTAATTGTAGATGACAAATTTAACCCATTACCTCACAATCCCTACATTTGGCGACCCTGAGAAAGAAGCCTTGAGGAAACATTGTGGGAAAAGGAGAAAATGCTGGTAACCAGTATTTTCTCCTTTTCCCACAATGTTTTCCACCCTTCAGAAAACAAATTTCAAATTTCCAGTCACTTTTATTTTGTCGTCTGCAAATGCTTTTGATTTGGACAAACTTAAAATTTTGTTGTTTGGTAATGAGTAAGTGTGAATCCTTTTCCCACAATGTTTTCTTACCTCAAATCAAATTTCAGCTTTTTATTCACATTTAATTTGTCGTCTGCAAATGCTTTCAATTTGAAATAATCCAAAATTTTGTCGTTTGTTAAGGAGTTTGATCAGCCCTTATAAATGAAATGGACAGTCTTAGTCTTAATATCTATTTCAGTTTTAACGCTGTTTTTGCTAGAATGTTTAGCAAATATTGTAGATCCAAGATCAGACTGCTTGCTGTGCTGACTGATCTGTGATCTACATTGTCCACATGAGCAATCAAATCCAAGTTCAACACTAGAACAAAAGTTAGTCTTCGGTTCTTAACCCTTTACCAAATGACAGAATTTTAGTCAGGTCCAAATTGAAAGCAATCGCAGACGACAACATAAACATAACCCCAAAATTAAAATTTGTTTCCAGCAGGGTAGAAAACATTGTCGGAAAAGGAGAAAATCCTGGTTACCAGCATTTTCTCCTTTTCCCACAATTTTTCTATAGGCTTCTTTCTTAGGTTTGTTATGCGTCTGGATTGTTTGATAAAGGGTTAACCATTCCATATGGACAGTATTTGCAGAGGGACAAATGACATGTGCTTCAATCTGAATAATTGTGATGAAATGGAAAGGTGAAGCGAAGGTTCTTCATGGAAAACAAAATGAAACTAGAGCATGTGGCCGTTTACATCACAAAGGAAATGTTGGTAATCAACATTTTATCCTTTTCCCACAATGTTTTTAGAATGTTTTTTTTGTTTAGGGTTGTATTGTTTAGGATGTCACAGGGTTAATTCTTTACCAAATAACAACTTTGGACCAGTCTAAAGTCGAAGCATTTGCAGACATCAAAATAAATGTGACTCACAAATTGAAATTGTTTTTTTTTTTGAAGGGAAGACAACATTGTGGGAAAAGGAGAAAATGCTGGTTACCAGCATTTTCTCCTTTTTCCACAGTGTTTTCAGAAGGCTTCTTTCTCATGGTCGTGAAAACCAGGGATTGTTTGGGAAAGGGTTAAATGACTTTCCCGCCAGGAGGACAGGTGAGGTATCACATAATTAAAACATAACCCCATGCAGTTAACCTTTTTCTTTCCCATCCGCAGCAGTCCACTTTGAAAACATTCTGGCAAAAGGAAGGCTTTCTTGGACTAAGCAATTTCCCCTGTTGCTTCTATGTTTTGACATATATCATGTGGTGTCTGTGGTCGTGAGGTAGAGTGTCGGCCTCATAACCTAAAGGTCCTGAGTTTGATACCAGGGAGCAGGTGTCAACTTTTGGATTTTTCATAGGCCCACACTTTCGGCGCGAGTACTGGTGTAGTTCCCAGGAAGCAGAGAGATTAGTATAAGTTGTGAGAACTTGTTTCTCAATTGATGTAAAATAAATATGTTTAAACTAAACCATAGTCAATTTTGGTTATACCTGTTTTACTGTCAAAGTTTTTCTGCAGCATGTTATCCTTTTACCATAAAGTTTCCTGCCCTTTCAAAGACAGATATCATCATTTTAGTCAGGTTTAATTTGTTTTCAGTAAATCTAATGCTTTCTGTTTGATTTTTCCTTTGTCATTTGGTCAGGGTTGACTCATTACCACATAATCCCGACTTTTGACGACCCTGAGAAAGAAAGCTTTTGAAAACATAATGGGAAAAGGAGAAAATGCTGGTAACCAGCATTTTCTCCTTTTCCCATAATGTTTTCTTCCCTTCCCTAAAGAAATTTCAGATTTTCAATCACTTGTATTTTGTCGTCTGCAAATGCTTTCAATTTGGGCAAGCCTATAAATTTGTCTTTTGGTATAGAGGCAAGGCTAAGGAAACTTTATGCTTTACCAAACAACAAAACTTTAGTCTTGTCCAAGTGAAGCATTTTGCAAACTACTTAATACATGTGCATCAAAATTTTACATATGTTTTCGGAAGAATAGACAGTTTGTGAAAAAGGAAAATAATGCTGGTTGGTTGGTTGTATTGGTTTTTAACGCCACTTTAACAGCTAAGGTCATGTCATGGTGGTGGGTGATGCACATGTGTTTCCTGGCTTTCTCACACCGTTACTAACACAACTTTCTTTCCAAAGCCACCGACTACTTTTCTCACATGCTTAAGCAGAGGTGAGAGGCGAAAATACGCCGGAAAGAAAGTTCGCCTCAACCTGGTAACTCACAACCACCAGATCATGAGTCCAACACGCTCACCACTGAGCCACCTGGGCCGGCTAATGTTGGTTACCAGCACTTTCTTCTTTTCACCAAATATTTTTGAAAACCCTGTCTCAGTGTTGTTAAAACCCCAGATCATTTGATAAAGGCTTAACTCTTTACTATGCAGTCCTGAGTTTTAACAACCCCGAGGAAATAGCATTTCAGAAACCTTATGGAAAAGGATTAACTGCTGGTTACTAGCATTTTCTCCTTTTCCCCCAGTGTTTTCTACCCTTTCCAAATCAAATTTCAATTTTTGATTCATATTTATTTTGTCATCTGCCAATGCTTCAATTTTGAATAGTCCAAAACTTTGTCTTCTGGTAAAAGAGTTAAAGCAAAAATGATTTCAATAAAACAAAGTACTGGTATCAATATGACCCGTATCTATTTTAACTCTATACCAAACGACAAAATTATAGACTGGTCCAAACTGAAGGCATTTGCAGACGAAAAAATAAATGTGACTCAAATATTGAAATTTGGTTTGGGAAGGATAGAAAACATTGTGGGAAAAGGAGAAAATGCTGGTTATCAGCATTTTCTCTTTTTACCACAATGTTTTCAAAAGGTTTTTTTCTCAGGGTCGTTAAAAGTCGGTATTGTGTGGTAAAAAGTTAATGGTTTGAAATACCACATACATATTGATAGAGGTTTAGAATATTACAGACTGATTGGTAAAACAACTTATTATTAACTTGCCAACAGCAATAGCTTGCTCCGATGATCCAATAAAGATAAATCAATAGTGATTGGTAAAAAGCCAGTCCTGTGCAATATATACTACTCAACATTTGCTAGGGATCAATTCATACTTCAATACGTGAATATGTTACATAAATACAGTTTTGCTTAAGAAATATTAATTTTCATAGATAGTTTATATCATCAGTGTGGCAATGTTACGTACTGAAAGACCATACCAAATACATGCAACGTGTACATATCGGCTGAATATAAGATGGTGATCCCTAGCAAATGTTGAGTAGTATAGATAACCTACCTGTACCATGTGACAAAATTTTAGACTTTTCTTAGGTGAAAGCATTCGCTGGCGGCAAAATACTAGTGACTTAAAAATTGGAATTTGTTTTATTAAAAGGAAGAAAACATTGTAGGAAAAGACGAGAATGCTGGTTACCAGAAGCGGTCTTTCTCAGGGTTGTTAAAACTCAAAATTATTTGGTAAAGGGTTGAATACATTTAAACCTGCCTTTCTTGATGACTTAAGCTCATGTTTAACACTTAACACTTTATTAAACAATTGTGAGTTTTTACAGCTATGATGAGGAGAGCATTGAAAACATTGTAGAAAAAGGAGTTTCTTGTTTGTGTTGAAGTTGAACGTTTATTATTATTGGAGTTGAGACCCAACTTATCAGAATTTCAAGACTGCTTTTGTGTAATGTGTCTCACCTAGGCGGACAGTATAGATCAAAGATCAGGCTGCATGTTCTCTGCAGCCTGATTTTGATCTATATTAGCTACAAAGACAACTTTAGTTTTGATAGGCACTTAAGGTTTAACAACCCCCAGAAAAATGTGTTTTAACCCATTACCAGATGACAAAATTTTAGCCTTATCCAACTTAAAAGCATTTGTAGATGACAATATTAGCTAAAATGGTGCAAATTTTCTTTGATAGGGTAGAAAACATTGAGGGAAAAGGAGAAAATGGTAGTTAAGGGCATTTTCTTTTCCAACAATGTTTTGAAAAGGCTCCTTTCCCAAGGTCACAAAGTCGGCTTTGTGTGGTAATGTATCAAGAAAAATTGTGGGATTGGGAAAAAAATGCAGGACTGGTTACAAATACAGAACTAAAGCTGTGTGTTACATTCCTAGAGTTAGAATCCAGTAAAGAGACAGTGGCTGTAGTTAAAGTCACAGTAAAAGCCTAAAGTAAATAAAGCAGGTGTTAAAATGCACTTTGAATTTATATCATACCATTTAAATGCATGGAGATTATTGTGAAGATGATAGTCTTTCATTGTATGGTTAGTCTAAGTGTTAGTCACTGACAGTGAAAGTAATTGCAAAACTAGCTAGGTTAAAACCTGCCAAAAAGTTGTGTTGTTTACTCTTTGCCTGATTTTAAACTTTTTTCTACCTGCAACTAACAAAATGCCCGACCACAGGATAACAAACTGTTATCTCCACAATATTTTTCCATACTTTTAAATTGCATGATTTAACCCTTTACTTCGTAGATACTCATTTGGAAAACATTGTGGCAACTGGTGAAATTGCTGGTGACGAGCAATTTCACCTTTTGCCACAATGTTTTCTATGCTACCAAAAGATGTCATATACACATTAGAAATGGATTCATCCTTGTTGGTAGTTAGGGCCAATTAGAGATAACATAGAAATGCCTTATGGGGTAAAGGGTTAAATTAGATTGTGTTATGATGCCTGCTTTGATACTTTGGCTTTTACTGAGTCTTTAAGTCTGTGTTACGGAATATTATACTTGACCCAGTTTGGTTAATCAATTTGGGGAGAGAGTGAGTGTTTTATGGTATGACAAGAATGCAAAAGTCTGACTAAAGTAACAGGAATAATACTAGAATGTTTCTCAGCACTTTTTCTCTTGTTTATGTTTTCAGTTCAGCTGTTGTAAAAGATTGGTTAACTGATTAAATGGAGTTTAACTCTTTACCACACAGTCCTACTTTTTAATTATCCTGAAAAAAAAAAAAGCCTACAGATGACGTTGTGGGAGAAGGATAAAATGTTGGTAACCAGCATTTTCTCCTTTTCCGAGTAATTTTTTCTACCCTGTCAAAGTTAGAAGTCATAATAATTATTACCAGGATTTAATTTTTTTGTCTGCAGATGCTGCGAATATGGCCCAGTCCAAAAATTTGTTGTTTGGTAAAGAGTTAACCCATTACCACACAATCCCTACTTTTGACGCCCCTAAGAAAGAAGCCTTTAGAAAACATTGTGGGAAAAGGAGAAAATGCTGGGAACAATGTTTTTGCTGCCCTTTGCAAAACAGATTTCAAATTTTCAGTCACTTTTATTTTGTCATCTGCAAATGCTTTCGATTTGGACAAAGTTAAAATTTTGTTGTTTGGTAATGAGTTAATACAGTTTTCAAAATTATTTCAATATATTTGCAGCAGTCAGTACACCAATCCATGCCTTCCTGGAGTTTCTTTTACTGGTACTCCATAAAATATTTTTCCCATGTCACTGGCTGCTTTCCCACATAAACATCCTGGAAACAATGCTTATCAGTGAGAGAGAAATTAATCCTGTGGCAATGAATATCATCAATCTGTAGAGAGAAATGGGTTGAGCATGGGATTCAAACAAGGGACCACCAATTCTCAAGTCTACTAGGCTACGCTCAGCCCTTGTTGGACTTGTCATAAAGCAAATTCAGTTGAGTGTTTGCATCCTCTCTTAGTTTCTCATCTTGCAGCAAGATTGTAAATGTCATTTCTTTTTCCTGCGATGTTTGATCCACAATTTTCATCTGCAATTCAGTTTCAATTCAGACTTGTGTGACAATTTGTCGTTTATTAGAGGGTGAGACTAGAGCATATTTGATGGAGACAAGATATTACATGCTTATGCAACCAGTTTATTTGATTTGCTTTATTAATTTTACAGAAAAAAATTGTAATTTACTTTTTGTCCTGTTTGGATGAATGATTTCAGAGCTCAAGGCAATTTGTTTTGGTTTTTTTTGGGGGGGTATGTTTGCTAAGATTAAGTATGATGTAAAATATCAGATATTTTACTAAATATTTAAATATTCATGAAATAAACCATGCTCTGACAAAAAGGGTCTTAATGTGTATTTCTGGTGTACTTTATACATAGATATACATACATGTGCTGAAAAATTTGCGAATTGCCAATAATTATTGTGGGCATTTGGCATACAAAAATAATTTTATGCGAATTCAAGACAGTCTTTATTTGTTGGCAAACTTGCAGTAAAATATGTGAACAGAAAAGTTTGAAATTTTCAAAGGCACAGAAACTGCAGTCTGATCTGTGATCCGCTCTGTCCACTGCTATGTTCTGGGTTGCAGAGGATATATATATTCAGTGTTTGAAAATATGCAATTTATTTATGCAGTAGTGAAAACCCATTACCACACAATCCGTACTTTTGATGCCCCTGAGTAAGAAGCCCTTTTGAAAACATTGTGGGAAAAGGAGAAAATGCTGGTAACCAGCATTTTCTCCTTTTCCCACAGTGTTTTCTACCCTTCCCAAAACAAATTTCAATTTTTCAGTCGGCTTTATTTTGTCGTCTGCAAATGCTTTCAGTTTGAACCAGTCTAAAATTTTGTCGTGTGGTAAAGAGTTAAAAGTGCAGAGCTGATGATTTTTGAACAGGGACTAAGGCTAGTAAAGGAAACACAGTTGACGGCTGATCAACATTTGAAAGGCTTAATTGTGAAACTGTCTGCATGGGTTGATTCACAATCTATCAAAAAGTAGCCATATTTAGATTTTTCTTAGGGCATTGAAGAAAAGGTATTGAATTTTTGCTTGATTACCTTACCATGGTGAACAGGATGAGGTTAGATAATTGGAAATGCAAATTTTTAAGTTTTTTTTTTTCTTCTTTTTTTTTTCTACGAAGTGTTCAAGGTTGTTTGAAAACTTTTCATACTGCAGACTTAACCCTTTTCCTCACAGTGCTGGAAACATTGTGGGAAAAGGAGAAAATTTTGGTAACCAGCATTTTCTTCTTTTCCCACAGTATTTTTTACCCTATCAGAGAAAAATTGCATCATTTAACTCTTTACCAAAAGAGAAAATTCTGGATGATACCAAATTCAAAGCATCAGCAGATGCTATATTCAGTGTAGCTGAAATGAAAATTTCTGTCAATGATAGGGTATAAAACATTGTAGGAAAAGGAGAAAATGCTGGTTACCAGTGTTTTCATTATCCTGACAAAAATGCTTTTTGAAACATTGTGGGAAAAGAAAAAAATGCTAATTAAAAGTATTTCTCCTTTGTCCACAATGTTTTCTGGTCTTTAACAGACTTGTCATATTGAATATTTAAGCCATGTAACTCTTTACCACACAATCCTGAATTTGAACAAGCCTGAGAAAGACAGCTTTTGAAAACTTGTGAGGGAAAAGGAGAAAATGCTGGTAACCAGTATTTTCTCCTTGTCCCACAATATTTTCTACCGTTTCTTAATGAAATTTTAATTTTTGATTCGCATTTACTAGTATTTTGTCATCTGCAAATGCTGTAAGTTTGGACTAGCCTTAAATTTTGGTGTTTTAAAGAGCTAATTAAAAGTCACATTTAATTCATTGTCTTCAGATGTTCATGATTCTAGATTTTTCTCAGATGAGAGAGAGTTCTAGATTACTCTTTATTCCTATGTGGTGAACATACATGAAACATGGTACGAACAGGAGCAATAGCTTGTTGTAAGCAAATTATCAATGTTTTTAAAAGGCTTTGTTTTCATGGTGGCTAAAACATGTCGTCACTGTTTTGTAAGGAGTTGATTTAAAAACATCCGCTTTTTCTGCAAATAAACTCCTTCAACTCCTTACCAAATGACAAAATTTATGTTAGACTTTTCCAAATTGAAAGTAGTTGCAGCCAACAAAATATTTGTGACTCAAAATTTGAAATTCATTTTTGAAAGGTAAGAAAACGGTCAGGAAGAGGAGAAAATTAATGCTGGTGACCATCATTTTCTCTTTTTCCCACAAGGTTTTCAAAAGACTTCTTCCTTTGGGTCATTAAAAGTCTGGATTGTGTAGTAATAGGTTAACAATTGTTATGAGAAGGATAGAAAATATGGTGGGAAAAGGAGAAAATGCTGGTTACCAGCATTTTCTCCTTTTCCCAAAAAGTTTTCAAAGGCCCCTGGGTCACGTCATTGTAAGTCAGGATTTTGTGGTTAAAGGTTAAAAGTGCATTTCTAGTCTAATTCTAGATGTGGAAAGTGAGGCAATTCATGACTAGCTAAACAACTTGGTTTTGCCAGTCAGATAGTGTGTTACTTTGCCAGTCAGATAGTGTGTTACTTTCGAATTTGGAAAAAATTTGGGCCAGTAAGAATCTTCCTGAGAATGGTCATCTTCGCAAGCCAAGGTTACGATCACTATGTGGATTTTACCTTGGCTGATTGAGCCTGATTTCGAGATTCCTGCGATACGCCCTCTATTGGATGCTGGTTATTACCCCACGTACATCGTATTTCTGACAGCCAATGAAATATCATTTTACAAACTGCTTACAAATACAACTGTTCAACATGAAGCAATAAGCAGACATCCACGTGTGTTTCCATGTTTACCTTCTATTCGACCTTATTCTATTTTTATCAAAGATGAAATGCTACGAGCGATTTCATTCGATGCAGTTAGAGCTGGCTGCATCCAATGAAAAAGTGTATCGGGGGAATGTAAAAGTCAAGCTTGATCCTCCAAGGGCAGAGTAGCGTAGTGAATCGTCAGCCTTGGCTTGCAAAGATGGAGAATGGTTGATGATTACAAAAGGAGGATAAACTGTCCTGCCTGCTGGTAGGGTTTCCTGAGCTTCACCCAATTAGGAGAGAAGCATTCATATCATATTCAATCCGCTGGAGGTTTTTGGTCAATATCCTGAATTGAATACAAGTAGATCTTAAAATTAAATATTTTGGATCTGATTATTCATTGACCACCACAAGTGCCACCTTGTTAACATGATCTACCTAATTTGCCATAGATTTAATTAACCCTTTACCAAAGAGACCTGTGGTTTAGTTATGCCGTGGAAGAGAGCTTTTGAAAATAGAATGGGAAATGGTGTGAAAAATGTTCACCACCAGCATTTTCTCTTTTCTTTTTCCCACTTTGTTTCAACCTTTGTAAGACAAATCATCTTAAATGCTAAATTGAATTTGTCTTACCAGGAAGCAATCAATGTGATTAACTAAAATGTTAATGTTTGGTAAATATTAATTCTAACCATCAGTGGGCTGAAGAAAGTGGACCATTTCCATTGTCTTAATACAAGTTTTTTTTTTGTGGATATCTGTGAGGAAAAAAAGTTAAGTGTAAATTAGAGATCCAAGATCAGACTGCCATTGTGTGCAGTTTAATCATAATTTTCAACAGCGACACAGCTGTAACAGTTGTGCCCAATGCTCTAATGGGTAAATGAATCATCATGTCTTTTTAACAAAAAAAACAAGCAACACATTTATAACTTTTGAATGTAAGCTCCAGACCAGCACAGTCCTGTATTCTTTTTTAGCCCTATACCAAACAACGTGATTTAAGGCCAGGCAAAATTGAAAGCATTTTCAGTCGCAAATAAACAGGACTTGTAGGATAAGGGTTTTGTCTTTTGACAGAGCAAAAAAAATTGTGGGTAAAGGAGGAGATGCTGGTTACCAGCATCTTCTTCTTTTACCATCATGTTTCCAAAAGCCTTCAGCTTGAAGGTAGTTATTAAAACTTGGAATTGTGTGGTAAAGGGTTAAATCTCTTTCAAATAATCCCTCAGGTTTTTATGACCCAGAGGAAAAAGCCTTCTGAAAACATTGTAGGAAATGGAGAAAATGCTGGTCACCGGCATTTCTCCTTTTCCCACAATGTTTTTACTCTTTTAAAGTCAAGTTTAAATTTTTGACTCTGTTTATTCTGGTGTCTGCAAAATTAATGCTTTCAGTTTTGAAAAGTGTAAATTTTTGTCGTTTGGTAAAGGGTTAAATCTTTTGTCCAAATTGAAGCATATCCAGATGACAAAATATATTCGACTCAAAAATTGAATTTTGTTTTTGGCAGGGAAAAAAAAAATACGAAAAAGTGGAGCTTGGGAAAGCCTTTTCCCTTAACCCTTTACCCCATAAGGCATTTCTGTGGTATCTCTAATTGACCCTTAATAACAGCAAGGATGAAACCTTTTCTTATGTGTATATGACGCCTTTTGATAGCATAGAAAACATGGTGACAAAAGGTGAAATTGCTCGTCACGAGCAATTTCACCTTTTGCCACAATGTTTTCCAAAGGCTCCTACAAGCAATGCGTAGAAATGAATATCTATGGAGTAAAGGGTTAATGATTTGAAAAGGCAATTAATCGGAGCACCAGATAGGATGGAGTGATGAGTTTCTAAATCCATTACTTATCTTTGAAACCCTATGTTGTGGGCATTCATTAGAATTCTCTCAATGAGAAGATTCTAATTAGAACCAACATAGCAATTACTGGAGAATTGATAATTTTTTCAATTTTGAAATCAAAATCACTCCCTCTATCTGGAGCTGTCAGGGTTGTCAAAACTCGGGACTTTTTTTGTAAAGGTACATGTTCCGTCTGTATGGACGTGACTGAAATGATGTTTTCTAGTAATGAGATTACTCAGCCGGATGGAAAGCTTTTTTTTTCAGTCATAAAATTTTTGTTAAATCATTTTCTGTCTAAGTTTATTGGTAGAGCATTCCCATAAAAACCCACATGTATATGATTTTCTATTTGTTCAGTTATTTCATACCTGGATTCACAATTTATGGGCTTTGGGCTTTTTTATGGGCATAAAATGTGTCTCCTAAAATAGATTTTATTTTGAAATCATAAACAGATTTTTACATCTACTCTTTACCAAAACACATACTCACAAAATAGTTAACTCTTTACTCTACAATCCCGACCTTTATCGGCCCTGAGAAAGAAGTCGATGGGAAATGTTGTGGGAAAAGGAGAAAATGCCGTAACCAGTATTTTCTCCTTTTCCCACAATATTTTCTACCCTATCAAAGTTAGAGCTGGGTATTGCCAAGAAAAATGTATCGCGATACTATCGCGATACCAGACACAGTATCACGATACAATATCACAATACTTGATTGGTCCAGATTTACTTAATGACTGCCTATTGAAAGAGAAACTGTTTTCAGGTGGTATGTGCAAACAAGTTTTTATAGATAGATCTACATGTTCACAGTTATAAGCTCTTCAATTTAGGAATCTTTTCTCAAACTGTGCAAACACTTTTGGCAAAATAAACAAACAGGTAACAAGATACATGTACCATCGAACTGGTCCAATTCCTGTACAAAATCTATTAAATTGGTAGTCTTTGGCAATCAGGTTAAAATCACAAATGAATATTGTTTTGTAATCCGAAGAGCACATCAACTACTTATTGGTTGTACATTCGGTGTCTCCATTTAACTAAGAGTGCCTTTTTTTTTGCTTTAAATTCTGTTACAATTTGTCTACATGATATTAAGTTTATAAGGATGTTATGTTTTGCACTTCAAAAATCAATCGAAGTGCACTACCATTTAGATATTTTGCTTTATTCAATATAATTCATTTTGGTCTTCTAATTTTAATTTCCTAGCCAATAAAAAAAAAATAGACATATTTCAAGCATTTGCAGATTTGCAGACGACTCCCCTGCCCCCTCCCCGTTTAACTTCATTTCCTAAAACAATTTTTTTTCACTCATGAACAGAATTTTAGCTTCAACTTATTGTTTTATTCATTTATTTGGGTAAATTCACTGTTTAACTTCATTATTTAAGACGAGAAGATAGTTTGAAGTCCCACTGATCGGACAGTGCCATGCTGATCATTGTAGTGTCATGGGTTTTCACGTTTTTTTTTGCGATCTATTTTTTCGTGACAATTAATTTTTGGAGAAGTATTACTACATGATTTGGCATGAGTTTTTCATTTTGAATGGCATGGAACTTTGAAATCTGTCACTTTACACTAGATAAGAGGATTAATACCGTTATTACGTTGTCATAAATGACTCGCAATCTTCATGATCATGCGCATGTCTTTCGCATTTTATACTGATCGTGTTAAGCCCATATTTCTGCCGGGTGCATGAAAGCTAGGTTATATGAAGCTCTAGACCATAACTTCATGCGTCATATTGACAATTAGAGATACTTTTCATCGTCACAGACATTGTTTCAAATTTCCCAGCATCAAAACCCACATTATTGTCACCTTCGGAAGACAGTTGCCGATCCGCAGCTCATTCATTTGTAATTTAAAAAGAACAAACAATTCAAACTGAGTCATCTTTTGCTAACAAATAATCAAATTGCAGGTAATATTTGTCCGCAAAATCAAACGACCTTGTGAATGCTTATTTTATTTATCAGTCCTTGTGCCAAAATTATTTAGGCGGCAACCCGATCAAAACACAACCGCAACTTTTTGGACACGAACAATATAAAATCATATGATAAGGCTTAGAACGTTCCAAATTAGCATCTATATTTAAAACTGGGAAAACCCTACGCTAGAATAAGTGACTGTAAACATTTCGCTGCAAATTATTCCCCAAATTACAAAGTTTTATGAATGTCATTGTTTCTTGGACGAATTTTTTGTACGCTCTTGTAGACTATGTATAGCAGAGAAAATCTGTGTGTAATTTTCAATTTTATACATGATTAATGTACATTTATAGTGATCACACATGCTGTGCACATGACGTAAATGTATCGCCAAGTATCGATACAATGAGTAAGTATCGCGATATTCTATCACCAGCAAAAATATCACGATGCATCGATGATATTGCCCCAGCTCTAATCAAAGTAAAAAATTGTCGTATTACCAAGATTTAATTTGTTGTCTTCAGATACTTTGATTTTGGTCCAGTCTAAAAAATTGTTGTTTGGTAGAGAGCTAATAACTCTTTTCCAAACAACAGAATTTGGGACTCGTCTGAATTAAAGGCTTTTGCATACAACAGAATAGAATTGACTCTAAAATTGAATTTACATTTGTTCAGTGAGAAAACATCGTTTGGACAGGAGAAAATGCTGCTTGCAAGCATTTTTTTTCCTTTTTCCACAATGTTTTCAAATGGCTTCTTTCTCAGCGTCGTAAAAGGTTGGGATTGAGTAGTGTAGAGTTAACTCTCTACCAAACGACAAAATTGTAGACTGGTCCAAATTGAAAGCACTTGCAGACGACAAAATAAATGTGGGGCAAAAATTGATATTGGTTTGGGGAAGGGTACAAAACATTGTTGGAAAAAGAGAAAATACTGTTTACCAGCATTTTCTCCTTTTAAATTTCCACAATGTTTTCAAAAGACTTCTACCTCAGGGTCGTTAAAAGTCAGGATTATTTGTTAAAGGGTTAATCCTGTACCACACAATCCCGACTTTGGATGATCTTATGCAAGAAACCTTTCGAAAACATCGTGGGAAAAGGAGCATTTTCTCCTTTTCCCACAATGTTTTCTACCCTGCTGGAAACAAATTTCAATTTTTGAGTTACATTTATTTTGTCGTCTGCAAATGTTTTCAATTTGGACCTGTTTAAAATTTTGTCGTGTGGTAAAGAGTTAATGTATTTCTTTGTGGACAAACACCATTATACCTGATCAATATTACAGGATAAAACTTTTTTGTTTTCTTTCATTTTATTCAACAGTACTAAACACTAATATCACAATGATGGTTATTTAGATTAGTCCATTTCCTATTTTCAAAGCTTTACAGACTAGGCTATTGCAACTAAGCCATTTGTATTTCAATTAGCTAATTGTCCTCACCAATAAATTTTCCTCCGCTAATTACCTTGCTGACAAAGGCCATCTCTAAATTTGTCCCATGTGAGTAGGGAAAAAAATTTTTGTTTCCCCTTCAATATTGTCCCCATCATAGGCAAGGGAACAAGGCTATTAGCATGTCTGACCTTCATAATACCCGGGTAAGTATTCACCAACCAGTCTCAAGAATATTCTTTGTCTTACTCTTCAAGGTAATAAAAATCTGAAAGTAATTTAAGTTGCAAAACTTTTGATTGGCTAAACTATTTGGTTTAGTCAATCAGAATGATGTTGTGTTACTTTTGTATAATTATAGAAAATTCTGAAGACTGAGAATATTCTTAGGAATGGTTGTTAAATGTGGACCCAGGGTAAGTATTCACTAATCAGTCTCAAGAATATTATGTCTTACTCTTCAAGGTAATCAAAATTTGAAAGTAGTTTAAGTTACAAAACTTCTGATTGGCTAAACAATTTGGTTTAGTCAATGGGAATGCTGTTGTGTTACTTTTGAATAATGATAGAAAATTCTGAAGACTGAGAAATTCTTAGGTGGTTGAATGTTGATCCATGGTAAGTTTTCACCAACCATTCTCAAGAATATTCTTTGCCCTATTCTTCAAGGTCAATTCAAAATCTGAAAGTAACACAATTTCTGATTGACTATACCAAAAAATTGACTGGCTAAACCAAATGGTTTAGCCAATCAGATATTGTTTTACTTCCAAATTTGGAAAATTTTGGAGAATAAGACTGAGAACCTTATTAGGAATAGTTGGTGAATACAAATCCAGTGACATTTACCAGGGGTCCTACATTTCATATCAGTGAGATGTAGGAAGTAATTATTATGATGGCTATCCAAAATTTGATTCGCATCCAAGGTACAGGCTTTCTTGAAGCGAGTGTCCATGGGCTTTCTTTTGTTCTTTTTAAGAGTGTCAAATGTCATCCCAATATGAGAGAGATTGGGGAAAAACCCTGAACAATCATAAGTTTGAAGAAAAAAAACAATCAACAATTTACGTCTTTCCCTCTGCAAGTGTCCCATTGTGACTATCTTGTCACACACTTCTATCACAATGCAGTATTGACCTAAATATTGTCTTACGAACGAAGTCCGTAACAAAGAAACAAATGAATAAATGCATGGCAGAAATAAGGATCGGAGCGGGATTCGAACTCCGAACTCCCGGACACAAAGCCAATACCCTAACCACTGAGCCAAAGAGATATCTCTCTGACGCAGTAGCCAGGTATTGTATTTAAATCGGGAGTATGCCATGCAGGAAGGAGTGGTCTCTCGTAACACACCCCCTCTTAAAGTCATCATTTATTGATGACTCAAAGCCTTATTAGGCAGGAAGTCCGATTATGGACAACAAATGGGATTAATGGCTCAATGGCCAATCCCGGACGAGCCCCCATCTTACGAACAAAGTCCGCAACAAAGAAACAAATGAATAAATGCATGGCAGAAATAAGGATCGGAGCGGGATTCAAACTCCGAACTCCCGGACGCAAAGCCAATACCCTAACCACTGAGCCAAAGAGATATCTCTCTGACGCAGTAGCCAGGTATTGTATTTAAATCGGGAGTATGCCATGCAGGAAGGAGTGGTCTCTCGTAACAATTGCCTGTTGATCCATTGTTTTTTTTCTCATTATAATACAAAGAATATTATTGCTTTAATCATCGATAACTTAAGATTAAATCCTTTTGTAATTTGCTTTAACCCTTTTTACAAATCCAGCCTTTTAAAGACACTGATTAATAATAGGTGTTGAAAGAGTGATTATCAAAAAGTTGATTTTCTACCTGTCTCACAATGATTCCTTAACTCTTTAGCAAGTGGCAAAATTTTAGACTGGTCCAAATTGAAAGCACTTGTAGACGACAAAATAAACACAACTCATAAATTTGTTTCCAGCAGGGAAGAAAACATTGTGGGAAAAGGAGAAAATGCTGGTTACCAGCATTTTCTTCTTTTCCCACAATGTTTTCAGAAGGCTTCTTCCTCAGGGATGTTAAAACCAGGGATTGTTTGGTAAAAGGTTAAAAATGCTTTCAGAGAAATCACATCATTTGTGCCACATAATTAATTTGCTCTCTGTGGTATCGTTGGTTTTAAGATAGAGCGTCAGCCTCATAACCATAAGGTCCCGAGTTTGATTCCTGCCAGGGAGCCTTAGATGGTTATCAAACCCTAGACCCCAAACCTTCAAGGCCTGAAAACTGCCACACCAAGGCGCCAAACTAGGAAAAACTTTTGAATGATCTTACTCTTAAAATAAGCAATTATTAACTCTTTACCCTAGAAGGAAAAGAATTGAGACAAGTCAGAGCTGAACGCATTCACTAACAGAATTTAACATAATTAAAAAAAGGGGATCTGTCTCCAAAACGGTAGAAAGTATTGTGTGATTGTGTGGGAAAAGAAAGAATGCTGGTTATTAACGATTTCTCCTTTTCCCCCAATGTTTTTTCCTTGATGGTTTTTGAAATACAGGATTGTGTTGTAAAGGGTTAAAACCCCACATATTTCAACTTAAAGTTGTCACCTTGATTCATTAAAATTTGATGGAACTATTGATAGTTCTTAACCCATTACCACACAATCCTACTTTTGACGACCCTGGGAAAGAGGCCATTAGAAAACATTGTGGGAAAAGGAGAAAATGCTGGTATCCAGCATTTTCTCCTTTTCCCTCAATGTTTACTACCCTTCCCAAAACAAATTTTAAAATTTCAGTTGCCTTTATTTTGTCGTCTGCAAATGCTTTTGATTTGGACAAGTCTAAAATTTTGTCGTTTCACGGGTAAAGAGTTAAAGAATGGTATTAGTATTGTTGAAAGGCATATACAGCCAAGTTATAGTTAACCCTTTACTGTACATATTTTATATATCTCTACTCAACTATTAATACAGCAAAATTTTGGAGCAGTTTAAAGTCCTTGCAGACAACAAAATCTACTTGGTTTAACTCGTTACCAAACATCAATATTTTAGGCATGTCCAAATTGAAAGCATTTGCAGACGACAAAATAAAAGTGACTGAAAATTTGAAATTTGTTTTGTGATGAGTAGAAAACATTTTGGGAAAAGAGAAAATGCTGGTAACCAGCATTTTCTCCTTTTCCCACAATGTTTTCCAAAGGCTTCTTTTTCAGGGTCGTCAAAAGTAGGGATTGTGTTGAAATGGGTTAAATGATGAGATTCCTGGAAAAAGAGAAAATGCCGGTTACCTGCATTTTTCCTTTTCCAACAATACTTATTAACTCTTTACCACACAATCCCGACTTTTGATGACCCTGACAAAGATGCCTATTGGAAACATTGTGGGGAAAAGGAGAAAATGCTGAAAACCAGCATTTTCTCCTTTTCCCACAATGTTTTCTACCCTTCCCGAAACAAATTTGTTGTTTAGTAAAGAGTTAAAGGCCTTCTCTTTTAGCATATTTTTGGTAAAAATCAGGATTGTGTGGAAAAGAGATTACATTTATAACAAACTATACAAAAGAAAATCAGTTTCAGGAAAGGATGGTAGACTCTTATGGAATGTCTTTATGACAAAGAAGTCTACAGTTGCTTATTGTGATTGCTTCTTTTCTGACTTTCTCAAAGCTATCAGCTACATGGGAAAAGAATTGTATCTGTAACCGTGATGGATCAGCATCTGTAACGATGAGCCTTTTTATAAATTGAATCACTCGCAGTAACCTTGGAAAATATGGAATATTTGTGAGAGAATAAATCTTCTGCTCCTAATTACCAACAAAAGTTCATTTGCACGGGAGTCTTATAGATTATTTTGTATTCATATCATTATGTTTATTTCAATCTGAAGCAATTTTGTCCAATGGCTTGGATGTCCTACAGTCTATATTCGGAGTCAGACAAAGAATGCTATTAGATTTCTAGCTAACAATTCCAGCTTTTAACAACCTTTGAATAAATGCTTTCGAAAGCATTGTGGGAAAAGGAGAAAGTGCTGTTCACCAGCATGATGTTTTCTACCCTATCATAGACAAATCCTTGAAATTAAGCCACTTTTGATTTGTCGTCTGCCAGTGCTTTCAATATTTGAAAAAGTCAAAAATTTTGTACTGTGGCGAAAGAGATTTAACCATAATGTCTAAAGTTTGGCACCACTAAAACTTGTACTGTGAAATGAGGAGAAAAACCATAATGTCTAATGTTTGGCACCACTAAAACTTGTACCATGAAATGCGGAGAAACAAGCCTGTCAGAAGTACTTTCACTGACGGGAAGTTTTATAGATATATTTTGTATGTACCATGGCATGAATCATGTCTGAGGATTCTCTGTAATGAGTCTCTGGGTAATCTTGAGTAGAGAGAACCATGAGGTTTAGAGAAAACAATTTAACTCTTTACCACACGAGAAAATTTTAGACTGGTCCAAATTGAAAGCCTTTGCAGACAACAAAATAAAGGTGACTGAAAATTTGAAATTTGTTCTGGGAAGGGTAGAAAACACTGTGGGAAAAGGAGAAAATGCTGGTTACCAGCATTTTCTCCTTTTCCCACAGTGTTTTCAAAAGGCTTCTTTCTCAGGGGCGTCAAAAGTAGGGATTATGACACTGTGGTAATGGGTTAACCCTTTCCCAAACAATCCCTGTTTTTCATGACCCCGAAGAAAGAAGCCTTTTGAAAACATTGTGGGTAAAGGAGAAAATGCTGGTAACCAGTATTTTCTCCTTTTTCCACAATGTTTTCTACCATGCTGGAAACAAATTTCAAATTATCAATCACATTTATGTTATCGTCTGCAAATGCTTTCGATTTGGATCAGTGTAAAATTTTGTCGTCTGGGAAAGAGTTAAGCTGGATCATGTGAACAAGAGGCAGGGATCAGTGTGCCTACATGATTAACCCTTTACCAAATGACATAATTTTAGACCTGTCCAGACTGAAGGCATTTGCAGACGACATTTTAAATGTGACTTTGACAAAATTTCTCTTTGGAATTGCAGAAAACATCATAGGGCTAATAGAGGAGAAAGAAGGTTTTAGCCCGAGACTTAGGAAGAATATTGTGCATAGTACTGGTAGCAGAAAAGGCAGGAAAGCATTGGCCCCTGCCATGTAACTGAAAATATGCCGAAAACGGCATAACATCATACAAACAAAACTTGATTGATTGAATAATGCCAAGAGTCACTTTTAACTTATTCCAGGCATTAAACAGCATTACAGTTTACATAGCCTGGTTTTCGGTAGAATACCCTTGCAAGAAATATAATTTTATTATTCCATGCTGAAGGCCGAGGGATATAGTTTTAGTGTTGTCCGTTGGTCTGTCCTTCCATCCGTCTGTCTGTCCTTCCATTCTCCAATTCCACGTGACGAAATTTCATGAAACTTTTAACATGTTTACAGTAATCCATTCTGCCAAGACAATTTTTTTTTTATTCAATGCAAAATGGCCGACTGGGAGCGATTTTAATCTACAAGTTTTTTCTATTTCAACGAAATTACTTGTTAGATAAGCATCATCAAATTTGTTGTCTGCATAATCTGCATAACATTTCAATGTCTGTAAATCTAAAATTTTGTCGTCAGGTGCAGGGCAAATGATTTACTATTTTTCCCATGCCTGTGATTGAATTGTTAGCTTATACTTGCAGGGGGTGATTTTTCTTACCTCGATAATGCTTTATCACAGAACATCCTTTTAGACTCTTCCAAATTGAAAGTATTACCAGACGACAACGTAAATGTGGCTCAAATGATGTAATTCGTCTTTTAAGTGGTAGAAAACATGATGGAAAAAGGAGAAAATGCTGGTTACCAGCATTTTCTCTTTTTCCCACAAAGTTTTCTAACAACTTCCCACCTCTTGGTTGTGAAAAATTTGTGATTGTTAGGTTAAGTGCTAAGAGGAATGATTGCATCTAATGTTGTTGAAAACTTCCACAATTATACCCATATCTCCCCTAATGAGTTTCTTATCGTGTGCAAGATCAGCCGAGATGCATACCAGAAAGCATTACGAGAGGAAAAAAAAAGTTTCCTGTTTATATTTGCAGACATTGAGTTGTTTCCAGGGATTGTTTGTCGAATAGTAAGTATTTTCAAAGAAGAAGATTCAACTCTATACCAGACAAAACTTTACACTCATCCAAATTGAAAGCGTTTGAAGATGTCAATTATGCCTCAAATCATAGGACCTCTTTTTGGAAGGGTGAGAAGGGTAGAAAAATTGTGGAAGAAGGAGAAAATTTGGGTTTGCACCATTTTCTGCTTTTCCCTCTATCCTTTCGGAAAAAAAATCAGAGTTAAATTAAAACACAGAATTTTGTTTGGTAAAGGGTAAACTTCTTATACTGTTTGGTATTGTTATGGCTATTTTAACTCTTTAAACTTAACTCAAAAATTGAAATTTGTTTCCAGCAGGGTAGAAAACATTATGGGAAAAGGAGACTCTTTTCCCACAATGTTTTTAAAAGGTTTTTATCTCAGGGTTGTTAAAAGTCGGGATTGTGTGGAAAAGAGTTAAATATTGTATCACATTGATTGACAAGTTCATCTTTTTGTAAAAGCTTTTTCTAGAAAAATTATCTACATGTATATAACTTCTTTTACAGTAAAACAAAAAAATGTCTGTACGATGTAATACTGTTGAGGAAAGAAATGATATTTTCTAAAAGACTTCTCCATTAGAGGGCAAAGTTTTAGACTAGTCATAATTGAAAGTATTTGCAGTTTGGCTGTAGTTAAATCTTTACCAAACAACAAAATTTTAGGCATGTTCAAATCAAAAGCATTTGTAGACGACAAAAGTGACTGAAAATTTGAAATTGGTTTTGTGAAGGGTAGAAAACATTGTGGGTAAGGAGAAAATGCTGGTTACCAGCATTTCCTCCTTTTTCCAAAAAGGTTTTCTACTGGCTTCTTTCTCAGGGTTTTCAAAAGTAGGGATTGTGTGGTAATGGGTTAAAATGGTAAAATTTTTCTTTGATAGACAGAGTTCAAAATTCCCACATGTTTACTATACTAGCAAAATGCAAGTCAGAATTGAAAAATGTGAGTTGAAATTTCAAGCACTTGATAAAAAATGCAAGTGCAAATTAGTGAAGAACAGTTACCGAAATGTACTGAATTTCATCTGGGAATAGAAATGAGCTAATTCTTTTTGTTCTGGATAAACATAGGCCATATCACCCTAAAAATACCCTATGACTGCTGTTGATAATTTTACATGTCCCCACTGAAGCTTCCGAATAGTTGTGCTTTATCCGAGTTTGGTGAGCCAAGTTCGTTCATCTGCACTCACACCCAATACTGAGATTTTGTGTTTTATATATGGAAAAACGGAACTGAAATTCAATCTCTGATTACAAAATTTGTCAATCTTTCAAGAAAAGATAAAATACGTATTATATGCAAATAGCAACGGGAAGCACTTGATGGACTTGCTAAACTAGTTACCGGACATGCTGATATTCGGATGTGATATGTCGTAATTCATTTCCAAAACCATTCTCCATTGTAGGTTTTATAGAAATTTAACCCTTTTCCAAACAATCCCTGGTTTTTACAACCCTGAGAGGGAAGCCTTCTGAAAACATTTTGCAAAAATGAGAAAATGCTGGTAACCAGCATTTTCTCCTTTTCCCACAATGTTTTCTTTCCTTCCCAAAACAAATTTCAATTTTTCTGTCGCATTTATTTTATCGCCTTCATTAATGCTTTCAATTTGGACTAGTCTTAAATTCTGTTCTTTGGTAAAGAGTTAACTTGGTTTGAGAACAGAAATTCAACTGGAATTGAACTGATGATTTAATGAAGCTTTTAATATTAATTAACGTTTCATTTTGTTTAGTTGTTGTCTCTACCCGAGAGGTTATGTAATAGAAAAGAATTTAACATATTGTATCGGCCATTCGCTCAAGCCGAGCCTAAAAAAATGTGAGTCTAATTTCAATTTTGTAAGTGGAAATAAAAGCCACTTGCTAAAATTTGCAATTGGATAAAAAATTGAAATTCAAACCCTGATAGAGTAGAAAACATTGCGAGAAAAGGAGAAAATGCTGTTTACCATAAAAGCTGAGAAATTATGGTTGAAAATGAATTTTCTCCTTTTCTCCCTATGCTTTTAAGAGGTTTCTTCCTTGTAGTCAATAAAACTTGGGATTGTATGGCTAAGAGTAAGAAGATTTTCATCCTGTGCAAGTTTTACTTTTGCCACAGTATTTACATAAAATGGTATGCTTCAAGTTGTAAAATGTTGTTAGCAGTGAGTGCAGATAGGGTAAAACTTTTTCCATACATAACGAATGTGTTGGGAAAATATTCCCTCTATTTTTAAAATCCTTAACTCATTACCAAACGACAAAATTTTAGGTTTGTCCAAATCGAAAGCATTTGCAGACGACAAAATAAAAGTGACTGAAAATTTGAAATTTGTGTTGTGAAGAGTAGAAAACATTGTGGGAAGAGGAGAAAATGCTGGTTACTTGCATTTTCTCCTTTTCCCATGTTTTCAGACGGCTTCTTTCTTGGGGTCGTCAAAAGTAGGTTTGGTGTGGTAATGGGTTATCTTTCTCCCACACAATGACAATTTTATATGACCCTGGGAAAGAAGCCTTCTGAAAACATTGTGGGAAAAGGAAAAAATGCTGGTAACCAGCATTTTCTGATTTTCCCATAATGTTTTCTACCCTATCAAAGAAAGATTGGACCATTTGAGGCACATTGAAATTGTTGTATGCAAAGGAGTTCGATTTTGAGAAGGCTAAAATTTTGTTGACTGGTAAAGGGTAAACAGTATTAGAAAATTTTTACACTTTTGAAAATATTGTGAGAAAACAAGAAAATGCTGGTTATACACTTTCCTACAATGTTTCTTTAACTTTTCAGAATCCAATTCAATCATTTGAGACAGATGTAATTTGTCGCCTACAAAATTTAATGGTTTCAATTTGGACCAATCTTAAATATTGTAACTTGGTAAAGAATCATCCCTCTAGCTCACAATTTCTTGTTTCAACAAACCTAAGGAAGAAGACCATTGAAAACATTGTGGGAAAAGGAGAAAGTGCTAGTAATGCTTTCAGTCAGGACCACTTTAAAATTTTGTCGTTTGGTAACAAGTTGAGGGTTGCAGTCAGACAGCAGAACAATATGTCAGCAAAGATGGAGTTTGGCGATAGAAATTGGTGCTGAAACGTGAAAGAATTCTCGTAATGAATTTACCAGCTTTGTTTTGACCTCAAACTCGATTTCTTTGGGAACTTTTGTAGTAGACTGAACTTTTTTTTTCTCCTTTACTGTGGAAGCAGGTTTTTTGCGAAACATTCAAGCTATGATTTGTGTAAAAGGGTTGAACTCTTTACCACACAATCCCAACTTTTAACGACCCTGAGAGAAAAGCCTTCTGAAAACATTGTTGGAAAAGGAGAAAATGCTGGTAACCAAAACAGATTCCCAATCTTTTTCATATCTTATATTAGTTCATTACCAAATGACAAAATTTTAGACTGGTCCAGATTGAAAGCATTTGCAGACGACAAAATAAAAGAAACTCAAAAAGTGACATTACCAGGATTTTCTCCTTTTCCCTCAATGTTTTCTAGGGCTTCTTCCTCAGGGTCGTTCGAGTCAGGATTGTGTGGTAAAGGCTTAAGTATCTATATTTGGAAATTATTTTAAAAAATGTCAGTTGCCATATTCACCATTATACATGACTTAACCTTTCACCAAACAATCCTGTGTTACAACCCTGAGGAAGAAAGCTTTTGCAAAATTGTGGGAAAAGGAGTAACTGCTCCTTTCTCCTTCACTTTTTTCACCCTTTGATAAGCATATCCCAGTATTGAACTAAACTACTTAAGCCTTTACCAAACAAGAAAAATTTGAACTGGTCCAAATTGAAAGAATTTGCAGATGACAAATATAATGTAACTGAAACGATGATTTTTTTGGGGGGATGGAGAAGAAAACTTTGTGGGAAAAGGAGAAAATGCTGGTTACCAGCATTTTCTCCTTTTCCCACAATGTTTTCAACAGCCTTTCCGTACAGGGCTGTTAAAACTCAGGATTTTGTGGTAAAGGGTTAAATTTGTAAACTTCAAAATTGATGTTATCAATGTGGACATGCCTAATAGTTTGTGGTATGGTAAATAGCTCAATACAGAATGATAAATTCTTAGAAGCATGCAGAAGGTTACAAAGTTACATTCCAAAAATGCAATTTCCTTGAAATATTCTAAAGGCATTTGGAATGCTTGAAAAGGCAAGAAGAGTATTTATGCTAGACGGAAATTGCATGAAACGCCTTTTAATTAAAGTTTTTGACAGTTACAAAAAGCAGTCACGGCTTGGAGAATGGATATTCTTCAATCCTTTGCCAAATAATTGTGATATTTTGATAACCCTGAAGAAAACAGCTGTTAAATACATTGTGGGAAAAGGAGCAATGCTTGTTACCAGCATTTCCTCTACTTCCTACATTGTTTTCTACGCTTGCAAATCTATTTGTTTAACCCCAGTGTTTCCGTTTACGACGTAAAAGTATCTATATACGCATTAAAATCAGTTTGGACGCAAATTAAATAAGCTGATCGCGTCCTTCGGACGCAGTCAAATTTGAGTGAACACAATAATTTAGTTAGATTTCATCAACACCGAAAACAATTTGAAATAGATCTATTAAAATTTTAACTCCGCCTGAACAACCTGCCATTGGAATTCCAAAATGTTTATAAATAGAACTTAGTAACAACTACAACTGTTTATCCGCGCTACGGATATACTTTCTTTCCCGGCGAACTGAGCGGGGCAACAGCCGTTGCTTAGCACTTGTATGCTGAAACAGAAAATGGCTTCCGCGGCAAAAAAGAAAAAAACATTCTCGATCTTTCCAAGACCAATGGCTGAAAGATCCTGCCTTTAAAGATTGGTTAGTGAAAGACACTGATTATACAGATTCTTCCATTCGCATGAAGTGTTTAATTTGCTGTGAAACAAAGCAAAAAAAATATTTTCACAGCAGGTAGTAAGGACTTTCAGAGAAGCTCAATCGTACGACATATTTCGAGCGACGGACATCGACGTGCTATGCAAATTAAATCTGCGTCAGGGTCCATATAGAAGGCATTTGAAATTGCTGAAAGAAAATCAAATGATTCATTAATTCATCAGCTTAGCTTTTGTGATTTGATCTTCCTTTTTATAAGGTTAACAGGCCAATCCATTTACCCCTTTATCAAAGAGTATTACAGTCACTTTTCTAAAATTTTAGACTTGTCCAAACTGAAAGCATTTGAAGAAGACAAAAGAAAAGTAACTGTAATACTGAAATTTGTCTAAAGAAGGGTAGAAAACATTGTAGGACAAGGACAAAATGCTTGTTACAAGTATTTTCTCCTTTTCCCACACTATTTTCAAAGGCCTTCTTACTCATGATTATTGATATTCAGGATTGTGTGGACTCCTAAAAGGTTACCTTCCATTAAGAGTCATTCAGGATCGTATTTCAAAACTGCTACTCTCAGAAAATGACTATGTGGAAAGGGAGAAAAAATCTTGTGAAGAGTAAGATTTTTTCCCTTCTTCATTCTATCCCCCAACCAAAGTGTCTTCATTAAAATGATGATTTACAGAGGAAAAATTGGGACTCAGAAGAAAATCAATGGGACTCAACTTTTTCAGTGGCACTGGGTCCCAGGGACTCAGTAAAATTTTATTCAAACTTAAACACTGAACCCATTACCACACAATCCCTACTTTTGACGCCACTGAGAAAGAAGCCTTTTGAAAACACTGTGGGAAAAGGAGAAAATGCTGGTAACCAGCATTTTCTCCTTTTCCCACAGTGTTTTCTACCCTTCCCAGAACAAATTTCAATTTTTCAGGCACCTTTATTTTGTCGTCTGCAAATGCTTTCAATTTGGACCAGTCTAAAATTTTCTCGTGTGGTAAAGAGTTAACTAACTTTCAAATAATAAATGCTGTAATTTTTTCCCAAATAAAATTTTGGTCATGAATGTCGAAACCCTGAAACCCTGAATGTTACATAGCATTACATTAAGGTAAATATGGGTAAAATTATCTATAATTTCCTTGAAAGTGCTGAAAATATTCTGGAAAAAGGAGTTAATAGTGATTAACAAGATGGTTTTAAAAGTCTTTAAAGGTGGCCCTTCAGATTTCAGGATGAAATTTGTACAAATATACAAAGAGTTCATCCTTATACTCCCAAGGCCTTATAATTTTCATTCATAAACCCCAGTAGTCGAAAACCATCCGACAACATTCTGTGCAGTCTGATCTGTGATCTACACTGTCTGATAAGGAGATATTATCTCCCCTGAAAATAACTTTGAAACTTGGGTTATTAATATGGAATTGAGAATTTTAGTTATTTAACCCATTACCACACAATCCCTACTTTTGACGACCCTGAGATAGAAGCCGTTAGAAAAAATTGTGGAAAAAGGAGAAAATGCTGGTAACCAGCATTTTCTCCTTTTCCCACAATGTTTTCTACCCTTCTCAAAACAATTTTCAAATTTTCAGTGACTTTTATTTTGTCATCTGCAAACGCTTTCAATGTGGACAAGCCCAAAATATTGTCGTTTCGTAATGAGTTAACAGGATAAGATTTAAGATGTCTCATTAGCCCTATGTTGATCCTAAGTTTTAGTGACCTTGAGGACAAAGGTGTTTGGAAACATTGTGGGAAAAAGAAGTCCTCCCTTTCCCACAATGCTTTCTACGCTATCCCAGGCACACCCTATTATTTAAGTCATATTAAATATGTTGTCAACAAGTCTTTCCATTTGGACACATCTAAAATTTTATAGTCTAGTAAAGAATTAAGAAGCTATTAAAAAGGAAACCAGGGGCTAAAAATGTAACAAGCGGGAACCAAATGGATTACTTGTTGATTGCTATGGCAGACATATTGATTTCCAATGATGTTTCGTTATCCTCAGGAGAAATTAGAAACATTGATAGTTGTCCCATAAGCATGCATGTTTCTGTCAGCTTGATGGGGCTCCTCCCTGCTTAATCAAAGTACTGCAACACTGAGGATGTAAAATGATTTCAGACATCTGACATAAGGTGTTTTACAGGTGAGCTGCTGCAATAGAAATCGTTTTAACCCTTTACCAAAACAATCCCTGGTATTCACGACCCTGAGAAAGAAGCCTTTAGAAAACATTGTGGGATAAGGAGAAAATGCTGATCCCTGGTATTCACGACCCTTAGAAAGAAGCCTTTAGAAAACATTGTTGGAAAAGGAGAAAATGCTGGTTACCAGCATTTTCTCCTTTGCCCACAATGTTTTTTACCCTTCACAAAACAAATTTCAAATTTTCAGTCACTTTTATTTTGTCATCTGCAAATTCTTTTGATTTTGAAAAACTTAAAATTTTGTTGTTTGTTAATGTCTTAATCAAAGTACTGCAACACTGAGGATGTGAAATTATTTCAGACATCAGACCCGCGGTATTTTGCAGGTACGCTGCTGCAATAGAAATTTTTTTAAGGCTGTACTAAAGAAGTGAATTTTTTGACTCAATGAAATTTCACAACATCAAACAAGGCTCACAAAGTATGAGTTGTCTCTGGTTTGGCAGAAAACATCGTTGGAGCAGGAAAAAATGCTGGTTACCAGTGTTTTCTCCTTGGCCTGCAATGTTTTGCAACCTTTCACTAGACAAGTTATTGAATTTTAGTAACATGTATTCAGAATACTTCATTATTCAAATGCTTTGAATTTGGACAAAACCATTGTCTGCATATGCTTTAAAGGTGGGTATTTAGAATTTTCACATCACACCAAATTAAAAAATATAATTTTTATATATTATTGAAATTTATACGAAAAAATACAAATGAACAATAATTAAAAATCATAAAATTACGAAAAAAAAAATAAGTTTTTGATGGTATTCGCTTGAAAGGCTACATAGCCTCTTAAGCTATTTTTAGATTTTGCGCCAAAAATCAATAAAGCATCGTGGGAATGTCAAGTGACTGGCACGTGACTACTAACGCTTAATTCCATTACATAACAAACGTGTAATAATTATTTTCCATAATGTCTTCTTCGGACAGATGTTTTAAGCTTTGTCTGTGTTTTCCTGTATTTAAGTGAGAGAATTGATAATCTAAAAATAGAATGTGTCTCCTGTTGGTGTCAACCTGGTCCGTAATGAATCCCTAATTTCTCGTGTTATAGGATGGTTTTCGACTACTGGGGTTTTATGAACGCACGTTAAAAGGCTATGGGAGTATAAGGATGATTTTTTTGCATTTTTGTAAAATTTTCATCCCAAAGTCTGAAGGGCCACCTTTAAATTTGGACAAGTTTAAAATTTTGTATTGTAGTGTTTACTTCTTGAAACAATTTTGCAGCAGGTGATAACCTTTTTGTACGCCCGAAGAGTCATATTATGTTATGAACCTGCATGGTCTTCCGACCATTATGCAATTGCTTGTGTGTGCAACTCCTCCTACAGTTTGCTACGGAATAATTTTGAAACTTACCACAATGAATCTCTACGATGTGTAGTTGTGCATTTGACTCTTTAAATTTGGGATCACTGTTGGCTTTCAAGAGTTTAATACTTTTCACAGTTCCCAGAAGGTCCCTTTTTGCGTGATGGGTCACAAATAAGAAAAAAAAAAGGAGATGAGCAACTTTTTGCATGATAATTTAACTGTTCAATAAAATGAAAGGCTTGAGGCGAAGTCCCAAACAGGATATTGCGGTTTTGCAATTAAATCCTAGACAAATAAAACATGAGCAATACTCTGACAAGAGGGTGTTTAATCATTGCATCGCCATGATGCACGATACTAAGCAAGTTATCAGATAGCTAGGAATGCATAATAATCCATGGTTAAACAGAGTGCCAGATAGAGGGAGTGATTTTGATTTCAAAACTTGAAATATTCATCATTCTCAACTAAACCCCACGTTGTGGGTACTCATTAGAATCGTCTGATGGAGACGATTCTAATGAGTACCCACAGCCTAGGGTTTCGAAGAGAAACAATGACTTTAGAATAGCATCACTCCCCACATATCTGGAGCTCTGGTATAGTGTGTAATGATGGACTGAATCACATGGTAAACTAGTCCTTGGACATGCACAAAATTGACCAGGAATAGAAACTTTTGACGAATGTCGAACTGGGTTTGTAGTTTTTGCAATACATTAACTCTTTTCCACAAAATTCTGACTTTTAACGACCCTGAGAAAGACAGCATTTGAAAAAATTGTAGAAAATAAGGAAATGCTGGCAACCAGCATTTTCTTCTTTCCCCACAATGTTTTCTATCCTTCTCAAAACAGGTATCAATTTTCAACACATGTTTGTTTTGCCATCTGCAAATGCCTTCAATTTGGACCAGTCTAAAATTTTGTTGTTTGGTAAAGAGTTTAACCCTTTTCTGCCAGAGCATGGTTCATCTCTCAACAGAGCTAAAATCTAAAAAAGAAATATCTGTTTAACCTTTTACCACCCAATGACGACTTTCAACACCCCTGAGGAAGAAGCCTTTTGAAAACATTGTGGGAAAAGGAGAAAATGCTGGTAATCAGCATTTTCTCCTTTTCCCACAATGTTTTCTACCCTATCAAAGCAAAATTGCACTATTTTGAGCCACTCTGAAATCGTCATCTGCAAATGCTTTCAATTTGGATAGGTCTAAAATTTTACTGTGTGGTAATGGATTAATGCCAGAAAATCTTTTAAAATGTTCAAGATAAACCTGCACATCCAGTGTACTCTGCTCTCGATAAAGACGTGTCGCTGGAGTTCTACTTTCACTGCCTTACATACCTTCACTTTATTTCGAAAAACAAATTTCTAGACTTGTCCATATTGAACAGATTTGCAGACCACAACTTTGATTGTTTTATTATATTGAATTTGTCTTTTGAGTGGTTAGAAAACATAAGAAAAAGTGTTTCTTGCATACAGTGTCTTCAAATGCTTTTTACCCATAGGGTAGGGAAACTCATGAATTTTGGTAAATGGCTAAATGCAATTTCTTCATGCCACGATACTTGATTTGAAAGTGCAAAAAATGAAAGAATTTACCTGAAATTTTGATTTTAATCTGCTGAAATAAACTTTGTTTTCATTCTCTTGATGTCTTTTGAATTGATTTTGTAGAATGTTAATATATTTGAGCCATGCTCTGTAAAAAGGGGCGCTTAATGTAGTTAGAGGAAAAGAAAGTATCCACCAAGATCAGGTGATGCAGTTTGTGCAGGTCACTTTTCTGCTTGTCAAAAGACTACTTTACCTTATGATTCAGGTGGTTTTTTCAACAAAAGTGGCTCTTATGGATCCATAATTACTGGTATATGATGTATTACGACTAGTACAGTGCATTACGGAGACGCAGTAACCCTTTACCACACATTGACGAGTTTTAACAACCCTGAAGAAGCAGCTTTTTGAAAACATTGTGGGAAACGGAGAAAATGCCAGTAACACGCTTTTTCTCCTTTCTCCACAAAGTTTTTACCCTATTAACCCTTTTCCAAACAAGAAGTTTTAGACTCTTTCAAACTTAAAGGGTTTGCAGACAACAATTTCAATCTTGATGAAAATGGTAGAAAGTTCTCCAAATGGGAGGAAAACACTGTGGGAAAAGGAGAAATTGCTTGTTACGAGCAATTTCTCCTTTTCCCACAGTGTTTTCAATAGACTTGTACTGCAGACACGTAAAAACCAGGGTTTGTTTGGGAAAGGGTTAAAGACAAATTGTGTCATTTGGGCCACCATGAAATTGTTGTCTGCAAGTGCTTTTCAATTTGGATAGATCTAAAATTGTGTTTTCAACAATGTTATGTTCTCCTCCCAAAACCAAATTCAAGTTTTGAGTCAGATTTATTTTGCCATCAGCCAGTGCTTCCAGGTTGGATTAGTCTAGATTTTTGTCCATCTGGTAAAGGCTTAGAGTTTATCATGGGTGTTGCCAGAGTATAGAATTGTGACACACCCCAAATCATCGTAACAATGACATTATTGCAAAAGTGACATAAAGCGTCTTTAATCCATTACCAAACGACAATATTTTAGACTAGGCCGAATTGAAAGCATTTGCAGACGTCAAAATAAAAGTGACTGAAAATTTGAAATTTGTTTTGTGAAGGGTAGAAAACATTGTGGGAAAAGAGAAAATGCTGGTTACCAGCATTTTCTCCTTTTCCCACAGTGTTTTCTAAAGGCTTCTTTCTCAGGGGCGTCAAAAGTAGGGATTGTGTGGTAATGGGTTAACATAGTCACTTTTTTTGAAAACATCATGCACTTGCATATAATGTGTGATGGGCGTAACACCCATGTAAATATTGCTGATGTAATTGTTATGCTGAAATTCGGAAAAAAAAGTCTGCTGTCATGTTTCACTTGCAGCTGCATGATTGTGTCGCTGTTAGCTCTTTACCAAATAAACTAGAGTTGATACAGCCCTGAGGAAGAAAGCTGTTGAAAACAGTGTGATAAAAGGAGAAAACTCTGGTAAATATTGGTAAGCAGCTGAACCTTTTGAACAATGTTTTCTATACTAAGTCGAACCTTATCTTTTGAATCAAAACAATTTTGTGCTATATAAAATTGATACTTTAAATATGCACAAATGCAACGTTTTGTTACATCAAAAATGAAAAAGTGCAATTTTAGCTTAGGGCTCTAACATTGTTAAAGAATTGATAAAAGTGATTAACCCTTTCCCAAACATTCCTTGGTTTTTACGACCGTGAGATAGAAGCCTTTTGAAAACATTTTTGGAAAAGGAGAAATGCTGGTAAACAGCATTTTCTCCTTTTCCAGAAATGTTTTCTGTCCTGCAGGGAACAAATTTCAATTTTTGAGGAACATTTAATTTGCCGTATGCAAGTGCTTTCAATTTGGACCAGTCTAAAATTTCGTAGGTTGCCGTAAACAGTTAAAGTGCATATAAATTTACATAACATTTAGAAAGCATGTTTCTAATTTGTAAATTTATCAGATAACAAAGGACAGCGTTCAGTGAAAATTTTATGCTGGCGTCTTGATAATGTATTATTGTTGTACAGAAGGATTCGACTTAATTTGAAGGCATGTCACAAACATTTCAGACTTTTACAAGTTTATCAACTCTTTTAACAGACAAATAACATAGAGGATTTTGTTTTTTTCGATGAAAGATCGAAATTCATTTCATCGAGTGATTACTATCAGTAATATTTTCACTCATGGCTGTGCCACTCATGAAAATATTACCGATGGTGTTCACTCACAGTGAAATAAATTTCGATCTTTCAATGAATAAAAAAATACTCTATTTTTTTCATGCTTTTAATCCTTTCTGGGAGGAGCTTTATCCAAATCCAGTACAGTTGTTTTCCATTATTTCCCATGGCATATCCCTTCTGTGTAGCAAGGCATTACAATATTACGTCAAGCGGGAGAAATGTAAGGTAAATGATGTCATATTTCCATCTGGTTGTGAGGCATGCGCAATTTACCAAGGCAAATCGGTATTTTCACTGGTCATACCCGTGTAAAATCCAAAAATATTTTCACTGCTAATTCTCGATATCCGACCGGAAAGCATGAAATAAAAAAAAGTGTTATCCCCTACTGGAGGTGGAGGGATATATAGAGGACATTTGTTTCATTTGTTTCTTACGTGAAAGTTTGAAAAAATTTATTTCATCAAGTGAACATCATTGGTAATATTTTCACAAATGGAGCTGATCACGAGATCTTTCTTTTCTAAAGATCTTTTTAAATCTTTGACAAAAAAACCCCCAAATATTCTATTTTTTTCATGCTTTTAACGTAGGGGTGCGGGGGCTAAAAGTCCAGTACAGTTCTTTTCGTTATTCCCCAAGTCATACCCCCTCTACACAGCCCATGCATTACAATACTTTATCAAGTGTGATAAATGTAAGGTAAATTACGTCATATTTCCGCCTGGTTGTGAGGCACGCACATTTAATGTGGATTTTATGCACCTTGACAGGCAAAGTAGACCTAAATTATAAGCAGTTTCTTCTTTTGCCACCCTGTTTTAATGAAAAGTCTGATGCAGGATAAAGTAAGGGCATCTGCAGGGTGCAGTGACAAGAGGGGGCAGGATTTTTGATCCTCCATTCAAACTCATGTTTCCCATGAAAATCACACAATTGCTGCATCAAACTAGGAGGAAGTGCAAACTGTCAGAGTGTTTGAGTCTTATTTAATAAAGTAAACAATGTAACAGATTGAGTAAATAAATCTTTGTCTTAATCCTTGCCCAAAGGACAAACTTTATACCTTTCCAAATTTGGCTCATTGAAATACACAGTTGTTGCAGACATTTTACTAATTCAACATTTGCACAAAATTAATGAGTTTAAGTGCAATTGTAGTGTAGAAAACATCGTGGTTAAAGGGGAAAATGCTGGTGAAATCCAGCATTTTCTCCTTTACCCACAGTGTTTTCACACCCCCCCCCCTTTCAGGATTTTAAAACTCGGGATTTTGTAGTAAAGGATTAATATGATAGTATTCCTTCACACAGTTGGTCTACTTGACTGTTTGAATTGGTTGTCAATCAGATAATTATAGTTGTCAAAATTTCTGTTTGCAGGAACTTAGTCAGGACCCAAAATCCTGACTTTTTACGACCTGTAGGAAGAAAGTTTTTTTAAAACATTGTGGGAAAAGAAGAAGGTTCTGTTAACAAGATCTTTAAAAACAGGGACTACTTAGGACTATTTAGGGACTATTTAGGAAATTGATACTGAGAAAAATACTGACTGACATGAAAATGTAATGTTCTGGTCTTGGGGTTAATCTGGCCAAAAGACATCAGTGATTAATCGATCATCCACAAGTTAGACCAGTTTGATTAAATATTTGATTAACTGTTACAGAATTAGAATTGTTCTTGGTGTTTGATTTGGCTGCTGTAGGAAGTGATCAAAATAGAAATTTCTTGTGGGAAGCAATCATGTTATGGAGCTGGTATAAATTTTCTTGAGGAATGAGTTCCGATTGTTCACTTATATCAAGATAAAAGACATTCAGACTTGTTGGAAGCTTGGAAGGAAATTTATTTTTCAAGATAAGAGCCTTTCTCCGTGAAAAAGGGGTTTAAAACTGTTGCAAAAAATTATCAACCCATATTGACCCATTTCAGCCTGCGCAGACTGGCCCTGGTTAACCCTTAAACAATCCCTGGTTTTTACGGGTCTGGAATAGTAGCCTTTTGAAAACATTGTGGAAAAAGGAGAAAATGCTGGTAACCAGCATTTTCTCCTTTTCCCATAATGTTTTCTACCCTTTCATAGACAGAAATCATCTTTTCAGCAAGAGTTGAATCGTCGTCTGCAGATGCTTAGTTTGGTCTAGTCCAAAAGTTTGTCGTTTGGGAAAGGGTTAAATTATTTTAATATTGTTAAATTTTCTGCATTTCAAAGGACCATTCTACATAAGAGTTAAGCCCACTTTTACTGGAGCATGGGTCAAGTCATCCCATAGAAAGGCTAGTAAACGTTGGATATCAAGGTCATTCACTCCAATGTTGAACTTCGGAGCTCAGTTGGTACTGTAGAGGACTTTAACCCTTTCCGTAATGACAAATTTTAGACTGTCCCAAACTCAAAGTGTTTGCAGATGACAATTTTTAATTTGATGAGAATGGCAGAAAGTTTTCCGATGGGCTAGAAAACACTGTGGCAAAAAGGAGAAATTGCTCATTACGAGCAATTTCTCCTTTTCCCACAGTGTTTTCTAAAGACTTGTTCTGCAGACACGTAAAAACCTGAGGGTTTGTTTGGGAAAGAGTTTAAAAAGGGTAGAAAACATTGTCGGGAAAGGAGAAAATGCTGGTTACCTTTCTCCTTTTCCTACGATGTTTTCAAAAGGCTTCTTTTTTCGGGGTCCTTAAAAGTCGGGATTGTGTGGTAAAGAGTTAAAACAACATTCAATCAATCAATTAATAATAAGGAAACGGCATTACATCCTTGGAAGACCTGATGACATCATGAACAAAACCTCAGAATTTAAACAAACCAATGAAAATTTATGTTTGGCTATTAATAATTCATAATTTATTATGTGACTTGCTGTAATAAGATTTGTTAGTTACCTGGTCTTTCCTTGGTTATGTTTTTTAACCCTTTACGAAACAATCCCTGGTTTTTATGACCCTGAGATAGAAACCTTTTGAAAACATTGTGGGGAAAAGGAGAAAATGTTGGTTACCTACACTTTCTCCTTTTCCCACGATGTTTTCTACCCTGCTAGTAACAAATTTCAATTTCAATTTCAATTTTTGAGACATGTTTATTTTGTTGTCTGCAAATGCTTTCAATTTGGACCAGTCTTAAATTTTGTCATTTGGAAATAGATAAACCCTTTACCACATAATGTAGAGTAGTTGGTGATGTAGCCCATATGGGCAAACCGGTGCAAAGATAATATAAAAGCAAATTGTATCATTCAAAAGAGGGAAGAAGTAGACAACATAGCAGAAACTTTCCAAAAGCTGGAAATGTAAACCATGATTGTGCGGTAAAGAGTATAAACCCTGGTACAGCACAATGCTGTCTTTTAACTACACTTCGAAAGAAACCTGTTGAAAACATTGCAGGAGAAGGAGAAAATGCTAGTAAATAGCATTTCCTCCTTTTCCGAAAATGTTTCCCTCCATATCAAAGAAAAAATTGCACCATTTGAGCCTCACTGAAATTATTGTCTTCAAATGTTTTCAATTTTGGACAAGGCTAAATTTGTAGTCTGGTAAAGGGTTAACTATATACCCAACTATAAAATTTTAGACCGGTCCAAATTGAAAGTATTTACAGATGACAAAATAACTGTGACTGAAAAATTGAAACTTGGTTTGGGAAGGGTAAAAAACATTGTGGGAAAAGGAGAAAATGCTGGTTATCAGCATTTTCTCCTTTTCCTACAATGTTTTCAGAAGGCTTCTTTCTAAGGGTGCTTAAAAAGTGGGATTGTCTGGTAAAGGGTTAAATTAGATAAATCACATCAAATGTCTGACTTGTGTTGAGCAGACACAACATCAATATTGCCTTTAGAACAGTCTTAACCCTTTACCCCACAAGGTACTTCTATGGCATCTCTAATTGACCCTAAATAACAGCAAGTATGAAGCCGTTTCTTACGTGTATATGACACCATTTGATAGCATAGAAAACATTGTTGCAAAAGGTGAAATTGCTCGTCACGAGCAATTTCACCTTTTGCAACAATGTTTTCCAAAGGCTAGTACAAGTAATGCGTAGAAATGAGTATCTATGGAGTAAAGGGTTAAGCCCTATAGAATGCTTTGCCCTATCTCTTTACCAAACAGCAAGTGATTGGACTGCACCAAATTCAAAGCATCTGCAGACAACAAATTAAATCTTGCTAGTATGATGATTTCTGACTTTGATAGGGTAGAAAATACTGTGGGAAAAGGAGAAAATGCTGGTTAACAGCATTTTCTACCTTTTCCACAATGTTTTCTATAGGCTTCTTTCTCAGGGTCGTTCAACGTCGGGATTGTGGGATAAAGAGCTATAGAATAATTTTGCTTTGGATGGTCATTGTACAGCATGACTAGCTTTCGTGGATCATGTTAATCAAGATCAGACTACACAGAATGTGCAACCTGATCTATAGTTACTACACACAGAGTCAATTTTGCACATGGAAATGCCAAGGCTGTATTATAATGTGTTGCCTTTATAGAGTAATTAGCCTTAGAATATCTGTTTATAATTTGAGTTGCTGTTGCTGACAGCATAGATCAAGATCAAACTACATAGAATGTACAGTCTGGTCTATGACCTATAGCTCAGCTATTGTCATAGTCCTTATAAGAGTTCAAACTTAAGCACAAACTCTATGTGGAGATTTCAACTGGTTTTGCCTTGATCGTCTCTGTCAAAATGTAATATTGTCTTTGGGGACCAGTAGAAAGCACTGTGGAAAAAAGAGAAAGTAGTTATGAGTATCTCCCACACTGTTTTCAAATAATATCTTCCTCATGATGGTAAAAATAGTGGATTGTTTGGTAAAGGCATATTCCTACACCACACAGTGCTGAATTATAACAAACCTTACACAGAAGCACTTTGAAAACATTGTGGGGAAAAGAGAAAATGCTGCTAAACAGCATTTTCTCCTTTTCCCAAAATGTTTGTTCTACCCTACCCAAAACAAATTTCTGTTTTTCAGTGGCATTTATTTTCGTCATCTGCAAATGCTTTCAATTTGGTCAAGTCGAAAATTATGCCTTTTGGTTAAGAGTTATTTAATATTCTAGTCTTGTGTCTGGAGCTATTTAATATTCTAGCCAAGTATGTCTTCTGTAGGCTGTTCTGAAGGAGATGCAGTTAGTCTATTCAAAGTTGGTCATTAGTAAAGCTATATAGATGCAAACAAGATTATTTGGGTTGTCATGGGGGAGGGGGGGGGAGGGGGGGGGGGGCAGAATGTGCTAATTTTGGGGTATGTAGATAGTATCTCAAAAAGCTCATCTAATTCATCGATAAAAAATAATGATAAAAAGCTTATAGATAGTTATAATGTTAATACATTTTGAAAATTTCTAGACTGTAATTATGTTAATACACAGTTCCAGACAAGAGGGAGTGATGGTATTCTAAATTCATTATTTCTCAACAAAACCATATGTTGTGGGTACTCATTAGAATCGTCTTGATGAGGCGATTCTAATGGGTACCCACAACATAGGGTTTGGTAGAGAATAGTTCATATTTTAAATTTTGAAATCAAAATCTTTCCCTGTATCTGGAGCTCATGCTGTTAATACATTTTGAAAATTACTGGACTGCTATATGTATTATATAGATGATTCATGCTCTGAAAAGGCTGGCTAATGCATCTGCAAGTTACTGACTCATCTCAGACTGCGTTGTACTTTCAATTTGGACAGGTACAGATTTTTGTTGTCTAGTTAAGAATTAAAATACAAGTTTCAAGATGTAAGGGAATTATTTAGTTGCAATGTTACTCTTGTAACCAATTGTAAAATGATCTTACTCAATTTAAGAATTTATTTCTGTTCGTTCCTGTCTTTTGATGTTCTTGTTTTGCATAAATTGTTAAAATGGTATTGATTCTGTCTGCAGTTTGATCTTTCCCATTGTAATTGTTTTGTCAATAAGAGCAAATTTATTTTGATGTTGAAGTGAAGAAAAGATAAATTACCAAAGACAAAGGACATCTTTTTTTTTGTTTCGTAATGACCTGGCGAGTACATCTGTGGTTATTGATTTATCCGTGTCATCAATTGGTTTGAAAGGGTTGTCTTTCCAAAATTTCAAGTGTTCTTTCACAGAACTTGTCTTTCATCTGCATGCAACCCCTCCTTAAGTTTTCTCCGGAATAAGTTCAAACTTACCACAATGAATCTCTATGATGTGTAGTTGCGCATGTGACTTTTAAAATTTGGATATCTGAAGGTGCTCTAGATTTTAAGCCACTTAACTGACAAGCCCATTCGGGCGTATATTATGTGCCTCTTTGCGAAGCTCTTGTTCCACCATGTTTTTGAGTCTTACCCCTCAGGGTCGTTTAAACTTGAGATTGTGTCGTAAAAGGTTAACTCATTCCCTTCTGACAGCAACTGAATCAGCTCTTGCACATATTGTTTATTAAGATCAGTCTGTACAGAACAAGCAGCCAGATCTTGGGTCATTTGCAGACGATAAAAAAAAGTGATAGAAAACTTGAAGTTTGTTTTGTGAAGATTAAAAAAACATTCGTGGTAAAGTAGAAAATGCTGGTTACCAGCATTTTCTCCTTTTCCACAATGTTTTCAGTCAGACGGCTTCTATCAAAAGTAGGGATTGTGTGGTAATGGCTTAATCAAGTGACGTCATTGAATTTTTTTTATTCACAGAAGTTTCCTTTATCAATGGATGCAGTTCACTGAGATCAATGAAGGACATTGTTCTGTAATGGGATTCTCTTTCAACCCTTGTCATGCTAAATACATGTAACTAAAATAAAATGTTCATTTCGATAGTTAACTCTTTACCAAATGACAAAACTGTAGACTGGTCCAAGTTGAAAGCACGTGCAGATGACAAAATAAACATACCTCAAAAATTGAAATCTGTTTTGAGCAGGGTAGAAAACATTGCGGGAAAAGGAGAAAATGCTGGTTACCAGCATTTTCTCCTTTTTCCCACAATGTTTTCAAAAGGCTTCTTTCTCAGGGTCGTTAAAACCAGGTATTGTTTGGGAAAGGGTTAATACCTAAATATTGCTATTGCAAGTTTGTGTTAAAGGGAATAAATATTTCCTTATCAGACAGAATCAATACCATTTTAACAATTTATGCAGTCTGATCTTGATCTACACTGTCCGAAAAAGGTCAGTGAGTTGCGCTTAGCATCCAAAGGGTTAAAACAAGAAGCCTGATATCACAGACACTATAATTATCCCTTTCTGTAAATGCTTAGAAAAAATCCTATCTTATTTGACCCAAGGACTTCAAGAACAGTTTTAGGAATGAACACCTTTCAAGTTCTTAACCCTTTACTCCACAGATACTTGTTTCTACGCATTGCTTGTAGAAGCCTTTAGAAACCATTGTGGCAAAAGGTGAAATTGCTCGTAACGAGCAATTTCACCTTTTGCCACAATGTTTTCTACACTATCAAAAGGTGTCATATACACATAAGAAATGGCTTCATCCTTGCTGTTATTTAGGGTCAATTAGAGATACCACAGAAATGCCTTATGGGGTAAAGGGTTAAAAAAAAAAAAGGATTTTGGAAATAAATTAATTTCATAACAGCTGGCCTTTGGCAATTTGTCTTCTTGCCAAAATGTTTTTAAAGTGCCTTGCTGCAAGACTGAAATAAGGTTCTTTGTAAGTAGGACATTATTAAGTAACCCTTTACTCCATAGATACTCATTTTAACGCATTGCTTGCAGGAGCCTTTGGAAACCATTGTGGCAAAAGGTGAAATTGCTCGTAACGAGCAATTTCACCTTTTGCCACAATGTTTTCTACACTATCAAAAGGTGTCATATACACTTAAGAAATGGCTTCATCCTTGCTGTTATTTAGGGTCAATTAGAGATACCACAGAAATGCCTTATGGGGTAAAGGATTAACTCTTCACAGAATGACAATATTTTAGACTGGTTCAAATTGAAAGTATGTGTATATGACAAAATATAACATAAATAATGACATATATTTTTGAAACGGTTGAAAATGTTGTGGGAAAAAAAGAGAAAATGCTGATGACCAGCATTTTCTTTCCCCCACAGTGTTTTCAATAGTCCTTTCCTTGAAATCTTTGAAGCAAGGAATTTGGCGGTTAAGAGGTGTACATGTGATATAGAATTCCTTATTATGGAACATGGATACGGCAAGGTTTTTTTGTTAGAAATTTTTATGAAATGTGTTTTCGAAATGGTTGAAAACATTTTGGGATAAAAGAGAAAATGCTGATGGCCAGCATTTTTTCTTTTTTCCACAATGTTTCAAAATTCCAAATTCCTTGGAATCTTTGAAGCAAGGAAGGTAGAGGTATGTGATATAGAATTCCTAATCATGGAACATGGATACAGCAAGGCATTTTTTTCAGATGCTTTTTTTGTTTGCATTTTGCAGTCATACAGTACAGCATTCTATCTAATTACTTCTAGATATGAATTATGAATATGATTTCATGTGAAAACCCTCCCATAATACAATGGCTTTGTGAAAATAGACCATTTGTATTTCACAAGACCATTTGGAGTTTACTGAATTATAAATAGGAAATGGAGACCTAGTCTAACCCTTTAATAATGTAACAAAATTTTGGATTTTTCCAAATGAAAATGTTTTGAAGACATTATATAATGCTCAAAAGATGATAGCTGTCTTTATACTAGAAAAGAAATTTAAGGTACAGGAGAAAATGTGGGTTACCATGTTTTCTCCTTTTCCTACAATGTTTTAAAAGCATTCTCCTTCAGGATTGTCAAAACTGAATTGTGTTGTAAAGAGCAATGGTGTGGGTTGGGTTTTCTGGGCTCTCTATACTCCAGTGTTTATGATGGTGGCTGATATTTTCTTTTTGCTAATAAATAAAATGATATAAATTATTAGCAGTTCTGTGACAAAGACCTAAAGCCATGTTTGTTATATTAATTTTTTACCTTTAAGTTAAAAATTTTTAAAAAATTAAGGTTTTAATTTCATATTCATACAAAGAGATTGATCGTTGTACTAGAGTGTTTTTGAAATTACTTATTAACTCTTTCCCACACAATCCAGATTTTTGACGACCCTGGAGTAGAGGCCTTTTGAAAACATTGTTGGAAAAGGAGAAAATGCTGGTAACCAGCATTTTCTCCTTTTCCAACAATGTTTTCTACCTTGTCACAGACAAATTCCAATATTCAAGTCGCGTTCAATTTGTCGTCTGCAAAAGCTTTGAATTTGGACAAGTCCAAAATTTTGTCGTTTGGTAAAGAGTTAATGAAAGGTTGTTAAAACCAGGGATTGTTTTGTAAATGGTTACATTTTTTTCTCTTATATGAATTATTAACCCTTTACTACACTATCACAACTTTTGACAACCCTAAAGTAGAAGCCTTTTGAAAACATTGTGGGAAAAGGAGAAAATGCTGGTAACCAGCATTTTCTTCTTTTCCCACAATGTTTCCTACCCTTCTGAAATCAAATTTTGATTTTTCAGCCACATTTCAAAAATTTGTCGTCTACAAAATGCTTTCGATTTGGACCAGCTAATTTGTTGTTTGGTAAAGAGTTAAGCGGTAAATCAGATTTTATTCTTCTCCTTTTTCCAGAATGTTTTCTACCCTTAACTTAGTCAGAAATCATTATTTGAACCACATTTAAATTGTTGACAATATTTTCATTTTGTGGTAACAAATCTTTCTATTGTGAGCCATGATTAATTCGTTGTCTGCAACAGTTTCTGCTTTAAATATGGATGAGCCTTAAATTTTATAGTCTGGTGAAATATTGGAAGAAAATTTTTATTATTAGACCTGAAAATAGTTTAAAAATAACCTTTGATCTGCTACAGTAATCTCTAATGAATCAAACTAATAAAACCCAATCATAAAAACTTGCATAAGGATTAGTCAACGAAAGCCAGAAAATTATGAAAGAAGCCGTCTTTGTACCTGTGGGATGATATTAACCCTTAACCCATTACCACACAATCCCTACTTTTGACGCCCCTGAGAAAGAAGCTTTTTGAAAACACTATGGGAAAAGGAGAAAATGCTGGTAACCAGCATTTTCTCCTTTTCCCAAAGTTTTTTCTACCCTTCCCAGAACAAATTTCAATTTTTCAGTCACCTTTATTTTGTCATCTGCAAATGCTTTCAATTTGGACCAGTCTAAATTTTTCGTGTGTGGTAATGGGTTAACTCATTACCACACAACAATATTTTAGGCTTGTCCAAATCGAAAACTTCTGCAGACGACAAAATAAAAAGTGACTGTGAATTTGAAATTTGTGAAGGGTAGAAAACATTGTGGGAAAAGGAGAAAATGCTGGTTACCAGCATTTTCTCCTTTTCCCACAATGTTTTCTAAAGGCTTGCTTCTCAGGGTCGTCAAAAGTAAGGATTGTGTGGTAATGGGTTAAGGCTGCTTAGCGCAACAACACGAAGACCTTTTCAGTGTAGATCAAGATCAGACTGGGCAGATTGTGCTGTCTAATCTTGGATCTATCTACATTGTCTGATAAGGAGATATTTTTTTCTCCAAAAATACAAGTTTGAAATAATGATATTTGGCATTTTATTATCAGCTTTAAAGGTGGCCCTTCAGATCTTGGGACGAAAATTTTTTAAAAATGCAAAAAAATCATCCTTATACTCCCCAAGCCTTTTAATTTGCCTTCATAAAACCCCAGTAGTTGAAAACCATCCAACAGTACGAGAAATTAGAGATTTACTACGGCCCAGGTTGACACCAACGGGAGACACGTTCTATTTTTAGATGATCAATTCGCTCATTTATATACAGGAATACACAGAAAAAGTTTCAAATATAGGGTCCGAAGAAGACATTATGGAAAATAATTATTACATGTTTGTTACGTAATGGAATTTAAGCGTTATAAGTCACGTGCCAGTGACTTGACATTCCCGAAATGCTTTATTGATTTTTGGCGGGAAATCTAAAAATACCTTAAGAGGCTACGTAGCCTTTTAAGGGAACACCATCAAAAAAAAATTTTTTTGTAATTTTATTAGTCTTACTTATTGATGATTTGTATCATTTTTTCATACAATTTTTAGTGATATATATGTTTTTTAATTTGGTGAGATGAAAAAATTCTAAATACCCACCTTTAAAAGTTTCATTTAATTTAACCCTTTACCAAATGACAAAATTTTAGACTGGCCCAAATTGAAAGCACTTTCAGACAACAACATGAATGTAACTCAAAAATTGAAATTTGTTTCCATCAGAGTTGAAAACATTGTGGGAAAAGGAGAAAATACTGGTTACCAGCATTTTCTCCTTTTCCCAAAATGTTTTCACAATGTTTTCAAAAGGCTTCTATCTCAAGGTCGTAAAAAACCAAGGATTGTTTGGGAAAGGGTTAAGGGTTAAAACTTATTAGACAACAAAATACAAGACAAAAATTGAAAAGGTTTGGCAGACGATAAATGAAATGTGACTCAGATGATGGAATATGTTTTTAGAAAGGGTCAAAAATATTGTGGAAAAAGGAGAAAAATGCTGGTTGCCAGCATTTTCTCTTTTTCCCACAATATTTTCTAAAGGCCTCTTTCTCAAAAGTAGGGATTGTGTGGTAAAGGTTTAAGTGTTATTTTGATCCATGAATAGCTGTTTTAGCTGAGTGGATGCTATAAAAAATTGCATCTGTATGTGGATTCATCTCTCTTCATTATGAAAGCATTAACCCTTTATCACACAATCCCGACTTTATATGACCTTGAGAAAGAAGCCTTTTGAAAACATTATGGGAAAAGGAGAAAATACTGGTAACCTGCATTTTCTCCTTTTACCACAATGTTTTCTAGCCTTCCCAGAACAATTTTTTTTTTTAGTCACCTTTGTCATCTGCAAATGCTTTGAATTTGGACCAGTCTAAAATTTTCTCATGTGGTAAAGAGTGAAGTCTTTACCAAATAATCCGGACTTTTAATGACCCTGAGAAAGATACCTTTTGCAAACATTGTGGGAAAAGGAGAAAATGCTGGTATCCAGCATTTTCAATGCTGGTAACCAGCATTTTCTCCTTTTCCCACAATGTTTTCTTCCTTATCAACAAACAACTGCACCATTTGAGACACATTGAAATTGTTGTCTGCAAATGCTTTCAATTTGTACAGGGCTAAAATTTTGTCGTCTGGTAAAGAGTTAACTCTCTCACAAATGATTAGACTGGTTCACTTTCAAATCATTAGCAGGGAACACATTAAATGTGGCACAAATGATGAATTTTTTTTTGATGGGGTGAAAACATTGTGGGAAAAGGAGAAAATGTGGCTAACAGAAGTTTCATTTTCTCCTTTTCCCATGTTTTTGATAGGCTTCTTCTTCGGTGTCATTATAACTCCAGAAAAGGTTAATCCTAATAACCCTAAATGAATTCTAAAGCAGGACATAATGAGATTTTAACCCTTTACCAAACAATCCTCATTTTAACGACGCTTGAGGAAAAATGCTTTTGAATAATTTTGGAAAAGGAGAAAGTGCTGGTATTCAGGAATTTCTCTTGTTCTCACAGTGTTTTTCTATCATTTCAAAAGCAGATATCAGTTTGTGAGTTACATTCATTTTGTCATCTGCAAATAGTTTAGACAAGTCTAGAATGTTTTTGTTTGTTAAAGAATTAATCTTTTACCAAACAAGACTGTCTTTTAATTAATGGCCTTGAGGGGAAAGACTTGAAAGTGAAGCATTTTCTTCTTTTCCCAGAATGTTTTCTACTCTATGAATGACAAATGTCATGTTTTATTAGAATTTGATATGTTATTCTCAAATGCTTTCAGTTCAGACAATAAATTTGTTGTTTGTCTTAAGAGGTAAAGGTTGTTCTGCTGTCTAGGAAAAGCAGCCATCATAATGTTATTACTTGCAGATAGCAGTATGAAAGTACTCGGCTTTACATTCAATCTTTACCACACAGGAAAAGAATTCATTTGTTCAAATTGAAAGCAGATGACAATTGATGTTTGACTTAAACGATAGAATTTGGGTAGGGAAGAGAATATTGTGGGGAAAAAAGAAAATGCTGGTAATGCAATTATCTCCTTATCATTATGAACTCTTTACCAAATGATAAAATTTTAGTCTAGTCCAATTTGAAAGCATTTTGCAGATAACAAATTAAACAAATTATACATGACTGAAAAATTGAAATCCGTTTTGACTAAAGAGATGTTTAGAAAATATTGTTTTTTGTTTCCAGCACTATCTCCTTTTCCCAGGACATTTTAGATAGGGCTTCTTTTTCAGAGTCGTTAAAACTCGGGATTGTGTTGTAAAGAATTAAAGCTGCCTTAAGACTTCTCAAAGGAAGAGGAAAGTTTTTAAGTGGCAGTAAAGTAACGAAGCGTGGGATTGTGTGAAAATACAGTGTATGACTGATGAATACAAAGTCTGAATGTGTAATATATGTTGAATATTCAAATGAGGCGAAATTTGAGATGGAGTGCATGGAGTGACAACAACCTCTTTGGATTTTTTTTTGTTGATAAATTATGAGGATTTTATGGATAAACCAGTTTTGTAGTTTCGTTGAATACTGAATGATGTGTGTTACGCCATTTCTTGAGGTAGAAAGGAAAAATTAGTGATTCATTTTTTGCAGTGGTCTTTTTTTTTATTCCTTTTGAAAGATTTGGATTTAAATTTAATGTCGTGTTAGGTTTAATTTTGCAGTTCTAGACTTTTATACATGTTTAATTTACATGGAAAACTTAACTAAACAAGTCTTTATATAGTAAGTATGTAGATCAGTTTTAGAAGTTTGATTAATTTTGTCTGTTAGTTCTAGTAAATAACAGGGCAGAAATGATCCAGGGCCAGTATTCACCAACCATTCTTAACGTTCTTGGAGTCGGTCTCCAGAATATTCTGAATTTGAAAGTAACACAACTTCTGATTGGCTAACCCAAAATGGTTTAGCTAATCAGAGGTTGTGTTATTATCAAATTTAGAAATTCTCGGAAAATAAGACCAAGATTGATAAAAACTGCATTTTAGAGTGTTAGGATTATAAGGTATAATTTCAAATGGTAAATGGTTGCATAAATGATGAATCATTCTCGAAGAGAAGACCAAGATCAGACTGCACTGACATGCATCCATGGATGTAGAAGTTCAGCTCTTTACCTGAAGATAAAACTGTTGGAGCTGTCAGTATTGAAAGCAGTTGCGGACAAAGATGGCGCAATTAATGTGACTTGTTTTTGAAACGATAGGAGTGTGGGAAAAGGGAGAAAACGCTGGTTTCCAGGGTAAGCATTTTCTCCTTTTTCCACATTGTTTTTTACTTCTTTGGGGGAAAAGCAGGAGATTGTGTGATAAAGTACTAATCTGAAGCTATTTTAGGATTAAAAACTTTGTAAAAAAAGCAATTAGATTTTTCCATATTAGTAAAAAGTTATTATCAAACCAATATATTTTATGTTGTACTGTTTCTGAATATGTTGTTTATGTTTTACTGTTTCTGAAGGGTTTTCATCGTTTTTAGGTTATGATCTTCTATTAACCCTTTACTACACAATGCCGACTTTTAACCACCCTGGTAAAGAAGCCCTTTGAAAACATTGTACTAAATAGCATTTTCTCCTTTTTCCACAATGTTTTCTACCTTATTATAGGAAAATTGCACCATTTGAGCCAAGCTGATATTGTCTTATGCAAATGCTTTCAATTTGGACAAGGTTATAATTTTGTTGTGTGGTAAAGGGTTCATGTTTGCCAGACAGCAAAATTTTAAATTAATTTTTTTCCAAGTAAAAGTATTCACAGTTCAAAAATTAAATAAGACTTAAATGTCTGATTAACAACTTGATGGGGCAGAAAGTATTGTAGAAATAGGAGGAAATGCTTGTAACAGGCATTGTCTCCTTTTCCCACAATTTTCAAATCGTTTTTCATTATGATCCTTAAAACTCAAGTGGTAAAGGGTCAAAGATAATGGCTGAAACAGAATCTTACTCAGACAAGAAACATTTACAGCTTGTTTAATTTCAATCTAACTCTATACCAAACAATTTTGAGTTTAAAGAACACCAAGTAAGAAACTTTTGATGACACTGTGTGATGACTAGAAAACAAAAGGATGAAAACGCTGGTTACCAGCATTTCTGGTTTTACTGAAATGGTTTTTAAATCTTTCTTTCTTAAGGTTACTAAAAATGGGATTGCATGGTAAAGCATCAAAATGATGGTGAATGACCTTAGGATACCTCAAGTTTCTTTCGCATTATGGCTTCTATCAAACAATCCTATGTTTTAAATCATGCTAAGGTGGATCAATTCCATAAAATTCTGTTTGAAAAGGAGAAATGCAATGGTAAGAAGCATTGTTTCCTTTTTCCACAGTGTTTTTTATGCTAATTAAAGTTGGACCCTGTCATGTTAGCCATGGTTAAACTGTTGTCTGCAGCTGCTCTCGATTTTGACGAATCTAAAATCTTTTGTCTTGCGAAGAATTACATGTCACTGACCATGTGATGGGTCAGACAGTGGTCAATCTTACAGATCATTGTAGATTTTCAGCCCTTTCCATATTTCGCAACCTTGTGAACATTATTAACACAGCAGTCAGCATTAACTCTACACCTCACAGTCCTGCTCAAAAACCCCAGAGCATTCCTTATTTCACAACCTTGTGAACATTATCAGTAGCAACCAGCATTAACTCTTCACCTCACAGCCCTGTTCAAAAGCCTTGAGCATTCATATTTCAAAACCTTGTGAACATTATGAGTAGCAACTAGCATTAACTCTACATCTCACAGCCCTGTTCAAAAGCCTTGAGCATTCATATTTCAAAACCTTGTGAACATTATGAGTAGCAACCAGCATTAATTCTTCACCTCACAGCCCTGTTCAAAAGCCTTGAGCATTCATATTTCAAAACCTTGTGAACATTATGAGTAGCAACCAGCATTAATTCTTCACCTCACAGCCCTGTTCAAAAGCCTTGAGCATTCATATTTCAAAACCTTGTGAACATTATCAGTAGCAACTAGCATTAACCCATTACCACACAATCCCTACTTTTGACGCCCCGGAGAAAAAGGCCTTTAGAAAACATTGTGGGAAAAGGAGAAAATGCTGGTAACCAGCATTTTCTCCTTTTTCCGCAATGTTTTCTACTCTTCACAAACCAAATTTCAAATTTTCAGTCACTTTTATTTTTGTTGTCTGCTAATGCTTTCAATTTGGACCAGTCTAAAATTTTGTTGTTTGGTAATGGGTTAACTCTACATCTCACAGCCCTGTTCAAAAGCACTGAGCAGAAAGGCTTCCAAAAACTGAGTGAGAAGAAGCAAATGCTGGGTACCAGTTATTGGTGCAATACAAAATTTTTTCCATTTTCATATCCTTTAACTCTTTACCAAACAACAAAGTTTTAGACTGGTCCAAATTGAAAGCACTTGCCGACGACAATATAAACGTAACTCAAAAACTGAAATTTGTTTCGTGCAAGGTAGAAAACATTGTGGGAAAAGGAGAAAATGCTGGTTACCAGCATTTTCTCCTTTTCCTACAATGTTTTCAAAAGGCTTCTTTCTCAGAGTCGTTAAAAGTCGGGATTGTGTGGTAAAGAGTTAACTCTTTACCACATGAGAAAATTTTAGATCGGTCCAAATTGAGAGCATTTGCAGACAACAAAATAAAAGTGACTGAAAATTTGAAATTTGTTTTGTGAAGGGTAAAAAAAAAACACTGTTGTAAAAGAGGAAAATGCTGGTTGCCAACATTTTCTCCTTTAGTTACAATGTTTTCAAAAGGCTTTTTTCTGAGGGTCGTTAAAGGTCAGGAGTGTGTGGTAGAGTTAACTCTTTACTCTTTACTATACAACAAAATTTTGGACTCAACCAAATATTCAAAGCTAAAATCTGCTGACTACAAAATAAATGAAGCTCAAACAATGATAGCTGTCTTTGACAGGATAGAAAACTGTGGAAAAAGGAGAAAATGATGGTAACCAGCATTTTCTCCTTTTCCTATAATGTTTTCAAAAGCTTCCCATTTTCAACAATTTTTTCTGCACTATTACAGCCAAATTTTATAATTTCAGCAACATTTAAATTTTCATCTGCCAACCGGGATGGATCAGTAGTGAGCGTGTCAGACTCATGACATGGCGGTTGTGAGTTTGATACCAGGATGAGGCAAACTTTCTTTCCAAAATATTTTCGCCTACCACCTCTGCTGAACCATGTGAGAAAAGTATTCTGTAGCTTTGGAAAGAAATTTGTGTTAGAAGTGGTGTGAGAAAGCCAGGAAACACGTTTGTCACCGACCGCCATGATATGACCTAAGCTGTTAAAGTGGCATGAAACCCCAATACAACCAACCGACCAACCCAATTTTCATCTGCATAATATGCTCTCAAATTGGATGACGCAAAATTTTTGTTGTTTGATAGAGTTAATTGTTTTCAGAGAGTGGTCTGCTGCAAAAAAGAAGGTCGTTTGCAACATGTGACATGCTGATTATTGCCAAAAGAGGAAATAATTCTTTCTATAGGATTTCATCAGTTTTGTCAAAGTTTCACTTTCACCAGAGACTTAGTGCAAAAACCTTAACTTCCTGTTTCTTTTTTTTCTGCATCACTAAGAGATGATAAATGTCAATTGGGATAGAATTTCCTAATATAAAACCTTTTTCCAAAAATATCAGGAGTTTTCAGGAAAACTTCTGAAAACATTATAAGAAAAAAAGAAAAACCTGGTTACCTGCAAAATGGTGTGAAAAACCGAGATATTGTTGGTAACTGATCATTGTCTCTTTTTCCAACAATGCTTTTTGCCATTTCATGAAAAAAAATAATAATCTCATTACCAAACAACAATTTTTTCCATATTCATATCCTTTAACTCTTTACCACCTGAGAAAATTTTAGGCTTGTCCAAATCGAAAGCATTGGCAGACAACAAAATAAAAGTGACTGAAAATTCGAAATTTGTTATGTGAAGGGTAGAAAACATTGTGGGAAAAGGAGAAAATGCTGGTTACCAGCATTTTCTCCTTTTCCCACAACGTTTTCCAAAAGGCTTCTTTCTTAGGGGCATCAAAAATAGGGATTGTGTGGGTTAAGGCTTCTGAAATTGGACCCTAATCCTGCTAAATAACTAAAATAGAATTTTCAATTCGATAGTAAAAACCCGAATGTTGCTATTTCAAAGTTACGTTTTGGGGAATAATATCTCCTTATCAGACAGTGTAGATCAAAGATCAGACTGCTCCTTCTGTGCAGTCTGATCTTTGATCTACACTGTCCGCAGAAGGTCAGTGATTCGCGCTCAGCAGCCGATGGATTGATGCTTTCAATGTTGGTTATTGATTACTCTTTCATTGTGACAAAAGAGTCCGATTTTTAAAATATGATAATCTTTTGATCAAGTCTTTGATTTTGGATATATAAGTATTTGTTAGATCAATAACACTGCTAATCTGAGAAATTGAAGACTGTTTAAACTTCAGTCCATTATTACAGAAGACAAATTAATTGAGGCCCAAATTATATAATTCTCATGTTGAAAGGTAGTAAACATTATGGGAAAAGGAGAAAATGCCTTGTTAGGGTTTTTAAAACTGGGAATTTTGTGGTAAAGGGTTAAGTTTTCTATATTTAGTAAGATCATTGACTCTTTACAACACAATTCCGACTTTTAGCTTCCCTGAGAAAGAAACCTTTTCAAAACAATGTGGGAAAGGGAGAAAATGCTGGTAACCAGCATATTCTCCTTTTCCCTCAATGTTTTCTTCTCGTCCCAAAACAAATTTCAATTATTTAGCCATGTTTATTTTTGGTTGTCTGAAAATGCTTTCAATTTGGACAAGTCTACAATTTTGTTGTTTTGTTTCTTAAAAAAATCTCATGAGGCACATTCATGTTCTTGCTATATATCTTTGCTATTAAAAGTATTTCCTGTCTCTTTGGGTCCATACTTTCACTTGTTACCAGAAGTCGAAATTTTATGCATGTCCAAATTGAAAGCATTTGCAGACGACAAATTACACGTGGCTTGAATGTCTAGATTTTTCTTCCAAAGTATAATAAAAATCATTGTGGGAAAGAAGGAGAAAATGCTGGTAACCACAGTTTTTCTCCTTTTTCCAGAATGGGTAAAAAATATGTCTGCCTAAGGTTGTTATGTGGTAAGGTTTAAAACACTTTATTTAACTCTTTACCACACAATGCTGAGTTTAAAGCCTGAGGAAGAAAACTTTTGAAAACATCCATTGGAAAAGGAGAAAATGCTGACTCCTTTTCTCCTTTTTCCCACAATCTTTTTAATCAACTCAGAGACAGAATTATGTTGTCATAATTATAAGCTAATTTTTAATTTGTGATCAGCAAATGCGTTCCATTTAGAGGATTTAAATTTTTTTAGTGAAGAGTTAACCCATTACATACAAAAGCTATTTTTAGGTATCTTCTTACTCACTAGAAGTGATACGGAAGACAAATGACCTTAACTCTTTACCACACAATCCCGACTTTTAACGACCCTGAGATAGAAGCCTTTCGAAAACATTGTGGGAAAAGGAGAAAATGCTGGTAACCAGCATTTTCTCCTTTTCCCACAATGTTTTCTAACCTGCTGGAAACAAATTTCAATTTTTGACTTACGTTTATTTTGTCGTCTCCAAATGCTTTCAATTTGGACCGGTCTAAAATTTTGTTGTTTGGTAAAGAGTTAAGTGAAGTTTGAATGAATGCAAAAAAAATGAAAAACTTGCGAGAATTTTTTCGAGTTTCTTTTTTTCACAAGCACATGCCTCTTGACCCTCACTCTTTACAAAACTGTAGAGATGGTAAAATTTACTTTTTACCACATTGTAAAATTTTAGATTTGTCTACATTGAATTTCATTGATGGTTATGTGTGAAAGTTGCCAGTTGTTTGGAAAGAACATTATGGGGAGTACCGGTTACAGAAACCCCAGGAAAGCATGGATAGGTGCACTGGCTGCTGTAATATAACTGAAATAATGTTGAAAACAGTGTTAGACACTATACAACCATACACTCCACATTGAAGCAAGAGACTGTCAACATTTCAAATGTTTTTCAAATGGTATAATTTGCCATTGAATATGTAGAAAACATTGTGGGGAAAGGAGAAAATACTTGTTACCAGCATTTTCTACTTTTCCCATAATGTTTCAAACCTTTCTTTTTCAGAGTCATTCAAATTCGGGACTGTGTGGTCAAGGGTTAATTTTTGTAGTTATTGAGCTCCAGATAGAGGGAGAAATTTGATTTTAATATGGAAAATATAAATTATTCAACTCTAAACCCTTGGTTGTGGGTACTCATTAATATCGTCTTGGTGAGACGATTCTAATGAGTACCCAAAACATAGGGTTTCAAAGAGAAATAATGAATTTAGAAAACCATCACTCCCTCTTATCTGGAGCTCGGAGTTATTTCTGAATACCAATAGATTTTTTTATGCAGGCTAAGTAACATCGTAACAAAAAGTTAACTCTACCAAACAATCCAACTTTTAAAGACACTGAGAAAGAAGCCCTTTCGAAAACATTGTAGGAAATGGAGAAAATGCTGGTAACCAGCATTTTCTCCTTTTCCCTCAATGTTTTCTACCCTTCCAAAGACAAATTTTAATTTTTGAGCCATACTTATGTTGTCATCTGCAAAAGCTTTCAATTTGGACTGGTGTACAATTTTGTTTTTTGGTTAGGAGTTATAAAGGTAGTTGCATGCATTTCTACTCAAAATCCTAAGATTGTTTTTGCTCATAGCAAAAAGGTAATTATGGTATCCCTGGAATGAAGAACTAACTACCCATTGGATAAAACCAAGGAATTTTCTGTTTTTTATCTGACTCCAGAGATTTCTTACATGTGACGTTTTTCTCTCTTTCGCAACATTGAATGATGAGACCAAGTGTTGGTGTCAGTTGTGCTTTCGCTTGATCTATGGCAGAGCGGGAAATATAATGCCATGAAAAACGACTAGCTCACGTAATGGTCCGTTTTTTTGTTGCCAATTACAGTATCAGCTAATTTTAGATCAACCAAAACCTTACATTTAATCTCATAAATTATTTTAACATTTTAAAGAAATACAAAAATATTGTTGTAAATAATACCGGCACTGTTGTTGAGAGAGAGCCCAGCATTTGCAGACAACAAAATAAAAGTGACTGAAAATTTGAAATTTGTCTTGTGAAAGCTAGAAAACATTGTGGGAAAAGGAGAAAATGCTGGTTACCAGCATTTTCTCATTTTCCTACAATGTTTTCTAAAAGCTTCTCTATCAGGGTTGTCAAAAGTAGAGATTGTGTGGTAATGGGTTAAATTTTAAGGAATTTCTCTGTTTCTCTTTTCAAAAGTTGTCCCCTTCTGGGGTATGAAGTCTTGAATTGTAAGGTATAGGGTTAGCAGGAAGATGCAGAGACCTCAAGAGTCATTGATGAAAGATTTTAACTGCTTACAATCAGGCATTCATCCTTTACCAAACTACAAATTTACTGGCCCAAATTGTAACCATTTACATGCAGCAAAATTCGATTTTCAAAACTGATGGGGAAAATATAATCAGAAAAGAAACATTGTGGGAAAGCAGAAAATGCTGGTAACTAGCCTTATCTCTCTTTACCACAATGTTTTTCAAAAACTTCTCCCTTTAGTTTGTTTAACCCATTACCTCACAATCCCTACTTTTGACGCCCCTGAGAAAGAAGCTTTTTGAAAACACTATGGGAAAAGAAGAAAATGCTGGTAACCAGCATTTTCTCCTTTTCCCACAATGTTTTCTACCCTTCACAAGACAAATTTCAAATTTTCAGTCACTTTTATTTTGTCATCTGCAAATGCTATCAATTTGGACCAGTCTAAAATTTTCTCATGTAGTAAAGAGTTATACTTGTTTTTTTTGTCATGAATTTTAAGCCCTTTTGCCAAACCATGTTTTAACAATCCTGGTGAGAATGGTTTCTGACATCATTTTTGAAATAAGGAGAAATATCTGTGTACATTGTCATTTTTTCTTGCATTGTTTTCTGTCAGTTTCAACCGTAAATTACCACAAACCCAAGAATCTCGGCCTGACCCCAAAAGAAGGTTGCTTGTGAAAACATTGTTGACAAAATGAGAAAATGTTGATAACCAGCATTTTCTCAACAATGTTTTCTACCCATCTAAGAAAAAAAAAAATAAACTTTTCAGTTCCATAAACTCTGGTAACCAGCATTTTCTCCTTTTCCCACAACTTTTTCTACCCTTCACAAAACAAATTTCAAATTTTCAGAAAGTTTTGTTTTGTCATCTGCAAATGCTTTCAATTTGGACAAACCTAAAATATTGTCGTTTGGTAACGAGTTAAAGAGTCTCTTTGGCAAATGATCTCTGTGTTGCTTACTGTTAAGATCCACAATCATATTATCATATTACAAAGACTGGGGAAAGTACATAATTATGATCAACCCTTGGCTTGCTTAATAATTGAAATGAAACTTTCAGGTTGATGGTTAAAACCCTAATTTTGCTAATTCAAGGGTTTACTTTTGGTGGAAAAATGTCCTTATTGGGCAGTGTATATCAAGATTAGACCACACAGCACATGCAGTCTGATCTTGAGCTACAATGTCCATAAAAGGCCAGTGAGTCGGGCTTTGCGGCCTGTGAATTAAAGATGGCTATCATTCTCTATAATTTTTCCTGGAATTATTATCTGGTCTTCAGTGCTTCTTTTTAGATTGGTAAGAAGTTGGCACCCTGTTTTGCAGTTTGTGGACAAACCTGCTTTACCATTGTCATGGTCACACATACAAAAAATCTTTTCAGAATATGGAATGGTATTGTGCAATGATCAAACTACATCTTCATTGTGATCTGATCTTGATCCACTGTATCAGTGCATGGACTATATGTTGCAGAATGCAAGCTAAGAGTTATGATATTTCTAAAGTATTTGACTCCCACATAGCTGTCATGGCAACAGCTGCTCTAGTTTTTAACCCTTACACTGCTAGAAAAGGGGAAATCAATATTTCTTATTTCTACAAAGAAAAGGTTTTTTTTTTCTATAATTGAAATCTCCTTTAACGACAAAAAGAGGAATGCTTTTGAAAACACTGTGGGAAAAGGAGAAAATGCTGTTAGCATTCTCTTTGTTTCCAACAATTTTTTTCTTCAATTTCAAAGAAAGATAATCATACTTTGATAGTCATTTAACTCTTTACCACATGAGAAAATTTTAGACTTGTCCAAATTCAAAGCATTTGCAGACGACAAAATAAAGGTGACTGAAAAATTGAAATTTGTTGTGGGAAGGGTAGAAAACACTGTGGGAAAAGGAGAAAATGCTGGTCACCAGCATTTTCTCCTTTTCCCACTGTGTTTTCAAAAGGCTTCTTTCTCAGGGGCGTCAAAAGTAGGGATTGTGTGGTAATGGGTTAATTTGTCATCTGCAGATACTTCAATTTGTCATTTGCTAAAGAGTTGACTCTTCACCAAATTACAAAATTTAAGCCTAGTCCAAATTAAAAGCCTTTGCAGATGGCCAATTTAATTTGACTCAAATTTTGAAGATTGTTTCTAGTAAGGGTAGAAAACATTGTGGGAAAAGGAGAAAATGCTGGTTACCAGCATTTTCTCCTTTTCCTACAGTGTTTTCAAGTGGCTTCAAAAGTCAGCATTGTATGATAAAGGGTTAAAAGACTGTTCTGATCAGAAAATTTTTAGTCAAAATAGATGGTAGATTAGAATGCATAATCTAAATTTAATTGGTCCCAATAAAGCTACCAGACAATCAAAATTCAGACTGATCCATATCAGAAAATATTTCCAGACAAAAACATTCTGAATAATTGTCTGAATTGATGATATTTGTCACTGAAATGTTGAAAATATTGAAGGAAATGGAGAAAATGTGGTTACTACCATTTTCTCCATTTCTCACAATGATGTAAAAAAAACCCTTCATTTTTCAGCATCTTTAAAACTTGGGGTTGTATGATAAAGAGTTAACCCATTACCACACAATCCCTACTTTTGACGCCCCCTGAAAAAGAAGCCTTTGGAAAACATTATGGGAAAAGGAGAAAATGCTGGTAACCAGCATTTTCTCCTTTTCCCACAATGTTTTCTACCCTTCACAAAACAAATTTCAAATTTTCAGTCACTTTTATTTTGTCTTCTGCAAATGCTTTTTATCTAGACAAGCCTAAAACATTAGCGTTTGGTAAAGAGTAAATGTCTCCTCAAGACTGCGAAAATGTCAAAAGTAATCACCCAACAAGAAAACTTTAAACCCTTTACCACACAATCTTGTGTTTTAAAGAGGTTATTTGAAAATATTGTGGAAAAAGGAAAAATGCTGTTATCTAGGAATTTGTTGTTTCTCATTTTTACTGTAAAGAATGTCATTAACCTTAGCCCTCTGACAATGATATAGACCGATATTAAGATGACTGGTCTTGCTCTTTTGGAAGATATTTTTTCTGTTAAGAATTTCACATGAAAAAGGATCTGATAGCTGTGCTAAGAATAATTAGGTGATGATGATGATAATGATTAGACTGAAAAGCATTATCTTGTTAATAAAAACAAATGACACCTACTTGGGGGAGAGAGAAACATTCCAGCAGGTGATTCATGGGAAGATGTCTTGTCTTATCACCGGAGTATGATGATATAAAAAATATAGTGGAAGGAGGTGTTTGTATGATTCTGTTTGGCAAAGGCAGTGAATAATTAAAGACGGGCCGCTGAAATTCATGCTTGGTATTATGGTTTCGGATATGATATGGATTCATTAATTATGATACCACCTGCAGGTGACATTTTGTTTTGGTGCAGAGTATGTTCAGAATTACTTTGATCAAATAGAAACTAGAAATAAATGTATCCTTTTATCATGATAATTTTGTATATATAAGCAGTACTGGGGAGGGGGTGGGAATCGCTATACCACCTGAGAAAATTTAGCTCTTCTCAGTATACCAAAATTTTATACTTGTCTGAAGTGAGAGCGTAAAATTATTACAACAAAATGAAGTGACTCATACTTGAAAGTTTGGGGAGGAAGGGTAGAAAATATTTTTTAGTTACTAGTATTTTCTCCTTTTTCTATAATGTTTTAGAAAACCTTATTCAGGGTTGTTAAAACTTGGAATTGTTAACCCATTACCACTCAATCCCTACTTTTGACGCCCCTCAGAGAAGAAGCCTTTTGAAAACACTGTAGGAAAAGGAGAAAATGCTGGTAACCAGTATTTTCTCCTTTTCCCACAGTGTTTTCTACCCTTCCCAGAACAATTTTCAATTTTTTAGTCACCTCTATTCTGTCATCTTCAAATGCTCTCAATTTGAGCCAGTTTAAAATTTTGTCGTGTGGTAATGGGTTAAGTGTAGAGTTCTGACTAAGCAAATCAAGAAAACAAATCATGCTAGGCTCAAAAGATGGAAGGTATCATTATTTCTTTACCAAACAACAAAATTTTAGACTAGTCCAAGTATTTGCAGACGACAAAATAATTTTGGCTCAAAATAGAAATTTGATTTGAGAAGGGGAGAAAACATTGTGGAAAAAGGATAACCTGCGTGTTCTTCTTTTCTTACAATGTTTTCGAAAGGCCTTCTTCTTAGGGTCGTTTAAAACTCAGGCTTCTATCTTAGGGTCATAAAAACCAGGAATTTTTCAGTAAAAGGTTAAGTCAGATGCAATAAATGGTGATTTTTCTTAAATGTGATAAAATGGTGAATACAGTGCTTTTGCTTTTATTTTGAAACACATGAAGAGCTTGACAGTATAAACGAGGATTTCTTAGTTTTTTAGGAAAATGGCCTTTGAGATTGTACATGGAACTGTTAGTACCGATAACTGTCCCCAAAGGCGATGTTACTTTTTGACTGGTCGCCTCTGGGTACAGAGACAATCAAGACAAAACCAGTTGAAAGGTCCACACAGATTTTGCACGCAAGTTTAAACTCCCATAATTTCGCAAATAGAGCACAAAACTAGGATTTAAACATACCTGTTGCTTGCAAATTCAATATTCCTTCATTTGAAATACAAATATTTTCAATTTAAATGCTGATTATGAGAAATTCATGTGCATTTCATCAGTTACTTGAGTTATTTACGTTCCTGAAAACATACAAAATGGCCACCACGCACAATAAATTTCGTCAGTGTTTTTCCGAGATAAACATGTTATAAGCGACTTCTATCAGCTCTTTAAGTAATGAATGGTTTAACAATTTGTTCTTGGTCATGTTTATTACTAAAAGTTATTTGCATTTCGCTGCAATTTAGATGAAACAGACGAAACAGAAAGTCAGTATAGCGTTCTATATTTGCTACCGGAAAATTTGCGATGGACTTGAGATGGTACGGTTTACAGTAAATGTCCAAATATGAAAAAGATCACTGGAACAACTCATTATTGAAATGAATGGAACTGTTTGCTAACTCCAGATACTTGTATCTTGTTCCTTCTTGTATTGAAATTATGGGAATTTTGCTGTATGTTACAATAAGATCTTTGGTAGACCTTTGCAGATGACAAATTTAAGTGACTGAAAATTTGAAATTTGTTTTGGAAAGGATTGAAAACAAAGTGGGAAAAGGAGAAAATGCTGGTTACCAGCATTTTCTCCTTTTCCCACGATGTTTTCTAAAGGCTTTTTATCAGTGTTATCAGAAATAGGGATTGTGTGGTAATGGGTTAAGATCTTTGGCTTTATCCCACCCATATTCTAGAAGATGACTTGTTGGCTTGAATATGTACCGGTAAATGTTTGCCAACTCCAGTTGCATGTTCTGGTATCTTGTACTTTCTTGTATTGAAATCATGAGAGTTTTAACTCTTTCCAACACAATCCCAACTTTTGACGACCCTGAGAAAGAAGCTTTTCGAAAACATTGTGGGAAATAGAAAAAAATGCCAGCATTTTCTCCTTTTCCCACAATGTTTTCTAGTTTTTTATTCAAATTTATTTAGTTGTCTGCAAATGCTCTCAATTTGGACTTGTCAGAAATTTTGTCATTTGATAGAGTAAGATCTTTGGCTCTGCTCCTCTCACATTCTTGTGCTGATGGAATCCTGTAACTATCAAATTGTTGACATGTAGATCTATCTATGTGTTGTTGGGCTAGAGCTCCAAGTATTCTGTCGAGCTGACAGTTACTGCTTCACTGCAAGGAAATATTAGTCCTTCAGTACAATTGCAGGGTACAGTTATTTGATTTACAGGTAAAAGTACAAATAAATGCAAATATAGGCATCTGTATAACAGCCACATCGTTAACTCTTTACCAAACGACAAAATTTTGGACTTGTCCAAATTGAAAGCACCTGCAGACAAAAAATTAAACATAACTCAAAAATTGAAATTTGTGTCCAGTAGGATAGAAAACATTGTGGGAAAAGGAGAAAATGCTGTTTACCAGCATGATTGTGTGGTGTAGAGTTAACTCAGACTTGGAAAGTGCAATTTTTCTCTGTATCACACAATTTTGAGTTTCATCGACCCTGAGTTAATTACCATTTAAAAACCTTGTATAAGATTCAAGACCAAACTGTACTTTCTGTGACGTTTCCCCTGTTTTAGAAAGTTTTTAGAACAGCTGTTGATTACTCTAGAGGAAATTTTGACTTACTTGAAGATGATGATGATGAATTTTGAAAGCAACATGAAAATCTTTGAATATTAATGGGGAGACAATAAAATTTTTTTATTGAGGTATTATTAATAATTAATGCTAAAAAATGAAGGGCTTCTGTCAAACACATGTGTGAGTAATTTTAACCCTTCAGGTTCCTTTCACAACTTCGTTTGCTTTTGCAGACAGATGCTAATTAAAACAGGTTGTACCAAAGGTGCAGTCTGATCTTTGATCTATACTATGGGTTTAGCCGAGACATTCAGGAAGAAGAGCACTTATCTTGGTCTTATTTCTAGGCTGGAAATATCGTTAACCCTTTACCATTCAATCCCAACTTTTAACGCCCCTGAGAAAGACGCCTTTTGAAAACATTGAGAAAATGCTGGTAACCTGCATTTTCTCATTTTCCCACAATGTTTTCTATCCTTTCCTGGAAACAAATTTTAAGCCACACTTATTTTGTTGTCTGCAAATGCCTTCGATTTGAACAAGTCTAGGACTTTGTCCTTTGGTAATGAGTTAACACTTTACCACACAGTAGAATTTTATACCTTCCCAAATTGAAAGCATTTGTAGGCGATAATTTCACAGTGGTTCAAATGATGCAATTTTTTGTTTGATAGAGTAGAAAACTTTGTGGGAATAGGAGAAAATGCTGGTTACCAGCATTTTCTCCTTTTCAGACAAAGTTTTCAATAGGCCTATTCCTCAGGGTAGTTAAAAGTCGTCATTATGTGGTAATGGGTTAACCGTTTACCAAATCCTTAGTTTTGAGTCAATATTATTTTGCTGACTGCAATGCTTTTAATTTGGACCAGTCCAAGTTTTTGTCATCTGGTAATGAGTTCAAGAGTTAAAATATGGGGATTCGAGAGAATAAAATGTCTGGTTCACCCTGACCCAGTTTTTAAGTTTAATGAGCCAATTTGGCTTGCATTCAGACAGCTTTATGGCGATAAAAAATTCCCAAAATAATAATGCTCTTTATGATTCCAAAATTAAATTAACTGAATGCATTGAATGCATAATTGCCTATCTATGTCTAGCAGAATTAATCATTTTCTAAACAGTTTTGTATTCTAGACAACCCTTACTGCGAAAGAAGAATTTATAAAACATTTTGGTAAAAGAAGAAAATGTTGATAACCAGTAATTCCTACTTTTGACACAATGTTACCTCTGTGTTCAGATGTACAGCAGTTATTTTTGTTTCTTTTTTAACTCTTTACCAAACAACAAAAATTCAAACTGGTTCTATCGACAGCATTTCTAGTTGACAAACTGATGACAGGGTGGCAAACCTCATGGGAAAAGCAACATTTTCTCCTTTTCCCACAATGTTTTCAAAAGCTTCCGTTCACAGGGTTGTTAAAAGTTTTGCATTGTGGAATTACTTGACTGCAAATTTTACTACTTTGGACCATATCAGGTATTTTCTCGTCGCTTTGCCACATATTTTAGTTTTTCCAACCCTCAAAAAAAGAGCTGTTGTAAACAGTGTTGGAAAAGAAGAAAATGCTGGTAAGCCCCCTTATTCCTTAAAGATAAAACACAGGACAGTGTGGCACTGATTGATTAAATTGGAGTTACATGGTGTTTTAACTGCTTAGATCATGTCACTGCAGTCAGTGCACCTATATGTTAATTTATTTTCTGGCTTTCTCACAACTGTACTGACACAAATTTATATCCAAGTCACTGGCTACTTTTTCTCACTTGTATGAACAGGGTCCAAAAAATTCCAGAATTCTTACTTTGATGGGTGAGTGCAACACTATTCTAAGTGCCTGTACATTGTACAGGCACTTAGAATAGTGTTGCACTCACCTATCGACTTGTCCTCCTGCCATTGTGCACTTGTCCTACAGTTAGACAAAGAATGATAATCCACTTGCCCTCACCGAATTTTTACTAGTAAGGACAAACGGACAAGTGGAATCTTTGGACCCTGATGAGAAGTGAGAGGTGAAAAATCACCAGAAAGTTTACCTCAACCAGGTATCAAAGTCACAACCACCAGGTCACAAGTCTGATGCCATCCATTTAGCTATCCCGGTGGACTGACAGTTTGGCAAGAATTTTAATTCTTAAGGTACCACACAATCCCGACTTTTAAAGATCCTGAGAAAGAAAGCCTTTGAAAACATTGCGCTAACCAGCATTTTCTCCTTTTCCTACAATGTTTTGTACCCATTTCAAATCAAATTTAAATTTTTGATTCACATTTATTTTGTCATCTGCAAAATGCTTTCAATTTGGACTTGTCCATTTTTTTGTTGTTTAATAAAGAGTTAAAAGTATTATTTTTGTGTCTTTTCAGGTACCTGTTACAGATCTATGAATGCTAGCACAACATTTGGGACCACATGTCTACCGGGCGATTTGGAAGTGGACCACTACAATTGTCTTTAAGACCTTTAACTTTAACGCTGTACATACAGGAAGAAGCTGATGTGTTTAGTTGCTAGTTTCTATATCATTTGGAGTTAAAAGTCGGTGTCAGACGGGAGCTGGGAGTATAGAAATACCGCTGTTGTGTTCCATATTGTTTTGTTTTTTAGTCCATATTGAAAAGTCCTTAGTCTTTCATTTATCGTAAAAAAACACTGTCTGTAATGGCCATGGTCAACCCAGCTGTGCTCAGCCTTGCGGCAGCAGGAAACGTTAAAGACTCTCGATGGTTGACACTCGAAGTGTGTCGAGAGTTTCAGCGTAGCAAGTGCACACGTTCAGACGCAGAATGTAAATTCGCACATCCGCCTCCCCATGTGGAAGTTCAAAATGGACGTGTGACTGCTTGTTTTGATTCTATAAAGGTAAGACATTTTAGCCCTTATCTTGCTGAATAACTACAATGCAATTTTCAATTTGATAGTAAAAACCCAACTATTTCTGTTTCAAAATCCTACTTCAAGGAATAATATGTCCTAATCGGAAAGTGTAGATCCAAGATCGGACTGCAAGGTCTGTGTATGTGCAGTCGGATCTTGATCTAGACTGTCTGCAAAAGGTTAGTGAGTCATGCTTGGCAGTCTAAGGGTTGAGGAATTAACCTGTTACCACATAATCCTGAGTCTTAACAACCCTGTAAAAAAAGACTTTTGAAAACATTGTGGTAACCAACATTTTCTCCTTTTCCCACAATGTTTCTTACTGGATCCAAAACAAAAATCATCAATCCATTTACATTTAATTTGTTGTCTGCAAATCCTGTCAATTTGGACCAGTCTAAACTTTTGTCGTTTGTAAAGAATTAAGCTCTAAATTTTTTACATAAGCCATTTCTGTATTTAGCAGTTTCAAGTATTACCTCTCAATTCCTTGTTTTAATGACCCTAAGGAAAGAGCCTTTTGGAACTTTGTCGGAAACGCAGAAAATGCTGGTAACCAGCATTCTCTTCTTTTTCTACAATGATTTTACCCCATCAAAAACAAATTCCTCCATTTGAGTCACAATTCAAATGGCGTCTGCAAATGCTTTGAATTTGCGCTAGTCCACAATTTTGTCATATTATGGTAAAAAAGTTAAGTCTGAAAACAAATACTGTGTATAAAAAGCAAATCTTTGTGTCTGACATTGATAAATTGGTAACAGGGTGATCTCTGTGACCTGTTTGTCTAGATTTACTCTCCTTGTACTTTCCCCACATGTGTGCAAGATGTTGGAAATTTGCATAATATATTGCTTGTGACATTTTGAATCCTTTCCTTCTGCATCATAAGTAGTTATGCATTATTTTTTGGTTTTGGGCCTTCTTTGAGTGCAGCAATGCAATATTAACTAAGGGTGCCATTCTAAGAGACAGTGGTGTTAGAGTAGAGCATCCTTCTTTTAGGTCATTATGCCTTGATCATTGATTGATTGTATGGTGTTTAACGCCGTTTTCAAAATTATTTCAGTTATATCAGGGGGGTCAAGTGCGCCTATCCATGCTTTCCTTGAGTTTCTATTACCAGTACTCAGCACAATATTCTTTCCAAGCCACTGGCAGGTTTCCCACAACCATCGTTGAAGCAATGGTCAGTGGTGAGAGAGGAAATTGCTCAAGCAGGGGATTGAGCTCACGACCATCTGTTCTTAAGTCCTGAATGCTACTGACTGAGCTACCGGGGCTCGGCAAGTTCTGTAGGTAGCATCTAGAACTTGAAACCAGGGGGTCTTCGAACTCAAAACTTGCAGAATTTCTTTCGAAGGATTGATGATAGTCATTGCAACAGGGTTTACTCCCCTCTGACTGCTGACAGAAAGGTTATGTGGGAAAGCAGCTTTGGCTTGGAAAGAATATTTTATGAAGCACTGGTAAAAGAAACTACAGGCAAATGTGGATAGGTGTACTGCCCACTGCATTTAACCCTTTCCCAAACAATCCCTGGTTTTTATGGGTCTGAAATATTAGCCTTTTGAAAACATTGTGGGAAAAGAAGAAAATGCTAGTAACCAGCAATTTCTCCTTTTCCCACAATGTTTTCTATCCTATCATACACAGAAATCATTTTATCAGCAAGAGTTGAATTGTCGTCTGCAAATGCTTTCAATTTGATCTAGTCCAAAAGTTTGTCATTTTGGAAAGGGTTAACCCTTTACCAGATGACAAGACTCTAGTCTTGTCCAAATTTACCCATTACCACAAAATCCCTGCCTTTGACGACCCTGAAAAAGAAGCCTTCAGAAAACATTTTGGGAAAAGGAGAAAATGCTGGTAACCAGCATTTCTCCTTTTCCCACAATGTTTTCTTTCCTTCACAAAACAAATTTCAAATTTTCAGTCACTCTTATTTTGTTGTCTGCACATGCTTTGGATGTTGTTGTTCGGTAATGAGTTAAAGGCAGCTGCAGACAACAATTTCAATCTGGATCAAATGCTGCAGTTGTTCTTTGATAATATAAAAAATATTGTGGGAATAGGAAAAAATGCTTGTAACTTAGTTGAAAGCATCTGCAGACACCAAAGTGAAATTTAAAATACCACTGAAGAATGGAAATTTGTTCTAGAAAGGACAGAAAATGTTTTTTGGAAAAGGAAAAAATGCTGGTTACCATCATTTTCTCCCTTTCCAACAGTGTTTTCCTAAACCATCTTTTCTATGATTTCATTTAACCCATTAGTACACAGCAAAAATTTAGACTTATCCAAATTAAAAGCATTTGCAGACAACAGTTTCAAAGTGGCTCAAATGGTGCAATTCTGCTTTTATAGGGTATAAAACTTTGTGAAGAAAGGAGAAAATGCTGGATCCCAGCATTTTCTTCTTTTCCCACAGTGTTTTCAAAAAGTTTCTTTCTCAGGGTTGTTAAAAGTCGTCATTTTGTGGTAAAGAGTTAAACATTGAATTAACTAGTGAGAGTTAATCTCATTACCAAACGACAAAAAATTTGGCATGTCAAAATCAAAAGCATTTGCAGACGACAAAATAAAAATGACTGAAAATTTGAAATTTGTTTTGTCAAGGGTAGACCAACATTTTCTCCATTTCCCACAATGTTTTCTAAAAGCTTCTTTGTCAGGGTCCACAAAAGTAGGGATTGTATGGTAATGGGTTAAACCTTTACCGCATCAGGCATTTCTATGGTATCTCTAATTGACCCTTTATTAATAACAGCAAGAATGAAGCCGTTTCTTATGTGTATATGACACCTTTTGATAGCATAGAAAACATTGTAACAAAAGGTGAGCTCGTCACGAGCAATTTCACCTTTTGCCACAATGTTTTCCAAAGGCTCCTACAAGCAATGTGTAGAAATGAGTATCTATGGAGTAAAGGGTTAATCTGATAGGACGTAGAAAAAAAGCAAGTTTCCCGTAATTGTTTCAAATTGAGTGTAAACAATAAATGGCCTTTGAATTGCACTAAAATCCTTCACCTTTGCTCCCATTGTCCTCCTATCAATTGTATGAATAAAATATTCATAGTATCATGAGAAATTAGCCATTTCCTCCTAGATTTTCGAAGAAAACTGAAAATATGTGATCGCTCATCATTTTTCCTGTGTTGTATTTTTTTAATAAACTCCAATATGTTCATTTTTCCGTCATTACTGAAGACATGTTACTTTTAAGGTAGTTATTCACTGTTCCTGCTAGCTCATGAATTACAAGAGTCAAATGTGACTCCCTGTACAGAATTTTGGGGATCATGGAGAAATTTTAAGGATCATGGTCTTTAATCTTTAAATTTTCTGTTTCACATGTTGTGCCCCCTTTGTAGAAATGGCATAATGCTAGAAGTTCTTTCTGACAGTGTGGTATTCATAGTAAAAACAATGACATCTTGTAAACTGTTTCCTTTCATCCCAACCATTTAGCGAGCATTGTCTGCACATGTCATATTCTTCGAAGGTTCAACCTGTCTTACATGATGCATCACTAGCCCTGAACGGGCAGACTGTAATATTATGCTCTATAAAGTAACAATGTAGAAAATAGCTTTTATCAATACGTTTGAGGAGAAATGAGACCTGCTTTAGCTCCAGATTTCTCTAAACTGCTGATCATAGCTGAGTGAATTACACAAGGTAGCAGCGTTTTATTGAGTAAACATTTATTTTAGTTTGAAATTCAAAGTAATGGTTGTCGCGTAGGAAGGTGGTTTGGTTCTGTACCCAGGATACCCAAATTAGATAGATGAGTATTTATAGAATGCCATCTAGCGGGAGATAATGTTCAGCGAGTGACCTTGAGCAAGCCTATACAAGACTTAGTGCTTCCAACTTGGACTAGTCTACAATTATGTCATTTAGTAGAGTTAACAAAACTAACTTTCCATTTGGTCAAGTCAAAAATTATGCCATTTGATATAGATTTTAATGGATTTTTTTCTGTTGTTTCCTTCCTGTGCAAGGAAAGAAGTCTTTTGACTTGGAGTGGATAAAATGGACAAAGTAGTGATTTAACTCACAATAGGTGGTGACTATATTAATCAGCTTTTAGTAACAAGGTGAAAAAAGGAGCAGTTGTGTGATATACCTCTGCCACTTTATCTAAGCTTAGAGATAAGTAGTAGTAGAGGTGGCTAATTCCCACATTAGAAAGCATGTTCTGTGCTGCCTGATCTCCATCTGCCCAACTTGCTGAAACATCTAAACTATCGCATGTTTTGTTGAAAAGGGTTGCAGGTTTTCTAATCAGCTAAAAGCTTTGGAATTACCCATAGATGCAGTCCTTGTCGTTATTTCTCTGGCTAATTGTTTTGAATGATGTTTGGGGTCTAATTTAAGACCATTTTCCAATGAATTCCTGTCTCCCCAAACAAATTGGCAGTACAGAACATTTCAATTATCCTGGAAATTATTGTGAAACAACCTAAATTGATGGTTACATTTGAAATTTTTAAAACTTTGTAGCAAAAAGCCAACCATTCACTTTGAGCAATTTGATAAAATGTTTTCAAAACTGGTCTACAGCAAGGCAGAAAAATTGTCTCCATTTATTTTTGTGAGTTGACTCTTATGACATAATAAAATTAAGATGGGTCCAAGTTTTATGAATTGGACACAACAAAATAAATGTGAATCGAGCAGTAAAATTTATTTTGGGAAGGGTGGAAAACTTTTTCAGAAAACAAGAAAATGCTGGTGACTGGGATTTTCTCCTTTTCCTGTAACATTTTCATAAGCTTTTTACTTCAGAGTTATTTCATCCTTGTCCTACAAAGTAAGTGAAGAGAAAATTTTAAGCTGATAGTAAAAACACAAAATTTACTATGTCAAAGGAAATATGTCTCCTTATTAGACAGTGTAGATCCAAGGTCAGACTGCACATTCTATGCAGTCTGATCTTAAACTACAATGTCTGCAAAAAGACCATGAGTCGTGCTTAAAGGTTAAAGTTAGATTGTAGGAAGAAGCTTAACCCTTTACCACACAATACCGACTTTTAATGATCTTGAGAAAGAAGCCTTTTGAAAACATTGTGGGAAAAGGAGAAAATGCTGGTTACCAGCATTTTCTCCTTTTTCCACAATATTTTCTACTCTTCCCAAAACAAATTTCAGTTTCCAAATCACATTTATATTGTCGTCTACAAATGCTTTCAATTTGTACAGGTCTAAAACTTTGTTGTGTGTTAGAGTTAAATATTTAGAGGTTATTACACGGCTGATGGAGGGCCGGTGAGTGATATCGGCCTGCCACCTTGGTATCTGCCCCGAGGGCTTTAGCCCGAGGGCAGATTTCGAGGTGGAGGGCCGATATCACTCTCCGGCCCTCATCAGCCGTGTAATAACCTCGTTATTACATTCATGGATCAATTGCTCGATTATTTTGGTTTTCTAGCATGTTTGAAAACTAAAAACAAAAATACCTTATCTCCATTCGACACAACTTTTTTCCGCGGGTAAACGTCACGTTCATGACGTCATTCATCATCACTATCGTAGAGATGCATATAAGCAGTATAGGACGTTTTAAATAAACAGTTTTTCATGTTTGTTCATTGTTAAAAAGATGTTGCCATTATTGTTTCTCTATCTAAATATTCAATTTAGTATAATGGGGATGAAAACTAAGAAACAGGATAAATAGAATAGATGGTTGGTGCTTTGAATTATGAAACTTAATCAAGCTCGGTTCACCCGGCTCAATATATAAAAATCGTAGAACTACTAGCCTATAGACACTACACATTGCCTGATAAGTTTCCCAATCCAAGACAACAACAATCTAATTTCTAATTATCACGTCTTTGTTGGTTAACGATTCAACGTTGCCTGTAGTTTTGAAGATTTGCCCGCTAGCGATTGACGGACCGATTCCGCCATTTCTTTTTTTCAAAATGGATGTTTCAAGAACGTTAGTTCACGAGCGAGTGTTCTGTTGCTATAGATATAGAACAAATATCTTATCAATGGGCAGGATATCAGATATCAGCCCGTTGCCCCGTCATATCTGCCCTCGCGTGACACTGATATTACACCATTTTCGGTGGAAAATGTTACTATTATTAGTAACAGAATGTAATAAGCAAAAGGTATGATTTATGGAAAAGAAACGTATTAACCCTTTACTCCATAGATTCTCATTTCTACGTACGAGCCTTTGGAAAACATTGAGACAAAAGTGAAATTGCTTGTGACAAGCAATTTCACCTTTTTCACAATGTTTTCTATGCTGTCAAAAGGTGTCATGAACACATAAGAAATGGCTTCATCCTTGCTGTTATTTATGGCCAATTAGAGATACAATAGAAATGCCCTATGGGTTTAAGGGTTAAGTGGGAAGTGAAATCAACAAAAAATTATCATGTGAGCCGTGCTTGGCAAAAGAAGGGTTTTATCTACCTCTCTCTGCATTATGCAAAGCAACACATAATTGTGGATCCATAAAACCCTTTTGGTCCAATAACCAGCTGAATCTTGAGGTAGAATGGTCCTTTGGCATGCAGGAAACCTACAAATGACAATAGTTTGGAGCCATGTGAGCCTTTCAGGCTGCTCAGGCAGACATAATGTCAACTGTGTCGTCTTGCAAATGAACCATGCTTTGTAGAAAGGGCGCTTATAGCATTTGCGAAAAGTATCAACTAAGGTTAGTCTGTGGGGACTGCACAATTTTGGGTTGACAATTTTTACTTTTGGTTAATTTTCTGTATGTCAAATGATTAGTCTTTGTCATGATGAAAAGAACTGGTTGTTGAGAAAAGTGAATATCATACGGTAGGTCTATAAGTATGTGATGGTTTACTTGGTGCCATGGATCACAGAGATGCTTTAACTCTTTGCCACACCAGCCCAACTTCCAACTACCTCGAATAGAAAGGTTTTTGAAAGCATTTCTTCGAAAACATTGTGGGAAAAGTAGAACATGCTGGTAACCAGCATTTTCTCCTTTTTCTCGTGTTTTCTACCATTTCTTAACTCTTTACCAAACAACAAAATTGTAGACTGGTGCAAATTGAAAGCACTTGTAGACGAATTATATGGAACTCAAAAATTGATATTTGTTTTCAGCAGGGTAGAAAACGTGGGGAAAGGAGAAAATGCTGGTCACCAGCATTTTCTCCTTTTCCCACAAAAAGCTTGTATCTCGGGGTCGTTAAAAAGTCTGGATTGTTTGGTAAGGAGTTAAATAAATTTCAGTTTTAGAGTCATATCTATTTTGTTGTCTGCAAATGTTTTCAATTTGAAGAGATGTACCGATTTTGTCATTTGGTGAAGAAGCCCCCTTTTGCCTGAACATGGCTCAAATGTATTGTAGCTCACTTCTTCACAGAGCATGGTTCAAGTGTATAATGTCTGTTTGGGAAGAGAAGGAAAAAAATATGAAACAGAAAGTGAAAATGGTACTTGAGAGTATTTGTCAGGGGCGGAAATTAAAGTCGAAAGGATTGAAATTTATTTTCATCATGTGACATACATTCTACTCTTTTCCAAACATAAAATTTTTAGACAAGTCTGAATAGAAAGGATATGTAGGGGACAAAATACATGTAAATGTGACTCAGATATTGAAATTTGTTTTTTGGAAGGTTGTAAAACATTGTGGAGAAAAGAGAAAATTGCTGCCTGCTGTAGACCAAAGCATACCTGGATTTAGAAATTAACTCGTTACCAAACGACAATATTTTAGGCTTGTCCAAATCGAAAGCATTTGCAGACAAAATAAAAATGACTGAAAATTTGAATTCTGTTTTGTGAGTAGAATACATTGTGGAAAAGGAGAAAATGCTGGTAACCAGCATTTTCTCCTTTTCTCACAATGTTTTCTAAAGGCTTCTTTCTCAGGGTGATCAAATGTTTGGATTGTCTGGTAATGGGTAAATTATGAACTAATATCAAGACACTGGGTTTATGCAGCACTTTAAAGTTTACCCCTTTAAGTGCCTTTCACGACTAGTCACAACTAGTCTTCTTTGTGCCAAGTATAGATTAACCCATTACCACACAATCCCTACTTTTGACGCCCCTGAGAAAGAAGCCTTTTGAAAACACTGTGGGAAAAGGAGAAAATGCTGGTAACCAGCATTTTCTCCTTTTCCCACAGTATTTTCTACCCTTCCAAGAACAAATTTCAATTTTCAGTCACCTTTATTTTGTCGTCTACAAATGCTTTCAATTTAGACCAGTCTAAAATTTTCTTGTGTGGTAAAGAGTTAAGTGCCTTTTACGACTAGTCACAACTAGTCTTCTTTTTGCCAAGTATAGATTAAGATCGGACTGCACAGAATTGATCAACACTGTCTGCTGTACTTAACCCTTTACCACCTTTCCCAAACATTGTGGGAAAAAGGAGAAAATGCTGGTAACCAGCAGTTTTTCCTTTCCTACAATGTTTTTTACCTTAACTCTTTACCACACGACAAAATTTTAGACTGGTTCAAATTGAAAGCATTTGCAGACGTCAAAATAAAGTGACTGAAAAATTTAGATTTGATTTGTGAATGGTTAGAAAACATTGTTGGAAAAGGAGAAAATGCTGGTTACCAGCATTTTCTCCTTTTCCAACAATGTTTTCAAAAGGCTTTTTTCTCAGGGTCGTTAAAAGTCGGGATTGAGTGGTAAAGAGTTAACAATTAAAAATTGCAGCGTTTGCGCCAAATTTAAAGTGTTTGTCTGCAAATGCTTTCAATTTGGACTTGTCTAAATTTTTGCTGTCTGGTAAAGAACTAAACTCTGCAGATGAAAAGCGACCATGAAACCGCGTTATTTTGCATTATTTAGGTCCCGGACTAAAAATGTCCATTTGGTGCTTTCAGTGTGTTAGCCGTAAATGCTTTCAATATGAAGAAGTTTAAAACTTTGTCATCCAATAAAAATAGTACAAGTTGAAAATGCACTCTACAAAAGATCTCAAGCCACTCCTGGTTTCTTCAAGGATAAAGTTTATTTGAGGGGAAGTCTTTTTTAAAAGTTTGTTTACATTAGAATCTTGGATTTGAGGAAAGTGTCTGGCGGATGAACTTTTAGTCAAGCACTTAACCCTTTACCAAAAGTCAAAATTTTAGACTGGTCCAAATTGAAAGCACTTGTGGACAACAAACTAAACATCACTCAAAAAATGAAATTTGTTTCCAGCACGGTGGAAAACATTGTGGCAAAAGGAGAAAATGCTGGTTACCAGCATTTTCTTCTTTTTCCACAATGTTTTCAAAAGGTTTCTATCTCAGGGTCATAAAAACCTGGGATTGTTTGGTAAAGGGTTAAACTAACCCTTAGAGCAGTAAATGAAAAAAACAGACTTTTCAAATTTTGTAAAAGGATTCTGATCCTTAAAATCTCTAGGCTGCATAATAAGTCTGGCATTAAGTTGGAAGATCTATTCAGAGGACAATAGATCCAATGATATACAATTTAAAACTATACAATTCCTTACAATGATTTATTCAATATCAAAGATCATAGAATTGTAAGCATTTTAATATGCCTAAGCATTTCAATATGCCAATCTAAACATGGTTTCAAAGGCGGATCATTTCTCTGGAATGGTAGTAAACAATATGTGAAAACGACAAAATGCTGTGTACCAGCATTTCTCCTTTTCTCAGTGTATTTTCAAGGCCCTCTATACCAACTTCATTGAAACATTGGGTAATTTGGCAAAGTGTTAACTTAATTCATTACCAAACAACAAGATTTTAGGTTTGTCCTAATAGAAAGTATTGGCAGACAACAAAATGAAAGTGACTGAAAATTTGAAATTTGTTTTGTGAAGGGTAGAAAGCATTGTGGGAAAAGGAGAAAATGCTGGTTACCATAATGTTTTCTAAAGACTTCTTTCTCAAGGGCATCAAAAGTAGGGATTGTGTGGTAATGGGTTAATACAGTGAGTCAAAGTCACAGGTTCCCAATTGTACATAAAATTGCATGTTGCCTACATTACCAGTGTGATATATTACCCAGCTCCACCATGTGATAAATTACCCAACAATCCCAGAATGCCTTGGGAGAAGGACAGACTTCCTGCATGGCCAGATAACAATTTGATATATGAACCCATTTCTGTTTTATTATCTGGGCATTAATGTCAGCCTTGTAAGATGTCATTTGCAGAAAATATAAGATTCCTGTAGTCCATAAATAGAGTTTTGGAGACAAATATAGGAGCTGTTAATTTGTATGCAACTGAATCTAATATACAGTATGGTCTAGTCACAGGCCTTATGTCTGTGCCACACTGCAAGCTATCAGTGGCTAAAATATGGTCCGAATATTTGCCATTTACATAAATCAAACTATGAAAAATGACATAAAATAAGTCATTTGATTGAGACAGATTTTGAGACTTTTATTGTAGTTATTGTGCCAAAAGCTGATACCCAATGTAGAACTATGCATGTTGGGGAGAATGTTCACCAAATGACAATTTTTTAGACATCTTAAAATCAAAAGCATTGACAGACAACTTCCGGTGTGGGTCTACTGATGAAATTTCTCTTTGATCGGGTTTTGAATTCAAAGAAAACGGTATAAAAAAGGCTGTAACTTTTTGTAACAAAAAAAGGTCCTTTTTAAAAACATTTTCAACAGTTTAGAAGGCAGGCGCTTAGAAAGTAGAATTATGTGTGCTGATGTTTTGTATACCTGTCGAAGCTCTGCAGACAGCTCTGAAGTGCTCACTGTTTGGCTTGCGCTAATCTAACTTGCACACAATCTTCTCCATTTCTATTTGATTGCGGTATGAATCAATATTTACTTTCATAATTAACTAACTTCAAGACATTTTTGTAATGAACAATCCCCCAGTGTGAGCTTTGACCTTGTAACTTCCTGTCACAGACTGGTTTATGTTATCGTTACCCACCTCATTAATCACAGATTTTCAATTGATAAGTCAACACAAAATATTGATCCAGTCTAGAAAGCTGATTGGTTGGTCAATCTAACTTCAGGATTAACAACGTCTTGCATACCCTTGCATATCCGCATGCATTTATTCTTTACCCCATATTTGCAAGTTTTAACAACTCTGAGGAAGAGGCCTTTCAAAAACGTAGGAAAAAGAGGAAATATTGGTAGCCAGCATTAATTTTCCTCCTTTTCCCACAAAGTTTTATATTCTTTCCAAAGCAAATTTCATTTTTGAGTCAAATTTCTCTATATGCTAGTGCTTTCAATATGAACTGGTTTAAATTTTTTTAGAAGAAATTGCAGGTTACAAGCCACAAGTTATGCATCCATGAAACCCATTTAAGTCTTTATCAAACGACAAAATTTAAGACTTGTCAAACTTTTGCAGACAGCAAAATAATAGTGACTGAAAATTTGAAATTTGTTTCAAAAAGAGTAGTAAACATTGTGGGGAAAAGGAAAAAAAATGCTGGTTACAAGTATTTTCTCCTTTACCTACAAAGTTTACTAAAGGCTTCTTTTCCAGTGGTTGAGGGGTAACCAGATCAGGTTCTTTGCCATGAAGAAAATTTACAAAATACATTTAGCAGGCTGGCCTGGGTTGATACTTTTAGCAGATGTATTAGGCCCCTTTTCCACACAGAATAGATCATACAGACAAAAGACAAAAGTTGATTTAGTAATGCAATATAAAAACGGCCTGCAACCTCCGAAAAAGGGGCAATTGAACATTTGCATAAAGTGTTGTCTTGGCTCGGCCTGCACAGTCCATGCAGGCTGAGCTGAGACTGCACTTTACCTCAACATTTAGATTTTTTTCTACAGTAGACTTGTGTGAAACAGAAAATCACACTTTAATTATCTGAATGTGTTGTCCCCGATCAGCATGTGCAGACTGCACAGGCTAATCGGGGACGACATTTGACACATAATTATGTCCGAATGCCCCTTTTCGTGTGTTGCAGGCCTGGTGGAGTAATGTGATTATCAACTTTTTCCCAAAAGACAAATTTTAGACTCTTCCAAACTCAAAGAGTTTGCAGACAACAATTTCAAATTTGATAAAAATGGCAGAAAGTTCTCCAAATGGGTAGAAAACACTGTGGGAAAAGGAGAAATTGCTCATCACGAGCAATTTCTCCTTTTCCCACAGTGTTTTCAAAAGACTTGTACTGCACACACATAAAAACAAGGGCTTGTTTGGGAAAGGGTTAACTCTTTACCAAACGACAACATTTTAACTAGACCAAATTGAAAGCATTTACAGACGACAAATAAAATAGCTGAAATGTTGATTTATGTCTTTAAAAAGGGTAGAAAACATTGTGGGAAAAGGAGAAAATGCTGGTTACCAGCATTTTCTCCTATTCCCACAATGTTTTCAAAAGCCTTCCCTTTCAGGGTTGTTAAAAGTCGGGATTGTGTGGTAAAGGGTTAACTTGATACTGATACAAAATTCATCTTGCTCCTCCTCCTCCTTCAAAATGGTTCATAAAATTATGTCACTGCCAAAGAGGAAAAGTTTGACTGCTTAGCATTCAAATGCAGATTTGTGACCTTGTTTGGGACAGTTTTTGAAAATATTGTAGAGAAAGTAGCAATAGTAGTGCTTGTTCAAGTACTTAATACTTTATTTTTCATATAATTAATGGATTCTGCATCATTTGACAAAGTCTACTCCCTATAACTGGGGCCTCGGTGGCATTTATGATTGATAATTGAAATTAACACTTAGATCACCGAATTAATATTAGAGATATTCTCTGTTTAAAACAAAGATCCAAATAACTACAGTTTGATGGTTGCTTTAGTTACCTACAGTCTTTCATTAAGGGTGACAGTGTGGATAGAGATCAGACTGCAGGTTTTGTGCAGTAATATGTGCGGTGTGGGTTGAAAAATTGGCCTTTTTAGTAATGGGTTAACTCATTAATACCAAAGGACAATATGTTAGGCTTGTCCAAATCAAAAGCATGTGCAGATGACAAAATGGAAGTGACTGAAAACTTGAAATTTGTTTTGTGAAGGGTAGAAAATATTGTGGGAAAAGGAGAAAATGCTGGTTATCAGCATTTTCTCCTTTTTATACGCCCGTCGAAGACGGGACGTATTATGGGATCACCCGTGGCGTCCGGGCGGGCGGGCGTCCGGGCGGGCGGGCGGCATCCAGTTCTTTGTCCGGAGCATATCTCCAAAACTATACTAGCTAGGGTTATGAAATTTCATGGGTGGATAGATCTCATTGACGGGGAGTGCAGTGCACAAGAATCATAACTCTTGCTCGCTTAATTTTTGAGTTATTGCCCTTTGTTGTTTTTCATACTTGAATTTTGTCCGGAGCATATCTCCAAAACTATACTAGCTAGGGTTAGGAAATTTCATGGGTGGATAGATCTCATTGACGGGGAGTGCAGTGCACAAGAATCATAACTCTTGCTCGCTTAATTTTTGAGTTATTGCCCTTTGTTGTTTTTCATACTTGAATTTTGTCCGGAGCATATCTCCAAAACTATACTAGCTAGGGTTATGAAATTTCATGGGTGGATAGATCTCATTGACGGGGAGTGCAGTGCACAAGAATCATAACTCTTGCTCGCTTAATTTTTGAGTTATTGCCCTTTGTCGTTTTTCATACTTGAATTTTGTCCGGAGCATATCTCCAAAACTATACTAGCTAGGGTTATGAAATTTCATGGGTGGATAGATCTCATTTACGGGGAGTGCAGTGCACAGGGATTATAACTCTTGCTTGCTTAATTTTTGAGTTATTGCCCTTTGTCGTTTTTCATACTTGAATTTTGTCCGGAGCATATCTTCAAAACTATAGTAGCTAGGGTTATGAAATTTCATGGGTGGATAGATCTCACCGAGGGGGAGTGCAGTGCACAGGAATCATAACTCTTGCTTGCTTAATTTTTGAGTTATTGCCCTTTGTCGTTTTTCATACTTGAATTTTGTCTGGTGCATGCCCCACCTTTACAACTTGGGGTAAGACGGGCGTATCTTGTGACAATTTGCCGCTCTTGTTCCACAATGTTTTCTGTAGGCTTTTTTCTTGGGAGTCTGCAAAAGGCAGCAATAGGTGCTCTGTGGGTTGAAAAACTGACCTGTTTAGTAACAGGTTAATTATTATGCTAAACAGGTTATTTTTCATGTTGGGACCTTATTAGATCTAATTAGTAAACAGAGACAAGTCAGTTTCATTGTCACATTTATTACAGTATCTACCGGGGCAATGACCACAGGAGTTGTGGTCAGTGAAGGTCATTTAAGGATAAATAATGGCCAGTAACTGACAAAGTTTGTGGTCTTAATTCATAAGTTGACAGCAGTTACTGCCCTTTATTTTTTTGAATAAACAACTACGAATATTACTCAGAAAGGAAACTTTGAAATTTTTTCATGATGTCAATTTATAAATAGATTTTTTTCCCTAGTTATTGTTGGTTTTATTTTTCTTTTCCTTATTGTACAAAAACAATATCTGAATACTAAGTAAAAATTTTCACAAAATGTTTTCAAAAGGCCTTCTTCCTCAAAGAAGTTATATTTGAAGAATCTGTGGTAAAGGGTTACTCAGAGAGTGCAGTGCATGAAGCTGTCAACAGATTCACCATTTGTAGATAACAGACTGGTTCACTTTTCAGGGAACCAACCGGGAAAATAACAATGCACATCTTCATTATCTAAATGGTTGCAAATATAGGATAATACCCGTTGTTTCATGGCTTTTATGTCTAGCATTAATTCCCGATTGAGCCTGATTCACAGCATTTATCAATTATACTTATCTGAACTATTTACAGCACAATACTGAGTTTTGAGAATCCATTGAAAGAAAGTCTTTGCTTTTACTCTGTATCATACAATACTGACTTTTAACGACCCTGAGAAAGAAGCCTTTAGAAAACATTGTGGGAAAAGGAGAAATTGCTGGTAACCAGCATTTTCTCCTTTGCCCACAATGATTTCTACTCTTCTGAAATCAGATTTTAATTTTCTTTTCACATTTATTTTGTCGTCTGTAAATGCTTTTGGTTTGGACAAGTCCAAAATTTTGTCAGTAGAGAGTTAACCCTTTCCCAAAGAAGCCCTGGTTTTTACATGTCTGCAGTAAAAGTCTTTTGAAACACTGTGGGAAAAGGAGAAATTGCTTGTAACGATTTCTCCTTTTCCCACAGTGTTTTCTACCCATTTTGAGAATTTTCTGCCATTTTCTCAAAATCTAAAATTGTCGTCTGCAAACTCTTTGGTGTGGGAGAGTCTAGAGATTGTCCTTTGTTAGTAAAATGGGTTAACCCATTACCACACAATCCCTACTTTTGATGACCCTGAGAAAAAAGCCTTTTGAAAACACTATGGAAAAAGGAGAAAATGCTGGTAACCAGCATTTTCTCCTTTTCCCACAGTGTTTTCTACCCTTCCCAGAACAAATTTCAATTTTTCAGCCACATTTATTTTGTCGTCTGCTAATGCTTTCAATTTGGACCACTCTAAAATTTTCTTGTGTGGTAAAGAGTTAACTCATTACCACACAATCCCTACTTTCGACACCCCTGAGAAAGAAGCCTTCAGAAAACATTATGAGAAAAGGAGAAAATACTGGTAACCAGCATTTTCTCCTTTTCCCACAATGTTTTCTATCCTTCACAAAACGAATTTCAAATTTTCAGTCACTTTAATTTTGTCATCTGCAAATACTTTCGATTTGGACAATCCTAAAATCTTGTCATTTGGTAATGAGTTAAGACAAACCGCGTGGTTTGAGTCATATTAAATCTTTACCAAATTGCACAATTTTAGACTAGTCCAAAATGGAAGCATAAATTTTGTAGACAACAAAAAATGACTCAAAAACAAAATATTTTTCAAGTCATTTTCCAAAATGTTTTCAAAAGGCCTCTTTTGCAGGGTCATTAAAAGATGGTAGAGGGTGAAACAAATGTTGAACTGGGAAAGAAAATGGCAACTGATCAGCTGTGAAACAATCTGTAGCTTCCACAGTGTTTTGAGTCAAATTGTTTGTAAAAAGAGGAAAATGTTTCTCTTCATTTTGTCAGCATCTGGGGCTTTATTATTCTTTACCAAACAAGGAAACTTCAGACTAGAACAAATTAAAAGCATTTGTGGATGACAGAATGGATGTGGCTCAAAAAGAGGAATTTGATTTAAAAAGAGGAGAAAACACTTTGGGAAAAGTAAATGTCAGTTACCAGCATTTTCTCCTACAATCTTTTCAAAAAGCCTTCTCCTTCGGGTCGTTAACACTTAGAATCGTTTAACTCTTTACCACACAATCCCGACTTTTAACACCCCTGAGAAAGAAGCCTTTTGAAAACATTGTGGGAAAAGGAGAAAATGCTGGTAACCAGCATTTTCTCCTTTTCCCACAATGTTTTCTACCCTTCACAAAACAAATTTCAAATTTTCAGTCACATTTATTTTGTTATCTCTAAATGCTTTCAATCTGGACCAGTCTAAAATTTTGCTGTGTGGTAAAGAGTTAATAAAGGGTTAAAGATAGTACAGGGAACAGAATATCAGTGTTGGTAGCCATTTAGATTTGTTGAAAACCGTGCATCAAGTATTCTGTTTGATCAAGTAGCATGCAGTTTTCTTTTCTAACTTACCTACTAGTCTTGATATTGTTTATAAATGATTGTTGATGTAAACACCAGATTATGAATGATGGAGAAATCTAAAAGAGGGAAAAACATGGCTATTTTTAAAGTCTAGACTTCCGAGTGGTTTCCCCAACAACATGTGGAGGCCTGCTGTCTTCTGAAAGGCGAAATTTTTGCATATAATTTACAGCATTTCAGGGCTGAGTGAACACAAAATGTGGCTTTTATTAGATTTTGAATCATAAAACTAAGTGAGATATTATTCAAATTTCATTTCACCAATCCCATTAATTTAGAAATGCATTTTTGATTTTCCCTTTTGATAAAAAAGCACTTCTACAAAACATGCATTCGAGTTTGCTTGCGAAATAAGTACGGCGTAACTTTAATGGCTTTTTTTCCAGATATTGCCATTTCTACCTTCTTGTACTCACCAAAGAAATGGAAAGATATATGAATAAAGTAGTTAAACAATTTTCATACCCCTTCCTACCTATACAAAAAACAGCGGGTAGTACCCTAGTTTCTCTTTGCCTGTCCATCCATCCATCCATCATCCATCCATTGGTCCATTTTTGGTTTTATGCTTTAACTTGAAAGCCACTTGGCCAAGGACCCTTAAACTTTCTACAAGTGTTGCTCATGACCCAAGGAGGTGCCCTATAGTTTTTTGGCTGCGTATGCATAGGTCAAGCAAGGTCACAGGTGAATTTTGAAAACTGTTTCTGTATTCTAACTCAATAGCTGGACCTAGGACCCTGAAACTTTATACAAGTGTTGCCCATGTCCTATTAGGAGGTACGCTATCTTTTTGGGGTCTTTGTGGTTAAAGGTCAAGGTCATAGATGAATTTTCTGTTCTCTGATTGCACTGCTGCAGTGACGTGGTGCTGATGGGGGTATTTGTCTGCTCTGCAACAGTTCTAGGTAGCTCCACTGGCAGTCTTCTGTACCTGTGTGCATATGTTAACTTATATTACAAACATCTTATTCTTTTAACCCATTACCACATAATCCATACTTTTGATGACCCTGAGAAAGAAGCCTTTAGAAAATATTGTGGGAAAAGGAAAAAATGCTGGTATCCAGCATTTTCTCCTTTTCCCACAATGTTTTCTACCCTTCAAAAAACAAATTTGAAATTTTCAGTCACTTTTGTTCTGTCATCTGCAAATGGTTTTGATTTGGACAAGCCTAAAATATTGTTGTTTGTTTATGAGTTAAAGTACACAAGAAAGTTGGACAATACTTCACAGAACTTATTCTGCCGTGGGTCTCTTCAGAATTTAAAGAAAAAAAATTCATTCCACTAATAAGTCTGGTTGCCATGCCAAAAAAGCTTCAAAGTATTGAAAATCCTTAAATACATTCTTTTCCAAAAATTTGACGTATATATGGGATTCATCTTTTTTAAAAAGGTGGTTTTCTTTTTGTTCAAAAATTAAGAATTCATCTCCTTGAAGGCATTAAAAGATAGAATTGTTTGATAAAGGCTTTAGGAGCAGAAAATGAATTGGTAGCCTTGGGATAATGCACAGAACTCCTGTAAAAAAAGTTTAACAAAAGAATATCATCAGGAGAAAATTAGCAGACAGCATTATCTGTATCCTGCAAGATGGCTCCCTTTCATTGTGTCCCTCGAGTCTTATTTTCCATTACAGTTTCAAAATTAGTTTCCTTGTCACATGTCTGGACACTTGGCCTAACCCTTTACCACACAATCCTACTTTTTAACAACCGTAAAGAAATGGGATGTTTTGAAAACATAGCAGGAAAAGGAGAAAATGCTGGTAACCAGCATTTTCTCCTTTTCCTGCAATGTTTTCTACCTTGTGAAAGATAGTTTGTCCTTTGATCCACCTTTGATTTGTTGCCTACAAATGCTTTCAATTTGGACAAAGGTTTTGATGCTTTACCTAACAACTCTGTCCTTTAATGGCCATGAAGAAGACAGCTTTGAAAATAAAATTGGAAAAAGAAGAAAATGCTGGTTACCAGCATTTTTTTTACCATAAACTTTTATAGCCTTTGAAAAACAAATTATTTTAGTTACATTTACTTTTTTTACTTTGAAAAACAAATTATTTTAGTTACATTTACTTTTTTGTCTTATTTGTTGTTGGTAAAAGGTTAAGTATTAACCCATTACCACACAATCCCTACTTTTGACGACCCCGATAAAGAAGCCATTGATGGAAAAGGAGAAAATGCTGGTTACCAGCATTTTCTCCTTTTCCATCAGTATTTTCTACCCGTCACAAAACAAATTTCAAATTTCAGTCACGTTTATTTTGTCATCTGCAAAAGCTTTTGATTTGGACAAGCCTGAAATATTGTCGTTCGGTAATGAGTTGAGTGTTAATCCATGAAAGGTATGTTTGACTAAGACGAAAGACGCTTGATTCTTGTGTTGCAGTAACATTGACTATATAGAGGCTTTGATAAGGGGTAAAATGATAATATTCTTCTATTTTATCACACCTGATTAGAATTTTGTTTAAATGATTTATAATCTGTATATCTTTGGTTTTGGTAACTATGTAGGTTTTGCAGGGGTAGTGTGTGTGTGTGTGGGCATCTTCGCGTGCCAAGGTTATAATCACTACGTGGATCTTACCTTGGCGGATTGAGCCCGATTTTTCGAGATTCTTGCAATGCACCCTCTATTGGATGCTGGTTATTACCCTCCTTTGCATCATATTTCTAAAAGCTAATAAAATATTGTTTTACAAACCGCTTACAAATACACATGAAGCAATAAGCAGACATCCACATGGGTTTCCATGTTTACCTTCTATTCGAACGGCAGCAATCTTATTCTTTTTTATCAAAGATGAAATGCTACGAGCAGTTTCATTTGTTGCAGTTAGAACTGGCTGCATCCAATGAAAAAGCGTATCGGGGAAATGTAAAAATCAAGCTTGATCCACCAAGGGTAGAGTAATGTAATGAATTGTCAGCCTTAGCTTGCGAAGATGGTGTGTGACCGGGCACTTGTTTGATGAATTTGGTTGTTGCAATTATCGCAAAAGTAAGAGGAAAACAATTGGACAATTGAGTTTGTGAGAGAAGTACTATAGCTGATAAGAAGACTAGGTTGCTTGAATATTTTCTTTTAACCCATTACCAAACGACAACATTTTAGGTTTGTCCAAATTGAAAGGAATTGCAGACGACAAAATAAAAGTGACTGAAAATTTGAAATTTGTTTTGTGACAGGTAGAAAACATTGTGGGAAAAGGAGAAAATGCTGGTTACCAGCATTTTCTCCTTTTCCCACAATGTTTTCTAAAGGTTTCTTTCTCAGGGGCGTCAAAAGTAGGGATTGTGTGGTAATGGGTTAATAGATTGAACAATGCCTTTTTTCACAAGTATCTGAATGTATTTCTGTTTTTTTTCCTACCAGATGATAAATTTTAAACCTGCCCATATTGAAAGTTTTTGCAGGAGACAGGACTAGAATAGTGAATTCAATAAGGAAAGACTTGAAAATATTGCTGAAAAAAGAAAAACTAGTATTTCCAGCATGGCTTCCTTGAAAAAAGCATTGATCCATTGTCATGGCACTTGCTAAAATTTTAAAGGGGAACCCATGTCAGAAAATCAGGTAATCCTATAATATCTCCATTTATCACATTACCTCCCTTGTTTTCAGTGTAATATACCCATTTGGAATTTTCTTGTCATATACACACATTTGATATCACATTTTGTGTGGAATCATTTTTGACCACATTTTGTTTGTATTTTATTCAAGTGAACAGGTCTTGTAGGTAATACAGCGGGTGCATTTATGAATGTTTTTGCATCATCTGATAGATATTTTATCTACATTGTACAGAAAAGGTCAATGAGTAGCACTGAGGCGCCTTAGTTTAACTCTTTACCAAACGACTATATTCTAGGCTTGTCCAAATCAAAAGTTTTTGCAGACGACATATTAAAAGTAACTAAAAATTTGAAAGTTGTTTTGTGAAGAGTAGAAAACATTGTGGGAAAAGGAGAAAATGCTGGTTACCAGCATTTTCTCCTTTTCCCACAGTGTTTTCTAAAGGCTTCCTTCTCAGGGTCGTCAAAAGACGGGATTGTGTGGTAATGGGTTAAGCCTTCTTTTCAGACCTTACAGCGGTAAAAGTGAGAGTTTGGTCCAGTAGCTCACACTACATAGCATTTAGAGTAACTTGCATACCATGTACCTGTAAAACATGCACACCCATAATGGGCCTCTCTTGGTTCTCCTCTAATCAGCCAGGTAAAGAAATGTTTCACTTTGACTAAGTCATAGACCTTGATAATGTGGTCCAACATTGTTTACATTTCTTCATTGCCCAAATGATAAGCCCTAATGTACCTTGATAAATATTACCCAGTCCAAACTGTCCTTTGTTTACACTATGTATATTACTTTTGCCCATATTTGGACGCCAACTGACATTTAGTGTGTTCTCTCTCCATTTTGCCAAGTTTTGGACATTTATAGACCGTGTTTTTGTTGATGTGATTTTTGTGTATTTCTGACTTATATTTAGGGAATCAGTCCTATGAAAACTCTGATCTATGAGTTTGGATATTTTTCTTAGAACTCAAGGTTATTATTTACATAGAAGATATTTAACTCCTAATGCATATAATATTATTATAACTACAGTATATGTTTTTGGAAAATATGTGAATTTGTTGTGAGTGACTCTGTTGTTATGTGTGATAGCTAAGATACAGAAAACAGCATTTGGTAGAAATAGCCAACAGAAGAACATTACAAAGTTTTGTTTTTTTGAAGCCTGGCTTTGTGTCAAAAGTGGTATCTAGAAAATCCAGATTGCCATTATAATTATTGTGCAGCATAACTGACTGTGTCTCACTGCTACATTGTCGAAATACCACGTCATCATGAATCCAACACCCCAGGATAATTCCATGAATATGATGGTAAAGTTTTTGTCGTATTTCATCAGAATATCAGCTGAACCCTGAAAGTGCACAAGGTAGCATATGGGGCCCATATTCACCAACAATTCTTGAGAATATTCTTAGTCTTATTCTTCAAAATTTTGTCAATGTGAAAGTAACAGAACATTTGATAGGCTAAACCAAATGGTTTAGCCAATCAGAAGTTCTGTTACTTTCACAGTCAGGAAATCTTGAAGAATAAGACCAAGAACGTTCTTAAAAATAAACGGGGCCTGTATTCACCAACCATTCTTGAGAACATTCTTAGTCTTATTCTTCAAAATTTTGTCAGTGTGAAAGTAACAGAACTTTGATTGGCTAAACCATTTGGTTTAGCCAATCAGAATGGCTAAATCAAATGGTTTAGCCAATCAGAAGTTCTGTTACTTTCACAGTCAGGAAATCTTGAAGAATAAGACCACGAGTGTTCTTAAGAATGGTTGGTGAATAGGGACCCAGGGCTTTAGATCAATGGTTACTAATTTGAATACCCAGTTTTGCAAATTTCGTTCTGGGGAATGTTGGTAGTCTGTGGTACAGGTTTCATTTCGCTCTCTGCTGATCATTGCTTTGACAATGGTTATATGGGAAAGCAGCCTTTGAAAGAGCTTTGGAAGAATATTATGGGTAGTACTGGCAAAGAGAAATTGCAGGAAAGCATGGATAGGTGCACTGGCTAAGAGATATAACTGATACAAGGTTGAAAAGAGCATTCTAAACACCATACAGTCACTCAATAATCAGAATTGTCAACAACTAGGTGGCCCTTGGTTGCCACTGGGAAGATACAAAACTAAGATCAGACTGCAGGGACTGATCTTCACTATCTGTATAGAATTATTGAGTTTCTTCTTGCAGACTAAAGCTTGTCTTTTTTACGCCTTTTTCGCTTGACAGAATTTTTGTCTTTCCAAGACTCAAAAGCATTTGCAGGACTGGTGACAAATGACATGTTGCTCAAAATTATGATGAAAAATTGCCTTTTATTGAATAGAAAACATTGTGGAAAAAGGAGAAAATGCTTGTTACCAGCATTTTCTTCTTTTCCCACAATGTTTTCAAAAGGCCTCTTCTGGTATTAAACCTATGGTTTGTGTGATAAATGGTCAAATAAAAGGAAGAGCTCAAAACCATCAAATAAATTTTGTTTTGCCCAGAAGCCCGAACCTATACTTTCTGTAGGGTTCATTTTGTCGTGTCAAAGTTTTATAACTCCAGCTGTTGTGGAAAAAAAAGCTCTCTGAATAAAAGTAATCAAGTTTATGGCTGCAAACATAGTTAACCCTTTACTGGACAAGAAAATTTTAGACTTGTCCAAATCGAACGCATTTGAAGACGGCAAAATAAACGCAACTCAAAAAATGAAATTTGTTTCCAGCAGCATTGAAAACATTGTGGGAAAAGGAGAGAATGCTGGTTACCAGCATTTTCTCTATTTCCCACAATCTTTTCAAAAGGATTCTTTCATAGGGTCGTTAAAAGTCGGAATTGAGTGGTAAAGTGTTAACCCATTGCCCAACAGGCTTATTGTTCACATGCCCCCCAAAATAGTACAAAAACTCTTGAGAAACGAAATTATGACCAAATAAGTCATTTGGACAAAAAAGTTCCAGGAAATTGAGTAGCTTTGCCGTAGTAGGATTCGCTTGTTTTTTCTCTCAAATTTCTTTTGAAGCAGGTTACTCAAGAGTCACAGAATTTGTAGCTATTTGGCTTAATCATTCCTAAATGACAAAATCTCTCATAATCAAATTAATATTATTTGCATATGACTGTATAAATTTGACTCAAAAATTGAAATTTGTTCTGGAGAGGGTTAAAAAACATTGTGGGAAAAGGAGAAAATGCTGGGTTACCAGCATTTTCTTCTTTTCCCACAATATTTACAAAGACTTATCTCAGGGTTGTTGAAGGTAGGGATTTAGTTGAAAAAAGTAAACTCTTAACCAGATGACAGATTTCTAGACAGTTCACATTCACAGCGTTTGCCGTTAATAAAGATACTCAAATAACAGGAATTATCTTTGGAGGGGAAGACTTTTATTGTGGAGGAAGGACATAAATGCTGCTTTCCAGCATTTTTTAATTTTCAAAAGAAATTCTTAAAGGCATCTTTTCTCATGTTTGTTCAAATGTATTAATATGAAGTAAGGGTTAAAGGAATTTCTCAATTTTTGTAGAGTCACTGTGAAGCAGAAATGTTGATAGGAAGTCACATGACTGATTGTCATGGCAATAAAGGTTGTCATGACAACTAGATTTTTAATATTTAGAATCTGCCATATGATGCACATTATCTCTGAGATGATAACATGTTGAATAATCAAATTTATAAGTCTGAAGATCTTAAAGTCATTCAAATGTCCACAACACTCTACCCTTGCATTTGAATCAAATTTCCAACAGGAAAGCCGGACTATGCTGTTTTAACTCTCTACCAAACAATCCCAGATTTTCTCGACGCCTTTTGAAAACATTATGGGAAAAGGAGAAAATGCTGGTAACCAGCATTTTCTCCTTTTCCCACAATGTTTTAACAATGTTAAGCACAATGTTTTAATTCACAAAACAAATTTCAATTTTTCAGTCACTTTTATTTGTCTTCTGCAAATGCTTTCAATTTGGACCAGTCTAAACTTTTGTCGTTTGGTAATGAGTTAAAGTACCTTTTACAAATAAAGATGCCTTTGCAGTGATTGTAGATCAACATCAGACTGCACCAAACACAGGACTGGTACTGTCCAATCCAGGACCTTCAATTTCCTCTTGTCTTAGACAATTCAGAATGAAGCAATTTTCTTTTTCTTTTTTTTTTAATACTGAATACAGTTTATTCAGCGTTCGATTTGTTTTGTACTCTATTAGTTAAGGGATTATATTTTTGTTTGAAAATCAATACAAATAGTAACTCATGACCAAACGACAATATTTTAGGCTTGTCCAAATTGAAAGCATTTGCAGACAACAAAATTAAAGCGACTTATAATTTGAAATTTGTTTTGTGAAGAATAGAAAACATTGTGGGAAAAGGAGAAAATGCTGGTCCTTAGAGTTTTCTCCTTTTCCCACGATGTTTTCTAAAGGCTTCTCAGGGTCGTCAAAAGTAGGGAATGTATGGTAATTGGTAGTGTTGGGCAATCGGTTTAAAATCTCAATCGATTATCGCTTTGTAATCGGAAGAGCAAACCAACTAGCTATCGATAGTACAATCGGTTTAGACTGTCACTCCATTTAACTGAGAATGACTTTTTGCTTAAAATACTGTGACAATATTGTAAACATGACAGTCTTCATGTATTAAATTTATAAAGATTTTGTATTCTGCACTTTAATCAATATTATTCATTTTGTTCCTTATACTTTCCAAACGAGTTAAAAAAGAATCAGACATATACTTTATAGTTCAAACATTTGCAGACGACCGTCTTTCTCCCCATCCCCCCCACTTATATTTTCATTTCATAAAACAACATTTTTTTCCACTCATGAACAGAATTTTAACTTCCACTTATTGCTTTATTCAGAAATTTGCGTAAATTCACTGTTAGAATTCATTATTAAAGATAAAAAGATGGTTTGAAGTCTCTCTGATCGGATGATGCCACGCTGCTCACGGTAGTGTCATGGGTTTTCGCGCTTTTTTTGGCGATCTTTTTTTTTATTGACAATTAGTTTCTGGAGAAGTATTACTACATGATTTAACATCATTTAGTCAGTTTAAATAGCAAGTAACTTAAAATGCTGTCACTTTACACTAGACAAGAGGAATAACACCTTCGTTACTCTGTCATAATAGACTCGCCAGCTTCATTATCATCCGGGTGTCCTTCGCATTATACTGATCGTGTTTAATCCATTTTTCTGCCCGATGAACGCAAGCTAGGTTTTATGAAGTTTTAGATGATAATTTCATGCCTCAGATTGACATTTAGGTAAATATCTTTCATCGCCAAAGACAGGTCATTTCAAATTTGCCAATGTCAAAACCCGGGCTCAGGGAAGCTTGCCGAGTTGTCAACTTTTGTCAAGACATTCATGGACAAAGATTCGTTTCTCATTTTTCAGCCAGTTTTCGTGTTTGTTATCTACTATGTTTAAAATCCAAGATTGTGATTAATAATAGTCACAAAACAAAGCGTTAAAAACCAGAATTCAAGTTTTGGCACCAAGCCAGCTTATCAACCGACTACAATCGATTCCGAGATTTCTCAATCGATTATCGGAATCGGAAGCCAAAACCAACTGACTTTCGACTATAGTCGATCATCGGCCCACCACTAGTAATTGGTTAACTCATTACCAAACGACAAAATTTTAGACTGGTTCAAATTGAGAGCATTTGCAGATGACAAAATAAAGGTGACTGAAAAATTGAAATTTGTTCTGGGAAGGGTAGAAAACACTGTGGGAAAAGGAGAAAATGCTGGTAACCAGCATTTTCTCCTTTTCCCACAGTGTTTTCAAAAGGCTTCTTTCTCAGGGGCATCAAAAGTAGGGATTGTGTGGTAATGAGTTAATGGGCAGGGAGTGGATTAATGAATTTCATATTGTTTTCAGTATCTTTGATTTGATAATGTTCTGTTTTGTGTAAATAATTAAAGGAAACATTGTCAGCTTACATGGATGGCTGTAAAAAACATTGTGGCCTTTGGAAAAATTGCATTGTGACTGTTTTGTTGATTGATTCTCAATTTTCTATCCTCAGCAACAAACATAATGCAAAATCAAAGAAACTAAAAGCTTCAATTTGAAATGATTTAGTAGGAAGCTGTCTGTCCGATGTAAACTCGTGTGATTGGCTGTTCCGTGACAGTAATTCTATTGTAAGAACTGGCGTCCTGCAATTTCCATATAAAGTATGTCTGTCGTTTAACTCTTAACTTGAGGGAAAAATTTAAGACTGGCCCGGATTTGAAAACATTGGTAGACAAGAAATTAAATGTGACTGAAAAATTGAAATTTGTTTTGGGAAGGGTAGAAAGCATCGTGGGAAAAAAAGAAGATGCTGGTTACCAGCAATATCTCCTTTTCCAATAATGTTTTCAGAAGGCTGCTTCCACAGAATTGTTTTAAGTTAGAATGGTGTGGTTAACTCTTACCTTGCTGGAAAATTTTGGACTTGTCTGTATACAAAGCACTTGTATACATTGAATTAACGGTGTCTCTTTGAATGGAATTTAACTTTTACCAAATGACAGGTTTTTAGACTAAACCAAATTGGGAGCACTTTCAGATTACATAGAAAATGTGGCTGAAGTGATAATTTCTGTCTTGGAAAGGATAGACAAAATTGTGGGAAGAGGAGAAAATGCTGGAACAATAAAGCTTCTGAAAAACTTGTGAGAAAGTGACAAAATGTTGGTAAAGAGCAATGTTTTTCCTTTTTCCACAATGTTTTCCTCCCTGTCAAAGAACTGTTTGTTTGCAGATCCTTTGAAATCGGAAGATTTAAAAGTAAGTTGTTTGGAAGGGGATTGACTAGACTAGAATGAACAATACAATGATGGTATTCTGATTATTATGATGGTATGATGGTAAAGCCAGCCTTAACTGATTACCAAACGACAATATTTTAGGCTTGTCCAAATCGAAAGCATTTGCAGACGCCAAAATAAAAGTGACTAAAAATTTGAAATTTGTTTTGTGAAGAGTAGAAAACATTGTGGGAAAAGGAGAAAATGCTGGTTACCAGCATTTTCTCATTTTCCAACAATGTTTTCTAAAGGCTTCTGTCTCAAGGTGGTCAAAAGTATGGATTGTGTGGTAATGGGTAAATTCAGAATAACCCTTTACCACACAGTTCCCAGTTTAACCCATTACCACACAATCCCTACTTTTGACGCCCAGAGAAAGAAGCCTGTTGAAAACATTGTGGTAACCAGCATTTTCTCCTTTTCCTACAATGTTTTCTACCCTTACAAGATCAAATTTCAATTTTTGAGTCACTTTTATTTTGTCGTCTGCAAAATTTAATGCTTTCGATTTGGACAAGTCTAAAATTTTGTCATTTGGTAAAGATCTAAAAACCCTGACAGAGAAGATTTTTGAAATCATTGTGAGAAACGAAGAAAATGCTTAGTACCTGCTTGCATTTACAATGTTTTCTAAACTCCCAAAGACAAGTTTCACTATATGTGATGTCACTTTTGTTTTGTCTGTCTGTAATTGCTTTCTGGAAGGAATTATCTAAAATCTTGTTTGGTTCACTAGGTGGTTGTATGGTGTATAACACTGTTTTCAACCTTATGTCATTTATATCCTGGTGGCCAGTGCACCTATCCATGCTTTCCTGGAGATCTTTTTACCAGTACTCCACATGATATTCTTTCCAAGCCACTGGCAGCTTTCTCACGCGACCTTTTTAAAAACAATGGTCAGCAGTGAGATAGGCATGAATCCTTTGCCTATCTCATTACCAGACGTCATTATTTTAGACTTGTCCAAATTGAAAGCATTTGCAGACAACAAAATAAAAGTGACTGGAAAACTGAAATTTGTTTTGTGAAGGGTAGAAAACATTGTGGGAAATGGAGAAAATGCTGGTTACCATCATTTTCTCCTTTTCTGACAATGTTTTCTAATGGCTTCTTTCTCAGGGGCGTTAAAAGTAGAGATTGTGTGGTAATTGGCTTTTACTGTCATCAGTCCCCGGGAAGAAATTAGCAGAGCCAGGTATTGAACCAGTGACCTTGTTTTCAAGCCCTGCAATCTACCAACTAAGCTACCAGGGCTAAGCTGTTTTATAAACGGGTAAAACCTTGTTTGTCTCTTTACCAAACAACAAATTTTAGACTAGTCCAAATTGGAAGCATTATTTTGCAGACAACAAAATTAATGTAGTACTTAACCCATTACCAAACGACAAAATTTTAGACTGGTCCGAATTGAAAGCATTTGCAGACGACAAAATAAAAGTAAATGAAAATTTGAAATTTGTTTTGTGAAGGGTAGAAAACATTGTGGGCAAAGGAGAAAATGCTGGTTACCAGCATTTTCTCCTTTTCCCACAATGTTTTCAAAAGGCTTCTTTCTCAGGGGCGTCAAAAGTAGGGATTGTGTGGTAAATGGGTTAATGATGTTTTTTGTCTTTGATAGGGTAGAAAACATTGTGCGGAAAGGAGAAAATGCTGGTTACGTTTTCTAAAGGCTTCTTTCTCAGGGTGGTTAAAAATCAGGATTGTGTGGTAAAGGGTTAACTCTTTACCAAACGACAAAGTTATAGACTGGTCTAAATTGAAAGCATTTGCAGACAACAAAATAAATGTGACTGAAAAGTTGAAATTTGGTGTGGGATGGGTAGAAAACAGTGTGGGAAAAGAAGAAAATGCTGGTTACCAGCATTTTCTCCTTTTCTCAATGTTTTCAAAGGGATTTGTTCTCGGGGTCGTTGAAAGTCGGGATTGTGTGGTAAAGGGTTAAAACCTTCTGTATGTGGGAGAAAACAGACTCTTCTCGGTGTCCAAAACAACTTGTCTAACATGATGGATGATCCCTTGCTTGTTATCTATACCTTGTAAATTCACCATGGAAAGTGGTTATCCCTTATCATGCAGAGCTCTGCTTGACCCATTGACACATAATCCTGAGTTTTAAAAGACCCAGTGAAAAAAGCCTTTTGAAAATATTGAGGGAAAAGGAGAAAATGCTGGTAACCAGCATTTTCTCCTTTTCCCACAATTTTTTCTACCCTGTCTTAGTTAAGTTAGAAATAATTAATTCAGCAACATTTATTGTGTAGTTGGTCCAATCCAAAAGTTTGTCATGTGGTATACAGTTAAGCTGGTATCCTGCATACAGTTACGCTGGTATCGTGGATTGTGTAGTTCAAGATAACACTGCACAGAATGTGCACTCTGATCTTTCATCTAAACTGTCCACTACTTTACCAGATATGCAGATAGAAACAGCTTTGAAATTATAAGTTATGCATGTTTAGTGTTGCCTTGGAACAATCATACCTATTTATTTAGCTCTAGAAGCATAGCAGTAATCCTTGGCTTTATATTTGAAATGGACATTTTTGGTCCATGTAAAAAGATGTCAGATGGTTTTATATCTGCTTTTGCTATGATGAATGACATTTTATGCAACAGGGTTTTTCTAAGTTGATACTGCACTGTGCTCTGACTTTTATCTATATTGTTAATCATAATAACTTCTTATAATGACGTCTATTACTCTATACCAGAAAACAAAACTTAAAGGCTTGGTCAGACCGGCTAACAGATACGTAATGGAGGAAAAACATACAAAAACATGCAGAATTAGTTGTCCCGTGGCAAAATTCATCTCCAGTGCTGCTTGAGGCTCACATGATTGGTGTATGGAATGAAAAAGCCACACAATGACCACACGAGTACAGCACATGTAATGGAAAAAACGCATGATTACCGGATATGTACTGGATAATTAACGGTCTATTAACGGATATGACCGAGTAAAGGATAAAGCTAAAGTGCAAAGCATGAGAACTGGACAAATTGTCTTCCAATTTATGATGAACGGAAATGCACTGAACACCAACGTAACAAAGAGCGCTGACATGCTTAAGTTAGAAATAGTCAGAATCATCCATAGTCTGTATTGTCACTGTCTGTTTTTGTTTGGTTGAAATTTTGAACATGCTCATTAGCTTCCCACCTGACAGAACAACATCGCTGGACAAAGTAGTGGATTCACCGGATAAGAAATGGACATAAAAGGATACCAATAGATAAAATGATTTCTTATCCTTTACTCATCTGTTAGCTTGGTGTGACCTAGGCTGTAGACTTGTTGATATTGAAAGCCATGTAGACAACAGATTAGATAAGAGTCAAATCAGAGAATTTTGTTTGAAGGAAAGAAAACTTTGCCTACAATGTTTTCTACCCTTCCTATCAAAGAATTCAATATTTGAGTTATATTGTTTGCAAATGTTTCCAGGTTACATAGTGTCTTGATAAAAGGTCTAGGGATAAGATTTGACCTTGTAACCCAGAAGTTTTTGATAGACAACTTTACCTCATCAAATTTTGGATAATAATGAATGCAGACACTATTGATCGTTAAGCATGGTTTTCATATTGATAATTGTGGGCTAGAAAAAGTATTTAGTGAAACTGTTTTCACTGCAAAAACACTACGCAGACCTTCTTCTCAGTGTGTCACAGTGTTCACAGAAGTTGTCTAGATCTATTGCACTTGGTTTTCAAAGATGTTCAATGAAAAGTTCAAATCCTCTTACATGGTGAAGGAGCAAAAGGTCACTTTTAATCTTGTGTGCTTATTTAATTTAGTTGATTTATTGTTTGGTGTTTAATGCTGTTTTCAACACTATTTCAGTTATACCATGGTAGCCAGTGTGCCTATCCATGCTTTCTTGCTGTCTTTTTTACCAGCACTGTCCATGCCACTAACTGCTTTCCCACATGACCATTTTTTAGACATGGGGAGGGTAATGGATCGTGTATAAATGTCTTTGAAAGGTTTGAAAACATTGATGTAGAAGGAGAAATTGCTGGTTACTAGTCCTTTCTCCTTTTCACACAGAGTTTTCAGAAACTCTCTTTCTCAGGGTTGTCAAAAGTTTTGATTTAAAATTGTGTAAAGGATTAACTCTTTACCACATGACAAAATTTTAGACTGGTCCAAATTGAAAGCATTTGCAGACGACAAAATAAAAGTGATTGAAAATTTGAAATTTGTTTTGTGAAGGGTAGAAAACATTGTGGGAAAAGGAGAAAATGCTGGTTACCAGCATTTTCTTCTTTTCCCACAATGTTTTCTAAAGGCTTCTTTCTCAGGGGCGTCAAAAGTAGGGATTGTGTGGTAATGGGTTAAGAAAGTATGGGAAAAAAAATCTTGATTTTTTTTTTAGTCTGGTGAGAATTGGTTGAATAACACTTAAAGGCAAACTTGTCTGGAACAGGTGGGGAATAAATGGGCAAACAATTACCAAGGAAACAGACTCCCAGACTGGTTATTAGTCAGGAGGTTTTCTGCTATACAATTATCCAGAGAGACTGGTTAGCAGTGTTGAAATTTTAATTAAATGATCTGTTAAATACAGTTTGATTACCATTTAACTAATCTATAGAAAAACTGGGAGTTCCCTTTATTTGGTTTTCAAACTCCAGTGTTTGCTCTTTCTGTATAACTCTTTAACAAACGGCAGAATATTTTGGCCTGTCCAAATTCAAAGCAGTTGCAGACAACAAAATAAAGATGGTCCAAATGATATATTATTAGGATCTGACATGAGTGGATTAAAATATTAATGATGTAAAAACATACATAAATGCACCCCAGGTATCATAAGACCCATTCACTTGTATGAAACACATACAAAATGAAGTCAAAATGACCGTCGCATAAAAGTGATAGCTAACGTGTATCAGATAACAAAATTTGAAATGGGTATCCCAATACCACACAATCCCTACTTTCGACGCCCCTTGAAAGAAGCCTTCAGAAAGCACTGTGGGAAAAGGAGAAAATGCTGGTAGCCAGCATTTTCTCCTTTTCCCACAATGTTTTCTACCCTTCACAAAAGAAATTTCAAACTTTCAGTCACTTTTATTTTTTCATCTACAAATGCTTTCAATTTGGACACGCCTAAAATTTTGTCATTTGGTAATGAGTTGAATTACACTGAAAACATGGGAGGTTATGTGATAAAAACATTGAGGAAAAGGTAAAAAATGCTAGTTTCCAGCATTTTCTCGTTTTTCCCACAGTGTTCCTTAGGGTTGTTAAAAGTTTATGGTAAACAAAATATATTTGTCATTTAATCATCCTGCTTACATTTTAACCCTTAACCACATGACAAAATTTTATACCTATCCAAGTTGGAAGCATTCGCAGAAGAATATCATGGTGGCTCACATGACGTAATTTTCCTTTGATAGGGTAGAAAACTTTGTGGGAAAAGGAGAAAATGCTGGTTACCAGCATTTTCCCCTTTTCCCGCAATGTTTTCAAAAGGCTTCTTCCTCAGAGTCGTCAAAAGTCGTCATTGTATGAAAGGGGTAAAAAAAAAAGTTTATGTTCATGTGTAATGAAAGTACTTGTAGAAGACAGTGATGTGGCTTTACTCTTGACCAAAGGACAAATTTTTGGAGTGGACCACATTGCAAGCATTTGCAGACGACAAAATAAATGTGACTGAAAAATTTGAAATTTGGTTTGGGAAGGGTAGAAAACATTGTGGGAAAAGGAGAAAATGCTGTTTACCAGCATTTTCTCCTTTTCCGCTGATGTTTTCAGAAGGCTTCTTTCTCAGGGTCATTATGTGGAAATGGGTTGAATAACAGAATTTGTCTTGGACAGGGTAGAAAACATTGCGCAAAAATGAAAAATGCTAGTTGCCAGATGTTTGTCCTGGAAACTTCCAGAGCATATTCAAAAGGTTCCTTTGTTTGGGTCTTAAACAGGTGGATAAGGGGCAAATTGAATAATGGTTATATGGAATTATTTATTCTAAACCAAAAGAAATTACAATAAACAAAGTTTATTTCCCTCCAATTTTTATGCCATGTGCATTCACGTCTGCAGCTGCACAAGATTACAGAAAATGTAAATTGGTTTAAACAAAAGTCTCAAAACTCTTCACCAAAAGACCAAATTTAGGCCTTGTCCAAATTGAAAGATTTAGCATACAACAAATTAATTGTAAAAGAAAAATTTAAAATTGTCTGTCAGATTTGACAAAAATGCTGAAAAAGGAGAAAATGCTGGATACATGCATTTTCTCATTTTTTCGCAGTGTTTTCATGAAACCCTTTTCCTACTGGTTGGATAAAATCAGGACTCTGTGATAAAGGGATAATCCTTTTAGCCTAACAGTTTTATTTCACCGCATCGCTAAATGATCCCACGCTCCATAAACATGTGGAAGAAGACTTTCGAAAAATTGTGGGAAAAGGAAAAAAATGGTTGGGAAACAACAAATTATTCTTTCCCCACAATATTTATACCCATGTAATAGTCAAAGCCAATCATTTGAGTGTACCTTATTTAATTCAAGCCCACACAACACAATGCCGACTTTTGATGACCCAGACAAAGAAGCCTTTTGAAAACATTGTGGGAAAAGGAGAAAATGCTGGTAACCCAGAAAATGCTGGTAACCAGCATTTTCTCCTTTTTATACGCCTGTCGAAGACGGGATGTATTACGGGATCACCCGTGCCGGGCGGGCGGGCGTCCGGGCGGGCGGGTGGGCGGCGTCCAGTTCTTTGTCCGGAGCATATCTCCAAAACTATACAAGCTAGGGTTATGAAATTTCATGGGTGGATAGATCTCATCGAGGGAGAGTGCAGTGCAAAGGAATCATAACTCTTGCTCGCTTAACTTTTGAGTTATTGCCCTTTGTTGTTTTTCATACTTGAATTTTGTCCGGAGCATATCTCCAAAACTATACTACCTAGGGTTATGAAATTTCATGGGTTGATAGATCTCATCGAGGGGGAGTGCAGTGCACAAGAATCATAACTCTTGCTTGTTTAATTTTTGAGTTATTGCCCTTTGTTGTTTTTCATACTTTAATTTTGTCCGGTGCATATCTCCAAAACCATACTACCTAGGGTTATGAAATTTCATGGGTGGATAGATCTCATTGAGGGGGAGTGCAGTGCACAGGAATCATAACTCTTGCTTGCTTAATTTTTGAGTTTTTGCCCTTTGTTGTTTTTCATACTTGAATTTTGTCCGGAGCATATCTCCAAAACTATACTAGCTAGGGTTATGAAATTTTATGGGTGGATAGATCTCATCGAGGGAGAGTGCAGTGCACAAGAATCATAACTCTTGCTCGCTTAATTTTTGAGTTATTGCCCTTTGCCGTTTTTTATACTTGAATTTTGTCCGCTGAATATCTCCAGAACTATACTAGCTAGGGTTATGAAATTTCATGGCTGGATAGATCTCACCGAGGGGGAGTGCAGTGCACAGGAATCATAACTCTTGCTTGCTTAATTTTTGAGTTATTGCCCTTTGTTGTTTTTCATACTTGATTTTTGTCCGGAGCATATCTCCAAAACTATACTAGCTAGGGTTATGAAATTTCTTGGGTGGATAGATCTCATTGAGGGGGGGTGCAGTGCACAGGAATCACAACTCTTGCTTGCTTAATTTTTGAGTTTTTGCCCTTTGTTGTTTTTCATACTTGAATTTTGTCCGGTGCATGCCCCAGCTTTACAACTTGGGGTAAGACGGGCGTATCTTGCGACAATTTGCCGCTCTTGTTCCACAATGTTTTCTACCCTTCCCAATACAAATTTCCAATTTTCAGTCACTTTTATTTCGTCGTCTGCAAATGTTTTCAATTTGGACCAGTCTTAAAATTTCATCATTCGGTAAAAAGTTACCAAAGCTTATCATTGGAACCATATGCAAGTCTTTACCAAGCAGTCCTTGATTTTATAACAACCTTGTGGACCACTTTTGAAAACATTGTGGAAAAAGAGAAAATACTGTTTCCCAGCATTTCCTCCACTTTTACACGCCAGAAGTGTTGTAGTATGTTAAGGCCCTGGTCGTCCGTCCACCTGCCGTCAGTCTGTCTGTCCATCTGTTAGCAATTTCTTGTGTGCACAACACTGACAGTTTCCATCGGAATAAGTATACAAAGTTACCACAATGAATCTGTATGATTTGTAGTTTATGGATCTTTTTAGGTGTTCAAGATTTTAACTCTCTACGGTACGACAATATTTTAGGCTTGTCCAAATCGAAAGCATTTGCAGACGACAAAATAAAAGTGACTGAAAAATTTGAAATTCGTTTTGTGAAGGGTAGAAAACATTGGGAAAAGGAGAGAATGCTGGTTACCAGCATTTTCTCCTTTTCCCACAATGTTTTCTGATGGCTTTTTCCTCCGGGTCTTCAAAAGACTGCAAAGCTCTTGTTCCGCAATGATTTCTGATCGTCAGGAAGTTTGTCAATCATTTGAGCCAAATTGAAAATCTGCAAATGTTTTCAATTCTGACTAGTCTAAAATTATCATTGTTAGGTAAAAGAATGAATATGTAAGTGAATTATTTCTTAGGGTTTGGTCGTGAATTCTCTTGTCACTTAGTAAGGAACTCACGCTTTTTTTACATCCATAATAATTGAATTAAGGGGAGAAAATAAGAACAAAGACTAATTATAACTTTAGAAGAACTACAAGAGAAGTAATAATTTCCAGTTTTTATTACCAGCATTTTCTCTCTTTTCCTCATTGTTCAACTCTTTTAACAAATAGCGAAATTTTGAACTGGACAAAATTCAAAGCATCTGCAGATGAAAAAAATTAAATTTTTGTAGAATGCTGATTTTCTCTGTCTAGTAGGATAGAAAACATTTTAGGATAAGAAGAAAAATGCTGGTGACCAGCATTTTCTCTTTTTCCCACAATGCTTTCAAAATCTTTCTTCTTTAGAGTCATTAAAACTCAGACTTGTGTGGGAGAGTTTTAAGCACTATACAAAGCAATCCGGGATTTTCACTACCGTTCTAAAAACATTACAGGGGGAAAAAGAGAAAAATGGTGGTAACCAGTATTTACTACTTTTTCCACAATGTTTTCTACCGTATCAAAGCAACACAGTGTCAGCCAAACCACCTTGAAACTGTTGTCTGCAAATGCTTTCAATTTAGACGAGGCTAACTTTTTGTCATCTGGTAAAGCATTAAGCACCACACTAAGCTATCCTATGTTTAACACTGTACCAGAGGACAAAATTTTAGTCTTGTCCAAATTGAAAGCATTTGCAGACGACAATTTGAATGTGACTCAAATAATGAAATTTGATCTTGACAGTGTTGAAAACAGTGTGGGAAAAGGAGAAAATGCTGGTTACCAGCATTTTCTCCCTTTTGCAGAATGTTTTCAAAAGGCTTCTCTCGCAGGGTCGTAAAAAGTAAGGATTGTGTGGTAAAGAGCTAAGAAATTCATTTTATTTATTCTGTAATGAAAGACTTACTGATTAATAAAAGAGCGCCAAAGAAACACAAAACAAGCTGGATTAGCAATCACATTGTATATAGGCTGATCACAGTGCTACTCCAATCTCTGAAGGTCAATGGACTACGGCTGTAACATGAAGGTCATTCCAGGTCAAACCTAGTTCTAGACTGGCATGTTTTGATGAGCATGCAAGATAATGCATTTGCCTGTCACTTCCAGTCAATCAGCCAGAATCCTGGAATTGACCCATCGACCTCTCTGGTATAAACCCTTTCTTAAATACAGGATTAGATCTATCTATCTGCAAAAAGAAGGCTTTACAAAACATCATAGGAAAAGGAGAAAATGAACATACCCTGCAAATGCATTAACTCCTTTTCCCAGGTTTTTTTGTTTTGTTTCCATTTCAGAGATAGATATCATCTTTTAATCCTTTACCAAATGACAAAATTTTAGACCGGTCCAAATTGAAAGCATTTGCAGCTGACAAAATGTAACTGAAAAATTGAAATTTACATTGGGAACGGTAGAAAACATTGTGGGAAAAGGAGAAAATGCTGGTTACCAGCATTTTCTCCTTTTCTCACAATGTTTTCAAAAGGCTTCTTTCTCAAGGGCTTCAAAACTCGGGACTGTGTGGTAAAGGTTTAAACAAGACTTAATAATACACATATGTTGGTCTGTATGTTGGTCGAGAAAGAGAAATGTCTTCAAATTGGTTGGGTGTAGAGCTTTGTACAGTCAGTATAGGGATAATTCAGCATCGATATGGCTTCCAATGCTCTAATTCAGGAGACCAAAACATCAATAAACAAAATTTTACCTGATCAGATCCAATTTGTGATAGAGTGGTTTGACAGACTCACGGTTTTGTCTGAGCGTCTAACTCTTTACCACACGATCCGGGATGTTAACAATGCTAAAAAAGAAGCATTTTGAAAACATTTTGGATCAAGGAGGAAATGTTGAAAACCAACATATTCTCCTTTTCCCACAATGTTTTCTACCATGTCTTAAAGAAATTTGCATGTTTGAGTCCTATTTATTTTGTTGTCTGCAACTGCTGTCAATTTGGACTAGTCTGATATTTTGTCATTTTATAAAGAGTTAACCCTTCACAGAACAGTTCCCTATTTTAACAATTGTGAAGAAGAAGAGCTATCGAAAGGGTAAAAAACATTGTGTGAAAAACATTAAATGATGGTAGTCAGCTTTTTTCCCTTAAAAATAAGAAAGACAAAAAAAAATGTTTTATCCTTGACTCAACAACCTTTGTTTTTCTGTTACAGGAAGATGGTTTTTGAAAAACACTGTGGTAAAGAGAGTTCTGGTGACCAAATTGAGCCATATATTAAATGTTGCCTCCAAATGCATCCATTATGGACATGACTAGAATTTCGTCATCTAGTGAAGACTGCAAATTGTTAGACTGGACCAAATTCAAAGCATCTGCAGACAACAAATTTAATCTTGGTAATGTGATGATTTCTGACTTTGATGTGGTAGAAAATATTGTGGGAAAAGGAGAAAATGCTGGTTACCAGCATTTTCTCCTTTTCCCACAATATTTTCTAAAGGCTTCTTTCTCAGGGTCATTGAAAGTCGGGATTGTATAGTGAATAGTTAATGACAAAATCAATTTAGCTAAAGTGATGATTATGGGAGGGAGAGAGAGAGGGAGAGGGAGAGAAAATGTTGTTTACCAGCATTTTCTCCTTTTCATACAATTTTTTTTGGAAGCTTTTTACTGAAGGGTTGCTAAAACTTTTGATTATGTCCACCCTGTACCAAACAGTCCTTTGTATTTATGACCCAGGGGTTGTATGAAAACATTGCGGGCAAAAGCAGAAAATAAGAAAATATACAATTTATTTTCTCCTTCTCCAACACAGTTTTCTACTCTTTCAAAGACAAATCTGATTTTTTGAGCGGTATTTTCTTTACTTTTTTTTCTGCAAATGTTTTCAATCTAGACAAGTGTAGGTAAAACTTTGTCATCTGGTGAAGAAGTAACCCTTTGATCGGAGTTTTTATAACCCTGAGAAAAAAAAAATTTGTAGAACTTTCAAGAACTTTCTAGAAATTTGTGGAAAATGAAGAAAATGTTGTTAACCAGCATTTTCTTCTTTATCCACAATTTTGTCTACCCTTTCAAAGAGGGACTCATCTTTAGAGCAATGTTAAAATTTGTCATGTGTATATAATTTCAGTTTGGACCTATCGAAAAAAGTTTGTCTTCTGGTAAAAGGTTCAAGTAAAACAGACCTGGGAAATACAAGATCTCAGGCTTTTTATAAACAAACAAAACAGGGGAAATGAAAATGAAAAAATTTCCCATTTGTTTTGCCCATGGAAATTACTCTTTCATTACCATAGTTCTTTACAAAACAATCCAGATTTATAATAAGTACCATTACCTGTTACCACACAATCCCGTTTTAACAGTTTTAACAACCCTTAGAAGTAGACCATTTGCAATTATTGTGGGAAAAGGAGGAAATGCTCGAAACTAGGATTTTCTCCTTTTTCCACAATGTTTCGTAGACTGATTTAAGTCCCGACAAATTTTGTCGTCTGCATGTTCACCCCAATTGTTTTGCTGAGCTGATTCTTGAGTGTATAGTGATGAGTCCATTCAGGATTTTGAGAATGTTATGTCCGTTCAGATTTTAAGTATGTTAAGTTTAGTGAACTAGCATCTATAATAGCAACTCAACTTTCGTCGGAGACTTAGTCGGTTAGTGGATTTCAGCTAAATGACATATGTTTTTTCGTGAAACACAGGCCTTGAGTTTCACCAGCAGTCCAGCACTAGATTAGGTGGGCTTGGGCTTAGAAGTGTCTTGCCTAAGCATACTTTCACAAAATACCCATTGCTTGATTAAGTCTTTACCAAACGACAAAATTTTAGACCAGTCCAAATTGTAAGCATTTGCAGACGACAAAATAAATGTGAATCAAAAATTGAATTCTAATTGTGGAAGGGTAAAAAATATTGTGGGAAAAGGAGTAAATGCCGGTTACCACAATGTTTTCAGAAGCTTTCCTTCTCAGGGTCGTTAAAAGTCGGGATTATGTAGTAAAGAGTTAATTTCTACATACGTAATTTTAGACTAGTCCAAATTGGAAGCATTTGCAGATGACAAATTTAAGGAGACTCAAAAATTGAAATTTATTTGGGAAGGGTAGAAAACATTGTGGGAAAAGGAGAAAATGCTGGTTACCAGCATTTTCTCCTTTTCCCACAATGTTTTTAAAAGCTTTCTTTCTCACGGTAGTGAAAACCCAGGATTGTTTGGTAAAGGGTTAACCCATTACCAAATGGCAATATTTTAGACTGGTCCAAATTGAAAGCATTTGCAGACGACAAAAGAAAAGTGACTGAAAATTTGAAATTTGTTTAGTGAAGGGTAGAAAACATTGTGGGAAAAGGAGGAAATGCTGGTTACCAGCATTTTCTCCTTTTCCCACAATGTTTTCTAAAGGCTTCTTTCTAGGGGGCGTCAAAAGTAGGGATGGTGTGGTAATGGGTTAAGCCAGGCAAGAGCAAGCCTTTTTAAGGTGCTTAAAAACTTGTTCAATAATGGCTATATATTCCCAGCAGTGCACACTTCTCTTTTCACGGAAAAAGAGTAGGGGAAAAAAAATGAAAGTTTTATCAGACACAGAATATGAAGATTCTCAGATAGCAGACTGAAAATTGAGACCTCAGATCTTCCTAGAAGTTGCATCTTCAAAGAAAAAACAACAAAACTTTATCCTGAAATAATGTCTCTGTTTTTTGAAGTGAATAATGATGAAAAATATTTGCCTCAAAGTTTTTAGAAGGCTTTTAGAAGTGGATAATGATGAAAAATATTTGTCTCAAAGTTTTTAGAAGGCTTTTAGGTGCTTTTCTGAAACTTGGATTAACTCTTGAAGTACATTTCACAACCATAGTTGCCTTTGTGACTTGTGTAGATAAAGATCAAACTGCACAAAACATGCAGTCTGATCTTTGATCTACACTGCCCACTTCCACAAAACTCTAGAGAGAAAAACTGAAATGTTGGTGCATTTATTTGAGTCTTTAAATTTTATGTTATTGGTTGTTTGGCACTCCAAGTGTTGATCTAGAAAGCACTTTTTGACGTTAGCCATACTTTTAGGTCTTTTTACCAAAAAATGTCACTTAGAAATTTGATGAATGAGACTTTTAAATTTTATGTTATGGGTTATTTGGCACTCCAAGTGTTTAATCCAGAAAGCACTTCTTCATTAACCATGATTTAACTCATTACCAAATGACAATATTTTAGGCTTGTCCAAAAAGCATTTGCAGACGACATAATAAAAGTGACTGAAAATTTGAAATTTGTTTTGTGAAGGGAAGAAAACATTGTGGGAAAAGGAGAAAATGCTGGTGTTACCAGCATTTTCTCCTTTTCCCGCAATGTTTTCTAAAAGCTTCTTTCTCAGGGTCGTCAAAAGAAGGGATTGTGTGGTAATGGGTTAGGTCTTTTACCAAAAAATCCAAGTAATGTCGAGGACAATTTGTAATTAGAACAAGTAGGTACCTACGGACAGTGAGTACCCAGACCATCATGCCTCCAGGGAATAAATACAACTCATTCTTAACTCTGTACCAAACGATAAATTTTTGACTGAACCAAATTCAAAGCATCTGTAGGTCAACAAATTAAATTTTTTGTAATATGATGATTTCTGACTTTGATAGGGTAGAAAATATTTAGGAAAAAGGAGCAAATGCCAGCATTTTCTCCTCTGCCCACAATGTTTTCTTCAAAGCTTCTATCTCAGGGTGGTTAAAAGTCGGGATTGTGTGGAAAAGAATTAAGGACAACTCTTTCCTTAGACAACTATTAATTCTTTACCAAACTACAACATCCTGGACTAGAGAAGGAGAAAATGCTGGTTGCTAGGATTTTTAAGCTTTTTCCACAACGTTTTCAAGCCAAGCCCTGGTGGCGCAGTCGGTAGCATACAAGTCCTAAGAAAAAGGGTGGGGGGAGGGGCTCGGCTCGGCCGATTATTCTCCGAGGATTGATGGTGGTCATTGCAATAGGATTCATTCCTTTCTCCCTGCTGATCATTGTTCTGACGATGGTTATGTGGGAAAGCAGTCAGTGGCTGGGAAAGAGTATTGTGTGGAGTACTGTTACAAGAAACGCCAGAAAAGCATGGATAGGTGCACTGGCCACCTAGATGTAAGTAAAAAAATGTTCAGAATGGCGGACAACAATATACAATAATTCATTCAACAATGTGTAGGTCCCCGGGTTTGTGAAAACCTGAGAGTGTTTGGTTAACCCATTACCAGACGACAAAATTGAAGCCTTGTTCAAACTGAAAGCATTTGCAGACGACAATTTAGATGTGATTCAAATAATGGAATTTGACCTTGATAGGGTGAAAAACATTGTGGGAAAAGGAGAAAATGCTGGTTGCCAGCATTTTCTCCCTTTCCCACAATGTTTTCTAAAGGTTCCTTCCTCAATGGTTTTAAAAGGCGTCATTGAGTGGTAATGGGTTAAGGGTTAAGTTGATTGATCTTGATAGCAGACATTCTTAGATATCCTGCAGACTGGTTCTGTGGTTTCATTAGATTAATCTGAGTGTCAGATGGGTAAGGACAATTAGTCTAGACCCAGTCTGTCTTTTCAAGCAATGATGGACAGTAATTAGGAGCATAAAAGATCTTGTTTATTAGATTTAGTCATGGATAGACTTTGGTACCTCAGTAAATTGAATGATCTCACCAAAGATATTATATCAAAATTTTATCTCAGCTGATTTAGAAGAAAATGAAGGTATTTCTTGTAATAGCAATTTCATAGTCTGCAGTGTCATCATGTCAAACTTGAACATTGTCTCGTGTTTCTGTTATTACAGATTTTGTGTCATACATTGGCTAGTTAGTAATGAATCAAAAGGAGAATCCGTATAAAAGGGCAAGTAACTCTCCAAGTTTTTTGATAAAGTTAAGCCCCCTTTTGCAATAAAAGATTTTTACAGAAAAAAAAAAAGAACAACAGCTGAGCATCAGCATGCAATGCTTTTGTTGATCACATAATTTTTACTCTTCATTTCCTACTTTTGTCTCCTCTGCAACCAGTGGTTCATCATGACCCTAAGGAAGAAGCCCTTTGAAAACATTGTCGAAAAAAGAAAAAATGCAGGTTACCAGCATTTTTTTCTTTTCAGCATTTTTTCCCTGCCCTGACAGAGAGCTTAAGTTAATTTGTACCACATTTTAAATTTTGTCTGCAGATGTTTTCAATTTGGAATGGTCCGAAATTTGTCATTTCCGAAAGGATTGGTATAATCTAGGTCACTGTTACAGTTATCAGAGTTCCAGACAAGAGGGAGTGATGGAATTATAAATCCATTTTTTCTCGATAAGACAATTCTAATGAGTACCCACAACATAGGATTTAGTGGACAATAATTAACATTTTCAACTTGAAAACAAAACCACTCCCTCTATCTGGAGCTCTGAGTTATGATTCCAGGCTTGGCCAAGTTCTCATGGAGGATTGAATTTTGTTATGTATGTATTAATTAAATATACCCCTATCTCTAAATATTATCAAACCCGTGCTTAATTCATATCTGTTTTGATGAGTAGGCTATAAAGTTTATTAGAGCTGTGAAAGTGCATGATACTCTAAAACCTGTCCAAATTAGAAGCATTTGCAGACAACAAAACAGAATGCTGCACAAATTAGAAATTTTTCCTTTAAAAGGGCTTTTTGAAAACATTCTGGGAATAGAAAAATTTTGGAATATAAGTACTTTTCCCTGGAGTCAAAAACCCTTTGCCAAACGAAAAAATTTTAGACTGGTCCAAATTGAAGGCCTTTGCAGACGACAAAATCAATGAGACTCAAAAAGTAAATTTCCGGGGGGGGGGGGGTAAAAATCATTGTGGGAAAAGGAGAAAATGGTGGTTACCTGTATTTTCTCCTTTTCCCACATTGTTTTCAGAAGGCTTCTTTCTTAGAGCCACAAAAACCCCATCTTTGCAAGCCAAGGCCGACGATTCACTACACTGCTCTACCCTTGGCGGATCGTGCTTGATTTTTACGTTCACCCGATACGCTTTTTCATTGGATGCAGCCAGCTCTAGCTGCAACGAATGAGATTGCTTGTAGCATTTCATCTTTGATAAAAATAGAACAAGGTCTCTACCTTTCAAATAGAAGGTAAAACATGGAAACCCACGTGGATATCTGCTTATCGCTTCATGTGTATTCGTAAGCGGTTTGTAAAACTATAATTATTTCATTTGCTTTTAGAAATATGATGTAAAGGGGGGTAATAACCAGCATCCAATGGAGGGCGCATGGTAGGAATCTCAAAATTGGGCTCAATCAGCCAAGGTAAGATCCACGTAGTGATCGTAAACTTGGCTCGCGAAGATGCAAAAACCCAGTAAAAAACTAAAACTAAGTACTGAGTATTCAGGTATGGCAAATTTAAACTCTTTACCAAAAGACAAAATTTTTAACCAGTCCAAATTGAAAGTTCATTTGTAGACAACAAAATTAACATGACTTAAAAATTGAAATTTGTTCTGGGAGGGTGAAAACATTTTCGGAAAAGGAGAAAATACTGGTCACCAGCATTTTGTCCTTTTCCCAAGATGTTTTCAAAAGGCTTCTTTTTTAGGGTCATGAAAACCAGGGATTGTTTGGGAAAGGGTCAATGTCACAATATCTGGCAAAAGATCCAACTGCATGCTCTGTAAAGACTGATCTTGATCTACACTATCCTTATAAGCAATTAATTCTCGCTTGTTTGACTTGTGAGACAATATGATAACAGATAGGAATAAATCTGTATTTAATGGAAAGAACATGTCACTCATCAGCTTTGATTAGACAAAACACCTGACAGGGTGGATTAACTGTCAGAATTTTATCATTATTCACCCTGTCTTTTCTTAATTCAGCACCAAATAACTTTTTTCATTTATAGGGTACAAATTTCGTGCTTCCTTGCTGATGTTTAACTCGTTACCAAACGACAAAATATTTTCTCCTTTTCCCACAATGTTTTCTAAAGGCTTCTTTCTCGGGGGCATCAAAAGTAGGGATTGTGCGGTAATGGGTTAACTCTTTACCAAACGACAAAATTTTGGACTTGTCTAAAATGAAGGTATTTGCAGATGACAAAATAAAAATGACTGAAAATTTGAATTTCGTTTTGTGAAGGGTAGAAAACATTGTGGAAAAAGGATAAAATGCTTGTAACCAGCATTTTCTCCTTTTCTCATAATGTTTTCCAAAGGCTTCTTTCTCAAGGTCATCAGAATAGGGATTATGTTGTAATGGGTTAAAACACTGTGGGTAAGGGAGAAGTATGAACAGAAATTGTTTGTGGCAAGCAATGATTGCTCCTTTTCCAAAAATTACTTATTGCAGGGTTTTTAATTAACCCTTTACTACAATCCCAAGTTTTATGACCCGCAAAAAGAGAGAAAGATTGTGTTACTTTGATCGTAAGAAAACTCATGGCAATTAGGGAAAAAGAATGTAATTTAGAATGGTTCCAGCCCAGGGCCTATTTTAGATCTGAAGTTTCGTTCAAAGAATTACAAGAAGTAAATACTTGGTACAGGGAAGCTGAGCTTTAATTATGGTGTGGAATGTTTGGAAATCATCTTATCTGTAACTGTATTTCATGATTATAATTTTTTCACCTAATATAATGTTATATGGGATAAAATATCTCAAATTACAGGTTTTATGATAAAATTTGATAAGATAATTTTTCAAATTAAAGTCAAGAACATTGCAAAAAAGTGTATTTAGTTGGCACCTATATTTTGAAAATGCTTACAGTATTTGACAGATGCAGGTGGCTTGACGAAGAGTATATTGTTTGTTTACTTCAAAAACCTTGTAACTACCGCTTGAAACAAGCTGTAGTTACGAGGTTTTTGAAGTAAAGCAACAATATGTCGGAAACAGCTTTAACTTTTGTATTTTATATGCTGTGAAAAAATCATGTGCTGTGAGGGCAACTCATTTGATCCTTGAACCACTAAATAAATTAGCCAGACTTAGTCAAAAGGAGGCTTGATGCATGTGTAAAAAGTAGCAACGGGGATTAGTCTGCACAGACTAATGTACTGATTGATGCAGGACTGCCTTTTCAGAGCTCCAGATAAGAGGGAGTGATGGTATCTTAAATTCATTATTTCCCATTGAAATCCAATGTTGTGGGTATTCATTAGAATCGTTTCGGTGAGACGATTCTAATGAGTACCCGCAACATAGGGTCTAGCAGATAAGATAATTTGTAATATTTTCAATTTTGAAGTCAAGTTCACTCTCCTCATCTGGAGCTCAGCCTCGTGGTCAAATATTGTACTAAGGAAAAGCTATTTTATTCTTACATTTGCATGCAGTCTAGACATAGAAAAGATCGGATTTACATTATTGATTGGCTCGAACCTCCAGGAGTGGATTTTCTGGAATTTTTTCCACTTAGCTGTCTGAATTCACTATTCCGATTGCGTATTACAGCAGTTAAAGCTTGATTGCTATCATGTAAATCATCTTGTAAGAGGACAATTTTGGAACTTCATAGTGATGTTTTAGCCGCAGTACACGAATCATTAACATATTTTTATCCAAGATTTTTTTTGTGTGTGTTTTACGGACAGACTTACAAATATTGCTGTAAGAGGAAAAATACCTCATTTTAAGTATCTCTTATTGCCTTAACATTTAAAAAAGCAGTTCCCTGCCATGAATAAACTGTCATCTGCAAATTTTAATGTATTACATGATATTCTTAGACTGCAATATTACCGTAACTCTTTAACCCTTTCCCAAACGTCAAATTTTGGACTCATCCAAACAGAAAGAGTTTGCAGACGACAATTTTAGATTTTGAGAAAATGGCAGAAAGTTCTTAAAAAGGGTAGAAAACACTGTGGGAAAAGGAGAAATTGCTCGTTATGAGCAATTTCTCCTTTTCCCACAGTGTTTTCAAAAGACTTCTACTGCAGACATGTAAAAACCAGGGCTTGTTTGGGAAAGGGTTAACTCTTTACTATACAATCCCGACTTTTAATGACCCTGAGAAAGAAAACTTGTGGAAACATTACAGGAAAAGGACAAAATGCTGAGTGTGATGGGGGCATTACAGGGAATACCTTTGACTTTGCACTGTGATGATCTCTTAACTCTTTAACAAACAACAAAATTTTGGACTAGTCCAAGTTGCAAGCATTAATGCAGAAGACAAAATAAATTTGAATCAAAAATTAAATTTTGAATTTGAAAGGGGAGAAAATATTGTGGGTAAGTTAGAAAATGCAGTTTACCAGCATTTTTCCTGTTTCCACAATGCTTTCAAAAGGCTTCTTTCTCTGGGTCATTAAAAGTTGGGATTGTGTGGTAAAGAATGAAGCCAACATGATTGTAATTACAAATCTATAATACCCCTCTTTTTTTTTCTTCTCTAAAAACTGACTGAATCAGGAGGTAGACTGGTACTTGAGCCCACAGAAAAATGACCATTAGCGAAAAGTTTTGGCCCAGTTCAGCCTGCGTGGACTACCCAGGCTGACCCGTGTTGATACTTTTTCATGGATGAATTAAACGTTTTCACAGAGCGTGACTATTTTTTCTGGTGGAATTTTTTATATTCCTTTTCATAAGTAAATGAACCTTATAAATGGGATAATGAAAGAGGGATAATATCAGTAATAAAAGCAAAGCTGGTTCTTTTGTAAAAGACAGCTGTGACCAAATTTGGTGCAAGAATAATGATCAACCCTTTGCCTTATGATTCCACATTTCTACATTTTTATTCCCTTTGTCAAACAGACTTGAGGTTAACTCTTTACCAAACGACAAAATTTTAGACTGGTCCAAATTAAAAGCCCTTCAAGACAAAAAAATTAATGTAACTCGAAATTTGAAATTTGTTTCCAGAAGGAGCATTTTCTCCTTTTCCCACAATGTTTTCAAAAGACTTCTATCTGAGGGTCGTAAATTCAGGGATTGTTTGGTAAAGGGTTAAACAAAATGGGGAAAGAAGTCCTTGAAAATCATGATAGGTAAAGAAAAAAGTGCTGGTAACCAGCATGTTGTCCTTTTCCCACAGTGTGTTCTACCTAGTCAAGATATCTTTTGAAACACATTTGGATTGTCGACTGTAACTTCCTTTGTCGCATGATGAAGAGTCTGCGGGAAGGGTTACCAGTGTTTGCTCCTTTTCCTACAATGTATTCAAAACCTTTCTGTGTCGGGGTTGTTTAAATTTGAAATTGTATGGCAGAGGGCTAAGTCTTGAATAACAAGTATGTTAAGTCTTTCCCATTATCGACAAAATTTTGGACTAGTCCAAATTGAAATCATTTGCAGACGACGACATAAATGTGAATCAAAAATTGAATTTTGAATTGGAAAAGGTAGAAAACAATTAAAACATTGTAGGAAAAGGAAAAACTGCTGGTTACCAGCAATTGCTTCTTTTCCTACAATGTTTTCAAAAGCTTTCTTTCTCAGGGTCATTAAAAGTCGTGATTGTTTGGTAAAAAGTTAATGGTTGTTTAGTAAAAAGTTAATGGGTTAATGCCTGGACGAAGGAATTTCAGATGTAGCTATAAATACCATGCTGACAGCTTTTTTTCTGAACATTTTACCAACAATCTCATGCTTAAACTTTACCCAGGGCAAAAAAGGCTAGGAAGACATTGTAGAAAATAGAGGTAATGCTGGTAACAAGCATTTTCTCTATTCCCCAAAATGTTTCCAATCTTTCCTTATACACCAATCCCATCCCGCAAGTCATGATTAATGTGTCGTCTGGAAATACTTGCAGTTTTGACTTTCATCAAATTTTGTCACCGAGGATAAGGGTCTGGGAGAAAAAAAGCTTTTCTTTCCAGCGATTTTGTAATAGAAGCTCACGGGGCTGGTGAACTGGCTTCGGTGTTACAATGAACATCTGATTTGCATAGGAATGTGATAATTATTTGTAGTGACTTTTCTGGAATGCGAAATGCCTGTTGGTCTAACGTTTTTGTGTGACCAAGCTTCAACAACCATTACAAAAGGCATGATGGGCAGTCATGTGACTTGCTGCAATTCCTTGTAATTCCTTACCCTATCAAAGTAACATGGCTTCATTGAAATTGTTGTCACTCTACGAATGCTTTGAATTTGGACAAGCCTAACATTTTGTCATTTGGTAAAGGGTTTGCTGAACGATCCCTGGTTTTTACGGGTCTGGAATAGTAGCCTTTTGAAAACATTGTGGGAAAAGGAGAAAATACTGGTAACCAGCATTTTTTCCTTTGCCCACAATGTTTTTCTACCTTATCATAGACAGAAATCATCTTTTCAGCAAGAGTTGAATTGTTGTCTGCGAATGCTTTCAATTTGGTATCGTCCAAAAGTTTGTCATTTGGGAAAAGGTTAAGGGTGTAGCTATCAACCAGTTTTCAGACTTGTTGGTGTGAATATAGCAAAAGATAATGACTTACAACTTCTCTAATTTGTAGTTCAACTCTGTGGAGAATTGTTTTAGAATATTCTTAGCCCTTCGGTTATGGCATGTTTGATGAACTCACAACCAGAAAACGAATTTTAGACTCTCGGAAATTGAGAGCATTTGCAGATGACAAATTTACAGGATTTGTTATTAGCATTTTCCAGCATTTACCACAATGTTTTCAGATGCATTTTGCCTTGAGGGCTTTAAAACTCACTTGTGACATTCAGTAGATCTTAATAACATCAGCTTGTTCATCGAGATTGAATTGAAGATTTTTTTTACGCCCATTTGCTAAATGTTTTTATGAGGAGATCAATGATGACTCATAGTGAAAGTAACTTTCTTAACCCTTTCCCAAACAATCCCTGGTTTTTACGACCCTGAAGATAGAAGCCTTTTGAAAACATTGTGGGAAAAGGAGAAAATGCTGGTAACCAGCATTTTCTCCTTTTCCCACAGTGTTTCCTACCCTTCCCAGAACAAATTTCAATTTTTCAGTCACCTTGTTGTCTGCAAATGCTTTCAATTTGGACCAGTCTAAATTTTTCTCGTGTGGTAACTTTCTTAATATCCTGTAATGCAACACCCTTTTCCACGCTTAGGTAACAGAATTCTGAAAAAGATTGTAAAGAAATGAAATAAAAAATGCTGCTTACCAGTATTTTTGCCCCTTTCATGAAAAATATTGTGAAGAAATTAAATAAAAAATGCTGGATACCAGTGTTTTTGCCCCTTTCACACAATACTTTTTACCTTTCAATTTCCCTCATTTGAGTCACATTTAACCCATTACCACACAATCCCTACTTTTGACGACCCTGAGAAAGAAGCTTTTAGAAAAGATTATGGGAAAAGGAGAAAATGCTGGTAACCAGCATTTACTCTTTTTCCCACAATGTTTTCTACCCTTCACAAAACAAATTTCCACTTTTCAGTGACTTATTTTGTCGTCTGCAAATGCTTTCAATTTGGGCAAGTCCAAAATTTTGTCGTCTGGTAATGAGTTAAAAGAGCTAAGTTGCAACAATGCTGGATGTTGCTGTCGGTGGTAAACAATCAATACTCTGTTCTGTCAGCCATGAATATTGTTTAATTCAGCGTAAAATTTTATATACTTTTAATGAAATGTCACAGCATAATATAAATTGCCCATTGAAAGTGACATATTATTACGCCTCTGCAATTTTGAAAATTTATGAAGACTCATGTACAAACAACCCCTTCTTTGTAGGGTTAATACTTTCACTGCATTCCAGAGTTTTAACCCTGTACCACACAATCCTGAGTTTTGATAACCCTGAGGAGAGACCTTTTGAAAACATTGCAGGTAAAGGAGAAAATGCTGGTCACCAGCATTTTTTCTTTTTCCTACAATGTTTTCTACCTAATCAGAGACAGAATTAATAGTTTCAGCGACATTTAAGTTGTCATTCTGCAAATACTTTGAATTAAGTTGGGTCTTAAATTCTTTTGTGTGGTAAAGAGTTGACAACCATGAGATAGAAGCCTTGGAAAATGTAGAAAAAGGATAAAATGTTTGTAATTGGCATTTTCTCAAATTTACATGATGTTTTCTACCCTTTCAAAGACCAATTAACCCATTACCACACAATCCCTACTTTTGACGACCCTGAAAAAGAAGCCTTTAGAAAACATTGTGGGAAAAGGAGAAAATGCTGGTAACCAGCATTTTCTCCTTTTCCCACAATGTTTTCTACTCTTTCCAGAACAAATTTCAATTTTTCAATCACCTTTATTTTGTCGTCTGCAAATGCTTTCAATTTGAATCAGTCTAAAATTTTGCCATGTGGTAAAGAGTTAACAAAGTTAAACTCTTTACCAAACGAAAAAATTTTAGACTGGTGCATATTTAGAGCATTATGCAGACGACAAATGTGTCTGAAAATTTGAAATTTGTTTAAGGAATGGAAGAAAGCATTGTTGGAAAAAGGGAAATGCTGGTTACCAGCATTTTCTCCTTTGCCTACAATGGTTTCTAATGGCTTCTTTCACAGGGTTGTAAAAACTTGGGATTGTGTGGTAAAGGGTTAAAGCTTTTTGTAATTTAACTCTTTACCACATAATCCTGTCTTTTAACGACCCTGAAACAGGAGCCTTTTGAAAACATTGTGGGAAAAGGAGAAAATGCTGATAACCAGCATTTTCTCCTTTTCCCACAATTTTTTCTACCCTTCCCAAACCAAATTTCATATTTTTAGACACATTTATTTTGTCGTCTACATAATGCTCTCAATATGCACCAGTCTAGAATTTTGTTGTTTGGTAAAGAGTTGAAGTATTCACAGACAACAATTTAAGGTGGATTTGTAGATTACCAGCATTTGTAGATTACCAGCATTTGTACATTACCAGCATTTTCTCCTATTTTCATAATGTTATCATAGGCCACCTCAATCAGGGTTGGTTTTAAGCTCAGTATTTTATGATTAAGGGTTACTCATATGTCATGTAATATTTATTTATGTTGTATTTTCTGTTTACAGGGTAAATGTCAAAGAAAAGAACCGCCCTGTAAATATCTTCACCCTCCACAACATTTACGAGAACAGCTGTTACAGAATGGCAGAAATAATTTGATATTGCGCAACCTACAAGTACAGGCCGCTCAGCAGGCTGCACTTAACCAGTCCATAGTTTCCGGTGGTTTAATTCCAATTGTAAGTCTATAAAACAGTTTTGTATGTTTTGTAGTATAAGCTGAAACCATGATACAAGTATACAATAACCTATGGCATTTCTTACGAAGGAAGAGGTGTCAACTTCATTTGAGCCAATGCCCTGGGAAAAAAGGGGACTTAACTCATTACCAAACGACAAAATTTTAGGTTTGTCCAAATCGAAAGCAATCGCAGATGACAAAATGAAAGTGACTGAAAATTTGATATTTGTTATGTGAAGGGTAGAAAACATTGTGGGAAAAGGAGAAAATGCTGGTTACCAGCATTTTCTCCTTTTCCTACAATGTTTTCAAAAGCTTTCTTTCTCAGGGTCGTTAATAGTTCAGGATTGTGTGGTAAAGAGTTAAATGTATTTAGCTCCGTTTTGGCAGAGCATGGCTCATTTATTTAGTAGTGTCAGAGCTCCATATAAGAGGGAGTGACGGTTTTTCTAAATCCATTATTTCTCTTCGAAACCCTATGTTGTTGATACTCATTAGAATCGTCTCGATGAGACGATTCCAATGAGTACCTACAACATAGGGTTTAGTGAAGAATAATTAATATTTTCAATTTTAAAATCAAAATCACTCTCTCTATAGCTAGAGCTCTGAGTGTGTGACTTACGCTAATTTTAAAAGTCTTTCACCTGTTGAGAATGGAATGTTGTAAGAAACTGTTGCAAGTTCGAGCTTTATTTGAAAAAAAACAACAATGTTGCTTGTAACCACTTGATATCTAAACAGTATACTGTTTCACAAACATTGTGCAACATGGAGAATGATTTTTAAAAATGATCATACAGAAAATGATAACAAAGAACGAATAATTACATGCTTATTCAACACACAAGCAATGAAATAGAATATATTGATGCCTTCAAAATTTTCTTCTAACTTTTTACAGCTATGAAGATAAGATCCCTATAATCAAAATGTTGGAGCCCCATTTTTTCAAAATCAAAATATGATAACTGATGTGCAGAATTTAATTTACATAATAAATCTTTATCTAAAACTTAATGATGATGAATCAACCAGTTTGAAATGTTAAGACAGCAAGAGTTGCTTCCCTTCATAGATTGACATGTACCGGTACATATACATTACATTCACAGAGCTGAAAACTTCAAGTTGTTTTTTTTTAACAGGATAAGCAATCTGATCACTGATCTGTGTTGTTCCATTTTTTAGTTCAGATTTAATACAAAATTCTTCTTCTTTGTTTTTGAAGTGCATTTTCAGTCATAAAACTTTTTTCTTTGTTTTTGAACTGCATTTTCAGTCATAAAAATAAGTCGAGTACATAATTATGCAGCACTGATAAAGTTAAAATGGTCCCTTTATTCATTTACATGCATGCTTTAAAATTGTAAACAGGATGAGTGCTTATTCAATACAGTCTTGATTTGCAATTCTCTGCGGTAGAAATGTTTTGTGAAAAATTGGGAAGACACAAATTTAGAGCAGTTGGGATACAGAGTTGATTTTGTAGTAGGGCTTTGAGTATTTTGCAAGTAAAATTTGACATTGTTTGCTCTGTCTAGTGGAATAATAATGTTTTCTATTGATGTATGAGGAAATTTTACATTCTGCGATAAGGAAAAATGACAAGAGAGTTGATCATTTGTGATAAATCTGTCAATCAAGTCAAGTTACAATTTTGGCATTGCCAAGAATGCTTCAAATTTCCTTTAATTAGTCTCGATGGTCTGGAAATTCTCTGTATTTCTGCAGCAATCCCTTTCCCATATGTAGATTTTTGTTGTAGATTTGAGGCCTAGTCCATTTTACACAGAGGTCCGGTGGTACTCGGTTGTAACCAAACAACAAAATTCTTGACATGTCCGAAATTGAAAACATTTGCAGATGACAGGGTTTGATTTATTCCAAAGGATGTTGTCAGCCTTTGCAAGTGGATAGAAAAGTTGGAGGGTGAAAGAAGAGTATGTTGATTGCCAGCAATTTCCCCTATACCCAAAATGTTGTCAAAAACTCTGTTTGAAAGGGTCATGAAAAAGCAGGATAATGTAAAGGTCAAGGTATTGATCTTGTAATCTAGTGGTTGTGGGCTTGATCTTAGCTCATGCCACTGGTCAAGTGACAGTGCCATTAGGTAAAGCATTGAAGAGCCCCAGTGCCTGGCACTGACGAAACCCGAGAGGAAAAAGAACATGAATAACTGAGCTTATTGTTTGTTAAGATTATATAAATGACGAAAGTGGCAATGAAATAGTTCAAATAAACCGTGTCTCACATTCATGTACTATGTTAACTTTTAAATACTAGGGGCAGTGTCAGATTTTGTCTCAAAACTGGGACACACTTTTGGTTGAATTCTGTTTCTCAAATACTAAACATATATATTTGGTCATATTGTCTTACATAAATACTATACAATATTTGGTGAGATTTTGCCACATATATATTGGGCAGTTTGAGTTAGATGGTCAGGCATCAATATATTGGGCAGTTTGAGTTAGATGGTCAGGCATGAATACTGGACATTTTTGGTTAGACTTCCCAATGAATACAGGACAGATATGGATAGCAAGTCTGCCATAAAGAGGGCAGCTTGTTTCTCAGAAATAAAGGAAATTTGTGGTTAGATTGTCTCTCAGAAATATGGAACACTTGTGCCTAGATAATATCGGTTGTGGCTAGATCGTCTCTTGTTAAATTCAGGACAGTTTGGGTTGGATTATCTATGATAAATACAGGACAGTTTGTCTTTCATAAATACAGAAATTATGTGGGTAGATTGTCTCTCATAAATACAAGAAAGTTTGTATTAGATTGTCTCTCATAAATACAGGAAAGATGTGGCTAGATTGTCTCTCGTAAATACAATAAAGTTTGGATTAGATTGTCTTTTATAAATACAGGACAGAATCTGATGTGGCTAGATTGTTTCTCATAAATACAGGAGAGATGTTGCTAGATTGTCTCTCATAAATAAAAGAAAGTTTGGATTAGATTGTCTCTTATGAATACAAAACAGGTGTGGCTAGATTGTCTCTTACAAATACCGGACAGATGTGGCTAGATTGTCTCTTATAAATACAGGACAGATGTGGCTAGATTGTCTCTCATAAATAAATGACAGATGTGGCTAGATTGTCTATCATAAATACATGACAGATGAGGCTAGATTGTCTCTCAAAAATACACTACAGATTGTGCTAGATTGCCTCTTATAAATACATGACAGGTGTGGGTAGATTGTCTTTCATAAAAACAGGAAAGTTTGGATTAGATTGTCTCTCATAAATACAGGACAGATTAGCTATATTGTCTCTCATAAATACAAGAAAGATTGGATTAGATTGTCTCTTACAAGTACAGAACAGGTGTGGCTAGATTGTCTTTTATAAATACAGTACAGTTAGGATGAGATTGTCTCTCATAAATACAGGCTCTCATAAATACAGGACAGATTTTGCTAGATTTTTTTTTGTAAATACAGGACAGTTTTGACAAGGTTGTATGTCATAAATACAAGTACAGTACAGATGTGTCTCATAAATATAAGGCAGTAATGGCTAGATTGTCTTTTGTAAATACAGGATAGTTGGGATTTTAGATTATCCCTCATAAATATAGGACAGTGTTTCTCATAAATATAGGATAGATGTGGCCTTTTTTGTTAAGCATTGTTTGGATTAAATTGTTTTTTATAAATGCAAACTTTCTATTTTAAATTGTCCCATATAAATTTAGGACAGCTTGGGTAAACAGGACAGTTTTGTTCGGTAGATTCCCTCCCACAAATGCAGGACAATTGTGGCTAGATTGTAAGTTGTTGCTAGATTGTCTCATAAATATGGGACAGATGTGGCTAGATTGTCTCTCATAAATATGAGACAGATGTGACTAGATTGTTTCTCATAAATACAGGACAGATGTGGCTAGATTGTCTCTCATAAATACAGGACCAGATTAGGCTAGATTGTCCCTTATAAATACAGGACAGATGTGGCTAAATTGTCTCTCATAAATACAGGAAAGTTGTGGCTAGATTGTCCCTTACAAATACAGGACAGATGAGGCTAGATTGTCCCTTATAAATACAGGACAGATGTGACTGGATTGTCTCTAATAAATACAGGACAGATGTGGCTAGATTGTCACTCATAAATACAGGACAGATGTGGCTGGATTGTCTCTCATAAATACAGGACAGATGTGGCTAAATTGTCTCTCATAAATACAGGAAAGTTGTGGCTAGATTGTCTCTTACAAATACAGGACAGATTTGGCTGGATTGTCTCTCATAAATACAGGATAGTTTGGATTAGATCGTCTCTTATAAATATAGGACAGATGAGGCTAGATTTTCTCTCATAAGTACAGCATGGATGTGGTTAGATTTTTCTCTCATAAATGCAGGATAGTTTGGATTAGATTGTCTCTCAGAAATACAGGAGAGTAACTGCGGTGGCCAGATTGTCTCACATAAATACGGGAAAACTTGGATCAGATTGTTTCTGATAAATACAAGCAGTTTTGGTTAAAATTGTTGCCTATAAATCTGAGGCAGTTTGGGTTAGCATGCAGTTTTGCTTAGATTGAACCAAGCAAAATACAAGACAAGTTTGCTTAGATTGTCTCTCATAAATACTGAGCATTGTAGATACAAGGCTATTTCTCTTTACAAGATAAGACTACATTCTCAGCACCCATAAATAAGTACAAAGTAATACTGTATTTAAAAATAATCAGCATAGGTACTGCACATTCTTTGCACCCATAAATAAGTACAAAGTAATATTTAACCCATTACCACACAATCCCTACTTTTGACGCCCCTGAGAAAGGAGCCTTTTGAAAACACTATGGGAAAAGGAGAAAATGCTGGTAACCAGCATTTTCTCCTTTTCCCACAGTGTTTTCTACCCTTCCCAGAACAAATTTCAATTTTTCAGTCACCTTTATTTTATCATCTGCGAAAGCTTTCAGTGTGGACCAGTCCGAAATTTTCTCGTGTGGTAATGAGTTAAAAAAAATCAGCATAGCTTGTCTCCCATTAAGAAATAATGAACAAGGTTTAATCTTTACAAACTGAAAAAATTTCAAACTTGTCCAAATCTAATTTGTTTCTTGGAAGTGTTGAAAGATTGCCTGAAAAGCTTTTCCACAATGTTTTCAAAAGTGCTCTTCTTTTGGGATGATGAAACTTAACGTTCTCTGCATCATGATATTCATTTAACTTTTGCCAAATAATTTTTTATTTCATGTCAACTTCTTAGGAAAGAGTGACAATGAAGGATAAAGACTGAGGGTTCAAAATGTGCTTTCATTTGCAAAACTCAAGGGGAAATGTAAAAACTGTCTGAAGAATAAAGCAAACTATCATTAGTTTACATTGTATTTAGACCAATGTTGCGCTTAACTGATACATGGATCATTAAGTTAAAGCAATCTGTTTTAGTAATCATGAAAACACATTATAAACACATTATGTGGTACTTTATGACGCAATTTATCACACTGAAGTAGTTTTGTGCACAGAGAGAAAAAAAGTAGCACATTTGTTTGCACTTCATCTGTTACGGTTCCATGGCTTTACTGTAAGCCATCTCCTGCATCAGACACTGTATCTTTCTACCAGACGACAGTCATGATTTTAGACTTAATCCAAATTGAAAGCATTTGCAGATGACAATTTAAACTGGTCCAAAATGATGAGATTTGCTTTTGATAGAATAGAAAACATTGTGGGAAAAGGAGAAAATGCTGGTAACCAGGATTTTCTCCTTTTGTCACAATGTTTTATAATGCCTTTCTGTTTGGGGTAGTTTTAACTGTAGAATATTTGGTTCAGGGTTAATGACTTCTTCTGCATTTTGTCATGCAGATTTTATCCTTATCACACGCGGAAACCATTTGAAAGATAGGCTCTGAACCATAGACCATAACGTGATAAGTTTGTAGAGCATAGAGCTCTGAACCATAGACCGTAACAAGATAAGTTCTTGAGCATAAATCATTTCATAAATAGTAAGGTCTCAAACACTATTTGTTTATGATTTTTAAGTCCACTGGCCAAAGGCCAGTGGGCTTATGTCATGGCTTGGTGTCCGTCCGTGCGTCCATCTGTCTGTGTGTTAATTCTTTATTTCAAATATCTTCTGAAACTACCCATCCAAATTTGATAAAACTTGACAGAAATGATCCCGCTATGGTCCTCTTCAGAATTTCTTGAAAGAATTTGATTCCTTCAAAAACTCTGGTTGCCATGGCAACAAAACTAAAAAAATAACATTTTCAAAAATCTTCTTTTCTGAAACCACAAGGCCCAGGGCTACAGAATTTGGCATGTAGCTTTATCTAATGGACCTTTAACAAGTTTCTTCATATTATAGGCCTGGGGTCAAAATTGGTTCCATTCCAGGGATCACAACTTTAGCATGGGCTTCAAAATATAGTCACTTCAATTTAAACATTAATCAAGGGAAATAACTTTTTTTTAATAAAGGATAAGGTTTGTTACTATTTACCTCCCTTGATTATCAAACTGCAGTGATACATGATTGGTGCCAGATAATAAGTTTTTAGATAGAAAGTATTCTGTTGTTCGGGAGAGTGATTCATTTTGATGCTGACAGTTATGCTCACATGAGCTGAATAATAAATTCATAGGTAGGTTTCTATCATTCAGGTTTTTTTTTTCCTAGAACTTTACCTTTCATGCCAATGAATTAACATACTTGTATTGCCTGACAGTGTTCATTGTTTTCGAAGGCCCTCTTTTTTCAGGGTCATGAACACTTCAATTTGTGTGGTAAAGGTTAAAAAGCGAGTGGAGCGATACAGGGCCATCATGGCCCTCTTGTCTACTAAACTTAGACCACTTCAAATAATGCTTTCATTTTCAGTTCAATTAACATTTTTTTTTTTTCAAAAACTGCCTGGTCCTAATTCAGAAGGCAATCAAAGGCCATTATATTTTGCCCAAATCACATTCACATTCTTTGATGATGTAGCATTCAAGCAAGATTCCAATTCGCAATTTTGGTGAAAATTGAATAATGTCTTTTACATCAGCAAATATGGCTTTTAAATTAGGTACAGGTCATAATACATATAGAAAATAAGAGGAATGTCCAATTTTTTATTGGCCATTTTCCAAGTAAATATCAAGGTATCGTCAAAGCGGCAGGCCTGTCGTCATGGGCAACATCAAGCAAAATGTTAGATATTTTATAATATCTGTCTAATTGTAAAAGATACTACTTCAAACTCGGACTACCTGTTAACCCTTTACCACACAATGACGATTTTCAACGACCCTGAGAAAAAAGCCTTTTGAAAACATTGTAGGAAAAAGAGAAAATGCAGGTAACCGTCAAAATATTTTTGACACTGTTATGCCCCTTTCTCAACATGGAATTTTCAGTGAAAAAAGCTACCTTTAGCCAAGTATTGGCACCCCTGCATGCAGTGCTCTAGTTTATATTTTCTTTCTTAATTCTTACACATTTTTTCTTTCTAAATTCTTACACTTACTTTTCCTGTCATGGGGTTGCCATTATTGTGCAACAAGGACTAAAAACATTTTAAAAGGCATGCAATATTGAGTTGCAGGATAGCTCAGCCAGTAGAGTTACTGTGATTTTTTTTAAGTGGTGAGTTTGAATCCCAGCAATAGCCAAAAGCTTTTTTTTTTTATTTTAGGCTTACTTCCCAACAAAGATTTAAACTGTATTTGATATTTAATTATGATATTTTGAATGATAAAGGTAGGAAACATCCCTCAAAATGTATTGAAAGGCTTAACTGTTGCGACTGAGGCATTCTGAGAATGTAGGTTTGATTGAAATGTAATTACTTATTTTCCTGGTTTCAGAATAATGTTCTTTCTTTTATAATGTTGCCCCTGCTAGGTAATCTATCTTAGCAATCCATCTGAGTTATTCTGGTTGTAACAGATATCATACTTTGAGTGATTAACTGTTGACAGAAAGACTGACAACTCATTTTTCATCCATCTTTGTCTTCTACCCTTCTTTTTTTTTTTGGGGGGGGGGTGGTGTTCAGTTTTCACCAACCATTCAACATTGCATTCTGCTAGAATTAGCAAGCATACAATATCTGATTGACTATTATAGTTTTAAATTTTTAAATCAGTACAGTTTCTAAAACCTTTTGGCTGGTTTAGCCTGTTTTGATTTAAAGATTATTTCATTTCAGAAATTTCATTGAAAATGAGGTCCTTATGTTTGTTAAACAGCAGAATTATCTTGTAATGGGTTAAGATCATTTTAGCTGTGTAAGTGATTAATATTAGATAAACATTCAATGACCATAACTAAGAAAAAGACATATTTAACTTCAGCAAATTAAAGTTTAGAAATTTTATAAGGACACAGACAAAAAACAAACACTTTAGAGAGTGACATACAACAATATGTATTATAGCAACATTTAGTTAGCTGCTGCTTTAAGGCTATGCTGTCTTGAAGTCTGCATTAATGCTTTAATTCTTTACCAGAAAACAAAATTTTAGAGTCATCCATATTGAAAGCATTCACAGACAGCATTATTGAATATTACTGAAATGAAAGATTTTGCCAAAATGATATGGTTTAACAAATTGTTGGAAAAATAAAATTGTTGATTACCAGCATGTTCTGTTTTTCCATATTTTCAAATTTTAAGTATAATCATACAGAGCTTCAGATAGAGGGAGCGATTTTGATATCAAAGTAGAAAATAGTAATTATTCTCCAATAAACCCTATGTTATGGGTACTCATTAGAATCGTCTCATCGAGACGATTCTAATGAGTACCCACAACATAGGGTTTAGATGAGAAATAATGGATTTAGAAAACCATCCCTCCCTCTGATCTGAAGCTGTGATCATAGAAAACAAAAGAAGGTTTGGTAAAGAGTTAAATTTTGGGTTGTCGTATCTTGTTGCCTTAATTCTTTTATAATTCTTGTATAGTATGTATTGTATGCAAGTCTGCATCAAAGTGTAGCAATTTGCTGAAGCTTTTTGCTGTATAGCTGTAGTTAAAACATGACAGCTTGAAATGCCTGCCTGTCACTGCTTTATCATCATTGGTCAGAATGTTTCCAGTCTTATGCAGCTTGCCTTTATCTAACCATTACTGTACAAGCTGTTCTGAGTTTCAGACATATCTTCTACTGGTGCATTTGTTGCAATACAGAAATATGAAAGGGGGATGAAAAATGTCCAGTTTTAATGTCATGGAAAACAATGTAGGAAATTTGAAAAAAAACCCACAAAATTAATGCTTGTGACAAGAACAAGAGTTAGCAATTGCTTCTTTTTCTACCATGTTTTCAGAAACCATTGATAGCAGTGTTTTTAAAACTGTATTTTTTAATGGTGTACTTTTAGGGCAAATAACAATGACTTGTTCATAGATTTGGCTTGTGATGGCTTCATCACCATTCAACATGATGGTATCAGTACTGCCAAATAGAAACTTTTTCCTTTAATGTCATATTTGTTTATTTTTATTAAGCAGAGCAGGCCCACTGAGATTGCTGCCCCTTTGAGACAGGTAGGCCCCAAACAGGGAGCTAGAACCAAAACTATAAAACAACCTTTAAACTGTGTTTTGTTTTGACCAAGCACCAATGGAATTTTTGCTTTTATTCACATTCATTTTTTCTTTCTGATTAGTTTTGTGTTCTGTTTTAACCCCTGTCTATCATAATTCATTACACATTTTTTTCCACATCTAATTTTGAAAGTAGCATTTTGGGAAAGGATTGGTCTAAATCTTGCATGTGAAGAGTCTGTGGTTCTAATGTGTGCTATTGTCTAAATAGAAGTTAGTGGTTTCATGTATATAGTGATACTATGCAGATATAGAACACCATTTTAACCCATTACCACACAATCCCTACTTTTGACGACCCTGAGAAAGAAGCCTTTTGAAAACATTGTGGGAAAAGAAGAAAATGCTGGTAATCAGCATTTTCTCCTTTTCCCACAATGTTTTCTACCCTTCGCAAAACAAATTTTCAGTCACTTAATTTTGTTGTCTTCAAATGCTTTCAATTTGGGCAAACCTAAAATTTTGTTGTTTGGTAATGAGTTAACTCTTTACCACACAATCCCGACTTTTAATGGCCCTGAGAAAGAAGCCTTTAGAAAACATTGTGGGAAAAGGAGAAAATGCTGGTAACCAGCATTTTCTCCTTGTCCCATAATGTTTTTTACCCTCCCCAAAACATATTTCAAATTTTCAGTCATTTTAATTTTGTCATCTGCAAATGCTTTCAATTTGGCCAAACCTAAAATTTTGTTGTTTGGTAATGAGTTAAGGAATTACTGACTCTGTACCAACCTGCAAAATTTTAGACTGGTCCATTCTGAAAGAATTTGCAGACAATAGATTGAATATGGCTCACTTGATGGGATATCTGTCTGAAAAAGTAGAACAATTGTGGGAAAGGGAGAAAATGCTGGTTACCAGCATTTTCTCCTTTTCCTGCAATGTTTTCAGAGCCTTTTCATCAGGTTTGTTAAGATTTGGGATACCATGGTAAAGAGTTGGGTACTGTATAAGGGGAAATTTTTGAAATGTGGAAATTTTTGTGATTGCGCGAATTTCAAAATTTTGCAAACTTATCTGTTTGCATATTTTACCACATATATACCAACAAATAAAATGTGTTTTGAATTCGCAAACATTTCCATACGCAAAACACCCTTTATCGGTAAATCACAATTTTTTTGACAAGCATGCTACATCCACATATACAGTAATTCCTAGACCTTTAACACCAACTAAATTTTTTGTTCTTTTGCATGGTTTTAGTTACTGGTACCCATTTGTCATACATGTATTTTATTTTTGGTGTGTTTGGGATACAGACTTATTAGGTAACAACTACAGAAGATTAGTCTGGTTTTGAGTTGTCCTTCTTGTTTTGTTTTTAAAATCATTCTTTGCTTTCATCACATTAGATTTAACATGTTGAAACTTTTGCTTAAGATGTTTGAACATTTCTTCCCTTCTTTATTTGCATTCATTTTTTTTATCCGGGTTATGATTGGATCTCTGAAATCTTAGATTACATGGACGGTCCTTCATGTAAAAAATGTTGTGGTAAATGTTGTGATAGGAGAAGTTAACTCATTGACTTAGTCAAATGAATGAATTATGCTTTGCTAAGATTCAATAGACTAGGCTTTTCTTCCTATCTTTCTGCAACTCTTATGTCTGTGATATTGTCCATGTTTTAACTGTGTTCAATATGACAGTGGTTTAGACTCACCTATATTGAAAGCAGTCCTACTGACAAAAATTTAAAGATGCACCTTGACTCATTTTCATCCAGTTTTGTAACCAATTTTATCTTCATTCTTGTACCTTCGAGCCAGATGTTGGCTCTGATGGTTGCAAGGTTGCACATATTTTGGCAAATAGAAAATGTATATTGTTCTATTATGGCTAGCAATAGACATAACAACCACAGCTTCAGGTTTAAGTCAAAGAGAAATCTCTAGCGTCTCTTTACTCTATCACAGGCCTTTGAATTTCAATTGATCCACCCAAGAATAATAAAATTTTCCCTTGGTCGATCTTTGAACACTTATGAAAGCATATTGGTGCATCGCCTTTATGTATTACGGAATAGTGAAATTTTCAACACTGTTACTATATATAGCACAGTGGCAACTGCTTCTTTGCTGTATATAGAATAAAGAGGGAATCACCAATTTGCTATTTATAGTAACAGTGTCCGATTAAAAAAAAAAAAAAAAATCTTCTTTAATCCCTTGATAGACCAATGAAAAATTCTTTATCCTGTAATAGACCAATGGAATTTCAGAGGCCCGAGATCCTATACACCTTACATCAATTTTTGTGGTATTTGTCGAAGACAATACCACTATGAGTTCAAGATTGAATTTTGATAACCATGTATCTTATTTTGTGCAAAGCCGAAGGAAATAAACCCAGTTAAACTCATTTTTTCTCAGGCAAATGACTTTTCGGTAGCACTCAGATTGTGTAATTTGAAATGGCATATTAATATACATTGGGCGAGGCCATCGATCGTTGAGATACATATTTTTTATTGAAAATACCTTCTATCGCTCATAGCCTTTTATTGGCGCAATGATACAAATTTGCCTGCTTTTTCATTCCAAACCAATTTGTTCCATGGCTTGTTCCTCCTATGATTGCGCGCTTCTCCATGTGATTGCCCATGAATATTTATAGATCGAAGTAATTGATTGTAATGTTGGAAATTGAATGTAAAAGGCTACAGATATTTCAAAATTATAGTTTTAATGTACATGAGCATTCTCCCTTCAACTGAAAAGGTATTCATTTGCTTAGTGGGTTGACTTTTAAGCCCATATTTGAACAATATGTCTCTCTTTCAAACTATTAATTAATTCCACACAATGGGTTTCCTTGACAAATACCACTTAAGCATTCTCAACGCTTTGATTTATGTATGATTTCCTAGCTGGTCAGATTCTATGCCTTGTAAAGTTTTAACAGGGTTTGTTTTACTCTCTGGCTGAAAAGGTGCATCTTTAAATGTCTTTTCAAATGATGGTATTTGTCCTTGCAAAATTAGAAAACATTGTGGGAAAAGGAGAAAATGCTGGTACCAGCATTTTCAATTTTTCCCACAATGTTTTAAAAGGGTCCTTTCTCGAAAATTGTAGAATGTGTGACAAATGTTTAGAACATGAACATGCTGGGTCAGATTTATAACAAAGACTTTCACATGTCTGTGTATGGTGCTGGAGAAGTAACAATTTATTAAGGTTTATAACCAGTGCTTTTTCCATTTTCCACTCTATATTCAAAAGCTTTCAACATAAAACGTTGTTGGCATGGATATAGATTAAGTTTTTACAAAAAAAAATTTGCCGTGATTGAAAGTAGAATTATGTACTATACAAGTTGAATATGTATATGTGTTAAGTTAGTATACCTTTTTTGTTGAAAGGATAAAAAATAATTTGAGGAATTTTGCAGTAACCAGTATTTTCTCATTTTCCCTCATTATTTTCAAAAAAATGTTCTTTTCAGAATCATAAATAGAAGGTATCGTGTGCTAAAGGGTTAACTCTTAACCAAACAGCAAATATTTAGCCTTGTTTTAATTGGAAGCATTTGTAGAGGACAAATCAAGTCTTCCTCAAAGTTTAGAATTTGTCAAAGAAAGGGCAGAAACATGGTGGGAAAGGGAGAAAATGCTGTTTAAGTAAAAACTTGGGAATGTGTTGTAAATTGAATTACTAGGAACTGTCGTGGGAAACAAATGCTTTCAGCAGTAAGTTAAATAGGAGTGAAAAAATTCAGGGCAAACTATGGTAGCAAAACATTGATATTTTGACTTCATTAGTTGCAGTAAATGAAAAGAAAACAGAACACAAAACATCAGAGATAGTTTCAAGCTCCAGAATATATTCTTGTAGTCCCAATAGATAGAAAACAGTTGTATTCTATTGTCAAACCAGAAGTTGTAATCTATAGCATGACATCTAAATATAACTGTAATCTCCTCGTTAACACTTTACCAAACAACAAAATTTTAGGCTGGTCCAAATTGAAAGCATTTGCAGAGGATAATATTAATGTGACTGAAAAATTAAAATTTTGTTTGGGAAAGGTAGAAAACATTGTGGGAAAAGTCAGAAAGTAGATCACTGGGACAAATCTAAAAAGAAACCTTGTGTGCACTCCACCTTTTCAGCTTGATACTCATGAATTACCTCACAATGTAAGTCGGAGATAATATATAGGACAAGCTCAAAATTGGATCATCTTGGGTCAAAGGTAGAGCACAGGAACAAATCTTAATCCTTTACCAAACAATCCCAACTTGGAGGAAAAGGCCTTTTGAAAACATTGTTGGTAAAGGGGAAAATGCTGATAACCAGCATTTTCTCCTTTTCCAACAATGTTCCTTTTCCAACAATATTTTCTACCTTTCCCAAAGCAAATTTCAAATATTGATTCATGATTATTTTGTCTTCTAAAAATGGTTTCAGTTTAGACCAGTGTTATGTTTTGTCATTGGTAAAGGATTAAAAAATGCTTATGTGCATGCTAGAGGCCGCATTTTCAGTCTGATTCTCCTGAAACATGGTCAGAATGTTTGTTTGTACACATTACCAAACGACAAAATTTTTGACAAGTCCAAATTGAAAGCATTTGCAGACTACAAAATAAAAGTGACAATTTGTTTTGTGAAGGGTAGAAAACATTGTAGGAAAAGGAGAAAATGCTGGTTACCAGCATTTTCTCCTTTTCCCACAATGTTCCTAAAGGCTTCTTTCTCAGGGTTGTCAAAAGTAAGGATTGTGTGGTAATGGGTCAATGATATCTTAGACAAGTTCAAACATGGTCACATCAGTCAAAAGTTAGGTCTAGACAGTCTGTAACATCATCTTAACCAGAATCTCTTTGGCTTTATTAATCAGAGATGACTTCAATCAGGTTAGTGCTATAAGGCGAAATGCCTTCATATATTCCTTTTTCCAGGATGTATTCAAAGAGCCCTCTTGTCAAGGGTCTGTAGAATATGGGATGTTTTGGTGAAGGGTAAAAAAAACCTCTAATACTTGTAGTACATAAAAATACCACATGCAATTGCCACTTGTATAAAAACAGTGCAAGCAATTGTCTATAAGTACCCACTAAATTTTTCTTCCATAGTGCAGTGCCATTAGAATTTTTATCCTTGTTCAGTGCATGCCCCATAGTTCAAGAAAATATTTTGCTAACGCTCTACTTAACGATCCCCTGTTTTTGTGACGCTGAGGAAGAAGGCTTTAGAAAACATTCTGGAAAAGTAGGAAATGGCTAGAATATAGGATTTTTCGTTTTTCCAAAATGTTTTTAAACTTAAACTTTTATTATGAAACAATGAAACACAATTGACTCTTCACCACAGAATCCCGGCTTGTAACGACCCTCCAGAAAGAAAGCTGTTGGAAACATTGTGGGAAAAGGAGAAAATGCTGGTAACCAGCATTTTCTTCTTTTCCCACAATGTTTTCTACCCGTCCCAAAGCAAATTTCGATTTTTGATTCACATTTATTTTGTCGTCTGCAACTTGGACAATGCTAACATTCTATCATCTGCTAAAGAGTTTACTCGGTACCTACACTGTGTGTGTGGCAGCCTCCGCCTTTTTCTTTAGAAGGAGAAGAGTAGGAGGGGACTTAGATCAGCCTACACATGTGCTGTCCTTAACTCTTTACCAAACGACAAACTTTGAGCAAAATGAATGCTTGTCTGTTTCTTTTTAACTCATTTTGAAATTAAAATATAAGGAACAAAATGAATGATACCAAAATAAATCAGAAAATTTAATTGTTTAATTGTAATGTATTTCCATTGATTAATGTGCAGAGCACAACATCTTTGTAAACTTAATATCATATAGACAAAATTGTCACAGTATTTAACCCACTACCACTCAGTCCTTACTTTTGACGCCCTTGATAAAGAAGCCTTAAGAAAACATTGTGGGCAAAGGAGAAAATGCTGGTAACAGCATTTTCTCCTTTTCCCACAATGTTTTCTACTCTTCACAAAACAAAATTCAAATTTTCAGTCACTTTTTTTTTTAGTTGTCTGCAAATGCCTTCAATTTGCACAAGCCTAATATATTGTCGTTTGGTAATGGGTTAAGACAAAAAGGCATTCTCTTAGTTAAATGGAGAAACCGATTGTACTATTGATAACTAGTTGGTTTGCTCTTCCGATTACAAAGCCATAATCGATTGAGATTTTAAACCGATTGCCCAACACTAGTAACAGACAGTGTCAATCCAAGATCAGATTGCATGCTCTTAGCAGTCTCATCTTGATTTACTCTGTCTCCTATGTTAAATGAATCCAGTATCAGCACAGTAAGGTTTAAAATCTAAAGTTAGTTCCTGAATACAGGATTACTTTGAGTATTTGAAAAAAGTCTTTATCAAACACCAAAATATTAGACTGGTCCAAATTGAAAGCAATGACCTTGACGAAGTAGGCTTGAAAAATATTTGAGAAAGAGGAGGAAATGCTGATAACCGTAAGGCACACAGTTGGGAATTTGTCCTTTTCTAAATGTAATAGCAGCTTTTAGTGCTTCTGTCTCACAAATGAGCCATGGTCTGCAAAAAGGGGTTTAATCCATTACCACACAATTCCTACTTTTGAAGCCCCTGAGAAAGAAGCCGTTATAAAACATTGTGGGAAAAGGAGAAAATGCTGGTAACCAGCATTTTCTCCTTTTACCACAATGTTTTCTACCCTTCAAAAAACAAATTTCTAATTTTCTGTCGCTTTTATTTTGTTGTCTGCAGATGCTTTCAATTTGGACCAGTCTAAGATATTGTGGTTTGGTAATGGGTTAAAGCATCTGTAATAAGTATCGACCCATGTCAATCTGCACAGTTACTGCAGTCTAATCTCTGTTCTTCACTGTCCACAAAATGTCTTATGTTGCGATGGTAAAGAAAGAGTTGATATTCATAAATCCAGCATTATCTGAATGCTTTTTCCACATTCACACATTCATGAGATGTTGAATCTGGTCCCAAACTTTGTAAGAAACTATTTTTTCTTTGCTATTATGAATTAGCTTGAAATATGACCTTCTGTTTTGCCATAATGAATAGCTAGAATTCCATTCTATAGGGTCATTAACATATTTTCTTTTGTGCATCATAGTACACCAGAAATATCTTGCTGTGATTATGGTAAAATAATCAAACAAACGATGCAAGTGGGATTTTTGGGGGGTTTTGCAAATGCCTGAATGCATCCGCTTATAAGATAGATTTTTTGTCAAAACTTTGAATTGCATTATTCCAATTTGTCTGCATTTTCCTTTTTCATATACGGAGTCTGATAGTAAGCCACATTATGGTCTGTCAAAGTTACATTTGTTGCCAGAATCAAAGCATTGAGAACACTGATGTGGTATTTGTTTAGGAAGCCATTGTATGGAATCAATAATTTGAAAGAAAAAGAGAAACATTATTCTAATATTGGCTTGAGAGTCAACCTACTTAGCAAATGAATACCTCTTTGGTTGAAGGGAGAGTACTCATGACAAGGTTAGGATTATTTGTATATTGGTGATCTGTATTTGAACATATGAAGTCAGGAGTAACGTCCCTTGACAGAAGGATGCATGATGGGTAGAGAAAGAAACCATGTAAATATATTGAATAAAATTAAGTATGTTCCTTAAAACTATGGTTTTGAAATATCTTAACCGGTTAACATCAAATTCCCTACATTACAATCAATTATTTTGATCTGTAAATGTTCAATCCCAATCAAATGGAGTAGCGCGCAACCATGGAATGAACAAGCCATGGAACAACCTGGTTTTAGAATGAAAAATCCCAGGACCAAGTGATCGGCAGACAAATTTTTTATCATTACGTCCATAGAAGGCTATTAGCAAGAAAAGCTGTTTTCAATCAAAAACTAGTATTTCCACGATCGCTGGTCTTGCCTAGTGTATTTTAACATGCCATTTTCAATTACATACCTGAGTGCTACAGAAAAACTCGCTTGCCTCAGAAAAATTGCGTTTAGTTGGCTTTATTTCCTTCGGCTTTAAACAAAATTCAATATTGAACTCATGTGGTATCGTCTTGGACAAATACCACAAAAATGAAATATAAAACTAGAATTTAAATTGCCATCTGTACTTTTGGCCACTGGATGGCCTCATAATGTTTCCCATGACAAATATCTATACACAGCTAATGTTTGATACTTTTTATGACAGACACTAACAAAAAGCATTGACAACTAAGAAATTTAGATGTTTAGGGAAAAAAATCAACATTAGCTTCCTTTAACTTAAATTGTCAGCAAATGAATCTTAAAATACCTTAAAATTTAATTGACTAAAGAATGTGCCATTGTTAACTATTCAAGCACCTTTCAGTGCTGTTGTTGCTTTTTTTTCTGGTCAGTGTAGATCAAGATCAGACTGCTCAAAATGTGCAATGTAGTCTTCTTGAAATGAGCAAGCTCTTCAAGATTTTCCTTCTAGACTGAATATGTGTGTTAAGTTTATTTGGCTTTTTAACCCATTACCAAACAATCCCCAGTTTTCACAACCCTGAATAAAAAGGTGTTTGAAAACATGGTGGGAAAAGGAGATAATGCTTTCTACCCATCCTAAAACATATTTCTATTTTTGAGTCACATTACTTTTGTCGTCTGCAAATGCTAGTCTAAACTTTATCGTCTGTTGTTTTGTCTGTTGTTTTGTCATTTGGCGGCGAGTTCAGGGTAAACTTGTATTCACATCAAATAGGTTAAGTACAGCTTAAAGAAATTATTTGGAATTAAAAAGTGCAGACATAAGACTGCATTCTTTGCTAGAGGAATCAGTGACATTAGGTAGGATTCGAATAGGAATTTATTCATAGGCAGAAACACTCATATATTTTGCATAATAATGCAACATGCTTTAACACTTCCAAACAACACCACAGTTTAAAGATCCCAAGAAAGAAGGCTTTTGAAAATATTGTGAGAAAAGCAGAAAACATTGACAACCTTCAATTTTTACCTGTTTCCCGTAATATTTTACTTTTAGTGACAAATCCAATTAGTTCATGAGGATTCTTTTGCCTATCAATGATTTCAAACCTGCCAATGTTTTCTAGAGTGGATGTCTCAAAGTTGTCTTCTGATAAAGGGTTAGTCTTTTTATAGCCATGAAAAGTATCTGCTGTTTTGCAAATGGTTTAGATTGAGATCAGATCACAAATGTATAACAGTCTGATCTTTGATCCATACCATTTCAGAGTTGTTTCTCTTCAGTCATAGTAGATAAATATGTTAACCCTTCACCAAACAATTCCAGAGTTCACAACCCTTGGGAATAATGCTCTTTAACTCATTATCACACGACAAAATTTTAGACTGGTTCAAATTGAAAGCATTTGTAGACGACAAAGTAAAGGTGACTGAAAAATTGAAATTTGTTCTGGGAAGGGTAGAAAACACAGTGGGAAAAGGAGAAAATGCTGGTTACCAGCATTTTCTCCTTTTCCTACAGTGTTTTCAAAGGCTTCTTCCTCAGGGGCGTCAAAAGTAGGGATTGTGTGGTAATGGGTTAAAACAACATCGGAAAAGGAGAAAATGCTGGTAACCAGCAATTTCTCCTTTTCCCACAGTGTTTTCTACCCTTCACAAAACGAATTTCAAATTTTCAGTCACTATTATTTTGTTGTCTGCATAATGGTTTCGATTTGGACAAGCCAAAAATATTGTTGTTTGGTAATGAGTTATCAGACTCTACAATTTCTAGTTTTGGAAAGAGTGAAGCTGTTGAATAAAAGACAAATGATTCAATAGCAAAAGAGATAAACTCTAGTTCTTGCGTGATTTCTCTTTTGTCCTTATTAACGGTCATGCCTGCAATGTAAATTGTCATGTGGTGTCTGCATAGTTCTAAAATTTTCTGTTTTTTAATTCGAAATTTATGTAAAGAGCGGGAAAATTTGCATGAAGCAACCATGAGAAAAAGCTGTATTCTTTGCTACTTTATTGGCATCGTCTGTAATTTATACATAAATCAGAAACACAACACTTCCCAATGTGTTATTTTACGTGCCTGTATGCAAATTCATTCAAATGTATATAGTTAAAATCATGACTCTAAGCTGTTCTTTACGAGTTTTTCTACAGAATGATTTTTTTTATTACATCCCTGTAAAAACTTTGGTCATAACCTGTAATTTTTCATGCTCATTTTCTTTTTATATAGAAAGGCAATATGATAGGATAGGCTTGATTTGATTCAGGATATGAAAAGCAAAATGTAGGAGAGAGACATTTGTGTGTGGATTATGCAGGGTCCAAAAAATTTCCAGAAAAGGCACTCATGCTGTAGGACAAATGACTTTGAAAAAACACTTACCCTGCTTTGATTTTCACTTGTCCAACAAGGAAAAGCCTTCCAGTATTGGACTCTTGACGTTTTTTTTTTTCAGGCGAAATGGAAGTGTTACAACAAACCTTAAATACTTTATTTTAAAGACCGGTACGAGTTATACGGTCAAGTTACAGGAATTGATAAAGCCAAAACAACACAGTTTTACGAATTGGTTTCGGGAAAGTAAAATTGTGTTAATATAGATATCGTTGGTGTTAATAATTAGCAAATTAAGTCATATTGACTTAAGTCAACCCGAAGCATATTATGAGATTATTATTTTCAGTGAAAGGTCCCGTGTTATATAATTAGGCCGACTGGAAACTGGTCTTTATTTGGGCTGGGACCAACATGTTTTATGCTCTGTTTCAAAATCTGCTTACCTGAATACCCTTAATTTGCTTATTCAATAATTCATTGTCCGTTTTGTCTCTTGTAAGTTAAATATTCATCCGAAAAACTTATTCTGCTATCTCCTATTCACCACCCGCCCTGCCAGATTAGTATGAGAGATTTTTCAGTGGTTGTCATCCATTTCTTACTCAAAAATACGAGTGGATTTCTTTGACTCTGTTATATCAATGCATCTCATAACTTCGATAATTTTATAAAACAGAAGATTTTAGAAAAAAGGTAGTTATACTCAACTCATAAGTAGGGGTTCAGATGAAAGGGGGTTAACCAATTGCGAAATTCTTTTTTTTTTTTCGAAAACCTGTTTAGTGGGTTGATGAAGCAGTTACTTCATATTCCTACAATACAGCTTGCAGAGCAGAACTCGACAAGTTTTCCTCTTAACCCTTTATCAAACAAACCTTGATTTTCGCCACCCTGGAAAAGAAGCCTTCTGAAAACATTGTTGGAAAAGGAGAAAATGCTGGTAACCAGCTGGTAACCAAATTTCAATTTTTGAGTCACATTTTGTTGTCTGCAAAAAAATTTAATGCTTCCAAGTTGGACTTGTCTTAAATTTTGTCATTTGGTAAAGAAGACTTAAACTCTACAGCAAAAAATTTGTGTTTCATCACTGAGAAAGAAACTGTTTAAAGTATTGTTGGAAAAGTGGTAACATACTAGCAATATTTCCAGCCCTTTCAAAGACAAAATATTATTTTTATTTGAGACACATTTGATATTTTGTCCGCAAATGCTTGGAGTAGGATGTCAGTGAATGCTTGTTCTTTAGTAAAGAATTGAATCAGTAATTATCCCCCTTTTTTGTACCTCTGCTTGTAGGTTCATTGCAGCATTGCTTTTCCATTACAAGAGCTCCAGATAGAGGAAGTGATTTTGATTTCAAAATCAAAATTATTACTTACTCTCCATCAAACCCTATGTTGCAGGTACTCATTAGAATCGTTTCATCCAGACAATTCTATCGAGTACCTACAACATAAGGGTTTGAAGAGAAATAATAGATTTAAAATACCACCACTACCTCTTATTTGGAGCTCTGCATTATATAGGGGTCACATTGTCCAAAAATTGAGCAAAGATGAACAATGCAATAAGGAAATGTTCAGTCCGGGATCTGTATTCATCAAAAATTCTTAAGAACATTACCGGTCTTATTCTCAAGAATTTTCTGAATTGGAAGTAACACAACCTATCACAAAACAATTTAGTTAGAAGTTGTGTTACTTTCTAAATAAACAGTTAGAGGTAGACCAAAATTTATGGTTTATTCAATCAGGAGTTACAGTACTTTCAAGCTCAGAAAACTCTGGCAAGTAAGATGAAGAATGTTCTTGAGAATGGTTTGTGAATACTGATCAATTGTCAATTAGGACAATATGATGCCAGTTAACCCTTTACTCCATAGATACTCATTTCTATGCATTGCTTGTAGAAGCCTTTGAAAAAATTGTGGCAAAAGCTGAAATTGCTTGTCACAAGCAATTTCACCTTTGCCACAATGTTTTCTATGCTATCAAAAGGTGTCATATACACATAAGAAACAGCTTCATCCATAGATGAGATACCATAGAAATGCTTTTTAGGGTAAAGGGTTAAACAGTAATCCTCTGGAATCAGTAATGAGAAGGTGCTATTCAGATTCTTGTTTCTCTTCTACTTCTAGCACTTTTACAATGTTAGATAAGTTATAATTGGCTGGAAACCACATGTGAAAACCTTGTGGCCTAAAAAAGTGGCTAGTTAGGAACATTTTATTCTTTTGCAATAAGTTTTATATTGAATTATATAGTCAGCTTGAATTTGTGGTGATAGCCGATATCTCGAGAAAACATTTTTCAAGTCCTCTGTAGCATGTAATTATTGAAAATAATTTCATGATTTCCGGTAGGTAATTGAGAAATATTGGTGAAATATTTTTCGATATTTCATGTTTACGACCTGTTAAAATACTGATTTCTATATTCTAGTTACCTAGCTAAAATGCCCATGGCTCACAACCAGATGGAAATATGACATCATTTACCTTGCATTTCTTGGTATAATATTGTAATGGGTTGCTAGGCAGAGGGGGCATACTGCGGGGAATAACCGAAAAGAACTGTACTGGATTTTGATAAAGTTCGTCCCAGAAAGGGTTAAAAGCATAGAATGAATAGAATATTTTGGCTTTTTTTTTGTTAAAGATTGAAACTTATTTCAACTGGAGAACACCATCAGTAATATTTTCACTTGTGGCTGCAAGCCATGAGTGTAAATAATTTACCAATGGTGTTCATCTTGAACTCTTTACCAAACGACAGAATTCTAGACTGGCTCAAATTGAAAGCATTTGCAGACGACAAAATAGATATGACTGAAAAATTGAAATTTGGTTTAGGAAGGGTAGAAAACATTGTGGGAAATGGAGAAAATGCTGGTTACCAGCATTTTCTCCTTTTCCCACAATGTTTTCAAAAGGCTTCTTTCACAGGGTCATTAAAAAGTCGGGATTGTATAGTATAGAGTTAACCAAAAAAAAACCAAACAAGTATCCGCTCTTTATTAGCTTATACAGTTATATCTAGTTGCAGCTAGTTCCTCCAATTTCTGGAATGCTTTATTCAAGACAAAATTTAATGTCATTTTGTCTTGTTCATGTTTGCCATTTTATTTCTTTTATTTTCTTAAGATCATATAATAGCCTATACAGTTCAAGGTTAGAATAGTTTTATCTGTAATTGAATTATTGCAGCTCTAGCAAAGTAGAGAGCTCGACTTTGTTTATCATTTCAAACATTATGGAATACTTTAAACTGTTAAATTCTAACCATATCTATACTATACATGTGCCACCATTTGGTTTTCAGAACAACAACATTACATACAGTAACAATGTGCCATCCTTCTCTAGACCCAGACCAGAGGTGAATACCAAATTACAACATAACCAGTCCATTTACATTTTACATAGCTGTCAGAGTTATCCTCCTTAATTATTTGCCTTCCAATTCATATGCAAAGAATCTTGGTACTTGTCCAGAAAAGACATTAGACATATTTCTAGAATTGTAATTGAAACACTATTTATCTGAGTTATTTTTGATTACCATACTAGTATAACTATTGTATGGATGATAGCAATTGAAAAACTTGTTGAAAAAGAGGTTATTTTTTTGAAGAACGATTCATAGAATGTTTCCAAATCACTTAAAGCCATTTTCTTTTTCTTAAGATTTTGTCATCTATATAGGTTGCAGTATGTCCTATAGTAGGCTTTGTGTCATTAGATTGGGAGACAACATCCTCTGCTTTTAATTAAAGGGAGATAACTCTGACAATGTAGATAAAAGCTTATTTGTGTTTGTGTTGCTTTGTGTTGTGGTTTTGTCGCAGATTTATGTAAACAGAAATTTGACATAAAACTTCTGCTAGTATCATTTGTGAATAGTTCAGGAAAAGGAACCCCTCTTTAATGAAGCTGTCTGTGGATTGCCAAGATACTATACCACATCAGTTTGTAATCAGTTTTGCCAAACCTACTGCTCTTAAGAATCTTATAGTTCTCATACATGTAGATAATACATGGTCACCTTAAATTGAGCTTAGTTAAGGATAGAATGAACACTTGTAGCACCAGATCTGGATGAAACAGCTTGTGTGAATAGTGTAGATCAAGATCAGATTGTACAGTAAGGCTTAGAAAATTTACTTCCTGCATCTTCACCTTCAATACATTTTAAAGCACTACAATGGCAATTATCATTATATGAAAAGGCTTCTGCTTTTCTGTTTCAAACATTATCATCAGTTTTAACTTGTAAAAGGAGCGATCTGGAGCAATCTCTTAGTTCACATATCACCATTGAAACACATAATTTTTACACCCCTTGGCCCCGTTTCACCAAGGTAGTTGCGAACAAAATTTGCGTAAGTTTTACATACCGTAACTATAGTATAGTAGCATTAATCTGCTACAAGATACATGAAAACTATCATGGCAGATTAATGCAACTATACTGTAGTAATGTAAAACTTACGAAAATTTTGATCGTAACTACCTAAGTGACACAGGGTCCTGGTGTAGACTGTTTGGAAATCATAGGGGCAAATAAGTCTTTAGATTACTGTAGTTCAAAACTCTTTAAATTTAGTTTACTCTTCATCACAATGTTTCAGGCCTGTCCTTATTGAAAGCATTTGCAAATGACAAAATGAAGGTTGCTTAAATGACAGAAATTGTCCTTGATAGAGTAAAAAACATTGTTGGAAAGGAGAAATGCAGGCTACAAGCATTTTCCCATTTGACCATAATGCTTTCAAAAGGTTTCTCTCTCAGGGTCGTTTAAAGTCAGAATTATAGGTACTACCCTTTGCTTTGCTTTACTCCCAGACTGCTTATGTATTGCTTCCAATATTGCTTTTCTGCTGATTTTACAATTTTCAGAACTAAATAATTACCCACATTATTTTTTCAGATAGTTTTGAAATGATTTGGCTTGTTTTTTAAGATCAGGAATTTCTGGTTTTTGACAGATTATATTCTTTTCAACAATATTTTGAAAAAGTACAGTTGAAGTTTTATTCCTTGATTAATATCTTACATGTATACTTTTTTAAGTTTAGGTCTTGAATGTTGTTTTAACGCTCTACCCTATCAAAGTCAGTAATCGTCATATTAACAAGATTTAATTGCTCTCTGCAGATGCTTTTAATTTTATCAAGTCCAAACATTCGTTGTTTGGTAAAGAGTAAGAAGTGATTAATGTTTAGTCGTAGGTATTCCCAATCAGTAAGGAATGATACTCATAGTGCAAGCTTCTCCCCCCCCTCCCTCCCCCCCCCCCCCCATCAGATTTAAAGGAATAATACTATAAAAGAGGTCTCCAGTTCAGAAAGATAATCAGAAATTATGGTTTTTTTAAAGACAAATTTGATTTAGAAAGATTAAAAAAATGTAGATCAAGATTAGTTTACATTACTGAGAGATCTTGACCTGAAATGCATCACAGATGTTAACATGGAGGCCAAGTTTAAACAAGGTTTGAATATGTTTATTATGCCTTAGAGCATCAAATAACTTAAAAGACATTTTTTTTGTACAAAGAAGACCAAAATAATTGTAATGCCAAGGTAACTTTGATCTAGAATGTCTTGCCAAAGCAGAGTGTATGTACATCAAACATCAGACCGAAGAGGTATAATGATTTTAAATCCTTGCTAAGGGACAAAATTTTGGACTTTACATGATTGAAACATTTGCAGACATTAAATTTAAATGTAGCTCAATTTATGACTTCTGCCTTTGTTAGGGTAGAAAACATTGTGGGAAAAGGAGAAAATGCTGGTAACCAGCATTTTCTCCTTTTCCACAATGTTTTCAAAAGTCCTCTTCCTTGGTTTTTTCTTAAAATATGAGATTCATTGGGTGGAGGGTGAAGACTAGAATTACATTTGGGACTTCATTTTCTATTTGTAAATACATCATGTGTCAGGGGTTCTATAACATGAATCATCTGTCAGAGAGCACAATCATGTTCATGGGGAACGCATTGAATGACAATGAAGCTCTTTCATGGGATATAACTCTGTCCCTTTGCCACACAATCACGAGTCTTAACAACCTTGAGACAGAAAATTTCCAAACATTCTGCTGGGGGAAAAAGAGAATATGCTGGTAATCGTCACTTTCTCCATGCTGTTTCATACCCTTTGAAACATGAGTCCCATTTTTTGAACCACATTAACCCATTACCACAATCCCTACTTTTGACGCCCCTCAGAATGAAACCTTTAGAAAACATTGTGGGAAAAGGAGAAAATGCTGGTAACCAGCATTTTCTCCTTTTCCCACAATGTTTTCTACCCTTCACAAAACAAATTTCAAATTTTCAGTCACTTTTATTTTGTCGTCTGCAAATGCTTTCAATTTGGACTAGTCTAAAATTTTGTTGTGTGGTAAAGAGTTAATATGTTATCTGTAAATGCTTTTGAATTGGACTTGTTTATGGTGTTGCTGTTTGGTAAAGAGCTATAATAGATGATGGAATTAAGAGACTTTTCCATATTACAGGCATTTGCAGATGACAATTATGATATGGCTCAAATAACTGATTTTGTCTTTGGTTATGAAACATTATGGGAAAGGGAGAAAATACTACTTACCAGCATTTTTTCATACTCCTTAAAATTTTCATTGGATCGTCTTTCCCAGGGTTGTTCAAGCAACAGAATTTTAGGTAATTGGAAATGAGAATGCATTTGCAGGCAACAAATTTAGTGTTGCTAAAAGGAGGATTTCTGTCTTTGATAAGGTAGGAAACAATTTGGCAAAAGGAGAAAGTGCTGGTTACCAGCATTTCCTCCTTTTGCCAAAATGTTTCCAAAATGCCCTCTTTTTTAGGGTTATTTAAAGTTGGGACTGTGCCGTAAAGAGTTATAGGATAAGAGATCATGTCATGGTGTTTACCTAATCCAAATGTCAGCACAAATTATTCAGAAGACCTAAACTTACTGCTTTAATTTGAATTTTTATGATGAATCATCCTACAATCTGGTATTTACAATGCATAGGGTCTCTTCAATATTCATGACTGAGGCCTCACAGTAATTTTCAACCAATTTTGATTGCTTTATAGGTCAAATACTGGTTTTGAAATTTTGTGTTACTGCCAAAGTTTGAAAAAGCTCTTACATTTGGCTCAACCAAATCCTTACATGTTATCACCATCTCAAATACAGTGTCTCCTTGCATCATGTCATTTGTTGTATTTGAACCATGTAACATTTATTTAATAGCAATTAATTAAAACATTTATGGACATTCTTTACTATTCCTGCATTAATCATCCACAAAAATTCATAAAAGTTTTGTTAACATGTACTAAGTATCCCAAAAAATTAACATTCCCTTGAGTCAGTTCATCTGCTTCTTAATATGGATATATTTATAAAATTAGATTATATTATAAAATTAGTTGTAAAGTTATATTAACATATCAGTTGTTTGCCTGATTTTCAGAATTTTTTTCACAAAATTGTCTATTGCATTATGATATGATGAAATGTTTACACTTAAAAAATGGTACTGGTGTCCATGTGGCATGTTTCAATAAAAATTGCTGCCCTTCAGGAAATATCAGAATGTTCATTAAATTCAGACATCTTTATGACATACATGTATTCTGACATTAAGAAAGACACCATACCCAAACAATAATTATTGTTATATATTATTTTTTCTGTTACCCCAACATGATATTATTTTATCTTCTTTTTTTCTGTTTCCCTTACCATACTTTTATACTTTTATTGCATTATTATCCTGTCCCATGGCAAATAAATTCTATCTTATCAGAAACATTGAATTAGTTAACCTGATGTACATTAATTTTTGTAAAAACTTAACATTATGTAATATGTCACATCAAACATGATACAGTGTGAATTCATAATGCACCTTTAGAGGCTAGTGTATTGTTTTGTTGTTTTGTTTGTATATGTGTGTCTGTGTCATATATTATTCAGTGTATGTTTTTTATTCTACCTTTTATGATCAGGTCATTTGCATGTTTCTTTAACCCTTAACAATACAATCACAAATATTAACAACACTATGAAACAGAGAATTTGAAAACAATATGGGAAATAGAGAAAATGTTGGAAAATGGCATTTTCACCATTTCCTCATTGTTTTGTACCCCTTCATGAGCAAACCCAATAGTTTCTATTCAGAGAGAACTCCAGTTCTATGATTTAGTAAAAAGTTGAATTATAAATGGGACACATTCCATCAGATGACCATACCGATGATTGTTATACTCAATAGCATCACCCATACCTTCCCATCATTGCATGTTTTATTTAGGTATTATAAGCCCTCTTTATACTTTCACTTGTTGAAAAGCCTGCGAAAGAAGCCTTTATTTCATGTATCATCATATGAAGTGTTACTCATATAATCCCTGTTATAAACAATTTGAAAACTATATGAAAGGGGTAAGTGCTCTGTTTTAGGTCATAATATTAAATCTTGAGGACACAGACTTATTAATATAATTATGTAAACTTTATCCCACAATTTAAACTCTTCCAGGTTCAAAGCAACTGCAAACAACAAATTCAAAATGGTAAAATTTTGGTTACCAGCATTTTCTCCTTTTCCAACCATGTTTTCAAAAGCTTTCTTGCAAAGTTTAATTAAAGGCCAGAATCTTGATCTGATGTTGTTTTCTGATTGGTCAACATTTGCCATAATCGTTTTACCATTTAAAAAGTTCTGTTCCAAATTCTATCAAGTTTTGTATTGTGACCTTTATAAACAGTGCTGTTCAAATTTTCTTGGTCACATGACCAAAATGGTATCAGTTATCCTCTTTGCTACAAGCTATGATGCTTAACTCATTACCAAACGACAAAATTTTACGTTTGTCCAAATCGAAAGCATTTGCAGACGACAATATAAAGGTGACTGGAAATTTGAAATTTGTTTTGTGAAGGGTAGAAAACATTGTGGGAAAAGGAGAAAATGCTGGTTACCAGCATTTTCTCCTTTTCCCACAATGTTTTCAAAAGGCTTCTTTCTCAGGGTCGTTAAAAGTCGGGATTGTGTGGTAAGGAGTTGAGAGTCCACAGCTCATAACAACCCTTCTTTGTACCATTCTAAGTCCTACTGTCATGACTTTTCATAATTCCAAGTAATACAATTTCTGAATGGCTAAACAAGAAAGAATGCAGTTTACAATTATCAGCAATTACAGGCCCTGATACTTTGTATGAAGCATTAACTAATTGACCTCAATCTGGATTGGTTACATTATTATAAATCAATCATACTTTCATTAACTTTGTACCAAATATTCCTGGGTTTTAACGTCCCTAAGCTATTATGCCTTTGAAAACCTTACCGGTAAAACAAAAAATGCTTATAGCCATTGTTTACTTCCATATCAAAGACAGGCATCTTCATTAAGGCCACAATTATGCAATTGCATTCAATTTGTAGGAATTCGAAATTGTGTCTTTTGGTAAACAGCTAATCGGATGTAAGATAATCCAGTGAGCTAGTTGAATACCTGAAGGATACCAGTATTTGTTTTTTTACAGTGAAAGATCAAAATTCATTTCATTGAGTGAACATCACTAGTAATATTTTCAGGAGTAGCATTGCTACAAGTTGTAACAATGATGTTTACCAGATGTAATAAATTTCGATCTTTCACCAAAAAACAAATATCCTATTTATTTCATGCTTTAAACCCTTTCTGGTGGGAACTTAATCAATTTAAAATCCAATACAGTTTTCGCTTATTCTGAAATCACAATATTACCAGAGATGTAAGGCGAATTACATCAAATTTCCATCTGGTTGTGAGGCATGCACATTTTACTTAGGTACGTAGTGTGCAGGAACAACAACTGTCTCAGCCTTCAAATTGAAGATTTAGAATAAAAAGATTGGTATTTTTGTAGGTAGTAGCCTTGAAATATCGAAAAGTATTTCACTAAAATTTACCAAATAACCCACTAGAAAGCATGAAATGAAGTCATTTATTGTTTTAACTCTTTTAGTAGCAAACAATCCCATATTTCTTACAACCCTCAGAAAGGAGGCCTTTGAAAACATTGTTGGAAAGAGTGAAAATGCTGATTACCTGTGTTTATTTCATGCTTTCCGGTAGGATATCAAGAAATAGCAGTGAAAATATTTTTCGATCTTACATTGGTACCACCAGTGAAAATACTGATTTTCACGTTTTTGTTGCCTAGGTAAATTGGGCGTACCTCACACCAGATGGGGAATATGACGTCATATACATTACATTTCTCGTGCTTGACGTAATATTGTAATGTGTTGCTATGCGGGAGGGGTGCACCACGGGAAATAACGGAAAAGAGCTGTACTGATTTTGATAAAACTCCTCCTAGAAAGGGTTAGAAGCATGAAATAAATGGAATATTTGTTTTTTCAGCGAAAGATCGAAATTTATTTCATCTCCTGATCACCATTGGTAATATTTTCACTTGTGGCTTCACCACTTGTGAAAATATTTTGATGGTGTTCACTCGATGAAATAAATTTCGATCGTTCACGGAAAAATACAAATATCCTATATTTATTCACTTTTCTCAAAATGTTTTAAATCTTCCTAAAGAGATATCCCAATGTTAATGCAGCTCTTCAGTTGTAGTCTGCACATGTTTTCACTATGGTCTAGAATTTAAAACTGCTTGTTATAACAATGTCTTGTATTAACTCTTTACCAAACAACATTTTGGACAAGTTCATACTCAAAGCATTTGCAGACAACAATTTAAATGCTGCTTAATTAATTGGATTTGTTTTTGATAGGGTAGAAAATATAATTGGAAAAGGAGAAAATGCTGGTAAACAGCATTTTCTCCTTTTCCAACCATGTTTTGAAACACCTTCTTTGTTAGGGTCGTTAAAACTAGGAATTGTTTGGTAAAGTGTTAAAGAAACAGTTTCTTGGATGCCATGAAAATCTGTGTTTGGGCTTTATATGTAAGAAATAGTAAATGCATGTGTTATAATTATAGTGTAGATTTGAAGCTGTTTGTTTTATGTGACTAAAGAAAGAGCCACATTTATGCTGATATGCCTAATTGGTATGACTATATCAGAGCCAAGTTTTACTAGCTATTCTTGTTTCTATGACAATACTGCAAGCACTGGATTGATTTTTTTTCTGACAAATTCTGCTAACTTTGTAAAGAAAATAGCACTATAAATGTTTTAAGCTTGTCTAAGATAGGTCAGCAATCAAATGTCCAAGTATTAAATTGGAATTGTAGATGTCAGTCTCAAGTAAGTTCTGCTAATAATCTATGTTTTCAGTAAAATTTGTGTGATACTCTGATAAAGGGGTTTAATGGAGTAACAAATAGTGTTGGCTCAAGTCTGCCAGAGCAGTCTGTGTGGGCTGACATGAGTTGAAACTTTTTGCTATCTCTAAATTATTTGCATGTCCACAGACCATTCTACTTGTTTGTTTGATCTGGGTTTATACTCATCAACCATTCTTAAGAACATTCTTTGTCTTATTCTCCAATTTTTAATACATTTGACTTTTAACACAACTTCTGATTGGCTAAATCGAATGATTCGATTTAGCAAATCAGAAGTTGATTCGATTTAGCCAATCAGAAGTTGTATTACTTTCAAATTCAAGAAATTTGGAGAACAAGACTAATTGAGTGTTTTTAAGAATGATTGGTGAATACAGACCCTGCCTGGTATTATGCATAATGCAGTAAACACCCTTTTGTTGCCAGAGAGTCACATATATTTTGGATAAGAGCGCCTAGGAGCTCTGTTGGAAAGGTACAAAGCTAGTGATCAAGGGGATTAAGATCAAATTGTAGGTTTACCAAGCTGTTTTCAAGGATTGATGATTGTCCTTGATCCAGGGTCTGTTCCTCTTTAATCTTTTTTTTGCAAAGTATCCATTAACTAATGGAAGAGTGCTGTGCTATAATTACTGGTGAAAGAATTGCCAGGAAGGCTTTGATAAGTTTTATGGCAGCTATGCAATGACATTAAAAAGTTTAAATTGCTAGTGGATTTGTGTTAAGCATAGATGAAAATGAGTATAGTTTAATAAGGTAACAAGAAAAGTGAAAGAAAGTGAAAAACAGTCAAATTTGTAAGGATGGCTTGCGACCAAGATAAATGAAAAAAGTAGGAAAGTCCATTTGGTTTCTTTTGTATAATATTTCTTTCACTTATAATGGTAACATTTAAATGTTGACATGTAAAATCAATCACTTGGACACTTGATTTCTGATTGCAAATGGTGCTTGACCAATAGCAATTTTCTGTTCTTTTGTTTTATTTACACCTGGGCTAGAGCCGTCTGCAACTCCAGGCAGACTGGCTCTCTCCCAGTCACTGCTCAACAAGTCAGAGGAATGCTACAGTAAAACAATACTAATTGGTTTGCATGTTTTTCTTTTATTTTTTTGATGTATGAGGCTGGAACAAACAAGACAGCTGTGGCACTACCAACCACTGTTTTTCCAAGCGGGCAATATCCTCCTATATTGGTTAGTGGTAAAACTTTTCTCTCTCACAATACGAAACAATGACACACATTGCTAAACTCATTTCCATTGTCCATTAGTCTGCGACTTTCTAGAAATCATGGGAATTAGTTGTCGTTTTCTAGACAATTAAATTTGTTACCAAAAATTTGAGTTTAAAAAAACCCTAAAATACAGTTTTTATGACAGGATACCAAATTAGAGCAATAGTGTCAAAAGAAACATGAAATTTGTATCTAGAATCGTATAAAAGTACACAGTATCTTGTCTAGGGTGGGATGCTCATAGACCACATCTCAGTCTAGGCTCCTCCATAGGGAGTAGGTATTGTATGTGACCTGCAACACATGAAAAGGGGCATTGGGACACTTGCGTAAAGATTTGTCTCGGATCAGCCTCCTGAGTGGGCTGATCTGAGACAACACTTACTAATTGTATGTGATTTTCCATTTCATGCAAGTCTACACTAGGACAAAATAAATTATTGACGTAAAGTGCTGTCTCGGATCAGCCTGAACTGAGACGACACTTTATGCAAATGGGTGAATGCCACATGTTGCAGGCCATGCAAGGTCCACTATATATTTGAGTGATGCTTTTATGGAAGGAGATTTAATGCATCTCTATATGGCATGCAAGACGCGGAAAGGGACATTTGGACATTTGTGTGAAGTGTCTTCTCGGATCAGCCTGCGCAGTTTGCGCAGGCTAATCCAAGATAGTACTTTACGCCTACATAAGAATTTGTTCTTCAGTAGTCATGCTCAAAACAGAAAATTACATAAAAACGGAAAGTGTCCTCTCAGATTAGCCTGCGCGGACTGCGCAGGCTGATCCGAGATGACACTTTACTCAAATGTCCGTATGCCCATTTTCGCGTGTTGCAGTCCATATGGTGTATTATACCAAGCAAGATTATGGACCCCCCATAGTTTATTTTGTCCAACAAACAGCCTTAATTCTGAGGCATAGTGGTCCTTAGACATGTACAAAATTGATCAACAGCAAAAAGTTTTGAGTAAGGTCAGCTTGCAAAGACTGCAATCTGATCCGAGTCTATACCTTTTATAGATGCATTAATTTCCCCTTTTTCTGCAGAGCATGGCTCATTTCTATAGTAAGCATGAATTCACAAAAGTTAGAGGGAAGGGCACCTTTTGAAAGTTGTTTAGTTGTTGGAAAACTGACAGTCAAGGTAGGATAATTATACAAAAATGGAAGCAGTATGATTCTGCAGAATTCATTGTCTTGCTCTGCATCAGAGAGAATTAAGAAAAGAGAACTTTTTCTCCCCATTTGGGTTGTAGGCCTTGGAATTAAGTCCACTATTCTACATCTGACTGTACTTATAGAGCTCACTTAGCCATGTGTGTTTTGTGTTATAGCTAGACTGCTTTTTATTATGATGCATTCAACATTGTAGTGCTTCTACTCAAACATAATTATATTTTCTAACACTCTCATGAAGATCATCAAACAACTTATGAAAAAAGCATGAATATAGGTAGTTTATGGTCTATTGTATTTGTATTAAGATGGTATTAAAAATCAAGGTTGTAGTTCAAAGCAAAGTCTCAATTTTTGTCAAAATAAATAATAATGTATTTTCAAAAAACTGTGTTGGACGCACCATTTTATCTGCATGAATATTAACCCATTACCACACAATCCCTACTTTTGATGCTCCTGAGAAAGAAGCCTTTAGAAAACGTAGGAAAAGGAGAAAATACTTTGACCAGCAGTTTCTCCTTTTCCCACAATGTTTTCTACCCTTCACAAAACAAATTTCAAATTTTCAGTCACTTTTATTTTGTCGTCTGCAAATGCTTTCGATTTAAAAAAAAAGAGTTAAAAACTGTATGAATATATATAATTTATGAAATGTCATATGAAATATACTATTTTTTTGCCTGTTTATAATTCCATGAGACTTGTGCTGTTGTAGACAATTTTGAAAAAAACATGCTAACAGAGTGGCATTTAGAAACACTACAGGCTGGATGTAGTCATTTTGTAATTCTTTACTCTCTATTTCAACTGTAAAATTGTTTGTAACTCGCTTTGTCTCAACTGAGGCTATCAAACAAACAGTATAAGCTCTTCCAACTCTTTACCAAACAACAAAATTTTGGACTGGTCCAAGCTGAAAGCATTTGCAGATGGCAATGTTTTAACTCTTTACCAAACGACAAAATTTTAAGGTTTGTCCAAATCGAAAGTATTTGCAGACGACAAAATAAAAGAGACTGAAAATTTGAAATTTGTTTTGTGAAGGGTGGAACACATTGTGTGAAAAGGAGAAAATGCTGTTACCAGCATTTTCTCCTTTGTCCACAATGTTTTCTAAAGGCTTCTTTCAGAGGATCATCAAAACTAGGGATTGTATGGTAATAGGTAGAACAGTGATTTCTGTATCTGATATGGAAGAAAAGAATTTTGAAAAGGAGAAAATGCTGTATATCAGTAAGTATTTCTCCTTTTCTAACACTGTTTTCAAGTGTTTTTTTTTCTGTTAAGGGTTGTTAAAATTGGGATTGTGCTGTAAAGAGTTAAGCAGGAGCTGTTCAGATGTTTTATTGCAATTTTCATTTGTTACATCTTAAATAAAGTAGTATGCACCCTTGTTGAACATTGCCTACTAGAGGACTGAAAAGCTCTGGGGTTTAACTGTTATTGTAATGATGCATTTATGAAGATGCATTTTCCATGTTTCTAATTTATTTCTTGGATATTTATAATTATTTTGCTTTGTTGTGCAAGAAAAATAAGTGTTGAATGCTGTTGACAGAGTATGTAAAAACTTGAAACAAATGAAAACCTTAATGGAAAGGCCCCTAGGTCTGAAGTCTCTTCTTTCTATTGATGGTATTGTCCAGAAAATTCACAAGCAACCACCACATTGAAGAAATGACCAGGGCATCTATTTAACCCTTTACCTCATAAGGCATTTCTATGGTATCTCTAATTGACCCTACCTAACAGCAAGGATGAAGCCGTTTCTTATGTGTAAATGACACCTTTTGATAGCATAGAAAACATTGTGACAAAAGTTGAAATTGCTCGTCACGAGCAATTTGACCTTTTGCCACAATGTTTTCCAAAGGTTCCTACAAGCAGTACATAGAAATGAGTATCTGTGGAGTAAAGGGTTATTCCATAAAGTCATCTAAATATGCATGAAAACCAACCAAATGACCATCAGCATCACAAATTGTCTCTTTTGCATGACACATGAATTCAGCACTATAAACACAGTGCAACGAAAGCGTGGTAAAATCTACGCTATTCTATATTAAGTGACATCATTCTTTATAGAGTGACATCATTCTGGACTAACCATTTACTCCATAGATACTCATTTCTATGCATTGCTTGTAGGAGCCTTCGGAAAACATTGTGCCAAAAGGTGAAATTGCTCGTGACGAGCAATTTCACCTTTTGTTACAATGTTTTCTATGCTATCAAAAGGTGTCATATACACATAAGAAACAGCTTCATCCTTGCTGTTATTTAGGGTCAATTAGAGATACCATAGAAATGCGTTATGGGGTAAAGGGTTTAAGTAAGTTGTTCAGTGGAATGTAATATGCATCTGCGTTTTCACTATGACCTTGCTTTCCAACTGATTAAGAGTTGGCCATGTTAGAATCGAAATAATCTTCTTTCTATTGTGGTTTATCACTCAATAAACCATGTTGTGAGTTATGAGGCGCAGTGAATAAACCACTAAGGTTTTCACCCTCATGGATTATTTATTGTGCCTTATAACTCACAACCATGGTTCATCGAATGATAAACTACGATCGAAAGATTATTTCTTTGATGATATGTTTCGATGTATATGTGCACCATCATTTTTAATCCAGATTATATAAGTTTTTTTACTTTTCAAGGTTTATTGTTCTTTGACTTTACCAACAACAAACAAATATCCAAGTATTTAGACATGGAATCTGCATCCATTTTCTAATTTATTTTGTAACGTCTCACAGACATAAATTGGCATGACTGAGTTGCACAGAACTTTAGATCTAGATATAATCTGTAATATTTTATCTTTTATATTAGACAACGTAAATTTGCAATGCTTCTGATATCATTGTATATCAGCCATTCTCTAGAAATAGGGGGCTTAACCCTTTACTCCATAGATACTCATTTCTACGCATTGCTTGTAGGAGCCTTTGGAAAACATTGTGGCAAAAGGTGAAATTGCTCGTCATGAGCAATTTCACCTTTTGTCACAATGTTTTCTATGCTATTAAAAGGTGTCATATACTGTTGCTGTTATTTAGGCTCAATTTGAGATACCTTAGAAATGCCTCATGGGATAAAGGCTTAATGTATCGTTATGATACATGATATCAAGCAAGTCATCACATTGTTGTGGATCAATGAAGTCCGTTTTGTCGAATAAACAACTGAATCATGGGGTAGACTACTCCTTGGACATGTAGAGAATTGATCAATAGCAAATTGTTTTATTTGGGTCGACCTGCATGGTCTGTGCAGCCTGACCTGAATTGATGCTTTTTGCAGATGCAGTTAGCCCCCTTTTCACAGAGAACTTGATTCATTTGTTTTGTAACATCTTTTCTGTTTGTTGAGAAATATCCACAGTGCTTCTTTTCTAATGTTTCATGATGGAATTTGCTTCAGAAAATATTTTGTTGTGCATTAACTGCCTGTTTTATCTATCATGCATTGCTTTCATTATTTGCTGTTGTAACAAAATGAAAAACACAAGTAGATGAAGGTTCCAAACTGAAAACAGGTGTTTTATGAAAAGGGAGAATCAGCTATTACATATGTAATGGGTTACTAATTTTGCATTCTTTTCTAGCAACTCTGTCCTTACATTTCAGTTACAGATTCAGCTTTTTTACCAGATCATTTTCAGCTTGGCTGTTTTGGAAGATAACATTGAGGTATCAAGTTGGCTTCTTTAAAAAAGAAGCCAGGAGAGGTCGGCATAAATGTTTTCAAATAGATCATTGGCTTTTAATTTCAGTACTTTTGGTACATTTAAAAAAACAAATGAAAAAGCCGCCGTGTGGAAATGTCATATGCTTTACTTGACGGCTATTTGGCCTTCTTGTCGCGTTTTTAAGTCGCATGATCTTCTCCAGCAGTCTTCTTTCTCTTTCTTAACAAAATCATTCTAATTTTTCTTCTGCTTAGATTTATTTACTTAATGAAAAATTACAAATTATTTTAGGGGTCATTTGCAGCCATTGCAAATTAATGTTACAAAATATTTTTCTGAAATTCGTCATATAAAAATAAACCACGTCTAGTTCCTGTTTCGTTTTTTTGATTTCAATTTATTTACAAAAGCATGACAAACAAACTGTGTATCAGAGTAATTTCGCAAGAAAAATGGATTTAGACAGCAAATTCTGTGACAGTCTGCCTTTTAAACTCACCACTGTTGGAGAGGTCTGATGACCTCTCCAATAACAGCTCTGTCATTGTGTATGTTGCATGTGTTAACTTTTATTTCAAACATCTTCTTCTCTGAAATTACCTATCCAATTTTTATGAAACTTCACAGGAATGATTCTGCCAGTCCTCTTCTGAATTTCTTGAAAAAAAAAAATCCTTCAAAAACTCTGGTTGCTATGGTGACAAAATTTTCAAATATTGGAAATCTTTGAAAATGTTTTTTTTTTTTTTGTCCAAAACCATAAGGCCTTGGGCTACCAAATTTGGTATGTTGCTTTATCTAGCAGACTTTTATCTAGTGTCTTCAAATTATAGTCTTGGGGTTAAAATTGGCCCCGCCCCAGAGGGGTGCAAGTTTTACATGGGGCTATATAGAGAAAACTTTAGAAATCTTCCTGTTCCCAACCATAAGGCTCAGGCTAGAAAATTTTGCATGTGGCTTTATCTAGTGGGCCTCTACAGTGCCCATATTGTAGCTCCAGGGTCAAATTTGACCCCACCTGAAGGGTCACAAGTTTTACATGGGTTATATTTAGGAAAGTTTAGAAATCTCTCAGTACTAAACCATAAGGCCTAGGGCTACCAAATTTTGCACTTGACATTATGTGCCTAAATTATAGCCCAGGGATCAAAATTAACCCAGCTCCAGCCAGTGGAGCAATACAGGGCCATAATGGCCCTCTTGTTGACACAGTTATGCCCCTTGTTCAACTACAATATTCACTTATAATCAAGCAACTGCAGGAAGCATTGCCATTCACATGCCATGCTCTTACTTAGATTTATATTGGAATGAATAGGAAAGTGATCAGTATTCAGGAAAACAATAAACACCATACAAAAAACATAAGCTGCACTAGTAGAAAGAAGGAATGAAACAGATGGCTACAAAATTTACCCACAAATTTTTTTTTTTAAAGTTATTGGTGTTTTTAGTAATTATTTAGGCACATGATAGAATACAGAATTTCTAAAAAGGTCCTCTTTACACTGTGTTATCTTTGTATCAAATCATTCTATTAGGTAGATTAGGAACATTTATGCAAACAGTCTTTGTCTGAAAGCAGTCTTGATTTGTTTGAAAACCAGGAAAAGTTTGAAGTCACACCAGTTGCAAGATTAAGTTCGGGATCACACCAATTGCAAGATTACTTGAATAATTATTATAAATCAAAGCGTTGAGAATGCTTAAGTGGTATTTGTCAAGTAAACCCATTGCGTGGAATCAATAATTTGAAAGAAAAAGAGACATATTGTTCAAATATTGGCTTAAAAGCAAATGAATACCTTGTACTCATGTACCTTAAAACTATAATTTTGAAATATCTTAAGCCTTTTACATTTAATTTCCAACATTACAAGCAATTACTTCAATCTATAAATATTCATGAGCAATCAAATGGAGTAGTGCGCAATCATAGGATGAACTGAACAGATCATTGAACGAATTGGTTTTGGAACAAAAAAGTCCAGGGTCAGTAGGCAAATTTGTATCATTGTGCCAATAAAAGGCTTGTGCGAGAGAAGCTACATTATTTCAATCAAAATAAGTATCTCAACGATCGATGGCGTCGCCCAATGTATTTTAAAATGCCATTTCAAATTACATATCTGTGTGCCACCGAAAAACTCATTTGCCTGTGAAAGAATGAGTTTAACTGGGTTTATTTCCTTTGGCTTTGCACAAAATAAGATACATGGTTATCAAAATTCAATCTGTAACTCACAGTGGTATTGTCTTCGACAAATACCACAAAAAGTGGTTCATTTCCAAGGATACTTGTAAGTAAGCTGCTACCACAGTATGAATGGAATAATGATATAATAGTGACATTAAATACCATTTAACCAATCAATTTTCTTTTAGGATTTGGTTAATAGGTTGAAGGCTCAGTTCAATTGAATAAAGAGCTGTAAGCATAAGTGTTGCATCAAGCACTTTCTAGGTTGCAATAAAATGTCATAAAATAAAGAAATGGTGCTTCATAACACATTGAAGAGTGTACTTCAGATTCTGGAAGATGCATTGTTAGATTTTATAGCATTTGCACATTTTTCTTTTTATGTAACAGCTTAAGGATTAGAGTGCCCTCTAGGCAAAGCTTGGTCTGCTCTTGGGTATACTTTGTCCAATAATCCATTACCACACAATCCCTACTTTTGACGACCCTGAGAAAGATGCCTGGGAAAAGGAGAAATTGCTGGTAACCATCATTGCAAAACATCGTCCGAGTTAGTTTGGAGATTTGAACAACTTTGTCATGTCTGTGATGATTTTTTGTGTTTTTGAAGCCAATACTTCAACTTTTAATCAATTATAGAACCTTCATGGTCCTTCAATTCCTGAGTTATGAATTAATGCAGTAGACCTGCAGTAGAAAACAGCTGTTTCTACTATGGCATTATCCTATAAAATTTACTATGATTTAAAATGAGTATTATTGTACTACTTTAACCGAGCCACTTTTTCCTATTTTTCCTTCTTAAAATTATAATTTACAGATCTATAAGCACTATATTCTCATTACAAAGGGAGATAATAATTACCTGCCTTTTCTGGAAACTAAAAAAAGTATCAAACAGTGGCTTGGGAAGACCATTTTGCAAAGTACTCTATACCCTTTACCCCATAAGGCATTTCTATTGTATCTCTAATTGACTCTAAATAATAGCAAGGATGAAGCCGTTTCTTACGTGGATATGACACCTTTTGATCTTTTCGAGCAATTTCACCTTTTTCCACTATGTTTTCCAAAGGCTCCTACAAGCAATGCATAGAAATGGGTATCTATATGAAGTAAAGGGTTAAAAGAAATAACAGGAAAACATTAATATGTGCACTCATCTGAGTATTTCTAAGGATTAATGATGGCTTTTGCAATAAACCTTGTTCTTCTTCCACTACTAGGGTCCTGTGTGGCTCGGCGGTAAAGAGTAGGACTCGTGACCCGGAGGTCCCAGGTTTGAGCCTCACTGGCTCCACTGGTTTTTTTTCACAGCAGTGTCCTTGGGCAAGACACTTCAGAGCTGAGCCTAGTACTGGTGAAACCCAGGAAACATGATTATGTAAACTGTTGCTGTGATATGACTGAAATACTCTTGAAAGCGGCGTAAAACACCATTCAAACAAAACAAACATCTTTCACTACTGATCATTGATTCCGTGATGGTTAAGTCTTTACCACATAATCACAACTTTTAACGACTTTAAATGACCCTGAGAAAGAAAGCTTTTGAAAACATTGTGGAAAAAGGAGAAAATGCAGCTAACGAGCATTTTCTCCTTTTCCCACAATGTTTTCCGCTGTTCACAGATCAAATTTCAATTTTTGATCCACATTAAAATTGTCGTCAGCAATTGCATTGAAGTTGAATGTGTCCAAAATTTGGTTGTTTGGTAAAGAGTTAAGAGAAAAAGAAGCCAATGGCTTGGGAAGAATGTTTTGCAAAGAACTTGTAAAGGAAACTTTGGGAAAACATGGATAGGTGCATTGGCTTCCATGATACAGCTGAAACAATGTTGAAAATAGCATCAAATACCTTACATAAATACAACAGTGTTAAAGTACATCAGTACCAATTTTATCCCTTTACTAAACAATCCAACGTTATAATGACATTTAGGAAAAAGGCATTGTTTGAAAAGGAGAAAATTCCGGAAACAAACATTTTATCCTTTTCTCCACAATGTTTTCTACCCTATCAAGGACTGTTTGGTCATTTGAACAACCTTTGTTCTCTGAATGTTTTCAATTTAGACATGTCCAAGATTTTGTCATTTGGTATAGAGTAAAACTCTTTACCAAATGACAAAATTTTGGACTGATCCAAATATTGAAAGCACTTGCAGATAACAAATCTAATTTACCTCAAAAATTAAAATTTGTGTGCAGTAAGGTAGTAAACATTGTGGGAAAAGGAGAAATGCTGGTTACCAGCATTTTCTCCTTTTCCCACAATGTTTTTAAAAGGCTTCTATCTCAGGGTTGTAAAAGCCAGGGATTGTTTGGTAAAGGGTTACAAAAGGACAGATATGATATATAGATATGCATGACAGTTATAATGGTCTAATTATCTAGATTGCATCATAAATATTCATAATCAACAGACAGGCCTTCTGTCTGAGTCCTATATAGACCCTTTAATAAGCCACCATGTGTTGTTATATACTGGCTTTTAGATGGAGGGCTTTGAAAACATTGTGGTAAGTAGAAAATGCTGGTTACCAGCATTTTCTCCTGTTCCGACAATGTTTTTTAACAGTGCAGTTCTATGAGTTCTGTCACATTTAATCGGTCATCTGCCAATATTTATCAAAGTTGGTGAGCGTACATTATTTTTTTGTTAAGCGAAGAGTTGCTCTCCACCCACTTGTCTGTTGGTATCAAGGAGGTCCCATATTTAGAAAAGGCTATACATGTACTTAACTTTTTACTAATCAACAAAGTTTTAGACTGGTCCAAATTTGAAGGCATTTTCAAAAGACATGATTGATGTGACTCAAAAATTGAAATTTGTTCTTAGTAGAAAACATTGTGGGAAAAGGAGAAAATGCTGGTTACCAGCATTTTCTCCTTTTCCCATGATGTTTTTTGAAGGCTTCTTTTTCAGGGTCGTGAAAACCAGGGTTTGTTTCGGAAACGGCTTATCAACACTATTCTTAGTTGACTGCTAGATAAATGACACGGGTATACTTAAGCATACTTAAAATGTCAAAGATGTGAAGAATGTCTTTGGAGAGTAGACTGTGCTGGGTCAAAATGAGACTGAATATCACAAAATAATGATTCAGATCAGACTAGATATTACAAAATGCTGGTTAAAGACCAGATTAAGATTAGATAGTAGTGCTGTTTAAAGATCAGATTAGATATCAAACAATGCCGGATCAAGATATGAGACAGGGAGGTTCAAAACGAGACTGTATCAGTCACTGTTTGACCACAATCTGAGTATTAGACACTGACAGTTCAAGATCAGACTTAATTTAAGGTGCTGCTAGTACAAGATCAGAAAGTATGATTGTTCAAGATCAGACTAAATATCAAACAATGCTGTACTAATTTAAGACTGGACTAAACATCACACAATGATAATTCAATATTATTGTGAGTATTAGACTGCATTGGTTCAGGATTTGGTATGATATTTTCAGTTTGGAACAGATAATCTACTTGTGTTTTTATTGTATTGCTGTGTTTTTGGTCTTATGTATAAGCCCTGCCCTTGTAAAGAAGGCTTACTGCTTTTCCAGAAAGTATCAACTGTGCAGTCCATGCAGGCTGACCTGAGTGGAAACCTTTTGCTGTTGGTTCCTTTTTCAGCATGTCAAAAGACTATTCTACCTCAAAATTCAGCCACTGGTGGAACAAAATGTATTTTAAGGGTCTATAGTTACTATGATGATTTGCTTTTCATGGAGATGCATTAAGCCCCCTTTTGCCAGAGCATGGTTCAAATACTCTGGAGTCATTAACCCTTTACTTGATGACAAAATGTTAGTCTGGAAGCATTTTCAGATAATAAATCTAACGTGATTATTAAAGTTTGTAAAAATTGAAATTTGTGCTTGAAAGGGTAGAAAATATTGCGGGAAAAGGAGAAAATGCTGGTTATCAGCATTTTCTCCTTTTCCCACCATGTTTTAAAAGGCCTCTTTTTCTCAGAGTTGTCAATAGTCGGGATTTTGTGGTAAAGGGTTAACATAGTCTGGAATCACTAAAGGTTCAGGGTGTATGTAACCAAGGCATAGTAACTTGACCAGCAGAAGCATTCTACCACCATTTTGTCCATTTTCAGCAATGTTTTCTAACCTTTTAACTCATTACCACACGGCAAAATTTTAGACTGGTTCAAATTGAAAGCATTTGCAGACGACAAAATAAAGGTGACTGAAAAATTGAAATTTGAACTGGGAAGGGTAGAAAACATTGTGGGAAAAGGAGAAAATGCTGGTTACCAGCATTTTCTCCTTTTCCTACATTGTTTTCAAAAAGCTTCTTTCTCAGGGGCGTCAAAAGTAGGGATTGTGTGGTAATGGGTTAAAAACAATTTCCATTACCTGAGCCACATCGAATTTGTTTTCTCCTGATGCTTACAATATGAACTTGTATCTATAAAATGTACTGGCCTGATAAGGAGTTTACCATTTCCCAAACAACAAAATCAAACAACAAATTTTGGACTCTTCCAAACCAAAGAGTTTGCAGACGACAATTATAGATTTGGAGAAAATGGCAGAAAGTTCTCAAAAAGGGTAGAAAAGACTGTGGGAAAAGGAGAAATTGCTCGTAATGAGCAATTTCTCCTTTTCCCTCAGTGTTTTCAAAAGACTTTTGCTGCAGGGGTAATAGTACCAGGCTGGACCAAGAAAAACATTTTCAGACAGAGAAAACAACTGAAGGTGTTTTTTTAATAGTATCTCAAGAAGTTTTTACTTGTGTTAAAGATCAGGCTGTCATCCTTCGCATTCTGATCTTGTTGAACTCTTTCCACATAATCAACGATGTATTAAATTGAGCTTTGGCGCATTTGGCATCATGTTGGCTAAGATGTTTGCATGAAAAGGTAATACAAGACAAAGTAAGTATATTAAAATATTTATGGGCTTAAAAAGTCACAGTATTTCTCCATGTTATTTTTTGTATGAGCAGCAGAAAAGTGCATAATATGAATGCTTTCTTATTTTTAGGGTCATCCATACTTAGGTGGAGCGCCGACCCCAACGTCAGCGGTAGCTTTTAACCCCTATTTGAACACCAGTATGCCTACAATAGCTGCAGTGAATGGTGGAGCCCAGATGAATGGGGAATCACAGTCTCTAATGTCACAACATCACCCAGGCGTCATTCCAACAGCTGTCAACCCTGCTTCTGCAAAACTGCAGCGCCCAGATAGATTAGAGGTAGGATGTGTTTGGTTGCTATGGTAACAGCATTTAGATATTTTCTGACAAGTTATAATCAGTCTGGCTTTTTAAAAGTTCAAAATGATACTTATATTGTGCCATTATATTTCTCAAATGTAAGAAATGCTTTGAATGGATTAGAGGTTACCATGGAAATCAATGTAAACAGATAATATTGTATACTTGATACACATATCCAGTGACAGTATGATAAGTATAGTAACACAAAAAATGATGATTTCAAAAATTACATACATTTTGATGCCTTCAATGGCTAGATGATTCTGGTAAACAAAATTCTTTGAAGAAATGTTACTATAGTTACCATGCTTTGGTCTGCCCACTGTACTTTTATCTCTGCTGGTGACATGACCTGGTTTTGACAGACATTGTGCTAGTCTGTCTTGAGGCTTGACCTAGATCTAGATTATCTTTGACTTATCACTTAAATTATTTTTGTAATATTTAGTGTAGATCAAAGTAGGCTTTTATAAATAAATAAATGATGTTTGACATTTGCACATTCTAAAATAAAAATAATAACTATTGGAATGAAACAGAAGTCAAATATTCTTATCTTTTGGAAAACATATTTGAAGCACTCTATCAAATGCTTGAGTTCTTGTGCCCAGAATTATTAAGGAACAGCTGATTTTTCTTGTGAAAATATAAATCTTCAGACAGAATATCAGTAATTGATATTAGATTAACTCTCAATCAGACAAAAAATATTATTTGATTATAAAGGAGTAAAGAACCTTACGGGAAAAGAAGGATATGCTACTGTAGTTACCAGCTGTTTCTTTTTTTCTCTCAGTGTTTTCAAAAGCGCTTTTACTTAGGGTCATTGTAACATGATTTTTTTTTTTTAATGAAATTGTTAAGATATAGTGTATGAAAAAGTATCTGTTCTTTTCAGCTTGTGTAGACCAAGAGAGCATTTTTATCCATTTAGAAAGTCATTGTCAAACATCATTATATCTATTGGTATTTTTTGCACACTGTATTTAATACAATTATTCCTTTTTTAACAGCTTCTCCCTTTACCTCTCCTCTTCTGTCAACCTCTTTTCTATGGCAATGTCTGTATTTCTCACCTTGTTTTAGAATTTTTATTTAGGGAGGGGGACTATTCCTTGACTTGATATCAGAAGCATTTTTTTACAGCGACCTGTCTGACAGCTTTTTAGCTCTGTATGACTGCCCAAGTCACACTTGTAGAGGGCTTACGTGATTATTTTTGTGTTCATTTCGGAAAACATCCAAAATGCAATAAATTATTATTGTATATTTCTAAGATCTTTTGGCCAGAATAAAGAATGAAGTAGAAGACAGTGTATATGGAAGATCAGACTGCTTTTGTTTTATATTGTCTGATTTTGATGGACACTGTCTGAAGAGGCAAGATAAGTAAAAATGTGCTTTATGGCTCAGATACTTCACCTGTAGGCTGCTAAGTGGAACTCAAGCCCTTTTGCAGACCATGTAGATAAAGATCAGACTGCATGTTCAGTGCAGTCTGATCTTGGATCTACACCGTGTGATAAAGAGATCTGTATCCTTCCAAAAATACCTTTGAGACAGCAAAATTTGGGTTTTAACTCTTTACCACACACACAATCTGGACTTTTAACAACCCTGAGAAAGAAGCTTTCTGGAAACATTGTGGGAAAAGGAGAAAATACTGGTAATCAGCATTTTCTCCTTTTCCCACAATGTTTTCTTCCCTTCCCAAAACAAGTTTTGAATGTTAAGTCACTTTTACTTTGTTATCTAAAAATGCTTTCAATTTGGACCAGTCTAAAATGTTGTTGTTTGCTAATGAGTTAAACTAATTTCAATTTTTGAGCCACCTTTATTTTGTTGTCTGCAAATGCTTTCAATTTGGACCAGTCTAAAATTCTGTCGTTTGGTAAGGAGTTAAATATTGGCTTGAAAGTTTCATTTCACCTACTTACCAGCCTAATGGTTAACTCTTTACCGCACAATCCTGACTTTTGACATCCCTGATAAAGAGGTCAATAGAAAACATTGTAGGAAAAGGAGAAAATGCTGGTAACCAGCATTTTCTCCTTTTCCCACAATGTTTTCTACCCTTCTAAAAAACAAATTTCAATTTTTCAGTCACATTTATTTTGTCGTCTGCAAATGGTTTCAATTTGGACCAGTGTAGAATTTTGTTGTTTGGTAAAGACTTAATTTCATGAATGCCTCGTCATAAAGACTTAATTTCATGAATGCCTAGTCAACTCCCAATATACTTAGATTTATGTAGGGCCTAATTGAATTCCAATGTTAAATCTGTTAACCTGTTTAAGCAGCATTATTCATAACTATCACAGCATCAGTATGTCAATGATGAAAGGATGCACTTGCAAAGAATTCGCATGAGTACCTCCGATATGCACAAACTCAAAGAACAAGCTACTTCAGAATATCTTATATGCACACAGAGCCAGCTTTTTCTGTAAAACATTAACATTTGCTAGCTAGATGAAGCTATGTAGAGATGGCTAATATATTATGATGGGGGAAAAATGAAGTATAAATTGATGCATATAGCAATGCAGGTGTTTCTTTGCTGGAAAATGGATTTTTGGTCAGTTGAATGGTTGGAAAATTCATTTGAATGAATGATTGTAGAAATATTTGATTGAAAAGATTTGAATTACAACAGCAGACAGAAATGTGACCTGCCATGCGAAAAGGGGCAATCTGGGAATTCTGTACATCAATAAGATGAAAACTGATCAAAGATCGTGCAAGTCAAGTTAAGTTGATAGTTAAAAAATGATTGTTTAACAAGGTAGAATGACCACTTTTCATTCAGAAAATATCATAATAGCCAAAAGTGTCTGCCCTGGTCAGCCTGTGCAGTCTGACAAGGATCAACAGTTATCGCAGTTTCCAGATGGTCCCTTTTTGCGAGACGGGTCACAAACGAAAAATGAACTCAGTGATATTTTTTATTGAAACTGACTTTTTACTATCCAGCAAAGTAAGCCTGACATGCTACTGGTTTTGTATTACATCTGTTGCTCTCTTAACTCATTACCTCTTGCTGATGATTAATTTCGTCTTACAATAAACAGCATTTAAAAACATGGTGGCAGAAGGAAAAATTACAGTATTCATTGCAATGAATTTCTCCTTTTTTTCTCCCTTAAATAATTTCATATGCATATTTGTATCAAACCAAATTCATCCTTGTTTTTTTAATACTTAAACCTTTAGGACACAATTCTGTTTTATTGACTTTGATAAAAGGCCTTTGAAAACATTAAAAACATTTAATTTTTCAGTATTTTCTCTTTTTACCACAATGTTTTTTACCCTTTCAGCAACAAATCACATGACTTGAACTAATTTTATTTGTCGTCTGCAGCTGGTTTTAGTTCAGACACATCTAAACCTATGTCATCTGATTAATTCGGAGTTTTCAAGACTTTAACTGATTACCAAACAACAAGATTTTAGGCTTGTCCAAACCGAAAGCATTTGTAGACGAAAAAATAAATGTGACTGAATATTTGAATTTGTTTTGTGAAGGGTAGAAAACATGGTAAGTAAAGCAGAAAATGCTGGTTACCAGCATTTTCTCCTTCTCCCGCAATGTCTTCTAAACACTTCTTTTTCAGGGGCGTCAAAAGTAGGGATTATGTGGTAATGGGTTAATGAATGAACATTTTTAAAAACATTGCAGGAAATAAAGAAAATGGTTATAAACAGCATTTTCTTCTTTCCCCACAATGTTTTCTACGCTTTCAGACACCTTTCCCATCACTTTTGCAACTTTTAGTCTATCGTCTACTGATGCTTTTACTTTGGACCAGTCTACAGTTTTTTTGTCTGGCAAAAGGTTAACGAGGATGTCCATGCAACATGGTCAGCTGCGTAAGTCTGTGTCAGGAGGTATTGAGTTTGATGCTCTATTAGTGCGCTCATATTAATGAGAACTGCCAAAGAATGCTAGAGATTAATGCCATTGGTACATGATATACAGTCATCGTGACAATTAGGGCCTTGTGCACATTTTTTTTGCATATTGGTCTATCCGCTGCACAGTTTCACTGCTTGGTCATAAGGGTAATGGTATGAAATGTCTCGCAAGAATACATTCTGTACAGTCATCTTGCCATAGGGCTTCGTGCACTTCTTTCTGCAAACTCATCTCTCCACTGCACATTCTTCTTTCCCTAAAGAGTGTCAATATCAAATATCTGGCATTGAATTTGTAAAACAGTGTTCAGGCTTGGATTGATATGTCTTGATCTTTAAATGAAGACCGTTTAGTGTTAACTATGTCGTGAAACAAGTGTGTAGCAGAAAGCTTCTCCTTTAACTCATTACCAAAGGACAGATTTTAAGCTTGTCCAAATCGAAAGCATTTGCAGACGACAAAATAAAAGAGACCGAAAATTGGAAATTTGTTTTGTGGAGAGTAGAAAACATTGTGGGAAAAGGAGAAAATGCTGGTTACCAGCATTTTCTCCTTTTCCCACAGTGTTTTCTAAAGGCTTCTTTCTCAGGGGCGTCAAAAGTAGGGATTGTCTGGTAATGGGTTAAAACAAAGAAAACTGCAAGTACAAAAATATCTGCAATATAAAGCAGGTTAGACTGATTGAATGGTTTTGCCCTGTTTTCAACCCTTTTTTGCCCAGTCAGTCACAGTTAAGCTCACATATTCATATAATGTCCTCGATGTCGCCAGTATTAGGGTAGGGCTGGAAGCTGTCTTGCCAAAGGACATTCCCACTGGCCCGATATACATAAGATCACAGAACACAGGTCCTTTATTGAGTACTGCTATTTTTGAAATATTTATAAATCCTTATTCAGTACTGCCATTTTTGAAATATTTAAAAATATAAAGTGATTTTCAACACTTGAAAAAGTGTGATATTTGCCATCAACAGTTATGTCTCTTGAAAAACCATGACAAAAGTATATGTATTTTTTCATAAAATTAAAATTTTTCAAGTCTACCACTAGGTTAGACTAAATTAAAGATTACAGACTTTTAGGATAATTATGGCCAAGCTAATGTCTGCTTCACACGATAATAAATTATTTAATGCGGAAATTCTGTAATTGTTACATGCGTTCTCATGAATTTTAATGAGCAAACAGCTCCCAGATTCAGTCTTGTACTATTCATTCAAACATTTGAAATAGCTCCCAAAGCATAGAGTTAAAACACAGAAAAATTTTTTTTTTCTTTTCAGAAAATGTAACATTTAAATCTTTCCAAAACACCCGTGTCTTTTTCAACTGGAAGAAGGTGGTTTTCGAAAGCATTGTGGGAAAGATAGGAAAAGACCATTTTTTTATCAAGCATTTTTTTTTTTTCATTTGATGTTTCAAAATAGTCTGTATTGACCAACCATTCTTAACCAATTACCACACAATCCCTACTTTTGACGCCCATGTGAAAAAAGCCTTTAGAAAACATTGTGGGAAAAGGAGAAAATGCTGGTAACCAGCATTTTCTCCTTTTCCAACAATGTTTTCTACTCTTCACAAAACAAATTTCAAATTTCCAGTCACTTTTATTTTGTCGTCTGCAAAAGCTTTCGATTTGGACAAACCCAAAATTTTGTCATTTGGTAACGAGTTAAGAACCTTCTTGGTCCTCAATTCTTCAAGATTTTCTGACTGTGAAAAGTGACAAAGCTTCTGATTGGCTAAAACCATTTGGTTCAAAACTTTTTTTGTTTGGTAAAGAGTTAAGTCATGGTGATAATCCTTCAAGGATGTTTTCAAAGCTGCTACTAATTTGTTTACAAAACCACATCAGCCATTTATACTGTTAACCCATTATCACACAATCCCTACTTTTGACGAAAGAAGCCTTTAGAAAACATTGTGGGAAAAGGAGAAAATGCTGGTAACCAGCATTTTCTCCTTTTCTCACAATGTTTTCTACCCCTTGCAAATAAAATTTCAATTTTTGATTCACATTTTTTTTTGTTGTCTGCAGAATAAATGCTTTCAATTTTGAAAAGTTCAAACTTTTGTCGTGGGGTAAAGAGATCTGCTTACAAGATATGACAAATGAGGTTTTACTCTGAAATCCCATGAGAAATGATTACATGTTGAAAGGAGTTAACTCTTTTACGTATGACAAAATTTTTAGACCTATCTGAATTAATGGCATTTGTATATGACAAATTTAATGTTGGACATATCATGCAATTTTCAGTTAAAAGGATAGAAAAAATTGTGGGAATGGGAGTAAAATACCAGTAACCAGTTTTTCTACTCTTCCCACAATGTTTTCATGAGTATTTTCTCATGATTCTATAGTAAAGGGTTTTACCATACCACAAAATATTTTAGATTTATCTGCATTGAAGGCCTTTAAAAAGGACAAATAAACTGTAGCTTAATGTTGGGATTTAATTGTGAAAGGGTAGAAAACATAGGAAATGAAGAAATTGCTGATGGTGAGCATTTTCTCCTTTTTCCACAATTTTCTCAAAAAGTCTTTGCTTTTGAGGATGTAAAACTCAGGGGATTGTTTTGTAATGACTTTAGGGTGTGTAAAAAGTCATTTGTCACTGATAAACATGGTGTGAACGTGAAAACTACTGAGTCAGAAAGGAGACATGATGCCATGCTGTCTGTAAGATAAGACACATTAGCAACAAAAAATATCAACAGGAAATCAAAGTTTCTCATCAACCCTTTACAGCAGGATGCCGACTTTTAATGACCCTAGGAAAAAAGCCTTTTGAAAACATAGTGGGAAAAGGAGAAAATGCTGGTAACCAGTATTTTCTCAGTTCCCACAATGTTTTCTACCTTATCAAAAACAAAGCACCATTTGTGCCACATTGAAATTGCTGTCTGCAGATGCTAACAGTTTGATCATGGCTGAAATTTTGTTGTCCGGTGAAAGATTAAATCTTTATAAATTGAGTCCAGAGTTTTTAAATTGGCTGTTTTTCCAAAGAAAACCCAAGGTATTGAGATAGCCCTGTTGTCATCTACATCATGGTTGCTGTCATGTTTTAACCTTTTCCCAAACGATAAATTTTGGACCCTTCCAAATCGAAAGAGTTTGCAGACAATAATTTCTGATTTGGAGAAAATGGCAGAAAGTTCTCAAAAAGGGTAGAAAACACTGTGGGAAAAAGAGAAATTGCTCGTTATGAGCAATTTCTCCTTTTCCCACAGTGTTTTCAAAAGACTTTTACTGCAGACACATAAAAACCAGGGCTTGTTTGGGAAAGGGTTAACATTTTCAGGTGAAAATTTTCAGAATTTCTTTATCATAACTTAAGGTACTTCCATTAAAATCGGGCTAGTTGTAACATAGCATAAGGGGCAGGTAACTCTGCAATAGTTTAGACAAAGCAATTTCTTTTTTTTTAATCAGGGTTTTTTACCAAGAGTTGGTACCTGCATGGTGTGCCCTTCTCACAACCCTGAGGCAGAAGGCTTTTGAAAACATCATCTGAAAAAGAGAAAACTGGTAACCAGCCAGTGGCTTGGGAAAAAATGTGCAAAATATCGATAAAAGAATAACTGTCTAGGAGAGTATTGATAGGCGCACCAGCAACTGGTATTCAAAAGTAATGAATTGGATGATTTTGAAATAAAATAAAACTCTGAACAAGAAAAAAGCATGAAGGAGTTATAGAAATACGTGTACAGTACATCCTGTATTCAGAGACCACTCAAGGGACGCACTGAAATCGGTCTCTTACAGCAGGTGGTCTTTAAATATGGGTTATATTAGGTTAATATAAGAAGGGTTGTGGTATCAGAATAGTGGTCTCTTAAAACAGGTGGTCTCTTAATACAAGTGGTCTCTAACTCAGGTTAAACTGTATATGAAACATATAAACAAAATATGGAAGAAAATAAGTAAAATACTTATCATGAGCAAATCACCTCAATGGCTGCAGTAACCCTGACAGCCATTTTCGTACAGATAGTATCAGCTTTGAAACAATACCACCCACAAACAATTTTGTTGTCAATATTTTTGTTGTTTTCGTGCAGAATTTTTACATTTTCTCATATCTCTATCATTACGTGGGCTAGTTGTTACCTATCCAAAAGGAACCAAACTCAATACAGGAAGTTAATCCATTACAACACAATCCCTATTTTGACAACACTGAGAAAGAAGCCTTTTAGTTTAGAAAACATTGTGGGAAAAGGAGAAAATTTTCTCGTTTTCCCACCATGTTTTTTAGTCACTTTTATTTTGTTGTCTGCAAATGCTTTCAATTTGGACCAGCCAAAAATATTGTCATTTGGTAAAGAGTTAAGCCATTATATTTTTTTTTTTTTGGGGGGGGGGGGCATGTTAGTGACCCTTTTTCACATTTTGAGTTTCAAAGCACTATGGCTGAGTGATGTTGGCTACCAGCATTTTTGCCTTTTCACACGATGTTTTCTATTCTTTCAGACATGAGTTCTATCACCTAAGCCACATCTTATAATAATGTTGTCTGCAAGTGCTTTCAGTTCGGACCAGTCTAAAATTGTACAGTTTGATAAAGACTAACCCTTTACCACATAATCCCAAATTTAACTCTATACCAAACGAGAGAATTTTAGACTGGTCCAAATTTGAAAGCATTTGCAGAGGACAAAATAAAGGTGACTGAAAAATAAAAATTTGGTTCAGGTAGGGTAGAAAACACTGTAGGAAGAGGAGAAAATGCTGGTTACCAGCATTTTCTCCTTTTCCTACAGTGTTTTCAAAGGGCTTCTTTCTCAGGGTCGTTAAAAGTCGGGATTGTGTGGTAAAGAGTTAAGCAAGCCTGAAGAAGATTGAAAACGACATTTTCTCATTTTTCCACAATGTTTTCCTCCATATTAAAACCCAAATTCATTTGAGCTACTTTTGAGTCATCAGCAAATACTTTCAATTTGGTCAAGTATAAAGTTTTGGTTAAAAGTTATACAGAAGGCTTTTTAAACATCACTGGAAAAGAAGGAAGTGCTGGTAAGCAACCAGCAGCTGGGAAAGAATGATGTGCAAAGCGTTGGTATAGGAACATCTGGAAACTGTAACATAAACAAAGTACTGTTAGAAACAGAATTACAACAGGGAAGTGATTGTATTCTTAATCCATTATTTCTCTTTAAAACCTAGCCTGTCATTCAGGCCCTACATTCAAGTCATTCTAATAAACAAGGTACACAACTACAGCAAAGTCACAGAAATATGTGTTGTTACTTGCCCTTCTTCTGAAATACAGTCCGTTAAATCAGACAATCAGAACATTGAGAACACAGAGTTTTCATTTTGCAGTTTTACTAGATGATTTTGTTTTAATCAAAAGGTTCTATTTAACGGACTGACACCAGTCTATTTAAAACCCTA